>RJWH01000007.1:1787328-2398491 GCA_004363575.1 Solenodon paradoxus | reverse complement strand
GAGAAAGATCTGGTTTCAAATCACAGCTTGCTTCAGAGCAGCTGATGAGAGCAGGCAATGTCTCCACACTTAAGTGCTCTTAGAAGTGGGAGTCCTCCAGGAAGTTATTATATCCATTTCGAAGTGAAAAAATTGAAATACAGAGAATGCAAATGCTGTTTTTAGATCAAACTACCAATAAACATATTAAGAAATATAACTACTTGACTGCAGCAGGTAGCTCTGACCAGGGAGAGAAATAAACTCCTTACGAAGATTTGCTTTGTTTCAAGGAACAAAGGTTATAAAGTCACCTAGCCTCAGCAGAGAAGTAAGTACCTCAATTACCCTATCAATAACTTAAAGTTCACTAGTAATGGTCAAAAGATTTAGATCTTCTGTCCTGAATCTCAAAATATAATAATTTAAATCTGCCATGTTGGAAGACAATAAAATCATTGCTATTCTTAGAAAAAAAAAGATATTTATGTATTTTAAGAGATTGCTCATCAACATATTCTACACCAGTTTTAATTTTAACCACTTTAATGCCTTCCTTGTCCAACAGAAATTGCTGCTAGAAGTTCAGTAGCTCACCCCACTCTCAAAGAACTTCAAGGTTTAAGTCTTAGTGACAACAACTGAGTGAAGTTTCTTTAGGAACTATAAATCAAATCTTTAATCCTAGTCTAAATTTCAATCAATAACATATTTCTGAAAAGTGAAGAGAATAAACCTAATATTCCTAATTTTTAGGAAAATTATTGTTAGTTAAAATGAAGAACAGCTTTAAAAAAAAATATATATTTTTTAAATAGTGTTTTTTTTAAAAACAGTGTAAGAGTGGTTTCTGGCAAGATTTCAGATCATGTTTCACAGGCAATGTAAAAAGAAAACAAAAAGGCAGTCGCTCTAATGGGACAGTGACAGAATCACAGTCACAGGATTTAAAAATTTAGTCTGCCAGAATCACTTCTTCTCCCAAGTTTCTGATACCTTCCAGGAAGCCAGAATCTATCTCATTTCAGCTCTTTAACACAAAAGGAAGCCTGGCTCCTGCCAGGTGAGATTCTACCTCAAGAGCCAAATGGCAGTGAAAAGGAGGTGCAGAATTTGATACAGAACCTATTGCATTTAGTTTCTGAAAGGAAATTAGAGAGCTGAAGCAATTATGTCTGGGGTAAAAATTAGCCATTTGCAGTCTAAAAAAATTAATATAAAAAATCTGTTGCCTTTCTATAAGCAAATAACAAACAGGATAACAAACCCATTTATAACTGCATTGATATTAACGCAGTACCTTGAAATAGATTTAATCAAAGACATGAAAGACTTGACAATTGAAAACTATATAATATTATTTACAAGAAATAAGACATAAAAAAAGATGATAATCTGTGTCCATGGACTGGAAGAATTAACGTATTAAAAAGGCCATATCGGTGTGTCCTAGTGACTTCAGATGTTAAATCTGTTGCTGTGGTGATGTGGTCCACACTGACCTTAAGCACCTGAGTTTGTATCCTAGAGCCAGGGAAAAAACAAAACGAAGAACTAAGTTTTTTTTTTTAAAATACTTCTTTCTCCTCTCTCCTCCTGCCTGCCTGCCTGTTTGCCTTCATTCTTAACCGCCTACCTACCTGTAAACATCAGAAAAGTCATGTTACCTTAGTAATATACAGATTCAACACAATCACCATGAAAATCTCAACAACAGTCTCAGAAGAATAGAACAACAAATCATGATATTTATTTGGATCTTTAAAAGACCCTGAACATCAAAAATGACTGTAAGAAAAAACAGTAGAGTAAGAAAAGGAGGATGATCATGTTTTGTGACTTCAAACCATACTAAAGTGATAATCAAATCATGCATGATATTGGAATAAAAACAGACACAGAGAACAATGTAAGGAGCCAAGAGCATACCATGGGGCAAACATGATCTTCAACAAATGATTTTGGAAAAACTGGACAGCCACATGCAAAATAATGAAACTAGATCATATCAAAATTAATTCAAAATGGATTAAAGACTTGGATGTAAGAATTTAAACCACAATAAAGATACAAAAAAAATAAGTGATACATTTCTTGACACTGGACTAGGATATATCTTTGGGAACTTGACTCCCATGTCAAGGGAAACATGAACTAAATAAGCAAAGTGGGTTGCATCAAATTAAAAAAACTTATGCACATCAAAATAAATTAGCACCAAATGAAAAGACATCCCACTGAATGGGAGAAGGTATTTGTTTATCATAATGCAACAAGGGGTTAATATCCAAAAAATAGTTTAAAAACTCATAAAATTCAACAATAACAAACACAATCCAACTAAAAGAGGTGAATGATCTGAATATGTACTTCTCCAAAGAAGAAATAAAAATGACGAACAGGCACGTGAAAATATATTCTACATCTCTTATTAATAGAGAAATGCAAATCAAGACAACAATGAGATCACACTTTTTATAATGCAATGTTCCTTTAATAAAAGTTTTAAATATTGCCACTTCTTATTACTAAAAATTGATGACACATTACAAAACTTTTTTCTTTCAATAAACAAGCTCTTATTTTCCTATTTCCCATTAATGTCAAAACATAATAAATTATATAGTTTTATTATTATGAATTATTTTTCTTATTTTCCTTTTCTTCATATGTCTTTACACAGTTGGAAGGATCTACAGCACAACCATGAGAAGTCAGCGAAGATACAAGTTTAGACTAGGATTAGAGATTTGGTTTGTAGTTCCCAAAGAAACTTCACTGAGTTGTTGTTACTAAGACAAGCCTAGAAACTCTTTGAGAGTTGGGTGAGCTACTGAAGTTATCAGCTGTGAGTGCCTGATAAGAATATGTTGACATTATTTATATTACTACAAAATTATTACTTGGTTACCCATTATTCACTGTCCAGCAAAAATGTATATAGTGAAAATAAAAGATGAAAGTAAATAAAGCCATCAGTCATACTATTCCAATTTTATAAAAAAGGACTTGCATGTAAAATTATTGACTTGACAAAATGGTAACATAGAAATATTGATATATTAGTGACAACTGGATAAATAATTCATATTTGTATAATATTTCCCAGTTAAAATGCTTTTCTTCTCAACATAAATTGCTAGTATTCATTTGTGTATTTTTTACGCCTGGCTCTCAAGTAAGGTTGACAAATGAAGCACCTACACTTATATAATGCTAAGGAACTTGAGAGAAAAAAATGTGTCAAAATGAGTAGAACAACAACTGTACATACATAAACTGACCAGTTAAGTAAAAGAATGATAAATGGTGGGAGATACATCTCTTACTGTTGGAGTGGGAAGTCAGAGGTAAGTAAGCAGGCAGATGATTAGAACGATCTAAGTGGTGACTGATTACAATATGTGTGTGTGTATATGGTGTATATATTTCAAAATGTATATCAATATACACATATACATATAGATAATTAATCTTTGTACATACATACAACTATAAACATTTGCATATGTAACTGTCTCTATAAAGTTAAACACAAGTTCATAACAATGTCTCCTACTCTAACCTATTGCCATATGTATACATACACATACACACATATCTTTGCTCTGTAAGGTAAGAGGGACTAAAAGCTACTACCCTTCAGCAGAAATGAGCATATCTAGTGCCCAGATCTTAGTTTCCATTTCCCTGGAGAACTGTGAAAAATTCAAGCATCTCCCCAACCTGTCCTCTCCAGGGGGGGAAAAAAAAAAGAAAAGAAGAGGAAGGAAGAATGAGATATAAATCTAATGAGGTATAAATATAACAAAATATGAACAAGATCTATACGAAGAAAATTGCTACTCAAATAAAAGAATCAGAGATCTAAACAAATGAGATATTCCATACATATGGAGAGGAAGATTGAATATCAAGATGTCATTTTTCCCCAGTTGACATGTAGATTCAATGTAACTCCAATCAAAATCACAGCAGGTTATTTTATGGATATCAACAGATTATAAAGCTTTTACAGAAAAGCAAAAAACAGAGAATAGTCAACATGATATTGAAGAACAAAGTTGGAGCACTGACATGGCAGGACTGCAAATCATACTGTAATGCTACAGTAATAAAGACGGTATGGTTTTGGCAAAAGAACATACAAATAGATCATAAAACAGTGTAGAGAGCTCAGAAGTAGATCCAGAATGATCAACTGATCTTTGACAAAGTGGTAAAGGTCAATTTAATGGAGATAGGACAGTCTTTACAATAAATAGTGCTAGTACAACTAGACATCCGCTTGACAAAAAATGTTCAACTTGATACGTCATTAAAAAATCTCAAGTTAAGAAAATGAGATACCATTATACACATATCAAAATGGGTAAAATCTAAAACACTGACAATATCCAGTGCTAGTAAGGATATGGAGCAACATTTAACCTCATCCATTGCTGATGATAATGAAAAATGGAACAACACCTTTGAAAGACAGTTTGGCAGCTTCTTAGAAAATCAAAAATACTTTTGTCATGCAATTCAGCATTCATACTCCAAAATATTCACCCCAAAGAATTGAAAACTTACACTCACATGCACGAAAAATAATAGTAATGTGCCTGGGTGTTTATAGCAGATTTGTACATCATTTTTTAAATGTGGAATCAACCAAGATTTCCTTTAGTAGATAAATGGAAAAATAAACTGTGGTATACTTAGACAGTACGATATTATTTAGCATTTAAAATAAATGAGCTATCAACTCATGAAAGGTTATGCAGTAATCTTAAATACAAATTATTAAGCAAAAGAAGGTCATCTAAAAAGCTATACTCTGACTCCAACAACACAATTTTCTATAAAAAGCAAAACTATGGAGGTAGTAAAAATATCAGTAGTTTCTGGAGATTGGGAGCAAATGAGAAGAATAAAGGAATGAATAGGTTCAGTACAGGACATTTTTAGGGCAGTAAAACTATTCTGTTTGACACTGTCATGGTAGATACATGTCACTAAGCATTTGGCAAAACTCACTGACTGCACAACAAAAAGAGTGAAATCCAGTGAAAACTATGGACTTTAGTTAATAATAGTGACAAAATTTACTCATCATTTCAACAAATGTGCCATTTTAATATGACATTAATGATAAGGGAAACTCTGTGTGTGTGTGTGTGTGTGTGTGTATGTGTGCGTGTGTGTGTTTGTGTGCATGTTAGGGTATATGGAACTCAGGATTTTCCATTTACTTTTCTGTAAAACTGAAACTCCTCTAAAGTGATTTGTGAAATTAAAAAATATATATATATATAACTAAATGACAACACAAGTAAATTCTAATATAATCTCTTAGATTATAAATCTCAAGAAAATTTAAAGGAGGCAGAAATCATTTTCAATGAGACTGATTAGAATAACTTCAAAGAAAATAAGTTGAGCTGGTCTCTGATACATGACTACTATTTGGTTAGGAAAATAATCCAGTAATTATTAACATGCTATCTGCCTAAGATAAAATTAAATTACATTTCTCTCAATATGGTTCCAATGTGCTTTGAAGTTATTTTTAAGATTCTTTTGTAGATGTAAATTATATCATGTTGCCACACTACAATTATTTTTCAAAAATAGAATGTTGTTCAATGACATAGCAAATTGTTATGTGAGTTATAAAATAATTTTAATGAGGTTATTCAGAATTTCGTATAGTCAGAGAACTACTTAAATAAATTCTCTGTTGTAAACAGCAACCCACATGTCTACATATATAATTAGTCCATTACTTTACATATTAATTCCTAGAATAAATTAATTCTGTTATATTTACTATGAATATCTAACAAGTACATGTAATAGAAATGTTGTCAGCAATATCAAAGTTGATCTTCTCCAAGAGAAGACAGGCTTCTTAGCAGAGTTCCAATGAAAGCTCTTTTTAAAAATATATATTAAATAAACACATGAATTAAGATGTCTTTACCCCAGATTGTGAGCTTGTGACTCAGGGAGCTGAGACAGCTGGGGTGTGGAAGAGGCATAGTCCAAGGTACCCAGGTTCACATCTGGGGCTGGGGGAAAACCCCAAATGAACAATTAAACAAGTAGACATGCTACTTCATCCTCCCTTTTTTCCTCTCTCATATCTCATCTTCCCTCTGTTCCTCTCCCTATCCCTTCCCCTTTTCCTTCTTTCTTTCCTTCCTTCTTCTCTTTAAAAATGATTGTCTTTACATCATTATTTTTTTCTAAATTTGGCCAAGCTAGCACCATAGAGTTAGCGTTGAATAGCAGTTCAACAGAAGTTGAGTAGAGCACTGACATGAAAGAGCAAACATCCTTTTCCTAATGTTAAACCAAGTGTTCAACCTTTTGTCAATAAATACGATGTTAATTGTAGTTATTTTTATAGACTCTACTTGAAATCTAGGCTGCACAATTTCCCTCTATTCATAGTTTGCAGATTTTTCTTTTTTATAAAGGAAGGTATGTGCAGGAATGAAGGCAAGCAAGCAGGAAGAGAAAAGAGGAAGAAGCACTTTGTTTTATCTTGTTGCTCACCTTGGTCATTTCCCTGGTCTTGAACCAGGGACCTTGGGATGTGTATGGACTACACCAGACGGAATAACTGATGGTAACCAGGGCATGCCAGCTCATGTTGTTTTCTTTTTATCATGGAGTGGTATTATATTTTGTCAAATGTTTTATATGAACTTATTAAAATGATCATATGTTACATTGTTTTAACGTTAAATCAATCTCACACCTCTGGGATTAACCTTACTCAGTCAAAATAGACTACCTTTTAATATATTAATGAGTTTGATTGGCCAAAATTTTGTTTTAAAAATGTTTGTATCTATTTTTATAAAGGATATTGGTCCGATTTTTTTTTATAAGTTCATTTTTAACACCAGAACCTCACCAAAAGAATTGTTTAAAGACATTCTTCAATTAGAAGTAAAAATGATACCAGATGGAAATATGAATCATTATAAAATAATTTAAAGTGACAGATATAAATATAACAGAAGAAAGAGAAGCTGATTTTTAACACAGATATGCAAAAGATTTAAAATAGTCAAAACATTTTTTAAAAAGATAAAGCTGACCAACTTACACTACCTGATTTTTGTTATTAGTGTTTCATTAGTTTACAAAACTATGTAAGTTTCATGAGAATAGATTCACACCTCAGTGAATGTGTATATCACACCACAAGCACCACCAGAGTTCTGGTGCCAGTCACTGTTACTTGATTTTAAAACTTACTATAAAGTCATTCTTAATTAAGTCAGTGGGGTGGTAGCATAAAAAAGAATTTTAAAAAGTTAATGGAACAAAATAGTCCAGATTCATAAAGTAAAATTTCATATTTTACAAAAGTGTCAAGGTAAATAAATACAGAAAAAACAATCTTTAAAACAACTAGACAATTTGGTATATATAAAGGGAAAAAAAGAACTATGACTTCTATCTCAACCATATGCAAAAATCAACTCAAAGTGAATCATATCCTAAAGGTAAACCCTAAAATTATAAAAACTTCTAGTAAAAAGATAAATTTTTGCAAGATTATATCAAGCAAATATTCCTTAGAAAATTAAATAGGTAACTAATAAAAAACAAACTTGGATAACTGCATATCATGGAAATTAAAAATTTCACTCTTGAAAGATTGTTTAGAAAATATAAAGTAAATATTTTCAGAAAATAGTTGCAAGACATAACTGATAAAGATTGATATCTAACAAATATAAAACACTTATATTTCAATAATAAGACAAAACTGAATTTTAAACATGGGCAAAGAATTTAAGCACAGACTACAATACAAAAAAGATATAAATTGTGACAAGCATATCAAAAGATACTTTAAAATCATTAGGAATATTCAAAGTCAAATCACAGTGGGATGCTACTACACACATATTCAAATGGCTAAAATTGTAAAGACTGACCCATATAAAATACTGGCAAGGATATAGAAAAAGTTGAAGTTATATGCATTGTTGGCAAAAATGCAAAATGCTATAGCCACTTTGCATAACATATAATAATTCCTTAAAATTTAAACAAGCACTTGCCATAAGATTTAACAATTGCACTATTTGTAATAATATAAAAAATGAAAACATATGTCAAAACAAAAACATGTATGTTAATATTCACAGAAATGTTATTCATAATGACCCAAACTGAAAATGCTCATCAACAGCTTAATGGATAAACAAATGTGGTATATGTATAAAATAAAATACTACTCAGAAATAAAATGAAACAAATTACTAACACATGCAACAACATGAAAAAATATTTTAAAAACTTTATGTTAAATGACATAAGCCAGGCATATGAAATTCACACGTGTTGCTAGAAAAGGTAAAACCATGGTGATAAAAAAGCACATTGGTAGTTTTAATGGGATAACATGTCAATGAAAGAAAAATTGTAATGGGCAAACAGAGATTTTTTTTTTTTTATTATTAGAATGTAATTTATCTAGACTTCATTATAATATATTGAACTGTACATTTAAAATTGGTAAATATTATTGTAGGAAAATTATATTTCAATAAAGATATAAAAAGTAAAAATTTGGAGGGAATGAACACTCACTTCAGCAATAGCATAATAAGTTATTTAGTATAAGGTGTTATATAAGAGTTGATATACAAAGGTATAAAACAATTCTTGCTCTGCAAGGAATTCATAGTCTAGTGAAAAAAAAAAGATGTATACAAACAAATATTAAATAACTGTTAAGTTCAAAAATAGATATATAGACAGAATTTTGTTGGCACAGAGGAGAATGATAGATTTTTATAAGATTCAAAGAAACCTAACAAAAAAATCTAACAAAAAAAACCTCTTGAGTCTTAAATGATTAGGATTTTAACTGGCATGTTTCCTAACGAATCAGAAGGTATATTCAATAGTCATTTTCCTCTATATTTATCTATTTATTCATCCATTTTTCTAGTCACTAGGTCCCCCATATTTCAATTATTTTTATCATATTAAGATAAACATTGATATACTATCATGTACACTTTAGCTAAAAAAATTATACAATATTTGTCCATTAATTATTTCATCCATGAAATTGAGAAGATTAAAATTTCATGTTTAGATATAATTAGAGTGACCAACTATCTTGGTTGCTGAGAGCTGAAGGGTTTTCCGGAATATGTATCTTTCAGTACTATAACCAGGCAAACATGAAGAATCGGTCATTCCAGACATATCAGAGAATATATAAAATGATAGATAATAAACTGTGAGCACATCAACCTGTCAATAACTGGTTATTGATCTCTCCTTCGTTCTGACGTTAGCATATAAAACATTCTCTACTTTAAATATAGTTTGATTTTCAGTTTACTCAATATTACCAAATGCTCCAAATAACAGTCTGCTTTTCACTAGCTGGAATGAAGAGAAGATGTGCTTAATTTATAAGCCTCCTTAAATTTATTCTCCTAAAGATTCTTAGAAAGAAAAGAAAGGGAAATGGAGGGACTATCAAAGGAAAGAGACATAATTTCACAGTGTAGAACAGCAATACTTCAGACTTAGCTTGTAGCGTAAGAATTTATTATTTACAATAAATCTACTTCAGTGTGTAACTAGAGTAGTAACAGGCTAATGATCATAAAGCAGACACATGCTCCAGCATCTACCACACCACCTAATACTGATAGAAGGTGAGCAACTATTATTGAATTAAAACAAAACAGATTGTTAATTAAAGCTCATTGAACTATACATAGGAAAACTCTCTATATAACTAAGCTGTACTTCCATTGCAGTTACTATGTACTGTATATAGTATTCTTTTTCTAACATTTTATTGGTCTAGTCAAAAATGCGATGTTAAAGGAAGCAAGATAACATTAAGAAATCCAATATTCCTTTGAGAGGGTCAGACATAATTCTGCATCAAAAAGACATCAACTTTTCCAGGCCTAAAAAAATGAGTAGTTTTACTAAAACTACTCCTATGTTATTCCCATGATCTCTGTACCGCATAGATCAATAGCACTGGTGGATGCCTAAAATGTAAATAGGAATAGATAGATATCTAATCAGTTAACCTGGTTCATATTTTCCCACATAAACTATAGGTGCTCAATAACCTAAAGTGAAAAAGCTAAATAGAATTTTTGAAAACAATCAAAAAACAGAAGATAGCACATGACTCAATGAAAGTATGAAGTGGCATGAAATAGTAGTTAGCTACAAATGCTTTCAGAGAGGGAGTTGCTTAGTTAGAATGAGACTGGAACCAAAGAATGCAAGGAAAGCAGTGACTGCTTCTTCATATATATGACAGACTGCAAGTGAAAGAAGCCAAACACACTTAAGATCATATAACCATATTTTTTGCCTCAGTAATGTACAAGTGGACACATGTAAATGCTAGGAATAATATATTTGAGAAAGATGGGCATAAGCTATGGTTGAATACTCTTTCAAATGACTGATTATTCCATTATCAGTTAGGAAAAGATATATAAATACTGAACACCATCGTGCTACGTAACAAAAAGTAATGGCTAAGTTATTCTTTTTTTTTATTTCTCACTGGAAAAGCCATTTTTAAAATCTCTATTTCTTAACATAGTGCTTCTGCTTCTTCTCCTAAATGGAGTCACCTGATATTGACTGGGCTGGTCAACAACATATACATTTTCTTTGACATACAAGTTCTCTGGGCCTCATTTTCCTCATCTGTAAAATGCAACTGATAACAGTGCCTGCCTTACAAGGTTATGTGAGGGTTAGATAAGCTAATGAATGAAAAATATTTAAAACCATCCATCACATAGGGAGTTCTATAACTTTTAGAATTATTGCTATTACTATTTTCCATTGTCATTTGCTCCTATTATTCCTTTACTGATAGAAATCAATTTATTATTTTAGAATTAGAAATAATTTGATGTGACACAAGAAACCTACATCCCTAGATCTTATTCACAGTTGTTTATAA
This sequence comes from Solenodon paradoxus, assembly GCA_004363575.1. Classification (NCBI taxonomy): domain Eukaryota; kingdom Metazoa; phylum Chordata; class Mammalia; order Eulipotyphla; family Solenodontidae; genus Solenodon; species Solenodon paradoxus. The sequence goes on along the minus strand of RJWH01000007.1, from coordinate 2,387,531 downwards.
TGTTCTTTCCTATAAGGTTAACATTTACATTTTCTGGGAAGTCTTCTCCTTCAAAAACTAGACCCCTTAACACTGAATTAAATTCTGATTCCAATTCTGCCCAGTAAGTCAGTGTCCCTTTTGTGAAATCAGTTTACTTATTCATAGAATAAAGTGTTGCTTTATTGAGATTTGCTAAGGTCCCTTTTAGTTCTAGTATTCTAACTCAATAAATCACTTAGTATTCTTTAATGTATTTATATGACATTATAAATTTGGCTTTTAGATAATTTAGAATTATCTCCAGACACTTAACTAGATTATAAGTGTCAGGATCCTCTAGGGCACCATCTTAATTCTCCTCTTCCTTTTCCTCCACAGCACTTTTCTCATTTAGAAATTAGATGATTAGCAAAAAAAATTGCCCAGTGAGTGAAAAATAAAGGATTAATAAAGTCACCAGTGCTTCCTGAAGCAATCTGGAATTTTATTGATGTTACACTTATCTTTTATTAATATTATTACTTTATTAAAAGGCTTTTCAATTCTATCACACAAAACAGTATTTTAAGGTTATTTTACAAGACAAATAATTACATTTTCTATAGTTTTAGACAGGTGAATGAGGGATTAAATATATTCAAAATCAGTGTCAATTTTTCCTAATGAATGCATTGAGATTATAATCTTGTCCTTAATATAAGAAATCACCATGTGGGAGTTTCCTAATTAAAAGGAAACATTTATGTTTATTAATGTTTTCAAGTGATTCAATGTTTTGCAACAGAATAAATATGCACAGGAACTAAATGTCAAGGATCAATAATAACCAGTCAGAACTGCTAAGTGTATCTTAGCTACCAGTATTGTTGTATAGGCTCACTGAGACTAAAAGTAAAATTTTTAACAAGGAAACAATGTAATTAACATTTTGTCATCATTATGCTGTTCTGTTGCAAGTTGATTTTCTTCATCAAGCTGTGAGGTGCTTACATATTTAAGAGGCTAAGATGCCCTTAAACTACTGTATGTATCATGGAAAATTAATCTTAAAATTTATGTGTTCAAATTTGTAGAGGTCTATAGGTTTTCAAGGCAGCTATAAAAGCATATTCTTTCCAAAGCGGAGGTTTTTAAAAGATCTGAAATGCAACTATTGAGATATATTATAAAATCAGAGGAGAAACAGAGGAAAAGTAAGCAATACAGGATAATCACAAGATGTAATTGAGGCCAAAAGCAGAAGTCATTAATTTCAGAAGAGTGCCTTGGATGGTTTTAAAGCCCACTTCAGATGCATTAGTAGGATATCATTTTCCATTTCAGGAGGAGTAATACCAAACCAAGGCAGCTTCATTGCAAATGAATCCTACAGCTATATTTTGTGAAAAGGGGTCATTTTAATTTCAGGGTCTTTATTACCCAGCAAGGTAAATGACTGAACCATGAAGGAACATTTACAATATAAATAAACTCAGTTGTCTTCAAAGTAGATAGTTATTATTCAAGTGTTTACCTTCTGTGTCCTCTCATGTATTGAAATTTACATAACAGATTTCTGGACTTTTCAGTATCAAACAGAAAAGAAACTTTATTAAAACAATTTAAAGTAGCTAATTATGTATAATATTAAATCATCTAATAAGGAGGATAATGAACTAGGTATTGAAGAAATATAGAAAATGAGATAGAAAACTGTTAAATTTTTTGTCAATTTTGGGTAACAGTTTAAAATGCATTGCATTTTATTAAGAAGTAAAAAAAATATATATGTTTATGTACTCAATCTACCTAAAGTCTATTCCTAAATAATCTATGCATCACAGAAAACTTATTTCCTATAGGTCAACATGAGATTGCTAATACACTAATCAAACATCAACCGTACCATAGCAAATGTAAGAAAGAAGCTACCTTAAAGTTAAAATAATTCTACATAGTCAATGAGTTCTCATCTTTGTATTTTCTATTTATGTACTGGCCTTTATAATAGAATATTAACATGGCGATGATTTAAAAAAATGGCAACAAAGTTTTTTTTCATTTTCACAACTTTAAAAGTTCAGAAAAATATGGTATGCCCTGGTGGCCCAGTGGATAAGCTCACCTGATGCAGTCCACACACATCTCAAGAATCCAGTTCAAGACTCAGGACTGGGGGAGCAGCCAAGATGAATAACTAAATAAAATAATAGAAATGAATATTTCTTCCCCTCTTTTCTCTGCCTGTCTGCCTGCTTGCCTATATTCCTGCCGTCCTCTTTCTTAAAAAAAAAAAAACAGAAAAATATGAAAATCAGAAAGAAATTTCAGCAATAATTCTGTTCTTCTTTTAATTAGGTGTTATTTTATTTAAGGAATAATCTCCCATTTCTCCACATATGTTATTGGATAGCATTCTACATAAAAAGTCATTTAGCCCAGCTCTATACTCCCAGGACCATCTATAAAAGAGTATGGTTACCTCACTGGGTGGTTTATTTCCAATAATGAAAATTTAAACTGCTTTCTGAAATGATTTATTTGAAAAATTTTGATATTCCCATTAAATAACTAAATTCCTTACATAGTTATGGGAATTATTAAATGACCAAAACCTTTTAGGATACATAAAATTTTAACATTGGTGACACTGAAAGCTTTATTCAAATAATCTAAGTTTCTTTCAAAGCAAGCAACCAAATCAGTGGCTATTTTTTTCTCCCCTGTGTTAAATGAAATATATCCCACCAAACAAAGAAAGCAAAAAGCAAATTATAGCAAAGAGAGCATTTAACCAAATGTATCTAACATTTAATTATATATCAAGAAATACCTTTTAATTTAAAATTCCCTCCCCTTTATTTAAAGAATCTATGACTGCTCCTATGTTTTATGACATATTCTTCAAAAATGACTATAACAAAGATATACAAGACTTTAACAATAGCAATACACTGTTGTATGATAAATCTAATTTTAGTTAATCAAAAATATAATTTACTATTGATGACATTACTTGGCTCAAATATTGCACTAAAAGGAAATATTCACATTATTCACTTTCACATGCATCCAGTTACAAATATATGTCATCATATAATTCTGGTTGTTGCAAATTATGATTCACAGCTGGTATTTTGGTATGATAAATCTTCCAGAAGTTAATCCTATTTAAAATTAGTGGCTAATTCTCATGGCCATGTACCACCTAAGGAAATTTAAATTATCATTTTCCTGGGGCTCATATATTTTTTATATTCCTTTATTTAGGAAATATGTAAGTGTCTACAAGGCAAAATGTGCTAATTGGTTTATGGCTAAAAGAATGCTTTTTACAGGAAAAACAGAAAACATTGAAATCCACTGAATTTGTTTCCAAAGTAAATTTTTTTTGTTCGATGTCTGTGAAGAATGGAATTTTGATAGGATAGCATTGAATCTGTATATTGCCTTGGGCAGTATGGCCATTTTGACTGTGTTAATTCTTCCAATCCATGAACATGAAATGTCTTTCTATTTCTTTGTTTTCTATTTCTTTTAGCAGTTTCTATAGTTCCCATGGTATAGTCCTTCACTTCTTTGGTTAAGTTTATTCCATGATATTTCATTTATTTTGCTTGTTTGATATAATTATAAATTGTAATGTTTTCTTGAGTTCTCTTTATGTTTTAATTGTTAGCATACAGGAATGCAATATATTTTTTAACATCAATTTTGTAGCCTGCCACTTGTTGCATTTGCATATTATTTCTAGTAGTGTTTTACTTGGGTCTTTGGGATTCTCTATGTGTTTTATCATATCATCTGCATGTCTTTCTTTCCTATTTGGATACCTTTTATATCTATTTCTTATCTAGTTGCATTGGCCAGGACCTCCAACACCACATTAGATAATAAGAATGAGAGTGGACATCCTTGTCTTTTCCTGATCTTAGAAGAAAAGCATTCAGTTTTTCTCCTTGGAGAATATTGGCTGTGGGTTTTTCATAGAAAGCCTTTAGTAGGTTAAAATACATTCCTTCCATACCTATTTTTCAGAGAGTTTTTAACATAAAATGGTGTTGAATCTTATCAAATGTTTTTTCTTATCCATTGGAATGATCATATGGTTTGATTTTTGTACGTTGAATCATCCTTGCATCCCTGGAATAAATCCCATTTGATCATGGTGTATGATTCATTTAATATGTTGCTGAATTCAATTTGCTAGTATTTTGTTCAGAAGTTTTGCATCAATATTCAGCAAAGATATTGGGCTGTAATTTTCTTTTTTGATGCTGTCTTTATCTGGTTTTGAAATCACATGATATTGACATCATAAAAAGTGCTTGGAAGTTTGCCATCTTTAGTTTTTTTGAATAGTTGAAGAAGGATTGGTATTAATTCTTCTTTGAATGCTTTGTAGAATTCACTGATGAAACCGTCTGGTCTGGGGCTTTGTTTAGGGGAAGGTTTTTAATGGCTGCTTGAATTCTTTCCTTGTATTTGATCTGTTCATAATTTCTAGTTCTTCTTTTTTTTAGTTGTATAATGTATGTTTCCAGGGTGTGTCCATTTCTTCTAAGTTATCCAATTTGTTGCCATATAGCTGTACATAACATTCTCTTATAATCCTCTATATTTCTGCTATATCTGTTGAGATTAATCCTCTTTCATTTCTGATTCTATTTATTTGTATTATCGCTCTCCTCTTTTTTTGTGAGTGATAAGTGACTCATTTTGTTTATTCTTTAAAAAAACTTTTGGTTTTATTTGGATAGTCTTTTTTCATTGGATGAGATTTCACTGATTTCATTGATTTCTGCCCTAAATGTTATTGTTTCCTTCCTTCTACTGGATTTAGGGGTTTCTGGGGTTTTTCTTTTTTCTTTTCTTCTTTTTCTAGTTCTTTTACGTAAAGGGTTTTCATTTGTGATTCTTCTTGTTTTCTGAGGTAGGGCTGTATCACTATAAATTTCACTCTTGTTACTGTTTTTGCTGCATCCAACAGATTCTGATATGTTGTGTCTTCATTTTCATTTTACTACAGGTATTTTTTAATTTCATCCTTAATTTTCTCCTTTACTCAATGATTGTTCAGTAATTTCCTCCTTTATTCAATGGTTGTTCAGTAATAGGTTGTTTAGTCTTCAGTCTTTTGCAGTTTTTCTCTCCTTTAGTTTGATCTTTAGTGTGATGCCGTTGTGAGCTGAAAAGATTGTAGATATGATTCTAATCTTTAAAAATAATTATAAATTTGTTTTGTGTCCCAACATATGATATGGTATATCCTTTAGAATGCTCCTTTAGCACTTGAAAAGAATATGTAGTCTATAGTTTTAAGTTGAAGTACTCTATATAGATCCATCTCTTCAATTTTGTTGTTTAAAGATCTTGTTTCTTTACTGATTCTCTGTTTGGATGACCTGTCTTTTACTGAAAGAAGAGTATTCAAGTTCCCTACTATCATTGTGCTGCTGTCAATATGTCTATTTAGATCTGTCAATATTTGCTTGAGATAGTTTGGTGCTCCTTTATTTGGGTGCATATATATTAATAAATGTTAAATCTTTCTGTTGCATTGATCCCTCTATCATTATATAATGGCAATCTTTATCTTTTTGTAAACTTCTTTAATTGAAAGTCTGCTTTATCTGAGATGAGGATAACCATTAGCTTGGAGTACTGTTCTCCATCATTTACATTAAGGTTTTGCTAGTCTGTTGATCTTAGGTGAATTTCTTGCTAACAGTATAGAGTTGGGTTTGTTTTTAATCCACTTAATCACTCTGTGCCTTTTAATTGGTGAGCTCAGTCCATTTACATTTGGAGTGATTACTGAAATTAGAGGACCTGCTACTGCCATTTTGGTTTTTGTTTTCTGGTTTTGTTTATCTGTTACTTTGCTTAGATTTGTACATTTTCTTCTCTTTGGTTTAGATAGTAAAGCCTCTTCTAAAATTTCTTGAAGAGGAAGTCTTGTGGCAAGAAAATCTCTCAGCTTTGTTTGTTGGGAAAAACTTTTATTTCTACCATAAATTTCAGAGAGTTTTACAGGATATAGTATTTTTGGCTGGCACTTTTTATATTGAAGTATTTTGAGGATACCATTCCACTCTCTTCTAGCCTGTAGAGTTTCTGCTGAGAAGTCTGAGGTTAGCCTGATATTTCTCCCTGACTACCTTTAGGATTCTTTCTTTGTCTTGGACTTGTGAAAATTTTACAATTAGGTGTCTTAGTGTAAATTTTTTTTTTTTTTTTGCCTTTATATAACTGAGTGTTCTGTTAGCTTCACTGACCTGTATATTAACTTCCTTCTCTGGGTTTGGGACATTTTTAGAAATTATTTCTTTGAATATGCTTTCAGTTCCCTTCTTTTTCTCTTCACCTTCTGGGATAACCATTATTCTTGTCTTTCCCAATGGTGTCTAATAATTCTCTGAATGTTTCTTCATTGAATCCATTTAATACCTGTTTCTTCTTCCTCCTGGTTCCTTTGTGCAATACTATCCTCCAGACCACTAGTCCTCTCTACCATTTGGTATATTTTATTGCAATAGCTTTCTAAATTATTCTTAGTTTCATCAATTACTTCCTTCATACTTTGTATCTCTTAGTTTTTTCTGTAGAACTTCAATTTCTGCCTTCTGCTCCTTGTCTTCTGCTCTCTGTTTTTGAAGTTGTTGGCTTTTCTGAATTTTCTTTTAACTCTCTGAATTTGAATCCTTTATCTGTTAAAAAGAACCAATCTTCCATTTCCTCAAAACTGATTACTTATGAGCTTTTTGATGTGTTTCCATTTCTTGAAGTTTCAAGGTGTGATGTGTTTTTCCCCTGACCCCCAACAGTCACCCCATGGTATGAGCTCCTGTTGATCAACTGCTCATTTTCTTTTTGCTTGTTTTTTGCAAGGGGGTGCTATAGCTTTGTTTCACATTTTTGACCCTTACAGGCTTCTATAGTGGGTTTTTTTGTTTTTGTTTTTGTTTTTTGTTTCTCTGTGTTAGGGAATGATGATGGTTGCTGGGTGGGGGAGAGGCACACAAGATTCAGGAGCCTGGTGTTGTTGCAGCCTCATGTTGGGTGTGGGGGACGGGGGCGGGGCGGGGCTTGTTTTGCTGATAAAACTTGACTGGTTGGGGCTGGGAGACGTCTCTTCTGACTGTGCTTGGACTTGCTATCTTAACCAAGTCACCAGAACCAAGTAGTGTTCACAACTTGCACCTCCAGAGTGACTAGAACCTGTGACTAGAACCAAGGAGCCCAAGTGCCAAGGTGTGGGGTTGGAAAAGTGCCATGCCTCTGTGCTTCTGGTTTTGCTGCCCTCACACCTCTGCTTTTGGGCTTTATTCAAGTCAAGAGTCTGTGCCGACAGCAATCCTTGTTACCCCTTCATTCACTCAGTTCAGTCTAGGCTTGCCATTCCCAACTGTGCCCATATTTGTGCACTGAATGAATCAGAGTGGCTGCCTCTGCTGTTTCTGAAAGAGCCCATGAAAGAACGAAGGAAGCAGCTGTAGCTGAGCTGGCTGCAGAAGACCCCTTGAAGCTGGAAATTAGAGCAGCTGCCATGGCCTTCTCTGAAAGGGTTCACGTACTGTAAACTAATGCTACTCCAATTGCCATTTCTGTAAGTGCTTTCTTGGGAGCATCTTAGGGACCAATATCTGCTGATGCCATCTTCTCTGTGGATCCATAAAATGTTTCTTAAAACTTCTTTATGTACATTTGTATTTATAAAGTCACATGTCTTGATTATTGCTATGGCTGTCACAAGTGACATCAAAATGTTTATCTCTTGTAAAGGTTAACCCACTGGTGATATCTAGAAATAATAAGATGAGCGAAGTAGACACTGGGAAGGGACATGGGATTACTGGTTAAGGAAGGAAAAGCAGAGAGGCAGGGTGGTCCAGTAAGAATTTGATATGTTTAGTGCTCTGCCTAGGATCTTCCCGATGACCACTGACATCCTGAACAGCATGGACTATCATGCTACAACTGATAGTTCACATCTAAATTGGAATTTCAGGATTTTAAAGAAGCTTATTATCTCAATATTTCTCCATTCCCTCTACATAATAGCCTTATCTCATTCCATCCTCTGGTATGCCATGGCTAAAAATAATAATAAAAAAAATGAAATTTGCGTTAAAATTTAAAAGGGCAGAGACCATGTCCTGTTAACTATATTTCAGCACCCAGCAGGGTACTTACTGCAGAACTAGAGTTCAATAAGTATTTCTTTGATAAAGGAATGCATGTCAAAAGTGAATGAGGTAAAATAAGGGAAATTTCTATTTCTGCAGTTGATTCTATTGACACATTTGCCCCACCTCACCACCATTCACACTCATTCCTGTAATTCTTAACCATATTTACTGATTTCCCAATCTGTAATAATTGCTAAGGGTATTCTACTATATCCTCTTTTAATATTCATAATATGAAAAACTAGAAACAAAAATAGCAACCAAAAATCTTATATAAGATCTTTTCCCAAGATCTCCCTTGAATTAAAGATACACAACAAATTGATTTTTAAATCCTGGTGAGAAAATGACCAAAAAAGTACCGATATGGTACAGTCATGATAATTTATAACTAGCTCAACCAAGAAGCCTGAAATTTCATAGTTACTTAATATCCCACCTTCTTGCCTATCCTCCCAGCATTAACATCTTAACAGTTTATTTATACAGTGCCCAAAAATGCCTTCAGGAAAATACATAAACATTAAAGAAGATGCAAATTTGACATCTGCCAGTTCAATCTTGCAGAAGTTTATCTTTTTCATCTTAGCTGAATTTGAAATATTTTATTTAGGTATGAACTCATTCCCTTTTAAATACTATGGGCTAAAAATTAGGTATATTTTAAAAAAGAGGACAAATGGAATAGTAAAGTCTGTGCTATAATACTGGAAAAAACAGTAGTATTGTGTAAATCTAAATATAGTAGAGGTTTTTTGTCTGAAACAAAACAACAAAAAAATGTATTTGTAGCCCTCTTTATGATAGCTCTGCAGAGGTATAACAAAGAAGTCTTAGTTAATATGTACTAGACAAGACAGTGGAATAGAAGACAATGCTTCTAATTACTATATATGACAGAAAAAACATTTGGGGACAGGAATATTAAATAGTGATCATTACTCTACCTTCAAATGTGAAAGAATGACTTATAATTTTGTCATCTCTTTTGTCAGTGAAAGGATTTGATGGAGGTGTATAAGATAGTTAACAATCCAAGAGGTTGTAATCCTTTAACATAAATAATAAAATACCGAAGCTTTTACCAAGTTAATTCTTGTCATTTCACTATCAATTAAAAAATATATGTCAAGTGATTGTATTCTCTCAACCATTTCAGTAGAGTGAACCTATTGTTTCCAGGCACTTTCTGATCTCTTTGGAAGCTTCGGTATCATCATTATTAAAAGCGACGTTGCCATCTTACCTTTATATAGCATGGAATGGAGAAAATAAAAAGCAACAGTACCTCTGACCTCTGGAGACTTAGATAATATTGTACACACTCCGTAATTCTGAATATGTTTTTGAATAAACCACATCATTCTTTAATCTATTAATATCATATATTTGTGAACTGTTCAAAACTGGCTGATGAGTGGCAGTATAACAACAAATAAATTCAGACAGATAACACCTATGAGATAGCATGAATGGCAAATATAAAGTTAACAATTGATCATATTTGATGCTTTTTCATATCATTAACAAATGACTGTATATGTGTGTACGCTAAGTGAAATAATGAACAAATGATCATTTTATGTTATCATTTTATTGCAGTAATTTTATAAACTCATACGTGTAGATTCCCCATATACACAGTTTCTCCATTCCTTAGCTATATATCAATACCAAGTCACTAAGTGTTCAGCTACCACTTCCTGCCCCCAGAATCCCACCATTCCTTATTGATGATCATTTTAAAGGCTACACATGTGGATAGGGGATAACTTATAATTCGGTACGCTGTTTGCGATTAATATTTGCAATTTATTTATACTACCCTTAGAGCTTACAGAAATATGAATACTATCATTAAAAACACAATATATAACAATGATAAGATAGAGATTATAGGCATAGAAAAGTAATGAGATAATAGTAAGATTAACACATACATTTTTTTAAAAGACAAAGGATAGGTATGAATGAAGGCGAGTAGGCAGACAGGCAGAAAGAGAAAGGAGGAAAGAATTTTATTTATTTTTTATTTACTTGCTCATCTTGCTTGCTCCCCCCAACCCTGGGACATGAACCCTGTCCTTGGGATGTATGTGGGCTGCGCTCAGCTGGAGGTGACAGAACAAATGGCCATTCCACTAGGGCACACCAATATATAAATTTATAAAAAAAAAATCTTCAAAAACAGCATACAAATTTCATTCTTACCTTTCAAAGATAAATATCACAGCAGCTATAAAGTAAAGTAAAATTTGCTTCCCTGAAGAAGCTGTAAGAAGGTTCTCTGATTAGCTTATTCATACTAACCAACTGAGTCATGTTTTCTTTTCCTTTTCCCCCACCTTACAGTTTTCCACTAGTAAATTCTATACGTTTTATTGCCAAAATATATCCTCAAAATATGTTCTGTTTTCTTCACTTCCAATATTGCCACCTTATTCCAATATACTCATTCCTCTCCTCTGTTATGTCTTACTGGTGTCCCTACAATTTATTCTCCACATAGCAGTTAATAGTGGACTCATTTAAAAATACAAATCAAGTTCAAGTTCTATCACTTCTCTCTTTCCACAGTTTCCCTTTGTACTTAATATGAATTCCAAACCCATTCCCATCATTTCTGTGATCTGGATGATTGACTAACTTTTCTGCTTTAACTCTCTCCCTGGCTTAACATGTTCCAGGAAATTTTTTTCTGTTTTCAATATCTGCCAAGGTCATGTCTGCATCAGGGTCTTTGTGCTTGCTGTTGTTCTCACCTAGAAAGCTCAGCCTTTAAACACTGACAACTTGTCACTGTTCACTTCAAATACGACCTCCTTATTAAAAAAAGCTGTAATGAAAACCCCCAAATAAATGTGCATATATACACACACACAAACACAAACATATATACATAGATGGAGTTATATAACCCAGTTTTATTTTATTAAATCATTTCTAAATGAAATTATTGGTTTCCTTGGCTGTTTGTTGTCTGTCTTCTGCCTCAAACTAAAATGTATACTTCATGTGAGGAAAAAATCTCTCATAACATGAGAGAACTGATTCGTTACATGGGGTCCAAGCTCAATACAATGTAGTTCCCAGAATTGAGATAAAGAGAAAGTTCATCACAATGAATAATGACATTTCTCTCTAACATATAGGCCAACATTAATGTGACAATATATAATTCAGTAAAATAAACTATTATAGGAGAAGTGAATGACAGTACATCTATTTCCAGCATCAGGCTCTCTGTGGTGTGACATAAACAATGAGAAGATTTTAAGAGTATCTAGAAGGATTAGTGAACTGCTTATCCTTCATAAACTTCTGTTTCTCTCACTCAAGGTTTTCAAAGAAGCAACAATAAGTCTGAGAATCTCTTTGGCTTAGCAGGCATGAAAAATAGCTACTCTTGACAGCCAGGTAATGGTGCATTAATGATTAGTCCACCTTAAAGTAAATTTAGGGGGAAAAATACCTTATTTCACCTGCCTGCCTACTCATCTTCATTCATCCCATTCTTAGTTGAATCATGGGATTAACAAATTTATTTCTTAGAAGGTAATTTTAGAAAGATTTCTAGCCAAGTTGACACTGTGATTTCAAACTTTGAGACTGTGCCTATGTGAGAAATACAAAGCAACATAAGACAGACATGAGTAGGGAACATTGAAAATTAAAAATAAATTACTGGCATGCCCTGATGGCTTAGAGGTTTGGCACAGTCCACACAGATCCCAAGACATGGTTTGCATCCAGGGGCTGGGGGCAACAAACAAATGAACAACTAAATAAAATAAACAAAGTGCTTCTTCCTCCTCTTTCTTCCTGCCTGCCTGCCTCTGCTGGCCTTCCTTCTTGCCTATGCCTTTCCTTTAGGAAAAAAAAAAAAAGAAGAAAAAAGGAAAAGGAAATTACTATGCTACAGAAAAGACTGACATCTTCACACAACTCAATGCTCCTTCACACAACCCTTCTACATATACAAATACTCTACCACCACAAAAATCAAAATATATACACATACATATCTGCATATGTGTGTATGTATATAAATATATGCTGCATAGTTTACATGTAAATAATGCCCCATTTAGTTTGTCCAACATAGCTTCCAGGAACAAAAACACAAAACATTGAAGAACCTGAGGTTTGGGACTGCTGGGCTCCATATTCAGAAACATTTAAAAACTGCTGAGAGTTAAAGACTACAGGATTCAGGAGACTGGCTGTAGGTAAATGGAAATTACTAGAATAAGGCAGAATGGAGGGAGTTGTATAGCAGCCAGAATAATGGTCCTTCCAAGATAACCCGTGTCCTAATCCCTAGAGTCTGTGAGCATGTTATACATAAAACATGGCAAAACGGAATAAGGTTGCACGTAGAATTAAACTTGATAATCAAATAACCTTAAAATTGAGAGGTAATCCTGGATTACCCAGTAGAACCAATGTGACCACTAGGGTTCTTGAGTGTGGAAGAGAAAGCAGAAGTGTCAGCATCAAAACGGTGTCAGTATTACAAGAGTCACCAGGCTGGCTTTGAAGCTGGAAGGGGGACCAGAAGTGAAGGCTACAGCACATTACAGAGTCTGGAAAAGGTAAATAAACTTTCTCTAGAGCCTCTTGAACAAATACAATCCTACAGATACCTTGATTTTAACCCAGTGTAACACATTAGATTCTGACCGACACAATTATAAGACAGTAAATAATGAATTTGTATAGTTTTAAGCTACTAAGCTTTTGGCAAAATGTTACAATAGCAAGAGGAAATGAATATAGATACAACTAAAACTTTCCATACAAAATAAGAATACTGAGAAAAATTCCAATATACATCTAAAGAATATAATGATAAGAAAGAAAAGAAAGTGAAATTTGGGAGTATTCACAGAAAAAAAATCAATATATGCAACCTAAAATAATTTGAAAATAAGGAGAGCTTAAAATTCAAAAAGATGAAAGAATAAGTCCATGAAATAAAGCATATGAAATTTCAAGATAAAGAGAAAAGTTTAAATGCCATCAGAAATTAAAAAAAAAAAGATCAATAGAGCAAGATGAGACTGACAACAGGTGTCTCATTAGCAATCTCTTGGTAACAGAAGACTATTAAATATTATCTTCAAAATCTTGAAGAAAGTATAACTCTATACCAACTAAACCATTAATCAAGACTGAGCCAAATAAAGAATGCATATCAGAGGTGGATTTATTATAAATTAATGTCACTCTTATTTCAGGATTCTCATTTTCACAGGTCCCTGCCCTATAATGTTGGGAATTGTTAGATGTTGCTGAGTGTTCCAGACTGTGAAGGAAAACATACCAATGAAGCACTTCTAGAAAACTAACTGGAGATCTCAAAGAAAAGGACACGAGATCTCAGAAGGAAAGTACGTGAATCTCTAAATTTCAAAATTATGGAGTCTTCTTTTCATACTCTAAAATTCTATCCCTAATTTTGTATTTTTTTAAAAGAAGTTCTCAAAATTATATAAGATATAGACGCCATTAGCAGTTTCTGCCCTTAACTTCAGCAAAATGAAAACCCAGAAAAGGAGTGGTTAGAAGTAATATAGCATAGATACAGGTAAAATGTTTTGAGAAACTTAACTGATTCAGGGTTAAAAAATTAGCAAATATTTTGTTAAATAGATAGAGCAAATTCAAGTTGACATTACTATACTAAAAGAAAGTAGTGTAAAAAGGGAAAAATCACTGATTTCAAAAGCCTAGGATTACACTTTATATAGTAAAGGCATAGCATATATTTATGTGGCATAGTTATTAATTGAATCATTTTTATAATTTGGAGGTAATGAAGAATTGTTCTATTTACAGATGAGATCTTGACTGTATCCAATCATGCTGGATCACAGTTTCTTAGAGTCGACAAAGGAGAGTTAGTAAGGTTAAGTGTCCACCTTCAGAAGAGGTTCTTAAAACTTTAGAGGACAAGACATCTTCCCTTGGTGTGTATTCTATTTAAAATGACAACATCATACAGCATGAGGGAGCACTAACAAAATCCACTTAGTGAACGGATTGAAATCCCTTTTTATATTACACGAAGGAAGTCCTTCCTTTATAGAACAATGTCACATAATCAACAACTTTCAAAGTCTGCTGTTTAATAGAAAAAAAACACTGAACTGTAAATAAAAAAGTGGTAGTTATTCCCCATATTCTTTCACATATGCTACAATCTTTTTATGGAGATTTCTGTTATTTCTATCTAAAATGTGAAATGTATATATCTACCTCATAGTACTATAAAATTAAACAGGAATCGTAAACTAAAGTGAGACTCACTCTACAAAGAATAAATTTTATTTGCTATTTAAGTGGTACGCAAAAAAGTGTGTGCACCAGTGTATTAATAGACAACAATATGTTACCAGTGTTGAGATTATATTTAAATCCCTATCCTCAGTGGATTACTAATCAATTTACGGAGGGATACAGAAGGGTTGTTTGTATCTCTGCCAGAGAATAATGAAGTAACCAACTCTTTTTTTTTTAAGAGAAAGAGGGCAAGTTTCCCTGCCTAGTGAAAAACTTTTCATTGTGGGCATGTTAAAAAAAAAAAGAAAGAAAAGAAAAAAAGATATCTGCCATCCTGTGTTTACCAGTATCTTAGTAGCATTCATCATAATGAACTGGAATAGCCTGTGAGTTCCTTAAGGACAGGTCTTATTCATAAATTGTATTACTGTAAGTTATGTTCCCATAAATTGTATTCCCAGTACCTACTACAATACATGGCACATGAAAAGCACTAATGATGTTTGTGGAATGATTGAACAAAGGGTTCTGAACTTTTATATAACTAGAAAATCCTTGGTAAGGAAGGGTAGCTGATGACCCAGAATATCTAGTGACATGATTCTTGAGCTAATTCAAGGGAAGAAATCTACTAACCTCTGGCAACATCCATAACCACAGTCATTGGCACTACAAAGGATGAAAGGGAGTTCGGTAAACGAGACCATTAAAATGATTATGGAGCAAGGAAACTTGCTTTAGTCACTTGTCAATCACGTTAATTTATGAAGACAGACTGATGAACCAATCCACATTCATTTCTATAGCTTCCATAGAGAAGGAACAAGAAATAAACATATTTCATAATTAATTGCACGTTTTGTTAAAAAGCCAAGTAAATAAAATCATAAACCGAACTATTTAGAAACTACTTAATAACTGAATAAAGGACTACTACATATATATGGTTTTATTGAAAGTCTCATTTTTAAAGAAATATATCCACTTTTGAGTTTCTCTGAAGCAGTGATTGGCAATCCTGGCTGCAAACAAACCTGATTCCCAACCTCAAATTGTTCGCTAGGGATGAGAGCTAGGGTTTAAGTAAAATTATTTTTCAAAGCTCTCTATATGATTATAGTGCAGTGACTCCCAAATTGTTTGCACATTGAAAGCATTACGGGGATTTTTTGTTGTTGTTGTTTTAATTCCAAACACAGGCCACACTCTCAGATAAATAAATCACACTCTGAAAACAGAATTTAGGATTCAGGCATCAGTATTACTTGAAGCTCTCTAGAAGATGCCACTGTACAGACAAGTTTGGGAACCACTTCTCTAAAGGACTAAGCCCTAGTGAAACTTTCCAAACACCTAATTGCTAACAGGTGACTAACCAGTGATCCACTGTGCCCAGAAAGACAAGGGTGCAGAGCAAACAAAGTTGGTGAAAAGCATACTATTTCAAATGAAGCGATGAAAATCTGCCTTTGAAAGAAGGATTATTACAAATATTCTTGAGTTGACAAGTTTAGGCAATACAGGTATGTTCAGCAATTTATTTATATAATATATTATCATTCAAATCTGAAAAGTTAGGGCTTACATCTGATAAATACTTTGCCAGTCCCTGTGTGGTATTTCTTTAGCTATTTCCAAGTGCGGTTCAAATGCCAGTGTCTACCCAAGGGAAAAGAGAGGAGCCAGAGAGAAAGCGGCCAGTATCGGACAGGTTGACAATAAGAAAAGAAAAATGAAATGCAGGTGTATTTTACTTTGTAAGACATCTGGTTATTTCACTTAGGCCAACACAATGCATTAGCATTGATAGTGACCTTCTGGCAGGAATTATGTTTCTAGTTCCTTATTCCTTTCCTTATTTGATGAAGCCTTGAAACACAAAGTTCTGCTGGCAAGAACTCCATTCCCAGCTGTTGAGAGTGTGTTTTCAGATCAACTCATGACACTCAACCACTAAACTCTGCAATCTAGAAGGGTTATTCTGACCACAGCTGCCTCACAGTATAGGACCCCAATAACTGTAACTTCTTAGCCTCATTCAGATTTAACACTTCTACTTTCTCTATTCCACAAGTGGAAAAAACAAATGTTTTGTGACTTCAGTAATCTGAGAAATAATTTTGATAGAGCTATGTGTTGAAGCTATATTTTTATTAAAAACTACTTTTCTAGGCTCATTGATTTAATCAAATACCAGCAAGTATTAGGTAAAAATGCTGATCAATTTATGACCTGATATAAATAAATAACCTCAATCTTCATTCTTTTGCGGTGAAGTCATGTAAAATGACTGTTTCTAAGCTGGTAAACACCACTGAATGGGCATCAGAACATGTTACTCCAAAATGTCACTTTTGCTGTTGATTATTTTGAACAGAAGGCACTGGAGAAACAGCAGACACACAAAGAGCTCTATGATTTCATCTAAGTAAAAGCAAGTGATAAACTTCCCATGAGAAAGGTGTGCTCCCTGTATCGGGAAGAGAAGACATTTATATCACCTGACAGTAGGAGGTGACACTGTAATGGATCTGTACAACCTATTGAAACAACCCTTGTCTTTCAACAGTTTCCCCGAATATTTCCTAATTCCTTTCCTATAATTATCACTCCTAGAAGTTTAAACCCCTTTCCTTTGTCTCCTCACTTCTTCATAATGTATTGTACTTTGTTAAAATGATACATAAGGACTCTTTTGAAAAGATTTAAGTTTAACTTTTGGAGGCATAATCTTTTATCAATTCAATTCATACTCTAAGAATGTATGAAAACTATTTTTTCCTCCTCAACACCACCATATGATTGATATTCACAATTGATACACTTCTGACATAACCTTTTAGTTGTGAAAAATAACACACTTCTCACCTCAAATATTGCTATTGCTCACATTTTTCATTCATGGTAAAGATTGCAAATGAAGTTGGAAGCTGAAGACATCTTGTGATTTTTTTTTTTTTTTTTCTCCAAAGAGGAAATTGAATCACAAGGAGTTTGATTTTCAGGATCATTGCACTACTCCAGTTTGTGCTCTCTCAACATTCTATTACAAATAATTTCTTGTCAATGTTGAACCTGGATTAGGTATTAGAGTAATCTTGCTGATTTCTATTTTATCTTAATAATAAAATAAAGTCTATATAGACCAGAGAAAGGGAACAAGGAATGAAATATCAACAATTATTTACATTTCAAGATGTTTACTACTGGCCAAGCCTGGTGTTAGGAATATTACATTCGTTATTCCATTTACTGAGCACTGACTGAGGGCTAGTTATTGGGTTAAGTGCTCTACGTGTACTGTAAACTAATCCTTCAAATATTAATGAGATAGCCATTGAGTCAAAGTTGAGAAAATTGAAGCTCTGAGAGGCTAAAGTAGATGTTCAAAATCACACAGCTTGTCAGCTACTACCTGTCAGAGAACCAGTTGCCTACACATTTGCTCTTTACTATTCCTGTACTGGAAACATGTCCTTACCTCTGCTGGGAATGTCCCTACTCTTCCTTTCTAGAACCCATACAAAAATAATTTTCTGTATAAAGACTTTCCTAACCATAACCAATCTGATCACATGCTTTCTTAGTTTCCCTATTGAGGTGCATATTGTATCTTAATTATAGCACTTACTGCTATCATGCTTTTGTTACTGATACTTTTTTGCAAAAGGGATTTGAAAATATAAGGGGTTTGCAATATCACCCTTAGTAAAAGTTTGTTGAATAAATCATTAAGTAAAATAACAATTTAAAACAGAATACAATGGTACACACATTGTCAAGATCTTGCAATTATTAAAGCAAAAACAACAAAACAACCAAAACTGAGGAATAATACACTTATGTTTCATAATGATTATGAAAAGACAATTTGTACCCAAGAGCAGATGATTAGGAAAAAGTGACCAGAAATACATTCATTTCAATGATGGTTATTTTCTGAGCATCCATCTTCTGCAAAGCGCTATGTAAAGTACCACACATGGGGTCCAAAACTGATCCCTGTCCTTAAAAAAGATTCTGACATATTCCAACACAATATACATACCAACTTGAAATCTAAGAAAATTTGTCTATGGATTCAGAGTTGTTATTTGGCATGCTTACACTGCTAGCAGAGAAAGTTAAATATGTACCATTAAAGATGATAGACAAATGCCTGAGGCATCTTTAAAAATTACAATACTAAAGAACTGCTTTGATTAAAATTTAAGGTGTTGATTGTTATGATACTTCTAAAGAGTGTTATGAGATATGACTTCTGCCCATAGCGAAGTGACCTTTTAGTTCCACTAAAATTCCTCATAACTGATTACTCAGTAAAACATTCATCACTACTTTATAATATTGCTTTTCCTTTATCCACCTACATTCTATATTAGTGAATTTTCCTTTTCAACAAAATAGTTTATAACAGCGAGATATTAAAATGAGGTCCTTTGTTTCACTTTATCTGATATCTCAAAAGGTTGAGAACAAAAGTCCTCAAAGGATTTTCAAAGTAAAGTACTTCCAAAATGAATTCAGAACTGCAAGTAAAATTGTAAGATTTTTGCAAGAACTTGTAAAGGAAGTAGTCAAAAACAATTCTGCAGTTCAACACTCACTATGCTACTCTAAAAGGATGAAAAGTGGACACTGAAAAGACTAGATCTTTAGGAAAAGATTATCACTGTGCTATTAAAGTAAAAGCATTGCACACTAATACTATCATTTCCAGAAATGCATAATAAGCATTCAGTAAAGATAATTCAAAGGCTGCCAACATTGGGGATCAGAGAAGATTCCCCCCAAATATGTCAAAAGTGGCATATTGATAATTTTGAATTAAAGTTGTTTGAAAAACAGCCAGTGCAATAAAGGAGACTGATGCTACTTTCTAAAATCCCCAGGTGGAAAGTACCCTCTGTATATGAGGAGATAGAGAGGCTTTTTTGTAGGAGACAGACATGCAGGGACAGGGAATTCAGAACTCAGAAGTGTGTTAACAAACTCTGCTTAGCTTCCTGCTAATTAGTACTCAACCTAAAGTCTCCTGCCTTGTCAGTACACCACAAATATATTGATTCTTTGTCTAAATGGTATATAAACCGACTGCTTTAGCCATTTCATAGGTCTCATTATCTATGAGGCCTCCATAATTATGAAATTTTTTGCTTTTCTCCTAGCAATCTGTCTCGTGTCAATTTAATTTATTAGAATAGGCAAAAGAATTTACATGGGGAAGAAGAGAAAAGTTTTGCTCCCATTCACAAAAATATTTTCTAATCCCCCCATAAGCTTTGGTTGTACAGAAATTTGTGCTGATATACAAAATATGTAAACATATTTTGAAGCCAAATTAATTATATTTCATATTGTTACTCTGTCACTTTCCCCTTCTAAAACATTGGGAGAAATTAAATTAACCTCTATAAACACAGTTCTCATAAAGACAAAAAAATCTAATCGAAGGCTTGTTACAATGAGTAAAGAAAACAAACATATAAACTGTCCTCAAAATACCAAAAGGTACTAAAAATGTTCAATCATCCTCTCTAGACTTTTTAAAATTAATATATTCTTTATTTGTGTATGCTAATGTCTGGTTTAAAGTGAAAACCTCTTTTTCTGCTTTTTGCCTGGCTGACTGCCAGTCTTTTCAAAGGGATTTTGCCAGATATGTGAATTATCTACTGTGTGTGGATTTTAGAAGCTTAAGTCTCAGTTTAATGTCTGACTCAATGTTGGATCTAATTACTTCCTAACTATTGATGCAAGTCCAGAAAACATATCCTTTTGGGTTAAGTAACATTTGTGCTTAATATGTACTATAGCCTTTCAAAATTATTTTGCATTCTTTTATTTAAAGAAACAACAGGTCAAAAATGGAATCCTTCAGTCTAGGGGCCCATCAAGACTTCTTCCAAAAGTGGAATTTCAAACCAATCAATGTGGAGTCTTAGGACCTGGGTAAGTGAAGTCATCTGCATGATAAGACATTTGTCACTTGCCTTCCCTTAAGGGAAATAATAACCTTGTCCCACTGGTTTTCTGACTAGAAAATTACCTTTTAGCATAGCTCCTTTCCATTTGCTTAGATGAGATGCTGTCTAATTCATGATTGTTTATCAAGATCAATTAGATATCTAAATATATGAATATTTAAACAATCGCTAAAAAAAATAAGTCTGTGGTATTCATGAGATATCACTAAAAGTTGTAAGAACTTAGTTAGCTGATTAGTACAGGATATACTCAAGTAGTTTAGTCATCAGGCCTCTTATCTGGAAAACCTCAGTAAAAGCTGAGTGAGCTGATTACAGGAAAAGAAATTAAAAAATGAGAAAGCTGACTTAAGAGTTACTGGGAAACAATGCATGAAAAAGAATAATTCGGTATCCTAAGAAGAGAGGGTTTAAATAGTTTTTTTTTAATGACCTAAGTATTTTTATGCAACTCCTTTATCTAAACACAGGCACAAAAGAACTATTGTATAACTTCTGTCAGCATTTTTACTACAGCTATGCTTTATTTTCCTCTGTGTTGCTAAGTTATTTTGTTTCTGAGCCACTGAATATTTCCCCTCAGGAGACTGAGAAAGTCTCCAGGGAACTTTCCTGAGTAAATCTATCTAGTGAA
The DNA here is from genome assembly GCA_004363575.1 of Solenodon paradoxus. Lineage (NCBI taxonomy): Eukaryota > Metazoa > Chordata > Mammalia > Eulipotyphla > Solenodontidae > Solenodon > Solenodon paradoxus. The sequence goes on along the minus strand of RJWH01000007.1, from coordinate 2,366,472 downwards.
TGGAACACAGGACAAAGAAACCCCAGATCCCTTTGGGTTCTGTGCATTCGTAAGAGTAACTTCTATTATTATCATCGGAAAAGATTTCTAAAATGCTTTGAAGCCTTTAAATAAAAATTGCTCTATAAATACAAAGTGGCTTAAGTCAGTATAAAAGTTCTCTGAGATCCATGAAAGCTTAAACTGTCTTACTTGAAAATCTCCTGAGAAAAATTATTTGAGAAACATTTATGTTTGAGATATAAGTTGACTGAAACAAGAACGATGGACTCAATTTCTTATGACGACTAATCACAGAAAGCACTATTAAAAATTCTTCAAAGCAGTACAGGCAAACAAATCTCTGCCACCCCCAAAATATATCTCTCTGTTTCATAAGGATTAGTTCACAGGAGATCCTTTAAAGATTGGATGGGGGTTTGTAAAAGACATTGACATGTGTAAAGAAAATGTCCCTTTATAAGGGCATCTCTCTGCGGTAGAGGAGAAAACCTAATCTCAAACTCTTATTTATGGACAAGGTTGAACTTAGAATTGCAGAGTGGTCATGTTCTTGTTGCTGTGTCTTTCCTGGTGTCCTCCCATGCCTGACCTTTCCCCTTACTTCAAGTCCTTTGTCTCTAGCTGAAGGTATTTTAAATAGTGACTGAAGCCTCTTTTTTTTTTTTTTTTTTGTTATTTTATCTTTTACTGGGTTTTCCGCATGTACGCATGAAGTATACATGCAATATTAAATTGATTTTTGGTATTTTTCTCTTTTAAATATATCTGATGCTTATTTGATTATTTGAAAATCATAAGGGATGACAAGATTTCCCCCTGCATCTCTACACAGTTATATATTTCAAAGTTCAAACATACAAATTTATTAAAAATGATTTTAGCCTTTGATTAAACTATTTAAAAGAATATTAGGGAAGAGGGAAAAAGAGAACTCAAGCACTGTTGGTATAAATTGGTGCAACCACTATGGAAAGCAGAAGGGACAGTCCTCAAAAAATGAGAATGGAAATTCAGTTATCCCACCTCTGGGTAGTTACCACTAAAACTCTCATTGAAAGAGTTATATACACCCCCATGTTCATTACAGCATTATTTACAATAGCCAAGAGTTGTATGTAACCTGAGTGCTTACTGACAAGTGAATGGATGAAGATGTAGTATATAATACACACAATGGAAGTACTAAGCTATGAAAACAGATTCCTGCCATTTGCAACAAAATGAGTAAAACTTGAGGGAGTTATATTTAGTAGATAAGCCAGTAGAAGAGTGTCAGGCATTGCATGATTTCATTTATAAGTGCTATATGGAATCCAAACAAATGAACCATATCAAACAAAAATAGACTTTTAGTCTATAAAATCTTTTCAGTTATTGCAAGAGAAGAGTGGGCAGGCAAATTGGGTAGAGAGGATCCATTGTATGATGAAGAAAGAACTGGAATAGGGGGGTGAGCTTAATGTATTATGTACAAGAGTAGATTTACTATGATACATACCTTAAACCTATATAATGTTATAATGCCATAGTCCTTAAAAAACACAACTGAAAAAAAGTCATAACTGAATATATAATAAGTGGTTTCTTTTTGAGAATAAGCAACAAAAAATGTTGGTTAAGGTTAGTAGACTGCAGTGAAAGAAGAGATTTTATAGCTTGGTTTTCCTCTTCTAAAAAGATGCTTTTCCAGTTCTTTTGTCTATATTGATAAACTGAATGGTTTGGCCATTCCTCTGCTCTTTTCCTTGCCTGATGGGTTTCTGCTTTCTCACACCAAAATTCAGCTCCACATAAACTTAGATCTCTATCAGAAGACAGACAATAAAGAAAGAATTCCAAGAGATAATTCACGGATAGGAAACTCTATTAATGGCACATTCACCAAATGATCTTCTAATAAACAGGTATTATCTTTGTTGAATGAATTTCATAAGACAGGAAAAGGAAACCATATCATATTACAAGATACTGAAACCCCTAATTGCTAAACAAATTAATCATTATGTATTTTCATACTTTAACTCAAATTAATGAAGGTCTTTAGGGTAGTGAGGTAAGGTAATCCAGGGTGTGTGTGGTAGGGGGTGGGGGGACTAATTTCCAAAGAGAAATTAGATTTATATGAATCATTACTAACAGAAGAATCAGTGAAGTGGTAGTTTGTAATAAAAGGAAAAGAAAAAAATGAGTCACTAGGGAAAGAAGCAAATCAGTGCACTAAAATCTTTAAAACTACTAGCTATTCTGCAAAAACATAACTTCAAGCCTAGACTTAAAGAGAAATATATTTGATATATTTTAATATACAGGCATTTTAAAATTCATCTATACATAGATACTGACTTTAAAAAAATATGCCTTAGAGACAGAAGATTTTTTAATCACTGTTGTTCTAACTTTTTAAATGTCCTTTTCTCTCTTTTAGCTATTTTTTTTTTTTAAATCAGGATAAGAGCTTACCTGTCTTGAAGACATTTAAAAATACTTCCTTTCAAAGAAATATCAAAAGGACTTCAACTGGCATATATGCTTGGCATCAGGGCATACCAAATGGCCTAATTAAACCATTTGCAGTCTTTGCAACACACAATTTAAATGTACCCAAGAAATGTCAAATGGTTCCTCATATAAAATTATCTTTACCAATGAGCTATGCCTCAGGAACTGAGCACATAAATCCTTGTAGAAGTTTGTCTTGGACACACACTGGAGGATGCTAGTTGCCACAAAAGTGACTTTTCAAGCTGAAAGAAATTCCTTCATCAGAAGAGTGGGTGTGGCCAGGGGATAAGGAAACTGCCAGCACCTCTTGTTGGAAAATGTATCCCAACATCCTAAAACAAGAGAAAACGTCTACATATTTTCCTTCCTCCACTGGGCAGTTCTTTGATTCACAAAAAACAGTCTTCTCCATGTGATAAACTTGAAGAAGGTTAACATAGGATAGAAAAGAATCACAGGTAAAATTACAGGTTTAATGTATAGTATCTCCACTTGAAAAACTAATACATACACATGCCTTGAAAAAAATAACCAATAAATTAACATGAAACAAAATTTGGGTTGGCTCAAAAGTGGACACTGGGAGTAGCAATGATTCCACCTGACACATTTCTCTGGTCATAAAGTCAGCCTGTGTCTGAACGTTGCTCTAAACCTGGCATACTTACACCCAAGAAGTTCCCATATCCATCTCAAGGGCTCTGATACCTTCACTGCCCTTACTCACTCTTTGGATGCTTCTTCCCTACCTACCTTGTTCTCAGACCCTTATCTAGATCTGCTCTCTGTTACACTATCTGCCTCTCTGGTGGATGCTGGCTTCAATTCTGTTCTGATACTTGCCTGTGCTAGAGAATCACTCAACTGCTTACTTGAATTGGGCTCTTGGAACAGTCCTTTGTCCTTCTGCATAAGCTTAACTGCTGTTGATGGTTAAGAATATATAATATCTGACTGAAAAATGATCTGCTAACCTTTAAAGGATAAAGTAGACAGAAGAACAAGAGAATTCAGGGGAGATGACTGATTTGCAAACCTATAAACATTAGCCTAATCACCAGTGCATGCACATACATATTATATATGTATAACATATATGTCGTATATGCCTTCTTTTAAGCTCATGGATTTAGAATTGTTACATTTAATAAGGCCCATGGAAATTATCTGTTTTCTAATATTTATATGATTTCTATTTTATCATTCAAAGCCTACCTTATTATCAATGAGGTAGGTTATTTTAAACTCATGTCTAGATATGTTTTTTTTATATTTAAAGATTAATTTAACAGTAAGCCTTTTTTTTTTAATTTAAAAAATAATCTATCTGTAAATATATTCAATGTATGTATCATGGTATAAAATTAAACAAAGTAAATATTAATTAAAGTCATCCAATAAAAAAATATAGCATCAATGAAGGTTTATCACCTATATCATACTCAATTATATAAAACACTAATGACATCTGTCAACCATGTAAGGCTGGACAATGACATCAATAATTTTGCTTAATGAGATTTTCTTTTTACCTCTTAGGCCTGAAGATAAGTTGAAACCTCCATGTCAAAATAGAAGAAAAAGATGCTCATATTTAGATACAATATTCACTTGGAAGATACTCATAGGATTAAATACCTCTAAATATGTTGATATGTCAACATTTTCCCAAATAGCTGTAAATAGTAGATATTTAAAGTAAGGCTCTTTCATAATAATTATGCTAGAGCTTGAATTTACTTAACAGTTTATCACATTCAGCTGAACGTCACTTCAAGATGTAATTACTTTGAATTTGTTCATTTTTTATTTACAGATATAATTTTTCTAAATTATAAATAACATTAATTTTTGAACACAAAGGACATGACATTTTGGCTTCCAGTGATAGTAACTAATTTTAAAATACTCTCACATGAATCATAGTCACCTTTCTCTTCACTTCTCAAAGGCAGCGTCCTATATTTGATTCATTGGCATGGTGCTTTTACCTGCTGCAAGCTGATGTCTTCCAGGAGAAAGACATGTGTGTCACTGCCACACGTACATAGTCATCTTTTATTTTCAAATATTCAGAAGACTTGAAGGTCTTAATTTTTTTTTAACCAAACATCCTCAGAAAACGTAGTATCAATTTAGTTTTAAAATAATAGTATTTTTCAATTACATATCATACTCATTATTGCTTAATATCAAAAGAGGTCTCACTAAACAAAAAATGTTAACAATTCTTAAAACAATGTGATAAAGAATCGGCATAGATATTAAATGAAACTGAATCAATGGCAAACTAAAGTCAACATTTTCAATGAAATAACACCTGTCAGTGGCACCAATACCCTTAAATCTTAAAAATGTGTCTTTCGAGATCCTGGCTATTAGTCCTAACTCTTGGGTCAAAATTCTAATCAACTGGATGTGCTCATTATTATTTGATGCTTTTAATCCAGATGAAATGCCACCCTAAACTATTCAGCAACAGAATAATCACTATAAAAACTTCATTAATGTAATCATTACTAAAAATGTTTATCCCTGATAAATGTCTTCAATTTTATATATGTGCACATATGCATAGTAAGTATGAATATACTATGTATTCTAAATTAAAGATTATCTAAATTTATTTTTACATTCTCTTCAGCAGATCTCTCACTATCACCATATACAGGTTATGGTAACTAACATTTCCATTTCTGCAAAAGACAGAATTTGGTCAACTTATAATATGCCTGAATTTTCAAAACACACAAACTTGTCTCCTTTCTTCATCTATAAAGACATATAAAAGTGGATGCAGGCATCCCCAAGGGAGACTAAAAACACCTCCTTTCTTACTCAAGCTGACACCTCAGTTAATTTCTAGTTATTCTCAGTTCAAATAAAAGACAGTTACTGAAAATATTTCTAAAAAAATGCATACCATGACTATAGAAAATTGCATATTTTAGATTTATTTATAAAAAGTATTGGGTAGTCTATTGGAAAGAATTCAAACTTCAAAGCTAAAAGAACAAAGAATTCCCGTAACAAATAATCTTAAACTAAGAAAATGTACTGGTGTTTACAGACACTCTGTCCTCATTAAATATGAACTCAGGATAGTATAACAAAATAATATTAAATTAAAGAGAATATGGTATTCAATGACGTGTCACAAACATAAATATATAAATAAACAACACATAAATATGCTTCTTCCTCCTCTCTCTTCCTTCTTTTCTGTTACCTGGTCTTTCATTCCACCTTTCTTCCTCTTAAAAAAATAATAAAAAAAAACCTTCCTCTTCTTCCTTCCTTCCTCTTAAAAAAACAAGGTCATAAATGGAAATGAAATCAACCATGTTGGTTGAAGTCTTCTAATTTATAGGAAACTAATAGTTCCAGGGAAACTCAAGTATTCTACCTCTACAGCTATTATAATAGTCAACAGTACCCAGGTTTGAGAGAGAGAGAGAGAGAGAGAGAGAGAGAGAGAGAGAGAGAGAGAGAGAGAGAGAGAGAGAGAGAGAGAGAGAGAGAGAGAGAGAGAGAGAGAGAGAGAGAGAGAGAGAGAGAGAGAGAGAGAGAGAGAGAGAGAGAAGAGAGAGAGAGGAGAGAGAGAGAGATTAGACCTATCTCTCATGCTTGACTAGACCCTTCACTAGCGGGAGACTCTTCTTATTACCTTTGCTCTACCAGGGTCTAAAACAGTGGGTAAATCATAAAGGGTACTCAATAAATGTTCAATGAATTGAATTATATATTTTGGCAGAGCTATTTGTTATTTACATATTCTGCTGACCAAGTGGGACAGGCATTGAGCTACTGCTCAAATTTTAGCAAGAAGCCACAGAGCAAACTTCCCCCAAAGGTAAACTTAATATCCTTGCCTTTTCATGTTGGTGACTCCAACTGTCTAAAATTATACCCTTTTATATGCCATTGGAAGGTAGAGTCTTTCATTGAGGGTAAATACATATACATATATTTTTGACTCTACAGCATATGGTAATAAAAATCTAAGATTAAATACCTAATTGTAAAAAAAGAGTCATTCTTGCCAGAATTCAAGTCCTGTAAAAGTAGCCAATGCTGTCTCATTAGTCGGTAAGCTAATGGAAACACTGCCAGCATTTCTTTCAGAGTCTAGAAAACAGTCTGCAATGTGCCAAGTCTTTACTGATTTATTTTTGTAAACAGCAGTGTAATAAACCTGAGGAAGCCAAAAAAGCAAATTTAAAAAAAATAAATATTCATTTGCTATCAAGATGGACATGACCTTTTTACCCAAGCCTATTACTGACAATTCAGGAAAACTATGTGAACCAGTCATTCATTTATCTTAACTGCATTTGCAGGTACTACCACAACTCGGTTTAAAAATGCTTTCAATTTTGCATTCCTGTGGCTTTTATATAAGAAATCACATTATTTTACCCACATACCTTATTATTTTCTGACCTTTCAGGAAAATCCAATAATATAAATCTACAAAATGAAATAATTCTCAAGTATTCCATTCTTCTCCACAGCATGCCTACATGTAAGCTTCAGCTTTACATTCACTGTATGACATGGGGATTCTAGGAAGAAGCATCATAGCAGGGTTTGAAGTCAGGAATGCTCAGAATCGAGTTGTTTGAATCCTGGCTCAAGAACACTTTCTGGCTGTAAGACTTTGGGTCTCACAAGTTATCTCAATTTTTTAAGCTTCAGTCTTTAAATTTACAAAATGGAGATCTATTTAGTAGCTATCTCATTGTTTTGTTGAAATGACTAAACAAATTAATTCATGTAAAGTACTAGGGCAATGCCTTTGACACATTAAGAACTCAATAAAACTTAATTATTATTATGTATCATTATGGATCACTGATTTAAAATTAAGCAGCTTCAGAAAATGAATACTGTACATTATTTTCAGATCTTGCTTTCTCTCTGTTTTGTCTTAAAAGTTTGTGTATCTCACTTAGATGAATTTCACGCTCACAAAATTTAAGAAAAAAACAACAAAAAAATTACATCAAGTTAGGACCCAATACTTTTCTTTAAAAAAAATTCTAAAATTTCTATAATTTATTTTGCATGAAAAAAGGTAAAGTAGATTTGGAATAAAGTGGTTTTTGTTTTCATGTATCTGCTTCCCAAAATGCATATCTATGAGTGTTTGCATATAAATATTTTAGCCTGATTCTTTTGTTTCTCAGGGTAGGTATGAATGGGGGAGGAGTTTCATGTAGGTGATGGCATAACAGTTAGCATTCAAGAACAAATAAAACACCATGTCAGATAGTCTAAACTAAGTAAGGTTCACAGAATGGAGAGAAGTATACAAGTGATTGAAAGTTCAGCAACTAATCAGACTGGCTAGTGAACCATGCATGCTAGTGAAGAGGTGATCAATAAAGCAGAATAGGACAGGTCCAAATCACAGTGTGCCTCGATTTACAGGACAACTTCGCTATCCAGGCAAAGAGGAATGTCAGCCTTGTACAGTAGGAGGAAGTCCAGGCAGGACTGCCTGTAGGCATTGGAAATAATGACACTGTGAATTTATGGGGCACAGTCTCTGCCTCAGAGACTAGCACGACAACTCAAGGGGCAGATGAGGGTCAGAACAGCTGGTAGCCCTGCTCTATTCTTCCCTCCCTCTCACATACCTCATCAGCAAGTCCTACTAAACCCTCCTCCAAATATATTTCAGTTCACGTATTTACTGCTACCTCCATTGTCCCAGTCACTGTCATTTCTTTGCTCGAATAGTCTTCTAAGAGGTCTTTGAGGTTCCAGTTTGATCTGTTTCTATTCAGTTTCCAAAACATATCTATTCTCCCCAGTACAACCAAAGTAATATTTAAAAGTATAAATTGAATAATTTCATTTATTTTCATAAATTTTTTAATGATTTTCCTGACACTTGTATTACAATTCTATATTTTTCTTCATAAACCTTCACTCACAATATATTCTAGTCACATATGTATTTTTTTTCCTCTTAGTTTTCACACCAAGCTTTTCTCCCCTTAGGAAACACTATACTTTATGGAATGTTCTCCCACATCACCAAATCATTTCAGTTTTAACATCTCATCTTTAAGATTATCTTCTCCCCCATTTAAGAGGGCTGTGCTATTATTCTGACTCAGCACTCGTTTTTCTCCCCTAATGTATTTTCTACAACTTACTCTATTTGTGTGTGTGTAGTTGGTTGATTTTGTTTTTTATTTGCTTCCCATAGTATGCTGAGGGCAAGTACCTCATCTGTACAAGAATAAAGTAGGCACTCAATAAACGATTAGAGAACAAATAATAAAGCATAAGCCAATAAATCAGATTTTAAAATATAAAGATCATTACAAAAAGAGGTCATAGAAACAAATGCAATTTGGGGCATAAAAGAAAAGACCAAAGAAAATGTTTAGGATGATAACATTACAGAGATCATGTCCCTGGTACCACAGTAGGAGCCTTACATTAGTTATTTCCTCTAATCCTTGCAATAATTATTAAAGGCAATGAACCAAACAGATAACTTTGCCTTTCCAAATTCACTCTCAGTTCTTTTTTATTGTGTAGTAAAGAATCTAACCTAACCTAAAATGAGGTCTGGCCTTTGCCCTCAACTTCTGTGAAGTAATCTCTATGCCCTTGAAAAGTTAAGAGTGTCTGATTGCTTGGGGCCCTTGGATCATGTTGGATAGTCTGCCAATAACATTCAGACTATGCTAGTAAAGTCAACAATGTATCTTTGAATGGGAACCTCAGTCATATAGAATTAGTCAAGCTAGACACTGAAAGCAACCACAGGGACAATAAATCAATCCTGCCTATGTAATTGAGCCCCAGTACAAACTCCAAACACCAATATCCAGTTGGTCTTTCTTGTTTGTCAATACTATGCATGCTATCACACACTGATGCCAGAAAATGGTATGTCCTGACTCTACCAGCAAAGGATAATGGAAACTTCGAATGTAGTACTTTCATGGACACTACTCTATGTATTTCTTCCATTGGCTGGTTTTATTTGTACCCTTTCCCTATAATAAACCATGCAGTGAGTATAAAAGCTTTCAGCAAGTTATGTAATCATTGTAACAAACTATCAAACCTGAAAGTGATTTTAAGAATGCATCCTCAAAAAGGACTTGGTGCCAGAAGTGAGGACAATCATGGGAACTGTTCCCTCTAACGCTGTAGTTAGTTCAAACTCTTGCATTCACCATGATCTCCGATATGGAAAGCTGGCCTTTATGCGATACATAAATGAGTTCAACCTTGCACATAAGGTTGAGTACAGCTCATGGACTATCCAGATGAAGGCTAGAGAAAGGAAAGAGAAAGGATTTATTCATGTGGTTCTCTCTCAGGAGGGCAATCTTGAATTGGCTGTGTCCCTCTTTAAGAAAAGGTCACTGCTACTCTTAAGGTAGAATGTTTTACATGATTTTTTCACATTTTCATTCTAGACTCTGGGTAGTTTTTCCTTCCTCTTCTACCTTTGGCTGTAAAAGGAGGATGCAGAGTGAAAGGCCATATATTGAATAGTAAAAGTGAGCTTTTTGTATGTCTAATGGTAAAGCATATGTTATTTCTATTACAATAAGCAGAAATAGTTGACAAGAAATAAGGAAGGAAAAGCAAGAAAGACAGGCTGAGAACCAGAAAAACACATGTTATAGTCACTAACAAAAAGCAGAATTCCAGCAAGAATTTGGAGATGTGGTGAGGAACAGTGTGGAAGACATAAAAATCCTTGAAAGAAGACTGTTTAGTAACCCCTAAATTAAACTAGTGTTACTACAAGACATTTGTGGTATATAAGCAATTAACACAGAAAATGAAAATAAGTAAGTAAATAAAGTGTAAACATTATTGCAGGTCAATTAACTGTGGTGAATAACAGTGTGTGTGTGTCACTGTATGTACATTCCTTAACTATACATATAAATAAATATGTATAAAGTAACCAAGAGATTATAGAATAAGAGAAGGAAAGTGTGAAAAGACACTGTGTTGATGGACAGCATTTTTCATTGTATAAAAAGAACAATTTCACAATAAACTTTTGCAGAGAAAAATGGATTCTGTATAAAATAATTTTTCACATTTTCAAGATGATATAAATTAATATGCAAAAGACAACAAGTAAAAAGTGATTGATTTTCATATTTTCATGAAATCAATATGCAGCTTAAATTCGTCATTTTATGCATATGTTGTAAAACAGCATTCCTTTCCAATTCTGGAGGGTAAAATGACAAAATGTACAAAGTGTAGGTTCTAAAATTTAGCAGATTCCTTAATCAAATAAAAAGTGGTTTTAAAGAAAAACAACTACCAATATGTTATTTTCTTTCTAAATTATTGTTGTTTTATAGCTATAATAGCATATATATTGACCTTAGGCAACAGAAAGAAAAATAAGTCTCAGTGTTATCAAAAGCAATTAAAAACTCCCTTCATTTCCAACTAAATTTTAAGATAGGGAATAGCAATTTTGAAAGATACTCTGTCTAATCTCCCAACTTTAAAACTTCCCAGAACAAACCATGAGGTCATTCTAATTTCAGAAAAGACATCCCAGAAGCCTAACACAAATTCCTTCTGTTCTTGTGTTCATTGAATTAATGGTCTAATCAGGGGGTGAAGCCAGCTATATCTCTGCCAATGACAATAAAAAGGAATTCCTTGAGAGAGTTTCTTTTTACTCAGCATTCAGTCTGGGATTCAGCTATGAAGAAAGACTTGGAGGCATGGATACGCTCTGGCAAAGCAGAGTGAATGCTATCCCAAGAGTCAAGAGAGGTCTCTCGGCAAGTGAGTCCTTTGCAATCTAAGCAAATAACTTCACTATTACTTTTCCTTAATCTCCTCATCTTTAAGTTGAGAGAACTGGACTATATCTGGTAAAGCGAGTAGATTACTATATTGTATCAACTCCTTTTTACTGGTAATGACTTCTGGGCATGCAAGAAGGTGACTTTATACTCAGTGAGAAGGAACATTTTTGATCAATTAGCAATATCTGCCATGGATAATTGGTAATATAAATGTTGCTTATTTGACATATCTAAAACAGATGATTCTTAGATGTCCTTTGAACTCAAATATTTGCTACAATGAGGATAACTAATCTATAATGATAGACTGTAAGGACTATAAAGAGCACTGGGCCTCAGTTGTTTCATCAATCAAATTAGAAAGCTATAGTAGATAATATCTAGAAGTTACATGCTACACCAAACAATGATTCTTCTGGAACCCTTTACTGTATTTGCACTAATGCCCATCCAATTAACATTTAGGATCCAGACAGAGACAAAAGGTGGGGACATTTATAACTGGTCTCCTTTCTGGAGAGATAGCTAAAGTGGAAACACAGCGGCACAATTTAAAAGAATTGACTCCCAGGATCTCTTCAGTTCTCAATAGAAGGTGCTGTTGAACCAGCATCCAGAGCTATGTCTCCCCAAAATTTCTTCCAATATTTGTAAATATATCATGAAGTTAGTTACATTTCATCCTACAATTCAGTCATCCCTGAAATTTCACATCTAAAATACATGCCACCCCTGTCCTTCTCTAAAAACAGTTGCCATGTAACAGAATAGAGGTGATAAATATTATCCAGAACCTTACAACACTGATTTATAGTTTGAAAGAAAAACAGTTTTTAGTAAAAGTAGTTCACATTTTTGTCAGAAATACAGGACAAGATGTAAAACCACAGTGAGAAAAATACCTGCCATTGTGCAAAGTCTTAAAAGCTTTCAACAATGAAAAGAAAGGCATAAATTTCATTGGAAAAATAGTGAGTGCTAACTCAAAAGAAAGCCTTTGCATCTGAAAATGTCAGCAATTCAATGTGGTGCAAAACATGCCACCAAGCACATCCATGAAGTTCTACTACACTGCTGCCAACTATCGCTGTCAAGAGTCATCAGTACTCCGATGATGAATAGCAGTTTAGGGAGAAATTATATATGAAGACAATGGCTAGAAAAAGCTTTTCTGTTGTTAAAAATGTTAACTGTCTAGAAAGGAATTGCGATTGAAGAAATTTTAATTAAGAAATAATATGGAAGATTGGGAAATACTAACGAGTGTCAAATTATTTTCCCTGTCTAGTTTGGACCACTGGTTCACTGGAGGACCCCAGATGGTCTGATGCACCATGATGAGCACAGTAAAGTTGTCTTGATCCAATAGATATACCACAGGATATTTTAACTGAATCCCAAAAGTATTTAAAGATAGAACAGGCTTATGCTTCTTAATTCTGTGTGTACACATACAAACATATAAACATACATACATATAATATAATATATATACATATATATACACACATACACATAGATAGACATACCTTCCAATTTCAGTTAGGTAATTAAAAAGGAGTATCTACTGATATTTTTCTTGACTTCTGTTAATCAAGTCTCACAACTTAAATTTCAGACCAAAAAAATTATGATATTAAAAAATTTGTACTTTTAAAGTAACATGCTATGTATTACTATTACTTTATAACATTTAAAGAACTCTCCTTGAATGCAACAACAAATTCTTCAAATATGGGCAAAAAATTTTAATAGATGTTTCTTTAAAAGAAATATAAAAGCAATAAAAAAGATGCCTAACATAATTGAGTATTAAAGAAATGCAAATCAAAACTATAAATCCATTAGGATATGGAGAAAAGAAAATAACAAGTTTTGGCAAGTATGTAGACAAATTGTAGCTCTCATATATAGCTGTTAAGAATGTGAATTAGGATAGCCACGGAGGAAAACCAGTTTTGTGGTTCCTCAAAAAGTTAAACTTACAATTACAATATAACCCAGCAATTACATTCCTAGGTATATACGCCAAGATTGAAAATAGGTACTCAAATACTTGTAATCAAATGTTAATAGCAGTACTACTCACAATAACCAAAATGTAGGAACAAATCAAGTGCCCATCAGTAAATACATGAGTGGAATACAGTCATATGTCATTCAACAACAGGGGTATCTTAGAGGATAATTACATAAACCTAGATAGTATAGCTTTACGGTATAGCCTATTGAATCACTGTCATATAGATAGTTTGTTGTTGACCAAAACATCTCATATGCAATATGACTGTACACGCACACTAGAATATTATTTACTCAGTCAAAAAATGAATGAGGCACTGAAACATACTATAACATGGCTGAACCTAGAACACATTACACTAGGTGAAAGAAACTAGAAACAAAAGGTAATGCTTTGTATGATTCCATTTATAAAAAATATTCAGAATGTAATTCCATAGTGACAAAAAGCAAATTAGTGGTTGTCAAGAGCTAAAGGGAAGAGAGAATAAGGAGTGATTACTTAGTGGATGTAGGGCTTTCTTTTGGATGGTAAAAACTGTTTTGGAGTATGATACACATAGTGGATGCACAATACTACATATTAAATGCTACTGAACTGTATACTATACACTATTAAATAGCTAATTTAATGTTTTGTGGAATTCACTTTTTTTTTTAGTGTATAGCAGACTTCCCAAGATTGATGACAAGTGTCCATAGGAATCACAGAATTGGTGCATCCTGATGGCTTAGCAGTTTCATCTGTGGAGGCTGGCACAGTCCACATACATTCCAAGGAAAGGGCTCTTGACATGGGTTCAGGGCAAACAGTCAAGATAAACAACTAAACGAAATAATAAATGCTTATTTGCTTATTTCTCCTTTCTCTTCCTGCCTGTCTGCCTATTGCCTTCATTCCAGCCTGCATCTTCCCTTAAAAAAAAAAAAAAAAAGATCATGAAAATTTAAGTGAAAGAGAGTTTTAAAAGGAAATATTACCCACTGCCAAATCTGGGACAATGTAAGAATCACTATGAATAATGACGATAATAGCTTATAACTCCTTTTGGGGGAAAATAATCCATTAGTCCTTAGTGGTACTAAACAGAACGGGAGAAGAACAAGTTATTCCTCACAATGGATGCTAAATAATAAATATAAAAGGAATAATAGAATTAGAAAAAAACATTTTGCAAAATCATAAAAGTGCTTGATTCAGGCAAGAATCATCACTTGATACTAAAACTATAGCATAAAATTGATAAAGAATATAATATTTACATAAAAGCATTAATATAAAAATAAAAGTTAACTCTACAGTGGAGAAACTTGGAATACATTTCATTTGCTAAAGGATCAAAGTTGACATCACTAAAAGTGGGGAATATTGACATCATCTACCTCTTGATATACTGTATTATTAACAAAATCCAAAACCTCAATGTCTTAATGGGAAACATTAGAAAAACCCAAACTAATGGACAGCATTTTTAAAATTTAGTGTTAAGAAATCTAAAACTCTAAAGAGATATGACAACTAAATGCAATGTGCAATGCTGGATTGGATTCTTAATTAGGACAAATAAATAAAAATAAATAATATTAGTGGAACCATTGGTGAAATTTTAATATGAATTATATATTAGATGAAAGTATTATACTGATGCAAAAACCTGAATTTGATAATTTTACTGTGATTATATAAGAGAAAAACATAAAGAATTTAAGTCTAAAGGGTCATCATAACTGCAATTTTCAAGTAGATAAGCAAAATGATAGCAATAGAAATGGCAATATGTATATATATATATATATATATATACATATAAATATAGTCATACACAAGTGTGTATACACATACACACAACAGAAGAAAATATACCAAAATATAATAAATTGTTGGGAGATTAGGAAATCCACTGTACTATCTGTACAACTTTCCTACAATTGCCAAATTTTATTTTTGAAATTAAAAGCTACATTTTAAAAATTGAGTTTTTGAGTTTATTTTTGTTCAACCCTGAATGCTCATACATACATGAGACTACTCTTGACCATATTCTCCCTTAATTACCATTTTTCACTTAGAATGTGGAATTCTAAATCTCATGTACTTACAAAGTTCATCGGCTTACTAGTAAAAGTTTACTCCCTGTGACACCACTTATTCCTGTTTGGCATCCATTTTTAGGAGTCTCAGATGTGTGGGATCCTACTATTTCTCTCCAGAGATCTTCTATTAAATGTCCTTTGCTGATAGATGTCTCCCTTAAACGTTTCCTTTGTTGTGGTATCAATCATGTTGTTTACTGACCTATTTAGTACTCTGTTCCTCTTCGTCTCTATTTCCTGACCTGTCTTTAGAACCCAGGATAGTGGTCAAGTTTTGATATTCAGTACTTTAAATAGGAATCACTTTTGTGCAGAAAACACTTATTTGATTCTTTGTAACTAGTGGTTTTGATGTGGAATTAGAAAATCATCAAATCAGAACAGGAAGGGACTTCAGACAACCAAGTTTAATCCTCTCATTTTATAGGAAAGAAACAAGATCCAGAAAGGCTAAAGGACTTACATAAACCAATATATGATATTGAGGTCAGAGCTAGAATAAGAAATCTAGTTTATTCATTCCCTGGCCTCGATGCCTCATCAAATGGTTCAGGGTCTTTCTTTTAGCTGATCACAACTTTATCTGTCTGAGGGAATTTATAGAATCCTAATTTGTTTTTCATAAACACACATAATAATCTTTCAAAATAAGGCTGATTTCTAACAAAGCTGAAAGAACTTTTATTTCTTAACATTTGCAGCAAAACAGTTAATACTGGTCTCATAAAAAACATGGGCATGTGAAGCATATCGTTAATCTTCTCATTTATTGGACATAGTTCTCTCTAAATGCTTGGTCTTCAACCAACTAACCAGAATTCTCTGAATAATACTCATGTAACTTTGTAAAAGGGCTATTGACTCACAGAGATTTCATCCATACAATCACTTCTGGGAATTAGCATTCTCTTGTTCTTGCCAATGGGGCTTGATTGCAAAAGAGAGTGACAGAGTCCCGGTTTTTCTTAAAATACAATGTTTTTAACTTTCCAAAACATTTGAGTGCCTGTTTTTCCTTCTATTCCCAGTTCTAGCTAAATTCGTAAGTCCAATTTAGATCTCAGCAATAAGAGTAGTATCGTACTTTTTGCTGTAATCAAAAATCAGAAGTGCTGAAATCTTAAGAGAAAAATCTATCTGTATAAAATCTTTAATAACAAATTAATCTGGGAAAATTGGGCGAAATATAAGTGACTGATAACTGTTCAATGGAAATACAGAGATCAAAGGTCAATTATTCTAAAGAGATTTTGGGAAGTAGAGAAAATGGTTACAAGGTAACATGTTCAAGATGTATGATTCCAAAGAACAGAAAATTCTTTTATATTTTTAAGTAGCTTGCTTTCACATTCTTAAAAATTTTATTAATACACATCATAGATCTATATTCGTAGTTGCCAAATCCGATGGTTGATATTCTGTTTACGTAACGTTCAAAATTGTAAAGCACATTTTAAAAAAACACGCCTTTCTCCTCTGTGTTTCCCTGAAACTGGGCTATTTTGGCTTGTTCTTCCTCTTACCCTCCTTTCTGCTTTTTCACTTTGGTTTCATATTAAGTGATAAAGTGCTCCCCTCAGGCCAGATCTACAGATCTTTCTCTTTCTCTACACTCTTCTCTAGGTTGTTGTCTCTAAAGACATGCTGATGACTTCTGAATTAATATAGTCAACATTGATCTCCTCTGAATAGTGATGTGGCTCTGATGTTACTAAAAAGCATGCAAGCCTAACAGGATTCTGGAATGCATGGCCAATCTAATTGTCAACATAGGTTATCCACCTACTAGCTACAAGAACATCAAACGAACTAAATACCCTAACTAGTTTAAACTATGTTTAGTCTCACAGTATGAAAGAACTTTCTGGTTAATACTTTTTCCTTAAGGAAAAACCAACACCATACATTTCGTTTCTTCAAATAGTTCCCCTCATGACAGTAGTGGGAGGAGTCACTGGCTTTCATGATGATCTGTGTATGTGCCATCTCAAAGACTCTTAGATGATTCACAAGTCTGAGAAGTATTACAGAGTTGACATCTTCTCTCTCAGTATGCACCTGGGGCCTCTTCCTCTGCGCATGTTTAGAGTCATGATCCATGATTGGGACAATCTTTGTGGAAGTTTGATTAATTGGTTGGTTGATTGAGCTTGGATTATTTTGTCTCCATTGTTTTGCTTACCATCTAAATAATTTCATGCAGCTCAATCAGCCTCACTTCAGCTCCCACTGGTGGCAAACTCATGAATGACTGACTTGTCTTACAGTAAATGTGTAGCTCAGAAACCAGTACAGCCTCTGCTGGAGAGACTGCCCACTGACCCACTGTCTCTCAACCCAGCTTCTATAGCTCAGGAAAGTTAAATTGTGTGGGATCATTCTGCCGACTCCTGCGTGTGGTCAAACTGCTGAGGCACAGTGTAAGAGTGCTGGGAGATCAAAGAAAGAGATTTTACCAGAAAGGAAGCAATGCTATTATTATTTACTGTATCCAAGCTAAAGCCTCCAGGACTTGGAAGATACCTCTCCATCCATCTTACTGTCCTCTCCCTCTGACCTCTTTTCATCCTCTTTTCATCCTCTTTCCTGACAATTTCTCAGCCTGGAACAAATAAAAGGATTTCATTTTCCTTACACTACATGTTATTTTTGCTTCTTTCTTATTCCAGCTAGGCCTTAATAGTGGAGTCTCTCTTCAATGAAGGGAATATTGCACAAGCTGAGTCACTTGAGCTCAGGAGTAATGAGGAAAATGATATCTCAAGACTAAAGACTAGTGTAGCATATTTGGTCCATAAATATACATTTTAGTGTCTTTCTACTAGTTGTTTCATCTACTCATTGAATAATTATATTTTTGAAAAACAGAACTGAATATTATGCTGACTACTTCTTGGAATTCCTTCTGTTACAAATTTTATCTTCCCTTCAGGGAAATAAATGAATCGAGCTGATAAAGGCAGAGTTTGTTTTGTTTTTTCTTACACAGTTGAACAAAAGATCAAAGCACTTTAAGCATTTAAAATATTATCCCACCACTCTATGGACAAAAGGGAACTCTGTTTGGGGGGCTAGGATAACTTTCTCTTCTCTCAGAATCTTATTGAATGGCATCACCCTCTAGGTGGTTACATCACAATATAAGAATGTCAGCTAAATCATTCGTTTCTATAACCATTACATACACTCCACTAGCAGTCCTTTTTGGTTTCAGTTTAAAATATCTCTGAAATCCTACAAGTCCTCACCACTTATTTAGCTACCATGGAAAATCATATATTAGCATTAGTTTTTCCCCTTACCAGTTCTCAATACAGAAGCCTAGTGATTTTTGTAAACATTGAATAAAAATTATAAATCCAATAATCTCTCCCCTACTTAAAACTATTTAATGACTGCCTATTACAACTAAAAACCATTTCGTGTGTGTGTGTGTGTGTGTGTGTGTGTGTGTGTGTGTGTGTTTTAGAAAGATAGGCAAGCAGGAAGAAAGAGATGGGGGTGGGAATCATTTTTATTTATTTGTTCATTTCTGGTTACTTTTCCAGTCCTGGATCACAAACCCAGATCCTTGGGCTTTACATGGTCTATGCCTCAGACACTAACTTAACACCTGAGCCACAAAAGCCTGCCTCCGTATCATGGTTTGCAAGACCATAGTTGATCTCAGCCCTGGTAACCATTGACTGCATGTCCCACCACTTTCTTTGTTCATTACACTGAGGCACACGGCCTTTATTCTGTCCCTATAATAAATTAAACTCTTTCTTATCTTACGACCTTTACATGCCCTGTTACTCTGCCTGGAACACTCTTCTCCTGGTATTATGGCCTCATTCTCCTTTCAACATCAATATCTGGGATCAGATGTTACATCTCAGGGGAAATCTCTTTAATACCACCTGCTAATCATCATTCTTTGTTATTCACTATGTTATTATTTCATTTAAAAATTTTTAAATAACATATACCAATCTCTGGAATCTTCTTATTATATACCTGCAAGTTTATAGTTGCCTATTTGTCATCACCCCCACAAATGAAATTTCTGAAAGCAGTGGCTTTATTATTCACCTTTATATTCCCAGCACCTAGAACAATACCTTGATGTTCAAATATATTTCTTGACTAGATGAATGAATAGATGACTGTTGGTAAGGGCATACAGGAGGAAGGAGTTTATATCTGCTGTGTGAATTTGGTATGAGGTTTTGGGACAGCAAGCTGTAATACACAGCAGGAGTCTCATTAAGGACTAATTATTACATCTATAAAGACACTTATTAGCAAACCTATAATGTTTACCACAGCATTATTTATAATATAAAATATTTTAAACAAGTGTCCAATATTTGAGAAATGGTTCATCCATATGTTATTAATATATGTGCTAAAAGCAAGGAAGGTTCTAATATTTTTATGATACAATTTTTGAAATCTGGAATCTTTTCTATTATATAAGAACAAAAATGCACTAAAGCAAAGTATACCAAAATGAATACCATGCTTCCTGTGATGGGCAAATGCTTTTTCCTCCCTTCTTGATGTTTTCTGAATTTTCAGTTTTCTTCAATAAACCTCAACTACTTTGCTAATAAACATTTTAAACTCACATTTATTTATGTAAAAATAGTATAGTCAATACAAGTTTCATTGCGTTAAATAGGACATTTTTCTGAGCTCACTCTTTCTAAATACAATGCTACATAAATGAGCATGTACTTTTATTTAAATTCACTATATTTTAATCACCCTTATAATATTATCTGCTCTGGGAAGGTAAGTTTTGCCTTAGACTTTTACACAATATCCTAAATCATATATGACATGCTTCATAATTCAAAACATATACATGTTTGAATATACATATTAAATACTATAACTTATAAAAATATAAGCTAATAAATGTACCAAATCATAGATATGTTCTAGAAATTTGGATAATAACTGCAAATTTTCCATCTTTGTTCAAATTGTAATTTTTGATATACTAACAAATTTAATTCTTCTAAATAGGACTGACTACTACAAATAAGAAGATGCTTGGTATTAATTGAAATGTATGATTTTTACAACAGATTCCAGGTATTTTTGCTGTAGGCAGAACAGAAGTGTAATGAATATCTGATGATATGTGGTACCTGGAGACATTTTGAGAGTTCTCCCATTAAGAGAATAAAATATAAATATAGCATGTAGGAATGAAACAAAAAAAAATGCTGTGCAACAGACAAATTTGACTCAATCCTTTCAATGCAATTTTACCACTTGTATAAATATAAAATGTTTAAAAAAGGGCCACAGGTGATTTAAAAGACATGAAAAATTCAGATTTTATTAAATCATGTTAAAAATTTGATGTTTCTATCACTTAACACTCAATTAAGCCAGGCTAAGGGTCATTTGCAAATGCTGAGTTTGCTATATTTTTCTCATATCAAACAATTCAGTTCAATCTCCTTCACCGAATGCTCACTATATATGGCAAGCATTGTGCTGAGCACTGAGAATATGAAGATGCATACATCTTTATCTCTGCCAAGCCTTGACAGTATAACCTATAAGGACCTAATGTATATTCATTTTGAAAACAGAAACTACGTAATAAGTCTCGGTATTAGAACTCTCTTGTCAGCAGCCACAGCAGAGAAAGAGCTAAACATACACTCTAAGTAAATACTCCTTAGGCACATCAGATCAGAAACAGCTGGCAGCTTCAGGCTGTTCATTTCAAAATGAATTGAAGACTCATCATCAGAACTAGTGAGGATATTATCAATAGGGTAAGTACCTGTGTACTCTGACAAGAATACAGTCTTTCAAAATTAGGGCCTTTTAAGTGGTGCTGCAATGCAATTAAATTCTAGAAAACAACTTAGTTTATCGGCATTTCTTAAACTTAATCATGCAGGAAATCTGAAAAAGAGATCTACTTGAGATGTGTTTATTAAAAATGCACAAATGCCAATACATTTAAGGGAACTCAAGAAAAAGGAGAAAAGAAACTTTGAAAAAACAAGAAACTCTGAAAACGAGGTTGCCTTTCAAAGTCTGCTAATTTTATACTAGTGATCTTTAAGAATCCATGAAGGAAATAAACTTGTATTTGCTTATTATGCTTATTTCTGGGTTTCAGACCTGCAACACGGGTGCTCCAAGGGGAGACTTGAGCAATTCACGCATATAGAAACTGTCCACGGTCAGAATTAACACACTGGGCTGAGGCCAGAGAGCTGCTTCAGTCATGGACTCAAGCAAACACAAGTCATCTAACTGCTATGAGAGTTAATCCACACATATTAATTTCTGTATCTGTGGATTAACTGATGTATTGATACAGCTCATTTGTTGGAAGGATCAAAGTGGTTCAAAATGAAGGTAATATTGCCTCTCCATCCCTGTAGTGGCTTATTTTTGAAAAAATGGATTCAGGGGTGGGGACCTCTGAGATATCTGCACAGCAATTTATGTACATTTATGAAAAAGTTAATTGCCCATATCAAAGAATAGGAAAAGAATGATAAGGATTATGCTGTAATAAAAAACCCAAATCTCAGCTTTCCAAAGTGAGAAAGAAGGAAAACTCATCTGATTTTTCTGCAGGAGCTACTGTCTTTGCTGTAGGTTGGCAGGAGCTAGAGAACAGAGCAGGAGCATTCTAGAAACAGTGTTTTCTCACTCAGACACTGAATTGGATGCTCATTAAAGAACAACAAGCACCAGTTTGCAGTAACCATTCTGAATTTAACAGTGACAATTTGGAGGCTGCAAATTCTGAGGTCTGACTCTGAACATGTGTTTGTTTATTGGCACCAAGCTAGCACTATACCATTTAGCTACCAAGCACAACGGAGCAAATCTAGATTAATATGAGAATTCATATTTTGTCCTTCCTATGCTGTATGTCACACTTCTGAGACCCTAGCAAGAGCAGGAATTAAGATTAGGTCAGAAGAACATCTGCTTTGCTTATTTTGATTACGTGGGAAGCCAAAGGAATTTGCTTTTATAACACCAAAATAACTTGGAATGCGGCAAAAATAAATGCACCTTCTGTCTCATGGAATGTTATTACAGTATGACGCTTTGTGAATGCTTGGTGGCATTTTCAAGCATTTTTGTTCCTTTCATTTCTTTCTCAGCTCCATAATGCAATCCTCATGGTTTGAGCACTAGACTTCAAATGAGACATCTATTCAGAGCATGTTCAGACAAAACGAGTGGTTTCCTTAGTAATGGGAACTATGTGAAAGCCTTTAGCACAGCCCCTCCAGCTAGCCAGGCTTCTCCCTGCCTTGCAGTTCATGCATAGGCTTTCTGAGCACTATACAACTGGGGAGTATCCCCAAAGTCTGAAATGGCTAAAGCATTGAATGTTCTTTGCACTTCTAATAAAATGTATCCTTTAAAAAAGGTTAAGGATATAAGAAGTACTCAATGGTGAAGGTTAATTTACTCATTTTCTGCATCATGTCTACAGAAAGGAAAGAAAGATAAGCAATTTCACAAAAGAGATGCACATTCTTTCATTTTAATATATTTTAAAACATCCCTGTACTTCATAAGCTTAAGACTGTCCTATTCTTTTTTTTTTGTCTATGTCTAGAGCCTGCTTCTGATTTTCTGCATAGCAATCATCTTTGATAAAGCTTTAAAATTCTGTTGTTAGAAAAGGCGTGGACATTTTGCCTTTTTGTAGTCTGAACTATATCAAGGAAATAAAATAGTAAAATAGTTTTATGCACAGTAGTGTTGAAATTATACACACACATACACACACACACACACACACACACACACACATATATATATATATATATATATCTGTCTATTTATCCATTCATTTATTTTCAGGTCTACACAACACTTAGAAAAAGAGCTGACTTCTCTAATGGAGTAACACAACTGTTATTCACTTAACTATGAACTCTAAAAGGCAGTCAAATACAGACAACTATTCTAGAATGAAAATCAAAATGAAAATAAAAAAAAGTTATCTGAGTTGATAATAATGCCTACCCTTGAGGACAATAATGTAGATATATTTAGACTGCTGAAATCTGCCAATTTAGAAAATAGATGATTTCTCAAAGATATTACTGAAGTGAGAAGAGTGAGATACATCTCTTGTTAGCATTCTACTATGAATGTGTTGCATAATCTGGTTACAAATTAGCAAACACAGAAGTAAAAGTTTTGCTAAAGAACATGTAAAGAAGAAAAGAATGAGGACTTCAGAAGACAACTGGAGGGAAGAAAATGCAATTTTAGGTGTTGTCTTAAATTCCAGACCACCTCCTCACTCCCTCTGTGATTGGAAAAGCTAATTCTCTGACCCTCAGTTTCTTTCGTGAAAAGGAGAAAGTTGCTGGTTGTTTCACGGGATTGTGAGAATAAATTCATATGTATGCAGGCTAAGCACACGCTGTCTTGCATGCAGTTAACACTCAACAAATGCTATTTATTATTATTTTAGTACTTTTATTATTTCTGCAACCATAATTTCTGCATTTGCAGAGTAATGTATATTTAAAAGTCCAACCTATTCCATTGTGTTTTAAGGATGGCTCAAGGAAAATCACTTGTATTTCACTGAACAACAGAAATAATAAATATAATAAGACAAAACAATACTAAATTTATATCGAAAAGAATAGTGCATTCCTATCATTGATACATGTGAGCTCTTTCTTCTACAAATTGTGATAAATTCTCCCTCATGGTTCATATTTGCACTCATGATACTCTATGTAACCAAGAGCAGTTATCTCTGACCCAGTGAGCCATGGAATATGGCAATAGTCTCACACAAGTTCAGAAGCAACACTTTGTTATCATTTATATAAGTCCATATATCCATAATCATAGAATTAAAGACCTAATATTACCATGCTTAAATACTTTGCAATTTTACTCTCTTATTCATCAAACCTTTACTCGAAAAACCTTGACTCATTCACCCATGTATATAATAGTGTATTCTGATGAATTATTCTGTATTATGGGTCCAGAGGCAGAGTATCAAATCCAGCCTTTTATGGCAGGGAACAGATTTCCATAAGAGGGAATGTCTGAATTGAGGATTAAAGGGAGAGCAGTGGAAGGCAAATTTGCTAAAGAAAAGTATCTGCCTGACTGTGCTAGGGGACCAACATACCAAGTGTCTTAGAATCACCAAAAACACAAAGAAAAATCAGCATGTGCTTGAGAAACAGCGAACATTTTACTGTGATAAAGCAAAATGAAATCAGTAAGAAGTACCTGAACCCAAAACCAGGCTGTAGGGAGACCTAATTACTTAAGAATATTATTTTACTTGTGATGAGAAACAAATTGGGAATTTTTGCATGAGATGATCTTGAAGATAGACTGGAAGTGGGTAAGAATGGAAGCTGGAAAATTAGGAACAACTGTAGCAACCAAAGTAAGAGCTGGAGATGATTAAAAAAAATTGGGGGTACAATCATGAGGATTTTGTGGTCAGTTAAGTGTAGCATATAAGGCAAGAGGATCAACGATGTTGGATTTCTTTCTGTAAATGGGTAGTGCCAATATAAATAAAATAAAGGAAGGAAAAACAGTTTAGCTTAATAGGTCAGTTTTAGACATGAAAAGGATTACGAGGTGTCTGGGGTACATGCAAGTGTAGATATTTATCAGACAGTTTGAAGAACGTGTAAGCATATGGAGAAAGAATTTTATTTGCAGGAGCAGTAAAATACATTTGAGAATGATGAGTATATAAATAGAAGAGATCATACTACCTAAGACAATATATGAAAAGCAGTAGTCAAAGAACAAACCTAAGATAAATATTTAAGAGGTAGATGAGTCTACAATGACAGAAGACAGATGTGCAGGTAAGTATGAGCCCAGCTACGAGGTTTTGGTGTGCAAGATACAAATTGAGAGGGAACTGATGAGGTTTCAAAGGGGCGTTTCTGTAGTATGGTTTGGGTTAGAAGTCAAATAAAAGTGAGTGAAAATGAAAACAGAAAGTGATGATGTGATAGTAGCAAAGGTTGACAGCTCTTGAGAAATATTGATGAGGATAGCAAAGGAATGATAGAAAAGGGTTAAGAATTAAAGGGAAGATTCTTATTACTTTAGTATGAGTAAGAACTAAGCGTATTTATGGATTTTGTGGAATAATGTCAATTTCAGGGTAGAATGGGGAGAAAGATGTATAAGACTCATTTCTGAGACTACAGAAGTGAATGACAGGACAAAAAGTAAGGATATAGTACTCTTAAGTCTCAAACTCACTATAGTTGATAGCTTTCTTTTTCCAGGGAACTTCTCCCTATCCCCTACTCTTTAGCTAGGGAGAGGAGAGGTTGGGGTGACAGAAGAGAACTTTAACCAGCACAGGACCCAAATAGAGCTAAGGACTTTCCTCCTATATTTTTTGGTTGGAACCAAGAGAAAAGAACAGTCTCTTCCTAGCGGCAAACCGTGAAGTGAAGGACTTGACAGTTGTTGGTTGTTATGCTGCTGGACATATAACAAAAGACACTCTGCAGTACAAGAGAATAAATCCAATACTCCAAGAAAAGGAGACAAGGGAGAAGAGATAAAGAATCTCCTAGGAGTAGTTAAGTTCATGACCAATTTCTCTAAGGTTCAAATGCCCCTCTGCTCATATTACAGCATATAAGACTTGACATCACCCTTGATATAACCTCACCTTTTAATTTGAACTAATTTAAATCTAAGCTAATTTTAGCCTAAGCTAGCTTAAACAAGGTTTGTCTCCCTGGCAGCCGAAAGTATCCTGATGAATACACATTAGAATGGGCAGATACTTACAAATTTAAAATAGCGACGACTCCCAGGGACAACAGCTTTAATTTCCTTCTTATCATTCTTTTAAAAATGTTCTACACATACCCAGAGGTCAATAAATGTCATTGGTAGAGAAAACTTGAATTCTATCAAGACAAGTTCATAGATTTAGCCATACACAGTTGACTGGACTTGAGCATTTCTTAGACTATCCACAGTTTATTTTATGTTCTCCAACTCTTTGAATGAGAAACCACTTGATAAAGAGACAGAATCCAAGGAGAGTCATACCTGAAGAAAATATAGAGGGATAATAAATAAAGCAGAAAATCAAAAAAGAATAGGTATTGAGTGCCTAGTATATACTCACATCTTTAGCAGCTAATCAACTCATTTTAAAAGGTAGTCTAAAGACCAAAGATTCGAACATACCAAAGGAGGAAAATGCCTTAGTAGAATATATTAGGATTTTAAAATAGAGATGAAGATACTTTTAATGTTTAAAGTTACAAATTCAGTAGTGGCATCAATGTAGATAATAACTATAAGAACCACTCACTTATTCTACCATCCTTAGTAGCTGTTTTAGGTGACTTTCACTTTTGAAAACACATCTCCATTCCCTAAACTAAAAGGAGTAAGTCTTTGAGCAATCATTCAAAGATAAAACAGAGAACTTTAGCTCTCCATCTTGTACTCGCCATCAATAAAAGAAGAGAACTAGATAAAAATGATGTTCACCTTTGTTTCTCACCTAGTAGAGGTCAAGCAAAAGTGACATAAAATATTTATGAAAATTTAAATGACCATTTCATTACTTCTAGATGATGCAATATAATTAGATGCCTAAATATTTTACTGACAAAAAAGTATGCTTTATTTTGCTTAAAAATCACTGCCTTGATCTTCTTTTGTAAAATTTAAGTAAAATTATATGACATATATTTAAGGTGTGCATCATTGTACATCTACATTTGTATATACTACAATATGTTCACCACTAGTTCTAACTTTCATCTTTCATTTTATTTCTTCAAATGCTTAAAAATTTTATTGACAGAACATTGCATCATAACATTAAGTGGCTTAAGGTATGCTAAAAACTTTAATTAGCCCATTTACTTGATAATTTGCAAAATAAACCAAGTAAAATCAAGAAAATACCAACAGTATTTTCAAAATGATATTGTACTGGGAAATATGTTATATCACCTTGATTCTTAATTTTTTTCTAACACATAGCATCTTGGTTCCTGGAGTTTTAAATTTTGCCTAGCACTTACATGATACTTGGCAGTTATTTGAACCCAATGACATTAATAAGTAAAAATCAAAGAAGTGATAAGCAAAGAAAATGGCTGGGTCAAGAGACTATTTTCCTAAATTAATAGCTCTCTTAAATAATCTCAGGGGTAACTGAAGTCACTGATCTTATAAAATCTATTCCCCTGAGGGGCAGTTGGTTTTTTGTTAGTTTTGCTTTGTTTTGTTTTTAAGTAAATGATTCTCTGATTTTACTCAAATGATGTTTGGAACAAAATCATCACACAAACGAGAGTAGTAAATTATTCTTAGTTACTTAATGAGGTTTAATTAATCAAATATTGATCTTTTAACATATAAATTATACTATTTAAAATAAAAAGCAAATGGGACATATCTTTGGCCTTCAAGTTGCTTACTATTTTAGCAGAAATAAAACATAAGCCATAACATATGTAAGAACAAGATAAATAAAACAACACAAAGTAAACTTAAAATGCGGTTAAATAAGGAAAATATTTATTCTCATTCAGATGTTGAGTGGGGTGTCTCTTAAAGGATGGTATTTTTGAGCAGAAGCTTTGTAGAACTGGTATGCTTACAGAAGAAATAAATAGCTAAGGGTGTAATATGCAAGGTATGTTCGGGAAATGATAAGGCATTTGATGTCGCTGATGGATGGGATGTTAGTGTTAGTTGAGGAATACAAATGACTGAACAGCAATGTGGGGAGCATATCAGAATTACAATACACAGCAGTACAAACGTCAGGCATGGAGTCAGCAGAATCTAATTTGGTTGCCAGCTCTGTCACTGAAAAACTGAACTTTGACACACTCGCCCTCAGTTTTCTAATCTGTAAAATAAGGGTAATATCTACATAGTATTCAGATTGGAAGGACTGAGGGAGACAATGCATAAAAATTCTTCACAGACTACTTGGCACAAAATAAGTGCTCATAAATGCTGCCTGCTATCACACTCATTGCTATTTTAATTATTACATCATGGATGAAAGTGAATAATAAGAAGGTTAGATAGTTTATGAAACAAGACATCTAATTATAAAAGTATATATGTTATACCCCCAAAGAACACCATATATAAAATTTTAAGAAAAGCTATATTTCTAATTATAAAAATGATACATATTAACTGCAGAATGCTTGAGAAGTAGAAAAAGGAAAACAAAAACCACCATTATCCCATCAAAGATCATATCCAATGATATGACATGTTTCCTTTACATATATGTACATATATATGGATATATATTCCTTTTCAGTTATTTCTGTGCAGCTTATAAACTACCAGTCTACATGGCAACTTATCAATATGCATGCTATAATTAAAAAACATATTTTCTAATTCACTATACATATGACCACAGAAAAAGTAAAAGTCAATCCTCTGGAAAAAAAATAAGTATGAAGAGAAGCACAGAAAAAAATGAAAGTGATAACCTGGAAATAGATAGAAAGACAAGAAGAAAGAAAGGGGAAAAGAGTCTGAGAAATAGATTTTACTCCCTGATTTCTAATATCTTTCTCATTCTTAGTTGTGAATTTTCTTGAGTGGTTAAATTATTTTTGTTTTTCACCTGGAGTCATATGCTTCATTAAAATAAGACCTACAGTTAAATAAAATCTCAAAATTTCCCCTCCAATTCTACTTTCCAAAACTTTGAAAAAGAAAATTACAACTCTGATCCAAATTGCTCTAGTTTAACATTTTATCAACCAAATGCTATTAACCTTAGATCATGTTTCTAACTTAAATAGCTAATCAGCTATTAAAATTAGACCACAAAGAGCAATGATATTGAAGATCTTCCCAGGAAAAATCAGCCTCTTCTTATTAGTGATCCATTCATATTTATCTAACTTTCTGGGCATATCAAATCATCTTTCTGACTAGCCGCTTCATTCCTTCAGAGCTCTATTTCTCAAATCATGCCATCAATAAAAAGTCTATCATTAATACTGATCAACCATAACTATATAAACACATCCATTGTCTTGCCCATAAAATTCATTCATTTTAAAAAAGTAATATTTTATTTTTAATGTCTTTTGTTACTACTACATTGAATTGGTTGACTCAATCATTAATTAAGCATTCATTTATTTTACAAATGACTATTGAATGTCTTTTGCAGTGTAAAGAGCCGTAGGCAGATAAAACAGTTCAAATTTTAACTTATTTAATAAATTTGAAACATTGAGAAATTTATTTCTCTAACACGATGTTTCTATACTGTCAAATGGTGATAAAAATATCTATCATCTAAATATGTTGTGAAGACTAAACAACTTTTAAAGCATATATAGTATTCAACGTATGTTTTATGTATATTTATGTGTTGTAGAAATGGACCCCCTTCCAGAAGAATCATATAAGCTAAAAAGAAAATGAATCAAATTATAGAAACAATTAAAGCACATAAAACTAAAATGCTGTGATACAAGGAATAAAGAATGCTAGTATGGATCAAATGAGAAATCATATCTTGTTATAAGTCGAGAGAATATTCCAGAGGGGAAGTAGCGTTGCAACTGGACTAACATTTAAAATCATGTAGATATGCATGTGGCAGAGACTTTGTATGGAAGGTAGAACATTCAAAAGAAGAGGAAGGTTGGTAAGGATGATGATGATAATGATAAGACAGTGACAACGATGAGGATGATAATGGCAATAATAGTGATTCAAATATTAATTCAAGCTTAATACATTCCAGGTACTTGTATAAGATTTTTCATATATTAACTATTTAATTCTCATAACAATCGTAGGACAAAATTGAGATGCACAGACTGTGTTTCTGCTCAGGGTCATAAAACTAGGAGGCGACAAGGTAAGCATTCAAACCCAGGCTGTCTGTCCTCAGAACCTACACTGACACATTATCCAGACTTATTTTCTAACAAAAGCTCATAAGCAAATGATCTTATGAAATTGCAATAAGCCTTCACAAGTTAATAACTTACCATTAAATTAATGAATAAATATTTATTGCATACATATATTCTCTTATTTGATGATGAAGGCAGAACTCTTGACATAATTTAATGATTGCAATTATTCATTTATGCTTTAAAATAATTTCAATATATTTTCACTGGAAACTTGTACACATTCACTATTATGTAGCTGACATATCGTCCATGTAATGCAATGTATTTGCAATGAAAAAACCCCTCTAAAGTTTTAGCAGAAGAAAAAAAAAATGGAGAGAACTAGAAATCTATCAATTTTCCAATAGACAAAAGGGTGATATGGTGGACAAATCTTGGAAAATTTGAGGGGGCTGTCTAGTTCATGTTCTCTTAGACCAGCACTGTTCACTTGATATTCTAGATCCAGGATAGTAGAGTTCTAAGATTCTTTGATTCTCACTTGAAGTCCAGGTACAATTAAAAAACTCTGAAATCCTATCCCATCACAATTCAAGGTCTTCATATAATACTTCATTATATAGATGTGATAAATACATTTTAAGACATGTATTTGGAGAGCTACCTTTCATATTTCCAGTAAAATACTGACCTGACATTGACTCTACTAAGCAGGAAACTACAGTCTAGGTATAAAATCCTCATCCTTTTCATCCAAAATTAGTGTGATTTTCTCTTCCCCAATGAAATCTTACTCCTGATGCTCCATAATATTAAATGTATGCATAAACATGAAATTTTTGAATTTGTCATATGTCTACATGAAAGGACACATTTATTAAAATTAATCTCATCCTCCACATGCCAAAAAATAAAGGCCGTCATTTATTTAAAACAACTATATAACATAGTGTAAGTAAACATTTAAAATGTTCCTTAGTTCTTATTAAATTAAAACTTAAAATATTCTCCTTTGCTCTGAGATTGAAATTTAAAATATAGGTATGATTGTTGACTTCATTTATAAATCAACAGTAGTTTAATCATATCTCTGTCTGATTATCACCACTTACCTTCACTATTAGAAAGCATTATAACTGGTTTGATTACTGGATATTTCAATTACACAGTCAACACCAATCAACCAAAATGAAACATTTGAGGACTAAATAATATAGAACTAAGTTTTCTTTCAAATAATTATCACAATTTTAACTAATTCTTCCACATGTGGAAATAAATCCTGAAAGTGTTTAAGTGATTTGGAATATGCAAGAAATTGGAACTTGAGAGAGCAAAATTGATGAAGAAGCAAAAAGGATGATTATTGCTATTAAGACAAGTACATTAAATTACATGAAGATACTCCATCATAATATCCCCAACACTCAGTCATAAATCCCTAACATTTACAGAGTCAACATTATAGTGTTAGTAAAAAATATACCCCTACAGTAAACATTATGAAATAAGTATTATTACATAAGACTTTTTCTTGAACCTATTTTTATTCAAAGATATGGAACCATTTGAATAAAATTTTGTAGAAGAAAACTAATGTATTGGGAAACTTTTAGAGAAAACTATAGGGTGAAAATATTTCGAGGTTAGAAACAAAGTTATTGTTTTTAAAATGTTTTGGCATTATGATTTTAATAGCTTCAAACTATTGATCACTGTCATTTCAATGAACACGTAAACAATTAGACATCAAGCTTTCCCCACCCAACTCCCAAGTAAAACTAACACGGAAATGGAAATGTCATTTCTTTTTACTCCACTAGAGGGTACTCTCTCAAAAGTAGGGCTGGAGTCGTGCATCCAGCTGGGTTTTAACTTGATAAATTAATCCTCATGGTCCATTCTTCTCAACAAGAAGCTTCCGTAGTACACTAATTAAGGTTGCAAAACATTCATTTAAAAAAAAAAATTGTTGTCTATTTACTCATAGATGTTGTTTCAGAAACATACTGAAATGCTTTTCTACGTTTCATTTCCAAATATCTGATAATTCATGAGGTTTTCACACACATGATGTCTAAAAACAGGTCTAAGAATTAATCGGTTTAAGAACAAAGAGAAGTTATTTTCTTGAGTATTTAATTTGAAATACTGCTCTAGAAATACTGCTCTAGTCACAAAAACACCCAAACACATGCACCCATTCATATATGACTGTCAAATTCTTGACATATGTACCCATTCATATGTATGACTGACAGATTAATCGCATCACATAAGGAGAAGTGATTGTAAGTGGAAATTATTATTTTTAAAAATACCCCCTCATATGCCAATGTTGTGAATTACAGAGAAATAAAATACATGCTTTTCTTTAAGAAATCTGGTCAATCTGAATAAGAAATGTCATTATCTTTTTTTTTTTTTAAAAGTACTATTGAACAGAAAGCACATATGCTAAATTAAGTAGGATTATAGAGAATCAAATGTCTTTGAAAACAGTTTCAAGTTGCTCTTAAATAACACAGTCATTGGTGAATTTCACAGAGGGAGTTAGAAACTGTGTGTCTCTCCCAGGTGTTGTGAATATTTGGAAAATACTTACAGTATTGTTATTTTCAAAGAGAAAACACGGTTTCTCTGAATAACCTAAAAATGGGAAAAATTTGTACAAAAAATTCCTCCTCCATCAAAAAATATTAATAATAAAATAAATAAATAAAAGGGAGAGAATGAGAGAAGGAAGGAGGATGGGAAGTGGGAAAATAAAAAAGAAGGAAGGAAGGAAGGAAGGGAAAGATACCTAGGAATATATGCAAGCCTGTTTCATTTATTTGTATCCTAAGCAGCGGTGTCATAGAACAGACAGGTTGTTTCAGCCAACCAAACGGGAGCAGCTGCGAGTGCTACATCTTGGCAGTCTGAAGCGATTGGCTCCTCTCTGGGGAGTGGAGGGTGTTCAGTTATTAATGACCGCTGAACAGGCAGCACCATGTCAGTGTGACAACTGATCGGGTGAACGATGCACCACTAACCACCATGGAAACAAGGAGAAATAACGCCAGCTCACAGAATCTCTCTTCACTGGATTGAGAGCTTCAGCCGGCCGACTGAAAGAGTTCCAGGAGAAAGAAGGAATCCTTGCTGCAGCCTCCTGCCTTCCTTTATATTTCAGAATACAAAGATCAGATCACTCACATGTGTGCATATCAATAGTACACGTTTGTGTATACTTTATTACACACAAATACATATGCATCTATTTACACGAGGGCAAGAACACAACCATGTGATTATCGCTACTAAGGAACTGAGGAATCCAATACGCAGGGACACGGAGGAGGTGGGGTATCAAAGAAACTGCTTTTGCAAGGTAAGTTTAAAATATGCATTTCTATTTAAATAGACTCTACTTCTTGCTTAGCTGATACTCATAGATTTACACCTAAATTTTCCTTTGATGTTTTCTTTTTGTTTGAATTCTAAGAGCATTTTGATTTCCATTTTACTTTTAAAAGATATTCAAATGCAAAAGCCCTCTAGCTCTGTGTATGCCTAGCTGTGTTTGTGGAATTCTCCAACATGCATTTTACTAGCTTGAACGCCCATCAGAGGATGTGAGTGGGAGAGAAAAAGCAGTGCTGGGGTGGTGGGGGGGGGGGGAGAGAAGGGGACAGTGAGAGAGGAGAGGAAAAGAGAGGTGAGGAGGGAGAATCCTCCTTTTTCTTCACATTATTTGTAATGAAAAGCAGATCACACACATCATTCTGTGTTTTGAAACCAACCCCCTAAGTGGGGCATTTTACCCAGTGGATGGAGATTAAGGCAAATGCTGCTCTATGTCAAGAGCTTAAACCACTAAGCAGAGTGGCAGAATGAGCATATCACAAACAGTTATTGAATTTCTGCCAGGTTACATTTTATGACTGGGGTAAATGACTTCCCTTTAATAACATCCCCTCTTTGGTCTGAAGGGACAGTGCAAATGTCTGATTGCTGATGCAGCTGGAACTGACACACACTAGGTAAAAGGATCCCATGAACCAGAAGAGTTCTAATCTTCTCTGGTAATTAACAGGATCACAGCAGGATGGCTTTAAAGTACATTTCCTATTTAAGAGATTGTTTGTTCCAACAACTGCTGTATTCCCTTTGCTGTTATTGAGCTAGATAGCTTAATTCGCCTCTAATTTATTCATATTTAACAATATGTCCTTGTTTCTGTGACTTTAATTTTAGTGAAAACAGGCTGTGAATATGAGTAGAACCTGCCTAATTTAGTGTAAAGGGAGAAGGGAAAAAATGAGGGAAGAAGTAAGTATTCAAAATATCTACCTAGAAAATAGCGTGCCCTGGTACTATGAGGACTACTCATCTCCCGCATTTCTCCTCCTTAGTTTCAGAAGCAATGCCTTTGAGACAGAATTACTCTTAGTAAACTAGGAGCATCCATGTAGCGATGATTCATGGAATATAGTGTGGGGTAATTTATACTTCCAATCTTGTAAAAGGAAGCCATCTACTTAGAATATGCTTTCAAACAGACAACATCAATTGAGGATGTTTATGGAAACACTCACTACTCCCTTTCATGAGTCCTGTAAAGACATTAAAACAAACCTAGTATTTACAATTTACATTTCATCTTCTAGAGCTCTAGTATCTAGGGAGTATCTCCTCCTTCCTTTAGTTCAACTAACCAAATGTTAATGGAGTCTGCCTCTTTCCAATTGTATGTGATTTTTTTCCACAACTGTGATTTGAGTTATTATAGGTTTCCTTGTTTATAATAAGTGCCAAAACCAAGACAATAACCAACCACTTAGATTCTGCCACTTTCCCATAAAACTATCCCAAAATGAGTCACTTTACAATAGGTAATATAAGAAGTCAATTAATTCCAGTGACCTTTGTAAACGATGACAATAAAACAGCTCTGACAATATGCCACTTGCTTCGATTTTCCCTCTGTAAAATGAACAAGTTTAAGAAGAGGTTTCCTGCTCAGAGTGAAAAATGAACAGTGCTGAAGCATTAGCTCGCAATATTGGCAGGCTTGCTTGCTCTGCCTCAAACACCACATGGAATCTATAGAAAAAACAAAATGATTTATTATGAAGAGGGAAAGCTGTTTTATTTGCTTTCCTCCTATTCATTAGAAGCATTGCTTTTACCTCAGAACAGAGATCTGATATTTTCAGGTATCTCTAAAGTTCCTAACCAAGAGGAAAAGCTGGAAGTGGATATTCAATCTCCTGATTTCAAGCTCCTGTATAATGTAGCATTGCAGTATTGATTTGGGATTTTCTTAGACCTTTGCTAAGGAAACTTTTCATACCAAACACATACATTCTTAAATCTTACCTAGCCTATTTTAAAATTGCAATCAATGATACCTAAGAACAGTGGATTCAGTCTCAAGCTTTGGCAAAACTCACATACATATTTTGTGGATTATAGAGATCAATGATGTGCCCACTAGAATTTGAGAAATACAGTCATTCCGGGTCCCCCGTGTTGTCACTCAGTGTGTGCCACTGAGTTTAGTGATATGATCAGCCTCTATCACTGCCAGATGATGGACATATGAGTATGCCTGGAAGACTTTACCATAGTTTCCTCCAATCCTGTAGCTATACAAAAAAAAAAAAAAAAAAAAAATAGCTTTCTGGTAAAACAAGTCAAAGGACCATCTTTTCAGGGTGTCTCTTGTCACAGGCAACATGCTGAGTTAGAATGCTGATGAGAATGTGGATCTTTTTCCCCCCTTTGATTGTTGTTGCTGCTATTAATGGCTTTAATAAACAGTTCTAACAGCCTTCCTGACCAGCATTATAAGGACCTTTGAAAAAAGGTGGTCAACTTTTGATCCTCTGTATTTCACTGTTTCTTAGTCCTTTTTATACCTACTGATTTATTCTTCCTTTTGGCACAAAATGGATTCGATGTTTTACTCCCTCCACACCAATCTTGAAATTTTTCTTGTTTAAAAATCACATGCAATGTGGCATTGCAACATGTATTGCAAAATAATGAAGTTGATCAGAAGGGTTTGTAATCTGAATTTTTAAAAACACTATGCAAATTAAACATTAGTACTTAATTAGCAGACCATCTTGAAGGTGGTCATAAATGAAGTATTTATTGGGAAAATCTAAAGGAGATCATTAAAGAAACTAATAGCATGTTTAAAAGACAAGTCCCTATTTCTAGTCTGTAACGATGTCCCCAAAGAATAATTTAAAGTAATGCGACTCCAATCCACCTGGAGAAATACTAGACACATCTGTAGTCCACTAAAATGTTCATGTAGACCTGGGTTTCCACCACTAATATATTACCCTTTGGTACATGAAACTAAATAAAGCAGGTAAACATGAAACAATACATTAGTACATCTTGCCTGCACTGTTCAAGATAAAACTCTCTGATACTGGCTATGCATCCAGTACTTGGAAAGGTTTCACTGTGCAGTCACTGACTACAAGTCCCACACAGAGCTCACTGAATGCTTCCCTGCCTCTCTTCTGCAAAATGATGTCTCGTTAGATATGTAGGGAGTAGAACATGATAATCAAGATTCCCTTGGCCACAATGGAAAGGGAAATCATAATCAAATACACAGAAAGTAGGTGGTTTCAGAGGATGAGAAAACTAACAGGGAGAAAGCAAATACTTTCTTTGACTTAATGGGAGGAGTGGAAGATGATCTCTATAGATGCTCTTTAGTGGTCATTAAATACAAGATTAGTAAAGATGACAAAGTGTTCAAATCTTTGGAAGAAGTACAGTGCCCACCAGACCATCTACTATGTTTGCATAATTGTCAAGTTTGTATATAACTGTTTGCTATTGTGTTAATTTACCTTTAGGAAATGTGAGGGAGGACTTTTATTTATTTTTTCAATGTGCCATAAATAAAACACATTACTAGCTTCAGCACAGGGGAGCGGAAAAGAGAACATACTCTCATATAAGAATAAAATTTTAGGATTGAAAGGGACCTTTAGTAGCTAATTCAATATGCTCATTTTACAGGTGAAGAAACTGAGGCAAAAAACAAGTTTAATGTCTTTACCACAAAATACACAGTTCTTATTTGGAGGTTTAAGATAGAGCCCCTTAGAGTGTTCACTCTAGCATTCTATTAAAAGTCTGCCTCCTCAGTCTCTCACATATATTTATAAAAGGAACAGAAAAAGCTCATAGATATGCAATTCATCTTTTGGATATATTCCATTATATTCTGTAATGAATCATAAATATTAGAACTTTGCCCTGTTATTTAAAACATCTTAATATTACTGCCATCCTCTACCTACAGAAATTCAACTACAAGCTTTTCCAGGATATCTGAAGACCCTTTCCATGTTTTATTTTCTTTTTTTTTTTTTTAACTGGATTCTCACAGAAATATCCTCACAGGCATTTACCTGTGTCCTCTTTATATACATCGTGCATTCTCAGAATCCATGCTCTGTTATACACCACAATGGAAAACAATGAGGATAGTCTCAGGATAATAATCCCTACTTTGTTTTTTTTTTCCATCTCCTCAATCTTGCTTTACCTTTTATTTCCAAAGTAAGAGTGAGAGACTTTGTAGGAAATGGCATGTCTTCTGAATTTCACAACCCAATTTATCTTTCTGGCAAATTTCTCTCTGTTTTTAAATACGCTCTCAAAATTTTGCTTTACATAATAGTAATTTACTGACTCAAACTTGAGTCAAAAATTGTGAACATTTGTGTAGAACTATAGTATATACAGAGAACAGTTTTTCAGCTGTGACATTTGCTCCTCATAACAATCTGATGAGGCAGATATGGTGATTATATTCATTATATTCTTTTTTAAAAAATAAATTGATATGTAATCAACATAATAGCATTATATTAGCTTCAGGTATACAGTATAATGATTTGGTATTTGTATGCATTATTCATCTTTCTTTTAAGATAGGAGAATCAGTTTCCATGAGACTAGAGATTTGCCACAGTCAGGGAGTTAACATGTGGAGAGACTAGGATCTTCTAACTACAAAAATGAGGATGGCACCAGTCATGGTACCCTGCACTTTGTGAATCCCTTTTCCCTGATCTCTCACTCTAAACTCAAACCTTTCCAAGTTCTTGTTCTTGGCACCACATAACACTGTATCGGGGTAGATGTTTTGCACCCCTAATCTTAATCACAGCTAATGATAAATTCAAATTAAGTAAGAAATGCATAAAAATCTATTATTGGAGAAAAAGACTGCACATTGTTCTACCTACTACTCATCCATATGTTTGTCTGACAGCTTTAGCACTTTGATAAGCAGATACTTGGCAAAGGTGTCAAATACTGGCTAAAATAAGATTAGCACCTGACTCAGGGACATTCTAGATGCTAGAAAATTACACATCAAGTTCTCAAAGTTATTTAAACACCATCAATGGATAAAGTGTCAACATAAAAGCAACTTCTTTGGCAGCTCCTTTCTAGCTTGTCTTGGGCAGAAAATGACCCACATACAGGACTCAAAGCACCAGTAAATTTTATTCACATATTCTCTCTAGGGGATATTTTTCCTTTTAAAAGTATTATTATAGTCCTGGGAATAAACAAAATTCCTAGAACACATTTTCTAAAGGTTGGCATGTCAAGTTTTACTTCCTGAAGGTGAAGCATTCCACAGATAATTAGCTACTCTGTTCACCATAGAGTATAAACATTTTTTCCCATGTTTGCATTAAAATAGTCTATAGACTCTTCAAAGGCCCACTGAATAAGTTAAAAGTTTAGCATGACCAGGCAACATTTTCTATTTTCAAAGGACTGAAACTCTTTGTATTTAATTCCCGAAGGAGCAAGAGACAGGCAGTATTTGCTGACTTATACAAAGTAGGGACTCCAGAAGGAGGATAATTTATTTCTCTGGAACTGAGCATGCTACTATGCCTTGAACTAAACAGTGGCCTTCAATAAGTTTAGGGATTTACAACACTTACGAATGACATAAAGAATATTGAATATTCTGAATAATAAAATTACTTAAGCGCCCTCATTTTCATTATGGTACAGAAGATTGAGGTAAGCTTATTACAAATATTCTCTAAAATTACAAAATCAAATTAATAAAATGACATAAAGATACATGGAGAAATATTTTGGTAGATTCATTTTACTGGAGTATAATTTTCTCCATAATAGCTTACTATTTCAACACTGTAAGGTCAAGGCATTTAAATTACATTGTCAACTAATTTGTAGTTTACTTTTTTTAAGAAACAACTTAAAAAAACTAAAAACAGGTATGTATTTTCAGAGATATAATTCATATTGGTCTTAGAGTGTTATCAGAATATTTTCCTCATCACTATCTTCATATGCCCAAGACACATTAGTCTTATCAGTGTCATGCGTTCTATATTTTATTGTTTTAATTAAAAAATTCAGTCACTCAGAAACACCAGTGTCTCAGAAACACCAAATTCTGAATATATTCTTCAAACGATATTTAACTCCTGTAGACTATATGGGACCACAATGGCCCTTATTGAATTTTTAATAGCTACAGGGGGTAAATTCAATATACATCTAGGAGATCATATTTTGATCTATACAAAGGCCAAGAAGTTAATGGTCTTACACTAAAGGTGCACAAGGCATTGAGAATAAAAACAATAGACTAATTAAAAATGTGACTGAGTCTAGATTACAATGCTATATCATTGAAGAGAAAGTACAAAAGGATGAAAAGAGAAAAGCAATACTACCTATATATGAAAAATAAATATACTCTAAGCACATATGAATCTCAAAAGTTGTATTCCCAGCAATTCTTGAACGAGAAAACATACTAAGTGTCATTATAACATATGAGTTTAGAATGTATTCATCCAGCAAGTCAATTTCTTATGTGAATAGCTGAACTGACTTACTTATCAAACACAATTTATATTTATTTCTCTTACTGTAGTTTATCAACCATGTGGTTTCTTTTACACAACAGTATAACAGCTCAAAGAGTATCATAAAGTAATATTCGACTAACTTTTTAGAAATTTGTGAGGCATTTGCCAGCTACCATTTCCTTAATCAATTACAATATTTTTCACAAGCAAGCAAATTTCATGTTAATATTGAAGCTTCATTTTTCATTTATACTGTAAGTTATATCACAGTATACTGCTATTGGACAAAATGGTCGAAGAAATGAATTTAATGTTTTATGGCATAAAATATTATAAACAGATATCTTATAAGCTCAAATCACATAACATCTCTTTGATATTCCTTTACTGGCTATGAGAATGATCATAATATTATTACATCTCATCTGTTACATACAAGCATTTTCTATTCCAAACGTGCTAAGCACTTAACAACTATTTTCTCATTTTACTCTCATAATAACCAAATGAAGCAAAAGAGGAAAATAAATCTTGAAGAAGTTACTTGTCTCAACTAATTACAAGCAGAATGAGAAAAGGAACCTAGATCAGATTGGCTCTGAAGAGCACAGCTTCTGCAGGAGTCAATACTGCCTGCATATAGTAATCTAGACTATCTTCCAGAAATCAAATTATTTATCAAAATATAGTCAATCACCTTATTAATCACTTCATACTAATGCATCATTTATGTATTGGAATACTATCTTTGCAGGATTTATTCACATTTTGTGTTGTTTCTGAGAGGAGTTATGATCTATATCTATTATATTTGACTATCACTAGTCATATGATTAAAGCTGATTTCTGCAACTCAGTTCACAGTTTATTCTGTGTACTGGAAACTTAAAATTTCCTTACAAGTAGAATTCAACATGCTTCTTTACCTGATATCATGCAGTGCAATAACTGGCACAATGGAAAAAATGCAAAGCTCAGCTCATAGCTGTCAATTTTCACTGTTGATAACAATATTTTTGTGGATTCAGTTTGAATTTGTGAATCATTTCCTCCTGCAGTCTTTTTTTTTAAAAAAAGGAGGTGAAAACAGTCTGCATACTATTTCACTGCTATATGACCATCACTTTTCAAAAATTTTCAAAAATTTCCACTGTATTAACAAGCCTCTGGCTCTGCCAAGTTAATTGATAAAAGCTGTAATTTGTTTTACAAACTGACTACGTTGAAGTAAACCTAAAGCTTCAGCAGAAGTGTTCTATAGCAGCTGTTTGCTGCAAAACTTCAGCATTTCTTTCTGAGTGATCTCCTTAAAGAGTTATCACGGGAGTTCTTCAATTTGACTGTCCTACATAGAAAAGGCTCAATGTGAAATTAAGGACAAACTGTTACTTCCAATGATTAGGAAGAGGTTTAGAGAGCTCGTGCCCACATATATTTTCCTTTCAGAATAGGGTTTTAAAAGAAAAATTACAATTAGGGAAATGAAAAGTGAAATTAAAGTTTGAGGAAGTAAGAAACCAAAATATCTATCATCATAAATAACCTAATTCAACCTATAAGAAATAAAGGACACGTATAACTTTAAATTAAACTTAAATTGTTTTTTTTTTTTTTTCCCCTGCCACTTCTTCTATTCATTCATATATTGCAAAGAGGAGGAAAAGAAGAAAGAGGAGAAAAAGGGATGCTAGCCAAGAACTTTTTAACACTTACCATAACCTGGGCCCTAGTTAAGCACTGCATACATATGCCACCTAAAGTCACAGCTGCATGACAGAGTGAAAGCTTAGAATGGGGATGCATTTGCCCATCATCCCATCATTGCAGTGTCCTGATTTGAACCTTGAATGCCTGACTCTAGGCCCATTCTATCAAAACCATGCTATTGTATCTCCCAAATTATTATTTCACCCTTATTTCTTAGATAAGCATAATATATTCCCTTTGGGTGAGCATTCTTTACTGTTGATGTGGAAGCATATAACAGGCTCTTTGTATAATTTTAAACTCCTCAGCAAAGATATGAAAGCTTATGTAAAATTTAATGAAATTTTATAGCTTTATCCCATCATGCAGACTGATTAGTATTTCATGAATAATATAATGGACACTTAATATAATTAAACTAATCAAAAATAAAATATTACTTATGGATTTTCAACTTAAATAGCCTCACTAATCTGTTTAACTTCAGAAGTGTAATGTGTAAAATAAGAAATGACCATAGTTGAAGGACTTAGAAACATCTAAGATCTTTATCATATCTTAGGGAATTCGGAAAGCAGCAATGAAATAAGGAAAGTTTCCTTTGCCATAAATATATTGTAAATTGATCATGTAGAACAGTTTCAATCATATCTTTTGCCCCTGAATATAATACTAGATTTAGGAAATATTTGACAAATTAATTACATTCTATACTTTGTTCTGTTATTTATTTATTTTCTACATTAACACTTATTAGTTTAAATTTATACCATAAAG
The DNA here is from genome assembly GCA_004363575.1 of Solenodon paradoxus. Classification (NCBI taxonomy): domain Eukaryota; kingdom Metazoa; phylum Chordata; class Mammalia; order Eulipotyphla; family Solenodontidae; genus Solenodon; species Solenodon paradoxus. The sequence goes on along the minus strand of RJWH01000007.1, from coordinate 2,323,737 downwards.
AATTTTCCCTGTCTATAATAGTAAGTCCTTAACCGACACATCTTGCCTCTGTACTCTTTCCTATACCAGTGTGAAATTGAGAGTTCTTACCCTCACTTAAAAATGGAGTGTCCCACTTAATATAATCATAATTATAAACAAGTAGCTACTATGCACTTTATTGGATAGAAACATTTATGAATCTTTGAAAGGAGAGCCATTCTAAGATAATATACTACTTAGTCATTTATGTAGATATGCCATATCATGATTATTTAATCAATGTTCCACAGTCAATGAATAAAACCTTAAGGTACTGAAAATGAATAATGGATGTATAACATACCGCAAAGAACAAAATTAATCTATCATTTATCTATCTAAAATGTCCTATTTTAATAGGTGACATTCTATCAAGCATTTTGCAGGTAACATGTTCCCAAAATATTGCTAAAAATGTTCACTGTCTAAATGTTTGACATATATTTCCTTCATTATTAGCATAGGTACAAAGTTTATTAAACTATATCTGTGGTAGGATACATCAAATTTACTTGATGGTCTATTTTTAATATAGAATCTCATCATCTCTGAGAGTTACACCTAAGAATCCCTAGGGATTTTGGTTGCATAGTGTTTTAGAACTAGTGGCTAAAGATTCAAGATATTTTTCTTTGTCCATTGTCTCCTATTTTTGTTTTAGGCTTACTAAAAATATGTATTTGTAATAAACAATTAATTTTTTGAATTTACATAACAGAAATATGCATATACTAGGTACATCGTATTGTATTTTTCCCAAGAGAAGATTGGGCATATGGTATAGTAAAATGATTTAGGGGGTTGACTGTAAAGGACCTGGCTGAGACATTAAAGTAGATGCTCTTAGTTAATATGCCCATGAGAAAGTGGTAACAGTCCTTATCTCTACTGACCCTAGTCTAAAAGCTGTACCATTTATAGTCATTTTGACTCTTAGATTATGTCTGTAGTGGTATAGATTATACATTGTTTGTAGAAATGTCTAGCTGGAGGTTTCCAAACTCCCTTTTCCTCACATGCTCATGAGCTCTTATTTTCAAATACTATACAACATTTCCATGAGGACTCAACTGAAGGTTCCATAGAAACTGTCACTGATATAAGTAATGAATGAATTTAACAACTTCCTGTTGATTTGCTTTCAATGCCATATAAGAAGTTAGAATTGGTATAACAGAATTGTGAAATTGAGGGAGAATTTACAGATATTAAGTCAATTGCTCAAAGTGACCTCAATACTTAAATACATAATTGGAACCAGAAACCAAGTGATTCAATCCTTGCCCAGTGGTTATTTCATAGCACATTGACTATGATGGTAGAACTTTAAAGATTGGACCATATGCTCCTAACAAATCATTCCTTTTCTTAAGCACCAATTTGACCAAAAGTCTCTAAACTCAACCATGTAGAGAAATTCAGCAGTGCCTTCTCCATGAAGTGCCCATATTCAAACAAGCACTTAGCTGCTATTTTGTGGCAGAAGCCCAATTCACTATCATGCAGTTGCTTTTTCAAGATGCATCTTTAGACAGGCATTTTATTGAGAATATTGTGTTACTATTGTTCTGCATCAAACATATTAATTACTTGGGACTGTTGTTTTGAATTTATGCTGTAATGATCTGAATTGAAGTGTTGTGTCATTTTTTAAATCAGCCTCGGGGGAGGGAGGGAGAGAAAAAAAGAAAAGGAGGGGGTGGAAGAGAGAGAGAGAGAGAGAGAGAGAGAGAGAGAGAGAAAGAGATTAAATGGAAAACCACAAGTAAAATAATGGCAACCATACAAAAAGCAAGTTTTATATATATCCAAAATAAAGATAAATGATACAGCTATCTGTGCTACTTCTTTACAAATTTCTACTTTTGGAATTCTGCCCACCACCTCACCACCAGGTGTCAAATCTGGGACCTTGGGCTTTACATGGCCTGCAACTTGGCTGCCTGAGCCACAAGTGTGGGACTACCATCCCAAATTTTGAAAGTTCGTAGACCATTTTACTCTAATCTTCGTTGCTGCAGTTCTAAGAAACTTTAAAGTATATATAAAATAATTAAAATCTTTGCAATTATTAATCTCATTACAAAGCTTTTTAAAAAACTTTTATAAAAACCTTGTGGTAAGTTTCCTCTCAAAAGAATGCATAGCATAGAAAAATGAGCACTCAAAGGCCTGAGTTGTTAAAATACATTTAAAATTGCTGAAAATAACATGATCTTAAGAACAGAGTATCCATTTATCATAGTGACTTCACAGACATAGTTTTCATTTTTCTCATTTGAAAAATCCTTGGGAGTACTATTGAATGATGTTTAAATTAAATTTTAACAATCTCTGTAATACTGTTTCTCTTCAAATGTAACCATTTCTCAAAAAATGACAACTTCCCTATTCCATCATCTTAGAAAGCCGTGTTAACATTTTTGTAGATTTATAGTTAACAACTATACTTCTATACCCGTATTCCAATGCCAACTTACTACTAGCATGCATTCATACAAGCAAACACTTTCATATATACAAATATTGGACTTTATTTATTTTTAAGAGAGAGGTAGAAGAAGCACTTTATTATTTATTCATTTGTTCACATTGGTTGTTCCCCCAAACCCGGCCTTGAGTCTTTAAGCAGGAACCTTGAGATGTATGTGGAACTGCTCCCAGAGTGTAGCAGACTACTAGGTCACCAAGGCATGATTTTATTTTTTTAACATTTATCTACTGTTAATAGTTTTTTTTTTAATAGTATACAAATATTTTAATTAAATATAATCACACTTACTTGCACCTCGTTTCCAATAATTTTTCTCCTTCTAAAACATGCCATGTAACTGAAATGGCAAATAGTGTGGTACATTTTATGAGTTATTTCCATAGAAATAACTAGGGGAAAATCTAGTTGGTAGTAAACTTCTATAATCTTTTATGGAAATTAAGTCAAATGTAATTTAAGTAGCTCTATTTTGTGTTGACATTTCTGCTGTTCTCACATCTCTATCTCCAAATGAAATCTGTTACAACAAATTCTAATACATCACAATCTTTACTATGACTTATTAATATTATAGTGATTAACAATCAGTGAACACTTTCTATGTTTTCAGCATAATATCAAAAACTCTTTAATGCCAATAACTGCTAATGAATTGTCTCATTTTCACGACATAATCAATGATATGGTAGTGGCAGAGGAATAACTAGAGTCTTTGTCTGAACCCTTCATTACTAGGTTGCCTCATAAACCATTCTGAGAGTACCAGAGAGCCAAAGAATAAGACAAAGCATTTGTATTGATATTTTAAGAAATCTTGGAGTTAAGTATGAGATAAAGTGGAAACAATGAAAAGCGATATCCCTGTAATGCAGGTTTGAGGGAAAAATACATTTGTACTTCTCTTGCCAGCCATATCTCTAAGGTTGGGCAAAATTTGAAAGTCAAATTTGCTAGAGAAATGGCTCCTACTGTTGAAAGATTCCCTCCTCCCTCCCTCCCTCCGTTCCTCCCTTCCTTCCTCCATTCCTTCCTTCTTTCCTTCCTTCCTCCATCCCTCCTTCTCTTTCTTTCTTTCATGTACATATATGTCATCATTTTTCATAGTTTGAGCTTCTTTTTCAGATTTGGAAATGAAATTACACATAGGAAAGAGACAAATTATATAATTCTATCTCCCACTCCTCCTTTGTCTCTCTTTCCCATAGATGTATAGTTCTTTAAGTTCAATTTAATTATTCTAGAGAACAAAAAATTTCTCTTGTCATTTGCTTTAGAATTACCAAACATCACCTTTTGTTCTAGAACCATTCTCACATTTGCTGCTAGTGCTCCACGTTTAAATATTTTGAATATCCTTACGCTTTCAAGTTTAGTAAGTAACACTATCATATAGAATGCTCCCAACATCAGTTTTAAAGCAGGATGGGGAGATAGGACATATAGAACTGCCCAGTATGGTTGCCATGGATGGTTTAATCCTTCTACATAGTCTTTTTGGTTTTGGGTTTTTTTGGAACAACTGTTAAAGAAATATTTTTATATGTAGGGAAAATAATGGTGGCTAGGAGGGGTAAAAATGTGGAGGACTTAACCAGGGGTAGCAGGGAAAGAAACATGAATGTATTCTAATAGGCTAGAAACTGCACAACAGAGAGAAGAGGATAGTCTCACACACAACAGAGGATAAATAAAAGGAAGGGAGTAGGAGCTGGCGACCTTTAATGTGAGTTGAGTTCAAAATGTGAGCACACTTGCCAGGACACAGAGAGCAAAAGCATGACCATAGACTTCCAAATGCTCCCCGTGCAGTTTTTCTATTTCCATAGCAAAGTCATCATGGAGATAAAAGTACTCACCTCCATAGATGAAAATATGTGTTTTTAAATAAAATGATCAAAGTATCCCTTAAAATTTTTTACCTTTTAAAGGTAAAGTTTTGATTATTTTCCATGAGATAAACCAAAGACTCCATGTCAATATATTAAAACACGACAAAACTGACATCAAATAACCTCAATTTTACAGCGACATTCTGTGAATGTGACACCTAGCAATTCCAGTTAACATTATTTATGAAACTCAGAACATTTGCAGCCAAAGAATGGAATATTAATTCAAGACAGCATGTTGAAAGGATCAGATGAGACAAAACACAAAAGTTTACAAATTGACCAAATAAGACTGCATATATCTTACTATCTTCCAGAACAATAGAAAAGTACTGGCAGACAGTTTACATCTGGTTTGTTCCCTTATTCTGCAAATCACAAAAATGGGTTGCTATGGCAACTGTCACATGTTATTTAGCTTTCTGGAGGAATAAAACCCTTAAAGTTTTTCTTATAAAACACAAATACAACATACATTTATACTTCTACTGTTCTTCTATCCCAAGAGAACAAATCTCCAGAAAGTAGGTCTGTTTTCTCACAGCTTCAAAAAACAGGCTTGCTTTCTAGCATTTGCTGTTTATATCATGTATACTACCAAATTATGCAAATGGGTAAAAATCTATAGAAATATAAAAGAGATGGATATAGATTGCCTCAATCACATGAATGTTATAGGGCCATTTCTTTTTTTATAGCATCCCACTTTTATCATTGACAGATCCTTTAGCCAATTTAGCTCCAATGATGTGTCAAATCCATACATGATACTCCCAGGAATACACTGAGAGCTCAATTATTAAAGCATCAGCAAGGGAAAGCTTATTTTTCTGGACTGAAATCAAGAGCAAGTTGCAAATAAGATGTTATTAATCGTCTTAGAAGCATAGTCTTAATCTCACAGTAACATATAACACAGTCTGTTCATAAGGCTATTACACAGGACCTTAGAAGACTTAATGTCACCAATATTTGTCCACACTGGAGCTAGAAAATTAACCCTTTCATGCTGAATCAAATGAGAAAAGAACACTCATCCCTACCTACTACTTCTATTGGGACTGAAAAGAATGGGGGTAAATATGTAGAACATTTAAGGCCTTAAAATGGAATGTTAAAAGTTCAAGTCATTGTTCTGTTTATCCAACAGCAAGTTCAATAACTTTCAAACTTTCCAGATACTTGCTTAATTTGGAAGGTCTTTTTGAAAGATACAATTATCAGTCTGTGAAATAATAGAAATCACTTCTTTTTCTGGAAGCTCATCCATTGTGAAAAAGCTCTCTAAGAGAAATGGTTCACTTTAAAAATAAATAAATAGATATGTTCTCCACCACCACCGCCACCATTACAGTCAGCAGCAACCCCTTAGAAGTTTCACAAAACCCCAAGCTTTGAATGAAAGTTTCATTATTTCTGAGGCAGGGACTCAAACACTGCAAGCACTGGTGAAGTATACCTGCTAAAAGATAGTAGGGATTTAGACTAAATAACAATAAGATAACAGAAATTGAAGTCCGAGTGTGTGAAAATAACTATATATCCAGGATACAGATAAAAACATCCCTTACAGATCTTGGAATGAAAGAACCTGGCTGCTGCTCTATCTAATCATACTAAAGAAATGAAATAAACACCTAAATAGATTTTCTCCACTTTTCCTTGGGCAACAATAAAGAACAATCAATTTAAAAATAATTGGGATAAATTTGTGTTTTGTTCAGAAGAGAAAGGAAAACATTCATTCAACAGTACCACATAGAATCATTTAATAGCATTTCTAATGTTATGCATTTATTCCATCTACTTCTTACTATATTAAAATGCAAAAGACAATTACCCAGGATGTAAATCCTAGAAAACAATCAAAGTTTCTATTAAATCAGAGAAGAGACAGTTAAGCTGAAATGTGATTTGCAGATGCTTCTGAATAGACAATATTTAGAGTTTCCCTCACTAAAAAGTGAAAAAGAAGAGTGATAAAATTTGTCACTTCTATCTTTCTTCCTCCTTTTTCCTTTTTCCCTTTCCTCCTTCCTCTTCCTTCCTTTCCTCTTGGACCCAGAAAAAAGACAATTTTCATTTAGCCTAATAAATCAAATTATGTAGGCATATAAAACTATTTTATGCTACAGTAACAGGAAGAAACCTCCTTTTAACAGTCTGTTATAAATAGCTGACATTCAACTAATCTGTCACAGGGGAATTTGAGCCAATTCAACCTTTTAGGTCCTTTATCACACACACACACACACACACACACACACACACACACACTCCCCACATACAAAATCTTGGTTTGTTCTTTGGATACATACAATAAATCCATTTCTGTTCATTAAAAACTAAAAATAAGCATGTTCAAGAAAAAAACAACTGAACATGAAGGAGTGACTAAAAGATTCTATGCATATATAACACTCATTCTTATTTTACTTTGTCTGGAAGGAAGTTTTAAATTCCATATGGTTTTATTAGGATATTACTGAAGCAGTAATCTTATACAGGAGATTCCATGAGTGTGTTTCATGTTCTGATTAAATATCAAGGCCATAGGTTTGTTATTTCAGATATAGTACACAATTCCTTTGTTGGACAATAATGAATTTCCAAAGTTTTATTTTGTAACATCTGATAATTTCAAAATCTATGAGCTATATACTTCTAATTCTTCTCATAAATAGAATCTAGTATACAGAGCTTCAATTTTTGAAGTAAATTTTACTTGTTTCATATGCACTGTATGACCTCTAGGGGCTCGGCTGAAACCTGTTACCAACAACATTTGCCCAATCAAGACGAAAAGCAGATAGTGCTTGGTTTGCATCAACCTTTTTCCCTTAACAGAGTGTATATGATATTCTTCATAAGGATTGCTTATGTCCTAAAGCATTTCAGGAAAGTATTTCATTATTTTCTTTAAGTATTATTTTCTGGCATGGATTATTTATTACAATCTAGCTTTAAACAAAGACAAAACTCCACAGATAACATAACTACATTCCATTTGGTCACTAACAGCTATACACACAGTAAGCTCTGGGTTCTACCCACACCACCCAATTTTCTAGAGGACTTTTCTCAACACTTAACATTCAACAATCTTAGTATTTATTATTACTCTTTCTTTTGCTACTTTAACCTTTACATTTTTTAATGTGTGACAATTCCAGATATTTTGAAAATGTTATGACCACATTTAAATGATTTTCTATGTTCTCCAACCAGAAATGACACAAATTTTAAGAAAATCTATATACCTTACATTCTCACTGTATTATACTACTACCATAGAAATAAGCTATAAAAAAACTTAGAAAAGATACCCAAGCAAAACACAAACTTCATTAGTTCACTCACAACAGATTTAAGATATTATGAGGGTAGACACTGAATTAGAGGAATTTTTATGATTTGTTTTAAGAAATAGATAATTTATTGTTTTAGCATGCTAGTATTTTCAAGGGGATTTTGTTACAGTTTCCCAAATCAAACACTCATCTATTTCTCAGTTTTTCATTTTTATTGTCATCATTCAATATTCCACTTATTTAAACTGCTGCCATGAAGTCAGCATTCACCAGCAAAACCAAAGTGAGTATCTTTACAGAAAAACTTGTTTATAGTGATATGATGGAATTTTACAGTTAGAAACAACTGTTATTCATTCTTTGTTATAACAGATATCCAATTACAACACCAGATATTATTCCAGATAGATATTGAAAACAGTTGTAAACAAATAAGAAAACTACAGTAATAAAGGTAGAATTCTAGTGGAAGTGGTTAGACTTAGGTAATAAAAAAGCAAGTAATTTCTGTAGTTCTTGAGAGTTATATAAGGAATGATGTCATTGACTTAAAAAAGTACTTTTGGTAAGGTGGTCAATAAATAAGGTATTACTAAGTACAAAAATTAAAAGTCAAATTAAACAACAAATATCTAAAATAGCCAAAATAATTTCAATATAACATGTTCATTGTCAACTATGTGATGCATCATTAACCTTTCTTAAGTATCATTTGTTTAATCTTATTGGACGAAGAATTTCAACACTGCATATGCTTATGAAGTCAATAAAGCACTGGTGTAGACTTGAAGGTGCTTTACTAACAATTAATAAAGGGGGGCAATAAATAATATATGTGTAACAGGAAGCTTTATGCAGCATAGCATAACTGAAGGATGACTGGTAATGAATTAGAAATATGAGATCAAGCTCAGGAGCCATGACTTACTAACCCTTTCACTTTAGCCAATTCATTAAATCTTTCTGAGTCTCACTTTATTACCTGTAAAGTGGATATAATGGCACATGCAGATGGTATTATTGGGGAAATCAAATAAGGTCACATGAAAATTGAAATGAATTTTTGCAATGTAGCCCATTATACTGTTATTACTTTCATCATTTTTGTTGTATGTTATTATTTTATGATAGAAAAATATGTAGAAATTATAAGGACATTAGAAAAATTTTAAATCAGGACTATAGTAAAATTTCCAAGGATTAGAAAAGCATCACAGGTCCTCTAGGGCCATGGATATTGGAATTAAGTCTACATAGGAGAAAATGATAACCATTTTTCTAACCTATGTTTCTCTATACAACTGATGGGAATTAGTCATTAAAGAAAACCTCAAAAATAGAATTTTTCAACTCCATATTTTCCATTATCCAGACACAATTTAACTTTTCTTCTCATTTATCATAGTTTTTATTCATTTAAACAATACTTCTTTTAAGAAAACCCACACAAGCACTAAGACATCTCTCATTAAGTAGGATAAAAATAACAAATAGAAATTAGGAAAAAATATTTATTCTGCATACAATTTAGATATTGAATTCCAACTGCAGTGGTTTAATCTAAACCTTATTACATAGGTGTACCTAAATAAAATATGTAATTTTTTAAAATATAAGTATAAACTTTAAGTTTCAAAGGAAGCTTTTCTATAATATGAAATCAATGTAACTGGAAGTATCCTTAGCAACAAATTTAATGGTAAATTAAATAAGTTTAACTTCACAAGTATTTTTCTTTGGACACATGGTGATAATAAATTTAGGTAAATGTCCCAGGTCAAAATGTAAGAATTCTACATTTTGAATCATACACAAGTGTGAAAGGACAGTTTCTTCTGAAACAAATCCAATAATCAAGCATAAAACATATTAAATCTTACCCTGTAAAGCTGTTAAAAGATAATGTAAATCCACTTGCTTTTCTTAGTCTAACCTGATTGATACATATTCCTAAATTATCTATGGAAAGTTCAACTGCTCAGAAATTCTTCCAAATAGTTGATTTGCCACCTAGTTTTAATCTAATTCATAAACAAGATGAATATGTAACTGTAGTAAAAGAAGGTTAGCAAGGGCTTCTATCACTCATTAACACAAAATTAAAATTTGGTAAGTATCACAAATTATACTGCTTTCTATTTCAAAGAAACAGCCATTTAGTCTTTTTTTAACTGTCTCCTTTAACTTTGGCCTTACTATTAAATACTTAAAGACAATATATATCTCCTTTTTATGTCACTTATTTTAATGTTTTTGGCAATCTTATATTCTCCAAATGTTCATTATCAAGATATAGTCCTGTATAGTGGAAATATCACTGGAAATCTATTATAACAGAATTCACCATAAAGCCCATTTTAAGTAGGTATAATGTGAATCAAATTGTGTTATTTGTGTCTATAATAATTTAAATTGAATTTAAGTGGGTTTTGAGCAACCAAATCTCACAAGGTTGTCTATACAAGGTAGTCCTACATAATTAACTCCAAGTAAAGATTTATTGTGAGAATTGTAAATTTAGTGGCTATAAGTTAGGTGACAGGAAGAAAGAAACTCAAAACTTTAACTTGCACACATGAAATAATGAAGCTTCACTGACTTAGGTTGTATTAAGAACTATCTCTGTCTTCAGACTTCAAATTGCCACCAGGTCATATCATATTAGTGAATTTATCAGCATGAATATTAGAGAAAGAGTCTATATTTTGTCTATTAATAATTTTCTTCTTAGTGAAAAATGCATAGACATGTACATAAACATGAAAACTGCCTCTATACCTTGTTTAAATAATTACTTTTAAAACTTAACACTGTATTTCAGGAAGGTATTTCAAGCTTTCAATGGAGCTTCTGTTGGTGTTCTATTTAAAAATATATCTGCTGCCTCCGGACACAAATATAACTGTTGTTTAAGCAAATTGTCAAGAGTATAGGGGAAAAATCACAGAGGGGGAGGGAAATCTTGCATACTTTTCCAATGAAAATAGACAGCTCCACACATATTATAGGGAACTAATGATACAGATCATGACAGTAACAGACAGTAACAGAAAAATATCATCCATCACTGAATTCAAGGCAAGCATGTGCTGACACTTGGCACACCAAATTCTTTGACCATGCCTTATTTTATTTAAATTCATTTTAAAATATGTTAAATTCTCACAATTCTTAGAAAAATAAAATAAAATGCTGTTATCCATGCTGTTTTATTTGTAAGAGCAATGAATAACAATATTTTTATGATATGCAGAACAGAAAATGAACTACTCAGGGACCATCTACTGAGTTCTTGTTTGAGGAACATTCTTCTCTGAAATGTAATTTTGAGTTTTCCATAATAATATTGCAACTAAAATGTTCTTCATTCTCTATCTATATTACATCATTGTAGTTTTGTCCAGAGACTTCCTTATCTTCTTTATACACCAATGACTTTCTGCTCTGCCAAACTGAGTTAATCAAGAGTGCAAATGTGATGAAAATCTTTTTGCTTCCATTCTTATAGAGCACATCTCTGCTTCGAAAACTTTCCCTTCCAATATTGGTATGAAAGCATTTACTTGTGGAAACTATTTAGAAAAATCCTTCCCTTTATTTTGGAGAGTAATGGTGGTATATTTTCCTATCATGTCCTTGTATGTATAAGAGTATAGGGAGAGCAGTGCTTGTGAGATAAGAAAGCACAAGGCAATATACAAGTACTTGCTTTATACAATCAAGCTATAATTACTGTTTGTTTTTCCTTTTAAACATACCATGGAGATGGAGAATCTTCAGGTGACCCAGAATGGAGACTTTAAAGTCTTGAGGTATTTGGTTGCCTTCCAATGGAAAAAAAGAATACCTTAGATATTGCTTATATTATTTGAATAATTACCTCAAATGCTTTCAAATGAAATGCAGGATAATTAAAAGTGGGTCTATATGAGGCATGCACTTCTAAGGCATTGTAATGCAAGGCACCATATGAGTCTTTCTCCTGCCATTCAATTAAGGAAGTTTGCCAGAGAGACTATCTCCAAATATAGCTAGAAACATTTTTGAAGATAAAAGGATGGCATCATTCACAAATCATCTCATCACACTAGCTTCCAAGTAAACTAGAACTGGACAATAAGAACAAGCTTTTATAAATCAAAGTGTCAAGGGGAAAGAGAAAGCACATTTAGGAAGACTTTTTATCTTAATTTGTCCTTTTTTACAGATACAAATTAATGTTTAACCAATTCAATTACCAAAATATGATTGAAATAAAAATTGGAACAAAGTTGGGAAATTAGTTAGATACAGTGAGGATTTTCTGAACAGAATTAGGTACTGTATACACATGTGTGTGTGCATACCGTGTGCATGCACACACCCATTTTCCCAAGAGAATAATTAATTTTATTATTCACATACATACATTTTCCTGGCATGAAAGTAAAATACAAAAAAACTCCAATGTCTTAATGAATGTGTGTAGTTCCTTAGAATACTTTCCTAAACTACTTCTGATCCTAATAAAATTAACAGTCCTATTTTATGTCATAGTTTGACCCACAGGCAAAACACATGAATAAACATGAGGAAACCTGAAAATATCATGAAATGTCTGTGTAAATTCTGTCAATATCCGTGAGCAGTATTATATTATGCTTATATAAAGAAATATACTGAAGCAGTTTTAAACATATTTACATTTATTACAAAAATTATGTAATTACAGGGCTTGAAGTAGATCGCTCATTTTATAAATGAAGTTATTAAAGGTCACAAGGCTTTCTCTTTGTGACTTTGGGTCCAAATACTTCAAAATACTCTGCTGCTGAAGTGTTGTTAATCACTCAAATATAAATCTATAGTTCAGTACTAACCTTAAGTTAGTTTTTCATTACTCTGTTTCTCACTTTGAAAAATAAGATGATTATATGTCAACCTAAGATGTGTGCATTTTAAGGATAAATGTAGAAATGTGTGCTTTTCCCTACACTCATGAGATGCTTACACTTCGGACTATACAAATACTAAATAACAAGGGATGATAAAACAAGTTAAAAAGCAAATAAAGCAATAAAAATCTATTGACTCTCACAATATTGAATGAAGTAGTTTTGCCATATTATAAGTTAGAATTCCTGGATATACAGAGTGACTCTCACAGAAGAAATAAAAGCATTCAAAGACAAGTTCTGGCTTAGAAATATCATTTGTTTTGCTAATCAGGTACAAAAATCAACTTCATATATAATGCTATTAATGAAATGCTCAGTTGAGCAAAACTATAATTATGAATAAATACAACTCAGAATTCTTTCATAATAATAAATGACATTATCACAACAAGCTGGTAATTTATGAGTATTCAGAAATTACTACACCACTATGACGCACTCCTGATACTCAGATTTCATTCTCCATTCTCTAAAAGAGGATTATAAACAAGTATTTCTAAAATAAAATTATCTTTCCAAATTGTAGTTATGTAACTAACTCCCTAAAATCTGATGTTTTAAGGGGATACTTTTAGATTTATTTTTAAATAAAACTCTCCTGATCCTATTTTATTTTATCCCTATGGATCTCCCCACATATAATACAAGACTCAAAATCTTAGAATGGTAGATGAAAAAAGGTGTTTCCTTAATTTAACAGTGTTTAAGACTGGGCTTTTGAGATAAAATAAAGGAATTTGAATGCACACCTAAAGGAATATGAATTAACAAGTGATTTAACCTTTTGGCCTCTTAGGAAAAGTAAGGATAATATTAATGTCTACAAAAGGAGTTGGTATGAAGGTTACCTATAAGAATGATTGTAAAGCATGAAACCAATGACACATGAGATATGTTTGCCACTAATGAATTATTATTAGCTGATCCTTTCATACTCACCCTTCTCCAGAGCATTTCTTCTTCTGACCCTATCCACTATGCAGCTATCACCCTGGAAGCTGAGTATTGTCACATTCCTGGGGACTCTTTCCACATTGGATGGTGATAGACCAATATGGATTCAGTCAAGCAAAGGGGAATAACTCTAACTGTGGCAGGCCTGTAGATACAGATGATGGTGGAGGAATTTCCTTTGGAAGAATGCCTAAAATCTCTCCAAATTTTTAACACTCCTCAAAAATAAATCACATTGTTTAAGTAATTTCACTTCCAAGGGTGTCCGTTACTTCATTTCTAAGAGTAGACATTTGATTAAGAAATGAGTCCCATGAGTATCAGATGCCATGGGCAGGAACGTCAAGCTGATTAGTCATCAGGATCTTTCCAAATAGTCCCCTCAGTACATCCTTCTTCACCACCTCACCTCTCGTGCTCAGTAGAAAAGACAGATCTCCTTTCCTATATTTGACTTGTTGTAAATCCAGGTGAGGCTTTATATTCATAAGAGTTGATAATTTTTTATTTCTTTGCCCATTACCAATTATAAATTTCTATAACACCAAAATATGTTAATTTAATATGATGCCAAAAGTATTCAGGTGTCTGAAATTTACATATTATAAAAATATACATTTTGATTTTAGCAATAAGTCTAATTAATATATCAATATTAATAGTTACCGATGACTAATTTTTGCTTCATTTATTCTATCAAGAAACCTAATTCAAACAATGTATTTACCTAGCGGTTAATTTTGCCTTAATTTAATGACTAAAATAACTGTTTTCTTTATTTATGACAGTGAGATATAAACATAAAGTGAAATAAGAATACAGCAGGTAATTAATCTGATAGCATTAAAAGGTCACATAATGACTAAATTTCACTGAGTCTAATGTGTTAATGACATAGGACCAGAGTACTGAATTTAAACATGTGATCAATTAAATACAAAGGTTAAAAGGGTAACTCAGATTACTCACAGCAATATTTAAGATACCTTTCATGTTCACAAAGTAGTATCATACAAGTTTCGAATGCCAAGGAAACTAAAACACCATATAGACCAACTGACGTGAGACACAGTAAAATGACATGCCCTGCCCACAATTACAAAATCATTTAGTAACCCAGACCCATGTTGCATTATGTTTATTTATTATTTTAAAGGAAAGTGCAGGCAGGAATGAAGGTAGTAACAGGAAAGTAGGAAGGAAGAAAGAAGTCCTTCTTTCCTTCCTCCTTTCTTCCTTTCTTCCTTCCTTCCTTCCTTCCATTGTTCAAATAGGAAGGAAGAAAAGTAGAAGTCCTCCCTTCCTCCCTCCCTCCCTCCCTCCCTTCTCCCTCCCTCCCTTCTTCCTTCTTTCCTTCCTTCCTTCCTTCTTTTCCTTCCATTGTTCACACTGATTATTGCCCTTGAGGCAGAGCCTGGGACTTGAACCATAGGGTATATGGCCTGGTCGGCATCCTTTGGAAGAAATTGACCAAATCACTGCTCCACCAGGGTGTGCCTATGTCAATGTTTTATGATCAGATGAATACTTTGATAGCATTGATGAAACTGTATTAAATAATTGCCACTATCCTTTCCTGAAAGTTGACATATAAATTTAAATGATTAATAAGTTTTGGAAAACTGAAAAATATTATTTCTCAAGGAAAAAGAATAGTTGTTTCATTTAATATAACTCAACAAATACCTTTGGGATATGGAATCTTCAATTAGAATTGAAGAAAGACTGAGTCTTACAACAAAGGAATATAAAGTCAGATAATGAAAGAACAGAATTTAGATTCCTTAAAACAAATGAGCTTAGCTAGCAATTTGGTATAAGAAAAAGAAAAACTAGGCTTTAATGTAGTCATGGCAACTCCCTAACTACCAATTTTTGAACTGCAAGCAAGTATCCAAATGTTTCTCCTCTTCACACTGAAGTATTTATAATAAACATAATGAAGTACAAAGAAGAAACAACACTTTGTTCTTATGTTTTATTACTGTAAAATTGCATCTGCAGGATAGTGGATTTTAAGTCTTGTTACCCATATTTATGTTAATAAAAGATTTCACAATTTTTGAATTTCTTTGCCCATTACCAATTGTAAGTTTCTATAACACCAAAATATGTTAATTTCATATGACATCAAATATGTTAAGGTGTCTGAAACTTAAAATACTTCAGTTGATGTTTAAGAAGCATAACAAAAAAACACAACATTCAGCCTGTTCCTGTTGGATGGGTGGAACTAAGCATTTCTTCCTTTGTGCCAACCTAGCAGTGCACACACTTCCACTATAAGTTGACTCTACTGTGCAGAATCCTCTATTTGTCCTTCCTTCAGCCCTGAGAACTTGATGAAAAAATATTTATTTTATTATTGACTGCCAGTGTCTACATCATAGCTGTCAAAAGTTGTCAATCGATTTTTCATAAGTCATGAAAAACAGGTTTTGTTTTGCTAAAGAATAAAGATCTTTTTACCAGAAAAGTAGTATGTCATGAAGATATAATTATATATAGAAAAAAATCTATATATTAAGATGAAAGAAATCTCAAGTTACAAGTATCCATAGGTATGTTAAGCATATCATGAGATAGCATGTCATGAAGAAATAATTATATATAGAAAAAAATCTATATATTAAGATGAAAGAAATCTCAAGTTACAAGTATCCATAGGTATGTTAAGCATATCATGAGATAGGAGAATACTTAAAAATGTTTCATTTTAATGACCAAAATTGTGAGGTTTTATGCTGCTGTCCAGAGTATAATTATACTATATACATAATTTAAGACATATAAAATGTTTTAGGTCTTTGACTCTCCTTCAGGCATAATCTAAATGCTAGTAACCAATAAGAAAAATTAAAGATACTACAAGAAAAATTCAGGAAGCACAAAAGAATATATTTATTAGAAAGATTACACATTTTAAGCACACTTTTAAAAAACAGTCTTTGAATCAGCCCACAAAAGTACTAAGTCATATCATCAATAAAAAAATTTTAATCCTCGGTTTTTAAAAATTTTGCAAAATGAAGAGATTAGAAATGCAGTATAGTGACTAACCAAAGTAGGCCCTCAGCAAATATGTACTGACTGAATGATGAAAAAATGAAAGAATAGACAGATGATAGACTAGAAACAAGGCTGACTTTTAACCTGAATGAGTCATACATTCAAATCAGTTAGAAGAGCTTTTATATAGTATATTTCATTGAGATGTCAATTTTAATTCATGGGGAAATTTCATTAACAGTATCTTCTAAGCTTTAAAAAGATGCAAATATAATTTATTTTGTTTTAATATATGAAAGATTATGTTGCTTTTAAAACAAAAAGTTTTAAAAATTAACTTGTAAATAGTTTTATATGAAAAAATAATAATTATAAATCAGTTCTTAGGTCCATAAGATCATACACATGAATTTTCACTTTAACAGGGAATCACTTATTGAAAATGCATCTACTGTTAACAACATTTACTTACATATATAGTTTATTTATTATATTTTAAGGAACAAAAGCAAGATATTTTACCTACACTTTATCCCTTTTCACCCATTCACCCCTCCATCCATAATTTTTATTCCATATTTACTGAAGGCTTATTGTATTCCAGCCCCTATGCCAAGCTTCAGAACAGTTTCCTAAGCAACAGTCTTAAAGATTTAAAATCCATGTTGAAATGCTGATTTTTTGAAGTATGATTTTCCTATACTCTCCTACTCTAATTATAGAAGAAAAAAAAGAAATCCCAGTCAATTGATGGCAAAAGGGAAATCATGTAAGTATATCAATAATTATTTAATGCAAGTTTTTCTAAGCTTGAATATATTTTTCAAAGAGTGTATTTTTTATTCAGTGCATTCAAAAAAGAGAGGGACACAAGGGGAAGATGGAGGACAGGGGATATTATTATCTGGACTGTAAATGAACCATTTTTTTTGTTTTTCAGGAGACATTTTGCAGTATAAATATGATATTTATACTTTTTAACCGTCAAACAGTAAGAAAAAAATCTGGGGGACTTAACTTTTTTTCTCAATTCTTTCTTTACTGCTAATTATTATTAATTCCTTAGTGGGGCAGCCATTATACTCACTATCCCACATGGTATCATTAAATACAAATTATAGAAAGATAACTTTGTGAGTTGTCATTTATCAAACATTTGTGTATATTGTATACACTGGAGGTACTAAAATAGGTACTAATCAACCACTCAATGTAATACAACCAATCAAAAGTGAGTTAAACACAGTGCCTCATAATAATCTCATGATAAATTAAGAAAATCATACTCACATGTCTACTAATAGAATAGCCTAGCAATTTAATGCCTAATAATAATCTAATAGTCAGTATAATGTCAAATAATTTCATGTGTAGCTGTGAAAAAAAGAAATAAAAACAAATAATTAAAACACAGGTGAGAGGTGACCAGGAGTGAATCCAAGAAAAATCTCAGTACTGAAATTTGGGGTTTGAGATCATGCCAAAGGCATGGTACTCAAAGGCTCCGGTTTCTGTGAAAATATGTTCTTCATGAAAGCAGGTATGTCGGGCTAGCATTTCTGATAACTAGCATACTCTAGAACCCACACCTGACTTCCTTCACTTCCTTCACTTCCTCCATATTCATAAGCAAGTTTCAGACCTAAAATTTATATTTCTAAGAATATATATTTAATGGAGCAAAGGGATTTATCAACAGATTCAGCATTTGTACTCTCTTGACAATCATATTTCTCATTGTAATATATTGGAATTTAGTCTTATATTGTTAGTCTCTTGTGAGTATGTTTAGTGTGAATCACCCTGGTCATTATTAGAGGCTTTATAAAATTAATTTTCTAAACTTGAAAAGCTAAAGACCAAGGGAATCCTAGTCATATTTGAGAAATAAAATCACTACAGTGCCTTCACTCATCTCATTTCTATGCATGTATGCAGTCTGGCTTAAGAGAAAGTGCTGTAAGTTTTCTATAGGTCTAAAGACAAAACTGGGGTTCTAGTCTCATCCTACATTTATTAGGTGTGTTCTCAGGGAGATGGGCCTCAAAGTTCTTACATAAAAAGTGGGTACTAAAATATCTCTCCAATCTATCTCACAAGATAATTATAAACATAAGGCATATAAATATCAACCTATAATTAATAAGAAAGTCTTTAGAACACTTTAAAGTACTAAGATGTAAAAGATTATTACTACCTTACTATCCTGCAAATAATCTATGACAAATAGTGCATAAGTGAAAGCATCATAAAAATTTCTACAGACATGAAAAAAAATCAATATTATAACAAGGAAACACAAAATTTCCATATTCTCATATTGTGCATATGGACAATGTCTTCCTACAGACCAGGAAAAACAAAATTTGAATGCGTTCACCAGACCACTCCTTATTTTCAAAATCTTCAAAAACATAGTTCAAAATATGGTCATGCCTAGCATAAGGTTATATAAATGATAAAATTAGGTCAGAAAAAAATTTCTAATTAAACATGCACATGCTATTCAAAAAGCACAAGAATAATCACAAAATAAAAAGTGGCACTACTAGGTTAACACTCCCCTGAATAAGTGTTTAATCTTTAATATTTCTAGTCCTCTCATTTACATAAAGGAGTATAAAAGTGTCTCTTTCTCTGAAAGTAGAAAGTTATAATTTCTCAGTTCTCATCTGAGTGATTTATGAGAACATGTAGAAATCTAATTTGTACTTTGTACATGAGTTTTTCTTCATTCTGGGAATAAAGAGGCACTAGATTCCTATTTTAGTTTATTCAGGAGTCCCACCTATGGTTCCCCTATCATTTCTCACATTGAACCATAACAATCTGAAAACTTAAGAAGGGAAGAGACAATTTCTTTTATCTTTTTATCTTGTAGCTATCAACCCAATAACTTCCATATAGCAGGTGCTTATTAAATGCCGACTTAATAAATTAAAGAATAAACTTAAGAGAGAATATTATATTGACTTTTCTTTAGAGTCTAATGTTCAAATTGAATCCTTACAGTTTAGTAAAAAAGGTAAATATACCTTATCTGTAAGTAATTAGATCCCTGCAGGCTAAATCAGCAGAATATTGAAATTAGAAAACAAAACATTTTGAATTCTTTGAGTCAGATGAATATAAAGATAAATATATAAATGTATTAATATAATTCATTTATCGGTTCATTGAACATATTTCTTGAGCACCTATTATGTTCTAATTACTATGCCTAGGAGCTTGGATGCAAGGTCAGTCAGGTCTCCTGTTCTCAAGAAAGCGAGTGCCTGATGAGGGAGGAAACAAAGTAAATGCTCTGACAGAATAATGTGCTGGGACAAGGAAGACAATGGTGGAGCGCAGCAACATACAATGAGAGGTGTGTATGGGTTGAGTTGGGGAAGATAGGTCAAATGGAAAACTTCCCAGACAGGTAATGCTTGAATGAGGGTTGAAAAAACCTACCAAAGTTAACTTGGGTGAGGCACTCATACTCCAGCATAGAGAAGTTTGCATGCAGGAGCATAGCAGAGATGAGGAGAAACATGGATGGAGGGAAGAGGGAAGCCAGATTGTGGAGGACTATGGACTGTGAAGGCATCATCAGTGAAGAAGGAGCTGTATTATATTTCTTTTCTCCCAAGGAGCTGAGTGTAGAGTCTACTGAAAACAGATTAGGAGTAACAGCTATAACAACCAGTTTTGTTTTTGTTTTATTTTTAAAGGGAACTTTTGATGTGCACATGGATGAAGTAAGGGGGGCAAAAAAGAGCAAAAGCATTTTACTTCAAGATAATTTTGTAGTTAGCACAACTTCATGATCCAGTTAGGTAAAAATCACATCTCATAAAGAAAAAGAGGAAAATTAGGTATGACAACTTTAAATGCTTTACAATTGATAAAAATATATAATTTTTATATTGTGCTTCAACGTCTCCTTAGAGACCCAGCTCCTAATATATTTATCTCTGTCACTGAAGCACCCACCTTATCTGAGAGTCAGTCAACAATGCCATTGTGAGTGTCAATATTAGGCAAAGATGGAAGAAAGAACGTATTCAGACTGATTATTCAGCAGACCATTATAGCCGATTGGGAAAAAGCAGCAGAATGAACAGTCCACCATGCTATGGCTGTCCTGTTCACATACAGGGAGAGCTCATCAGCATATTATATATATATATATTTTTATATATACACACACATACATGTATACATACAAGCATGTACATATACACACATACTTACATACATGTCTGTATATATGTATATGTATGTATATATGCAGTGTGGTATTTTTATTTTTAAAACATAGAACATATGAAAATTACAACTTGGTTTTGGATTGTTTATTTTTATATGATAAAGACATCAGTATGCATTTAAAATAAGGACTATAAAGGTGTCTATTTTACTAATGCAATAAACCTACTTTTTCACTGTTAGTGACTAATGAACAGTAGAATATTTTCTGGGAAAAATAAGAGTCAAACATTAATTTGAATTTCAGTGAATGACAATATACAGGTACATCTAAAGTAAATCAGACTCAATTTCTTCCAGACACTAAAACATTCAAGTCACTTTACATAAAAGAGACTGTGGAGAGAAGTATGAATAAAAATGAGGAATGCAGTTAAACATCACTACTGGAGTTCATTTTATAATTTTATTTCTAATGTTGTTCTTGGAAAGGTGGGGAAATACAGCCTAACTCATTTGATTGTAACTGAACAATATTAATTTACAAAAAATTTGTAAATAAATATTTACAAATATTTTATTTTGTCCCTCTAATAGAAAAATAAGCCACCAGCATTTAAAGGTTTCCAGTTTTTCCCTATAATTCATTGTCAAAGTGAATTTTAAAAAATTAATAAAATTACAAATTATAAACAAGTGAAGACTTTAAACAGAGAAATTCTAGAAGCATATGGATTATATTTAATGAAACTTCAGTTCTCTAATGATTACATTCTCAGCCTCTCCAATGTCTGAGTCAGGAGCTATCAAGGACAGTCACAACAAGGATACTATTTTCTAAATATATTAAATTAACTGTACATGAATATTATATTTTAAATAAATATAATGAATATTTATTAATTATAGCATTTTTACTTTGGACTAATTTTCTTTTTTCTCTTTTACATGTGATTTTATTACAGTTAAGATCATGCTACTATTCCTGCAAGTACTGAATAAGCATGGGATTAAATGTTATACTAATTAAATGAATTGCTCAATTTCCTGTGACCATCTATACCTACTTTATCTTCAAAAAATACATCAAAGTTCTACTATTAAGGAGACAGAGATCTTCTATCCAATATGTATGACCTTTTTGGACACTTTAATTGTGGCACTGGTGCTTATTTCCATGAAGAAAAGCTTTCTGGTTCTACAGCATTCATCATTTGACAAAGGCAACTATTTTCCTTATCAATCAACTCTTGCTGAATTTACTAGCAGTGACTGTGGAATCCTTAAGGGCCCATTACATTTCTGAAGAAGAAAGCTAAGATGAAGGACATGCCACTCCGAATTCACATGCTACTTGGGCTAGCTCTCACCACACTAGTACAAGCTGTAGATAAAAAAATGGATTGCCCACAATTATGCACATGTGAAATCAGGCCTTGGTTTACACCCAGATCTATTTATCTGGAAGCATCTACAGTGGATTGTAATGATTTAGGTCTTTTACATTTCCCAACCAGATTGCCTGCTGACACACAAATTCTGCTCCTACAAACTAACAATATTGCAAAAATCGAATACTCCATAGACCTTCCAGTAAACCTTACTGGCCTGGACTTATCACAAAACAATTTATCTTCGGTCACCAATATCAACGTGAAAAATATGCCTCAGCTTCTTTCTGTGTACCTAGAAGAAAACAAACTTACTGAGCTGCCTGAAAAATGTCTGTCTGGACTGAGCAACTTACAAGAACTCTATATTAATCATAACCTGCTTTCTACAATTTCACCTGGAGCCTTTATTGGCCTACATAATCTTCTTCGACTTCATCTCAATTCAAACAGACTGCAGATGATCAACAGTGAGTGGTTTGATGCTCTTCCCAATCTAGAGATTCTCATGATTGGGGAAAACCCAATCATCAGAATCAAAGACATGAACTTTAAGTCACTTATCAATCTTCGCAGCCTGGTTATAGCTGGTATAAACCTCACAGAAATACCAGACAATGCTCTGGTTGGACTTGAAAACTTAGAAAGCATCTCTTTTTATGACAACAGGCTTATTAAGGTGCCGCACGTCGCTCTTCAAAAAGCTGTGAACCTCAAGTTTCTGGATCTAAATAAAAATCCCATAAACAGGATACGGAGGGGAGATTTTAGCAACATGCTACACTTAAAAGAGCTGGGGATAAATAATATGCCTGAGCTGATTTCCATCGATGGTCTCGCTGTGGATAACTTGCCAGATTTAAGAAAAATAGAAGCTACTAACAACCCCAGGTTGTCTTACATTCACCCAAAGGCATTTTTCAGACTACCCAAGCTGGAGTCACTCATGCTTAACAGCAATGCCCTTAGTGCCCTGTACCACGGTACAGTTGAGTCTCTGCCAAACCTCAAGGAAATCAGCATCCACAGCAATCCCATCAGATGTGATTGTGTCATTCGCTGGATTAATATGAACAAAACCAGCATTCGATTTATGGAGCCAGACTCTCTGTTTTGTGTGGACCCACCTGAATTCCAAGGTCAGAATGTTCGACAAGTACATTTCAGGGAAATGATGGAAATCTGTCTCCCTCTTATTGCTCCTGAAAGTTTCCCTTCTAATCTGGATTTAGAAGCTGGGAGCTATGCTTCCTTACACTGCAGAGCTACTGCTGAGCCACAACCTGAAATTTACTGGATAACACCTTCTGGTCAAAAACTCTTGCCTAATACTCTAACAGAAAAATTCTATGTCCATTCTGAAGGCACACTAGATATAAGTAGCATAACCCTGACAGAAGCAGGTATATATACTTGTATAGCAACTAACCTGGTTGGTGCTGACTTGAAGTCTGTTATGATCAGAGTGGATGGTTCTTATCCCCAGGATAACAATGGATCTTTGAATATTAAAATAAAAGATGTTAAGGCCAATTCAGTTCTGGTATCTTGGAAAGCAAGTTCTAAAATTCTCAAATCTAGTGTTAAGTGGACAGCCTTTGTCAAGACTGAAAATTCCCATGCTGCCCAAAGTGCTCGAATACCGTCTGATGTCAAGGTCTACAATCTTACGCATCTGAACCCATCAACTGAGTATAAAATCTGTATTGATATCCCCACCATCTATCAAATAAACAGAAAACAATGTGTAAATGTCACCACAAAAGGTCTGGACCCTGATCAAAAAGAATATGAAAAAAATAACACCACAACATTTATAGCCTGTCTCGGAGGCTTTTTGGGGATTATTGGTGTCATAGGTCTTTTCACTTGCCTCTTTCAAGAAATGAACTTTGAGGGTGGACAAAGCTCTGTGAGGAATTACTTACACAAACCAACCTTTGCATTCAGTGAGCTTTATCCTCCTCTAATCAACCTCTGGGAAGGAGACAACGAAAAAAGCACTGCACTGGAAGTGAAAGCAACTGTTATAGGTGTGCCAACAAATATGTCCTGAAAAACAATTAAGTCTACTTCAAAGAAGCTTTCAAAACTGCAGCAGTACTTAAAAATAAAAGGCAGAGAAAGGTTACGCTCTAAAAAGAAATTTAAGCTTCACCAGTGCTGCTCCTGACCAATGGAAATATGTACAAGTTGAGCATTTTAATTAACTGGCTTCAAAGGATACTGTGGCAACCAAATAAAATAATTCCATTTTCTAGAACTTTCATGTAACTTTTACGTCTGGACTACAGTTAAAGTGGACAACAACATTTCTGTATTTTTTTTAAGTATATAAACGTAGTTGAACTGAGCAATACCTCCTCCTGTGTTGTATTACACATATTAGCCACGAGTTTTTGCAGTGACCAGATAAACTTGAATTGACACGTGGTGTAATAAAATGGGAAAATTCTGTAGAGTAGACACAGTGAGTATGTGGACCTTTTTTATAAGGAAAATACATTTTGGATTAAAAATTAATTGATTTTGTCTTGTTTTTGTTTCTAAATAAAGAATAATTTCTGGAACATGTCATCTGATCAGCTATCATTTAAATGACAAAGTTTTTAAAGCTGTTTTTCTATATTGAAATTTGGAAGGCTAAGAGTAAGCCATTTTTACTGGGTTATGTTACTACATTATTAATACACAAAAATGATTTTTAGAAGGTGTTTTATCAATATTAAGAGACAGCAATAACATGCTGTATTTAACCCTTTAACTACTGACAGACAAAAAGTATCTAGGAAATTATGTTTCCCTTAAAGAATGTTATAAATGATTAAGTTCACACAATACAAATCAAACATCTGAGGAAATGAGAGTCTTATTTTAATAATTCTGTAGCAGTTAAACTTTAAAATGTTTACTTTGCAGAAAATATTGCCAGTTCTCAGTAGGACTTAATATCTAGGTATAATTTTTGATTCTTGCTGTTATTCTAAACATGTAATGAGTTTCACTGTAATAACAAGCAATTAATCTAATAATTTTATTTACTGCAAATATAGCAGTGAAATAATATGTTCTGCAAGATCACAAAAGAAGGTATATATACTTCTATAACAACAATCAGTTGGTGCTGGCTTCAACTCACATATGATCAAAGCAGATGACTCCTTTTCCTAGGATAACAATGGATTTTAGAATTTTAGACTAGGATTTTCCAAGAGTAGAATTTTAGAATTTTTCTTTAAAATATTGAGTTAAGTAGTAGAAGAAGTTTATCAGGTACAATTTCATAAAGTATCTATTTAATTCACTTCAATATAAAAATAATACAAATCTGAGGGTGTGAGTTCAACAGAAATTTGAGAGAACAATTTTACCAATGAAAGGAAAAAACTTTGCAGACCAATTTAGAGTACAAGAAAAACATTATGAATTCCTATAACTCTATCCTAACACCAATCTAAAAAAATAGTTAAAAAAAAAATCATTGGACTGAAATGCCAAGAGCACTACTGTTTAAGAATCTTATGTAGTAAACATAAGGATTTCACTTAGAAAAATAAAAAAGATTGTTTTAGGGTTTAAGCTGTATTAGATAAAACAACTTATAGTTCTGCAAAATAAATGTTTTTGTGTACAAAGATAACATCCTGAAACAAATAAAAACTAAGATAATAAGCCATACTTTTTATAGGCAAATTTGGTATATCTACAAAGTTTCAAGGCTTCTATGTTAATTGCTGCTGTTCCTGTTCATAATCAAGTGTTTGATTTTTCGTACTATAGATTGCTGCATATCATCAACATGTCACTGGCCTGTAAGCATTTTTAGCATTGTAGTCATGCCAATTTATTTGTGAATGCTAGACATTTGCTTTTGTGATAGCATTGACAGTTTCTAATTAAATCCTGTTTTTGACAAATGTGGAAGGTAATTGTTATGAACTCTTTAAAACAAAAGGGCAAACTGTGTTAATTTTAACAAAACAAAATATGAAATTTGCTAATTCAATGTGTTTCTCAAACACAAATTTTACAACCTGATGAATCACTATCATGCAGAGGCTGACATAGGAATTTATCAGCAAGACATGCTCATACATCATGAGAGGTTTCAGTATCATGGACAAAGCTTTTAAGAGCCAGGCCATTTGTCAAAAATATAGGAGCTGAAATATGACCTATTAGGATGCAGGTATTGTGTAGGTCAGCAAAAACTTGCTCAGATATCTTGTGTATTTCTTTAAAATCTATCTACATGAGAAGGTATAACAAACACATCAGAGAGCTGAGAATCCATTTCAAACTACATTTTTTTAGAAAAATAGCAAATAAGAACTCTGAATAGAAAATAAATGAGTGCTGAAATGAAGTATGTTTGTTATAAATGAATACAGATGCTCAAAGAAAATCATGGCCCTGTTTAGTTGCTTAAATGTTCATCTAAATTTTCAGCAAAAGAGAGGACATTCACTTTACTAATCACAATGGCATTTCATAATATGTTACCCCCTAAACCTCACATAAAATTAAGCACTTGTAAAAAATACTCAATGCGTATAACTTACATTTTGTTGATATCATATGAGTGCAATGGAAAACTTAACCTATAAAGTTTATACCTCTATGAATACCAACTGCTTACCTTACCTTGTAGAGAGAAAAAAATTATAAAATTTTTATTAAAAATTATATATTTTATAATTTACTTTATAAATTAAATTTAAATTTTCTGAAAATATATATGTCCAGTTGAATACAAAAGAATAAAACAAAGTGCAACAAAATATGTAATTGTCAGCAAAAGCAAAGATATGCTGACCATTTTGACTAGAAAAAAGAAATAAATGTATGAGATATATACATATATATCAGTCTGTTGGTGCTTATTTCTATGCTTAAATTTTATTTGAATTAGATAAAGAATTTTAAAGCAAAATTGTATATCAATAAGCATAAGTTTTAAATTATAATCTCTTAGAATATTAATTTTTGTTTACATTGAATTCATATTCATTAAATGGTAATTAGTTACTGGTAAGACAAAAGTGAACAGCAAAAGTCTCCACCATCTGAGGTTATATTCTACTAGAATACTTTGAGTATGTATCACTATTTTTACAAATATATGTTAACTATGCTACTTAAAAAAGTCTTAGTTTCGATCCATACTTTAATAGAATGATATTTAAAAAAATTCATATTTACTTCTTACTCAAAAATATTTTACTTATCATAACATACTGATATAGAAACTTAAACCAAATTCATTACTGATCTTGTGTGTGCGTGCACGTATGTGTGTGAAATACGCTAATATATACTTGACTATAAGCTTATAAGTCTGCTACCATCCTTACACTGATTAAATCAGAAGACATGTCCACGTACCATAAATTATGTCTTAAAAACATGAATAAATATTACATTTTCTTTATTTTAAACACAGAGATTGATACCTAAGGAATATTCATATCATAGATTAAAGAAGGTAAACTTGCACTGACAAAATGTTCATTTTATTTTTTATAAAGAGAAACAACTTACTCTATCCAATCTTGTAATATATTCCAGTAACGATAAAGGAAAAAATTTAAATTCCATAGATTAGCCTTTTAGATGGAAAATTAAAAGTAATCGATCAGTAACCAATAAAGCAAATAATAAAAACAACTAAATGTTTAAAGTATATGCTAAAGAAAGGTATAATTCCAATAAAACTATCTCCACACTTAACATAAATACCAGGAAAAAATTCTGCCCCCTCCCCCATCCCCGCCCCCACAAAAAAATAAAAACAAAAAAAATTATAACAAATAAGTGAAAGTAGTTGTGAGGAATATGGCCACAAATGTGTGGGGATTAAGACCATTTGAGGATAAATTGAAATAGAAAGGCTACAATGTCCTTTTCTTTCAGAAGATACTAGTTTTGCCCTTATTTCTACATTACTCACTTCCAAAATAATTTTACCCTGACTAATGCATTTACATAGATTTCTGACTTGAAAGTACAGCAGTATAACACTGGAATAAAATAACAATGCCTGAAATTAAAATGCTATAATCAGTACAAGGAGTTCTGGAAACAGAAAGAAATACACTTCACTTTCCACACATTACTAACTGCTTTCATGTATTCATTTTAAAAGTGACATGTTACCTGTAAACAAGTGACCAATACCTTTATTTAACTTATTCCTCTGAAGTAAGGAATAATAATACCACTATGTGAACACTATGTGTTCACAAAAATAAAAATACAAAATCATAGTTAATTCTAATATTATAATTCATATATTCAACTCAAGTAAAATTATTTACTTGAGAAATATTAAAGAACATTTCAATGAAATACTGGTTATTTCCAAAATCTGGACTAAATATTTCATAAACTGTATTATAAAGGTGCTCTTGAATGACCTAGTAAGCATTCAATATTCTCTGGTGAAAACATTTAAAATAGAACACAAACCGTTTTTATTCCTACTGAAAATAGACAAGCCCACAGAGATATGAATTTACCTATTCTAGTTCACTTTACACATGAGAGTTCTTATTAGTTCATCTTTGAAATAAGCTATAACATTTGTATCAACTAAGGGATTAAGCTATATCAGAGATATAGCACAACTTTCTTTAAGAAGCAAAATGAGGAGTTCAAATAATAAAATCAGAACAATGTCATACACAATTTAAAAATTATGAAGAAATGACTCAGAGTAACAAAGCATTACAAAAAGAATTGTGGTTGACCTGGGCAAATCTTTCAGAAAAAGAAATTATACTGGCACTTGAAGACCTCACAGCATGTGTATATTCACATTTATCTTTTCTAATTTTAATAAATCTTCTTTGCATACAAAATGCATAGCAATTAATATATTACTAACATGTTACTCTATTTGAATAAATGCACATTAATATTTACTGAAGTAGCAAGATAAAAACAAGAAGGGAGGGAGGGAGGAAGGCAGGGAAGGAAAGGAAGGTAGGGAAGGAAAAAAAAAATTACTGAATACTAAATCTGCACCACACTAACAGTTCGCTAAGGTCTTAGGAAATCACTTCAGAGGAAGGGAGGGTGGAAAAAACAAAGGGGACTCAAAAGAGTTCTAATTCTAAAGCTATCTTTACATAACCTCCCAATAAAGAAGGGAGAAATGTTGGGAGCAGGCAAGAGATATTGTAAAATTCACAATAAGGTGAAGAATTTGAAGCTAAGTAATCGTGGGAAATTTCTAAAAGAAAAAGCTGGAACTAGTTTCAGAAAGACAAATGGACAGATACGTGTAAACCAAATTTTATTTTATGTTAACCATGGTGGAAATCAATATTCCAGGGGAAGTGACTAGGCCAAATTACAAACACTAGGACTAATGTGTAAGGCTATACATATTAATGTTCCATATTTCATTCCTGTCTCACTCTGTAGCCCAGTCTCCCATCCATTTCCTTGTTCTCTATAGCTAGGAATGTGAGAAGTAGGAAATCAAAGAGAAAAGAAAATGAACACGATTACACTGCATGTTACTTCAAATCTTTCCAAATCTAAAACTAGGGTCTAAAACACCTCCTGCCTCCACACACACACATATATGCAACACTCCGAAGACCCTCATAGTCATACACTCAGACATATCAGACTTATGCCCTTAATCTTCAGGATTAGTATAGACTATTATTTGCAAGATAACCTAATTTCAGACATATTTAAAATATATCTTCCATGAAATTAAGTGTCAAAATGTCACTCAGCTTTCTACCATCTTCCCTAAAGGCAAAATAAATGAAAGAAATTCTAGGTATCATGGGCAGTTTTGTAAATAAAAGCCCAAAGGTAATGTAAAATTAGGATCTACATCTTTGACCTAATTCTTTCCCCTGCCAATTGTACTTCTCTTTAATAAGTTTCTCAGACATGTTATATATAGTTCAATAAGATTATAGGTATAAAAACAGATATAAGAAAAAACAGGAAAAGGAGTGTTTTTCATTTCTTTGGACTATGCTTTCTGTAATACCAGACAAAGTTTTAACTACTTGTATCTCATAGGCATCAGTTTCCTCAGAGACAGGAAAAATAAATTGCCCTCTATGATACATTTCCAGTAGGGACATTGAACTGAAAATACCTTAAAATAGAAAAGAGTATTTGTGGAAGTAGTAACCCACCTGGATCTGACACTCATTTTAGATTTTCTATAGTTTCTCACTGTTGTGTTCTCTAAAAAGTTTTATTAAGATAGTCTAATGCAGGTCTAGTATAGGTTAGTATAATAAAGAAATGCATCACAACACAATATTTAAAGTTCAGTTTTTAAGATGTACTCATACATAGGGGAATTATGTCTTAATGAACATAATAAACATGGTATACACATAACACAGTAAACATAATCGAAAAGATATTTATTAGAATAAACTTTCAGAGGTACTTTCATTATTAAATTTTTGCAAAGATGTTTTGGGAAACTGTGATACAAAGACCATTAAATTATGTTTTCAATTCTTCAATACCTTGCCCAAAAAGAATGTTTGAAATTAAAACTCAATCTGTATTATTCCAAATTCTCATTTTTCCCATGGGTTATAATGGTCTATAGGAACGAAACTGTTATTTCTCAAATGCATTTGTCTAGAGATATATATAATATAAATTTATCAAAAAGTAAAATATAAAATCAACATTATTAAATCAGGAGATTTTCATATTAAACATATGGTTTTCAGCTGGGAATGTTTTCTTGAATTTCATTTACAGAGTGCCTAAGAAAGTAACACATGCCCTAGTCCCTATGTCTCTATTTATCTGTACCTAAATTCCCTTCTCCTTCTTCTTGTAAAGATATCAGACATTAGAGTAATTCTAGTATGACTACCTTTTAATTTGATTGTATCTGCAAAGGCCCAATTTCAAAATAAGGTCATATTCGCAGGTACTAAAATTAGGATTTAAATATATCTTGTTGAAGGACACAATTCATCCGACTATAAGCAAACAGAAAAGACCTAGGATGCGAATTACATAAAATTATTGTCAAGTTGAAATTTGAAAAGTTAATGTGGCTCAGTTTAACTTTTAGTTTCAGTAATGTTTGAGTGGAACACTGCTAAACTTCATCTCAGTTCTGTGATAGCATTTACAATGAAATAAGAAATATAAAAATAAAAATCAAGTAAAATCAATTCTCAAGAAGAATTCATTCTGCATTTAATTTCTACTAATTATCATGCTGGAGGAGTCATTTAGCTAATTTTTTGCTGTTTGAAATAAAAAGCATTTTTAATCACTGTTTAACTGCTGATAATTAATTTCACCATTTCCTAAACATGGTGAAAAAAGAAAGAAAAAAATCACTAGAATTACAATTTCCCATCATGCAAAACAAAACTTACACAGAACACTGGTATATCTCTTTACACACTTAGGAAGATTTTTTTTTTTTCTGTTTCATACTTTCAATCAATTTTGCTTAAAGTAAGAAGAAGCAAATGTAATCAAGCTTGAGAAGCCAAGACAAGAGAAAATGAAAAAAAAATAAAGATTTGATTTGAGGAATAAAAACATTAAATTACCACCTCAGTGATTTGACTGATAAAAGCACAGTCAAAAGTAGTTCCGATTCTTAAAAGCAAGTATTATTTCAATAGCTTTACCACAGAAGAATAGAAATTAAGTTTTGAACTTTGGTGAGAACTTAAATATGAATGAGTTAAGAAATGAATTTAAAAAATCTCACTTTGAAATATGGTTGGAATACAGATAGACTCACTAGTTTGTATAAACCTGCCTTAAAATACAATAGGTAACCCTTTCATTCTTTGAAACACATTTGGTCAATGTGATAATACATGCCAAGAATGATTCTGATGGCTTTAATCTATTGGAAGGAACAATATCCCTTTAGCTAAAGGTTTCCCTCGACTTTTGTCAGGTCAGCACTGGCACAACTAAGGTGACAGTCTCATAAGGAAAATAACCAAAGGCACTCATTTGGTCCAACACTGGCATTCCTCCAGCACTGACACTTCATGTCCCACATTAACTCCTGGGGCCATAGAACCAAAGTAAGAAGGAAATTGTAGGTCTGTCTTTTTAGTTAAGACAGTTACATTTTATTACAGGGATAAGATAACTCATTGTTTCTTATGCAACTGCCTAACACATTTAAAATTTTAAGAGCTATCCACAAACAAATGACACCACTTGCTCCAAATTAAGTCTTACATACATGTCTTGCAAAATAAGATAAAGTAAATTAAAATAGTTCAGAAGAAAAGTAGAACATAGAAAATGATTAAAGATAAGATTCTATCAACATATACTCACTCCTATTGCTTTCTAATTCATTTGAAGTCATATTTGGTTCTAATAAAGCTAAGAGCATCATTAGTTGCTTTGCCAATGAAGAATTTCAAAAATTATTTGGTCATTTGACTGAAATAGCTTGGCATTGTGTAACTTTAAATAACATAATTTACTTGTAAAACTTTGTAAGGCAAAAGAAAACTTCCTGAATCTATTTTCTAGGAAGCAAAAATATAGAAAAATCTCATGTATTTAAATACCACAAATACTGTAAAGACTATAATACTACTGAACAGTCTTAGTTAACACGACTTTTAAAAATCCCTCCACTGACCCCTCTATTTAAAATTCTGTTTGGGCCCACCCCTATGGTTTAGTGGCAAAGGCATAAGCCATGTAGAGTCCAAAGACCCAGCTTTGAAACCCTGGGGACAGGAGAAAGACAAAAAATTCTGTTTGGCTCTTTTAAGAATAAAGGAGCGAACAAATATTCATCTGATGTCAAGTATTTCATCAATAGGAGGATAAATCTGGAATTTTTATCGTTGCCCTATTTTCATTGTACATTGAAGTTCTTATTGGCAGTTGGGGGTAGAACAGAGCTAATAAAATATTAAATGAAGACACACTAATACTGCTCTAGGAATCTCTGTGGCACTATGACCCAGAAGCAAAAATCTTAAATTAATCTATAAACAGATTATAAATATAACAATGCTCAGAAACTAGACAAGGTTGATAATTTTTTGTTCAATATATTTACTAAGGTATTAAAATGTTAGAAACTGCAAGTTATTAAAAAAAGGCTTAGATAGGTAACTTCCTTGAAAGAATTTAAAGAATTATCCATGATGGAGAAGAACTATGAGGGAAAAAGTAGAGGTAAGAAGGATTAGAGTAATTATGTAGCTTCCAGAAATATTTTCAAAAATTCCAGATGATAGCAATTAAACTGATTCTGATTAATCCTCTCCTCATCTAGAAAGTCGTTCTTTTTATAATATAAAGACACATAAAATAGTTCCTATTCTCTTCATAATAATAGCATAAGTCTCCATTTTCTAAAATAATAACAGTACATTTTCCTTTGAATTATAAAATCTATTTTGAGGTAGGAAAAGAGAGCACTTATTAAGATGCATTTCATCCACTAAAAAAATGTTTTACCTCACAATTCCCCAGCAAAAATAAAAACTTGGATAATTCCCTGACAATATTGTCTTATGTTGCTGGCAGCACTAACTTATTTAAAAACTGAAATTTTAATTTTATTTCTACAGTTATCTTCTAGCCCTCCTCTATTGTTTTATCTACCAAACCCCAATTACAATTCAATATTCTACTTAATGTTACACAAGAAATAAGAGTTTAAAAGAAGAATAGAGACACAAACAGGGTAAACCAATTTAAAAAAAAAGTGAGACAAGATAAAAAAGGTAAGGAAAGGAAAAAGGGGACGAATAGAGCTGGGGATAGAGAAAGAGGGTTGGGGGGAGAGAGAGAGAGAGAGAGAGAGAGAGAGAGAGAGAGAGAGAGAGAGAGAGAGAGAGAGAGAGAGAGAGAGAGAGAGAGAGAGAGAGAGAGACTGAGATTCAGGAGGATTTAAAAGGACAAAGGACTAGAAGTAATAGTTTGTTTGCTTTCATTAAATGTTGGCTTGTGTTTATTATCACCTGCTCTTTATTGCCCTTTAAAAAAGTGGCTGGCAGATATGACATGTTGTGGCAATGACTTGGCTAATATGAGCCTTTTGGATGGGATCATGTATTGCTGAGCCCAAGTGAGTCAATACTGGGTATTTTCTACTTGCACATTATATTTGCAGCATCCTAAATCTAAATGAGATTCAAAGTAATAGCTATGCACCTTTAAAAATACTAGACTTCACTTAACATTATATATTTGCTGTTATTAAAAAATAAATTGGAACACAAATGATGAAAAAGCTAAGAAATACAATTGGGTTGGGGTAAAATAAGTTAACAGGGCCAAGACATTTTGAGCAGATGGCTTTTGTAATTTTAGAAATATCTGAACTTCTCAAAAATGTCACAGGATGTGAGAATTGAAAACATTTCCATCTGCATAAACTAAAAGAACTATCATTCCTCATTCACGCTAATGATAATTTCATGCTGTTTCCAAGTTATTAAGGCTATTAGACTGCTTGAGAAGAAAAATTGTTTATTCTTCCCCTGAGGGGTGATTCTAAGACAATTGGGTAAATAGCTGAGTGGAAAAAAAAAAAAAAAAAAAGGCAAAAAAATTTAATATAATTGAGAAAGCTTCTAGAAATAATTTCTTCTACTCTGCTTATAGTAGAGCAAATCATCTGTGGTATATAATACAGAACTTAGATGATAAAATGGTACTAGAATTGTGGAATATTATGACTCTTTTAACTGAAAAATATACGGCTATTTTGTGGCAAAGTAGGGCTAGCAGATCTCGTGACTGTTAATCTAATGTTCTCTATCTTATGCATAAGTACTTATAAATCCTGGCAATCATTGGAGCTGAGAAAAACTGAAAGAAAGATAACTAAAATTAACCCATTTTTTTCTACTATTACCATCAAATACTATACTTACATTACTCATAGTTAAATGTAAAATCTCATTAGTTATTCAAAAAGTACTGTGAAGAATGAGAATTTAGTTTTTTTAATCTTCCTCCATATTTTCACTCGCAATTCCTTTCCTCAAAATATAATGCAATCATGTTTTGCTAAGTCAATATTCATGTGTATATGTACATATATGTGATGATTAGTGCTGAACTGTGTAGTATACTATGACTATGATTACATTTTGTTTCTAATATACTTTTAGATTCCCCACAGATAATCACTGCCTTGTTTTCCTTTTTTCACTTACTAAATTTTCTATGCACCCAGAATATTTCATTTCCAAATTCTTTATAAAATTACAAATCTTAAGTATCTCTTTGCTTAGTATAGTATCCTTCGCATCCTCTCTACCATAGTATGTTGATATTTTCATTGGTATTTATTTTAGTGACATTTCAAAGAGAGAATACAAATATATGTAATTCAATCAACCATATTTAACAAGAAGCTAGAGATTGATTTTTAAAACCTATGTGCAATGAAACGCTAACAGATGTTAACGAGTGACGAAAGTTGTGAAACATAGAGCAATATCACAATGAATAGCATGGAAGAATGTATTAATTGCAAATGGCTTTTGATTGTTGAGGAAAATAACAGATCAAAAAATAAGCCAAAATTTTCATGCTGATTTTTATGTAAAGGGTTTAGAGTTTGTTTAATTTAAATCTCTCACCTCCAAATTTTAAAGGATCTGAAAATTTAATATGCATATGATTTATCTGGGGAGCTTATTAAACTACAGATTATGATTAAGTCTTCATTTCTAACAAGCCCCCAGGTAATACCAATGATTTTGGTCTAAGAACTACACTTTAAGTAGCAAGGCTATAGAAAATACCATTTAACCTTCTTGTAAGAAGTGTACAAAGTGTGGGAGAACTACTTAAAATGAAAAATATTCTCAGCATATATCGTCTTAAGTTTTCCAGCAGATGTTTTTGAGCACGAGTTCCTTTCTAGAGAAAGCAAAATGTCACTTAAAGAAGGGGAATTCTAAGTCAATACTCTACAAACTATCCATGGATGACTTGACTCATTTTTGACCATTTTTTCTGCCTCAAATCAACGGTCAACAAAAAGGTCACATGGAGGAGTTACATTACATGTAGGTTTCAATGCTTCTAATCTGATACCGATCTTGACAGGCATTTTGCAATACAATTCTAATGTTAATCACTAGAAGTTAGCACAGACCCCACAAATTAAAGGCTCATTTCTTCCCAAGACTTCTCTCACTTCAAAAGTTAGCCAAAACTTAGGTCCTCATCATCTGTATATATGACCTAATAGCTACAAATGCGGGGGCTTCCAATAACCACTTTCAGGTCTGATAGTTTCCAGAATGACTCACAGAACTCAGGAAAGTGATATGTTTACACTAAAAATAAT
Source organism: Solenodon paradoxus (assembly GCA_004363575.1). Lineage (NCBI taxonomy): Eukaryota > Metazoa > Chordata > Mammalia > Eulipotyphla > Solenodontidae > Solenodon > Solenodon paradoxus. Next base: position 2,287,214 of record RJWH01000007.1, on the reverse strand, counting down.
ACAAATGAAGACACATTGGGTAAGATTTCAGAAGGTCCCGGACAAAGACATTCTGCCCCGCTTCTGCCTGTGAAAAAAGGGCATGGTTATCCTTCAGGCACATGGAGAGTCACCATTCAGAAAGTTTCACTGAGTTTCTATTTTTTCTACTGGGGCCTTGGTCATGTGATTGAACTCAATTGTCTGCCCACCAGCACCTCCTTGGAGGCTGGGCTGATAGATACCATGAGGCTCAAAGTCCCAGCACTCTAATCAGATGGTTGGTGTTTCCAGAATGACCAGCTTCAACCAAATGTTATCTAGGGACTCACTATAGTCACTTTATTTATGTAACTCAGATGTGATCCAAGGGACTCATGAGTATCCAAGATACTCAATCTACACCAGAAACACAAAGAACAAATTCTGTATTATAAAAGAACTTATTTTCTTTCTTAAATTTCACTTTCATTTTGACTTTAATTAGAAAATAATTATATTCTTATTAGTAATGAGTTAAAAGAAAAAATGAGGTGATTAAGATCCCCCTCCCCAAAAAAAGAAAGAAAATTGAATTTGAATCTGACTCATAACTAAACTGGAAAAGTATCTGTGAAAAATCATTGTATCTTACTGGGTCTTAGCTGCCTCTCAAGTATAAGCAACTAATTGGATGCTCTCTCTAGTACTTCCTGATTCCAATATTCTGTGAGTTAATAAAATCTACTTTAGTCATTTGACCAATTATGGAGTGATTATTTTTTATCAGTTGCTGAAATTATCAACTTCTAGACTAGTCATCATGAGGGTTATCACAAATATTCTTGTGGTAACTATAGTAAACTTACCATCCAATAGTCGAATCAAATGATGAAGAAGCAAAAAATTACAGCATAAGCATGTCCTGAGTTACATACTTTGATAAACTCTCTTCTCTAAATTTACTTCATCATTATTCACTAAATTTAAAGCTAAAAATTAACTCATCTATTCATTAATTAATTTTGCATATTTAGAAATGCATTAATTATCATTTTCTAAGACTTTATTGTGGACATTATGTATTTGGTGTTAAATCCAAATTCCATACACATCTGTGTCAAGAAAAGGAAAACAATATGAGATAATTTAATCCACCATAAATTAAGCACATAAAATAGTACAAATCCCTCTAAAATTAATTATCAGTTATACTTCATCTGTCTTTCTCATTCCAGCTCTACTAATTGTTATTTGAATGGCAAATATCTTATTATTTGAAATAAGAAACTCATGTATTATCTCTAGTATCAGAAGCATGAGAAGCTGCCTGCATAATTCCTATAAATGGAATGATTTTATATATGTGTTGAAGAAGACAGAAATGGTACAACAAACAAGGTTCATTTTGATATTTTTTTTTCTTTCCTGAACAGGACAAGCAGATCACTACAATGACTATCTATTGTGAATTTACAGGGATTCAGATAGAAAACAACACATGTCAAACAGAGCTTTTTAATATCATTAACAAAGACTGAAAAACTGGGCCAGTGTGTATGAGCATAGAAATCATAGAGGTCATGTGTGTTAATGAGAAAAAGAGCATTTATTAGTTGGCAATTTAAATTATAAAGCCCAACTCTCTCAATGGCTTAAAATATAACAATATAACTGTACCTGAGAACATGAGAAGGCAATGCCCTCAATTAGATGAACATCTCTCCCAGTCCCCAAACTTTTATTGTGATCACTGAAATCCAGCTTTCAGATTTTAATTTTAGATTGTTACATCTTGGTTATTATAAATAGAAACATAAAATTGATTGCTTATACTGGTTAGTTGTGTATCTTTTTTAAAAAAAAAATTAAGATGAGCATATATTTTATTTATATTTCCTCGTATTTGAGCTTCAGCTAATGTTTTTTAGTATGCTAATGTTCACGAAAGACAGAAAAATGTTTATAAATATATGTGAGTAAAAAAAGATAGCCATCATTAGCAACTAGAAATAAGAAAAGCACCAATTTTTAAAAAAGTGATGCTATACAATTATGATACTGAAGGGCTAGAGAGTCCAAGTCTCTCAGAATTGACATTCTTGCAACTGCCTCAATCTGATATGAAAATGACTAGGACAAAAGAAGACTCACCCCTGAAGTAAAGGAGAAATTCCAGTTCTAACTCCTAATCCTTTAGATTTTCCTAAATGTAAATATCTGCCACTCCCTGGTCCTCCACCCTTCTCCTAATCCAGAAGTGGTTTTAGTTCCCTTATTCTAAAGAGTATAGACTGGAAAGGTATGTATATAGAAGTTACTTTATCTGAAAACACTCTTCTCTAAGAAACCTATCTCCTTACCACTGGGGATATCTACTCCTCTGTCCCTGCCATTTCAGTCTTTAGCATAGGACATAAATCTTTGGTCTTCCCCAATTACCTGGGATTTACCCTCATGTAAATTAATCATATTTATATTATTAAATTTAATTTTTTCTCCTACTAATCCCACCAAATGAAAACTTTTTGCTTGTCCAGCCTGTAAAGAACCTCAGAGACATGAGGGAACTTTTCCTCAGAATCCACAATGCTATCTAACTGCTAGGAAGTAGGTTATACTTTTCTGATATATGTTTGAGGATCCCATGCCCCCCAAGTTCCTTCCAAGGCTAAATAAGTGGAGCAAAAACCCATGATTTCAGACCATGAAACACTAACTCTTGGGTCAAACTTTCTAGAAACACATCCACAACATCATGAAGGACCCTAAAAGTATTGAGACTATATTCCCTAGGAAAGACCAACAATTGGTGGCATTTGTCTTGATCCCAAGGCAAGCGTTAGTGGTCAGAGGTTTTAAACCCTGTTTAAGTGATCAGGAACAAGCAAACATAGAGTTCCTTCCCCTGCAGCTATAACCACTGATGAGCGCTATCAATAGGTACTACATGTAGCCATGCCTTGCAGCTGTACCAAGCTGTACCTCTATCTCAAGGTATAAAAGAAACTCCCCTAGACACCCTCCCCACCCCATTTTCAGCTTTGGGTAACTAAACCCCTGAGCCAGCACTGGTGCTTGTAATAAAGTGCTGTTTCTCTACCTCTGAGTGCTCAGTTGTCAGTCTTCTCAACGTCTGGAGGCCTTGCCATTATATATATATATACATATATATATATGTATATATATATATAAAACATATATATAATATTTATATAAAACATTTTAATTATATGTTATATCTTATCTATATGTTAAAACTCATCTTGAGTCATTTTATAATTACTTCTTGGAAATTTATTTTCTTTTGCTTCCAAATTTCCTGTTCCACTGATTTCAAATACAAGTATTCTTTATAGACGTTTCTTACTGAAACCAAGAGAAGGCTTAGTACCTTTAATGAAAATTGAAGGTTCTCACAATTGAAGGGCATAAAAGTAAACTGAAACCACACCCAATAACTGATCCTTTCACTGGGAGCTTTATGAGTCAGGATATCTATCTTCTCTCTACTGAGGGAAATGCATTATCATTTTAAATGCTGAGTCATTTTGTTCCTTAGAAACCAACTCAGATACTGTAGATACAAAGCTACCCTCTGCTGATCTTGCCAAAGCTTTGAAATAGTCGCATATTCTTCATTCTTTACTCTGCTGTATTTTGGAAAACTTTAAAATATATAATATTTCCATTTTAGTGCCTCAACTAGCACACTGCAACCTAGTCAAATGACAACATTTAGTTGCTGGACTAACAAACTCTTCAGATTATAAGACAATTTTGTTTACAAGACAAAGCTAAATGTTATGATAAAATCTAGTACATTTAGTAGAGAAAAGCAGGGTCAATACTATGATCATAAATAATACTTTTTTTTGTGTGTAGACCCTCTTTTTGTCTTTTTGTGACCATGTACCATAGTCTCCATGATTAACTACTCATTCCTTTTCCTTAATACTTCTAATTCAATGAAGCCACATTCAAATTAAATTTCAAGTTGGCAAATACTTAGTGTCTAGTTGCCAGGCACAGTAGGAATTTCTGCTTATAGAGCAATGAGCAAGACTGATCACAATTTCTGTACATATAGATCTTAGAATTGGAAAGCTATACACAGGTTTCCTCTGCTCTCTGAAAATAGAATATTCCTATTTGCTTGGTTATGTTTGGAGTCTGAAAATCTTATAATCATTAATCTATATGGAAAAAAATGCAAGCATTCCAAACCTCTCTCAAAAAGACTAAAATCATATCAAATAGGTACTTTCTACTTTGAAATTATAAGGGGAAATTGTAAGCCATGAGTTGACATATTCTGAAAGTTTGTGCTGGGAGAAATCATATTTTCTGCAGAAAAGCGAATCATAAAATTCTCTGATGAGTAACTCAAATACAAGTTAACCACCTCAAAAATCATCCTTTCCCTGTGTTTCCGTGGTTTTCACTTCTTTTTTCCCCTTGTTACTATTCAAAATAGCTACTGATATTTATTTGAGTGTTGTTGAGGTAAAATACCTAAAACCCACAGACTGAAAGTTCTGGAGAACTGGTCATGTAAAGAAAAGGAAGACAAGAAAGAAAAAGAGTTAATTTAAGAAGATGCTTTTTAAAAGCAAAGCGGCCCTTTCAAGTTTTTTTTTTTTATGAATTATTTACTGACTATTCAAGTATTAATACTGAGCAACAGTACTGAGAAAGATACAAGCCTTAATGGTATAACAAACACTAAATATATAACACAAAATGTGGCAAGTACCCTAAATCTAACTATGAGAACCCATTTCAGAGGGGCCTGATCTAGTTCAGTAAAGATTTCCTGGAACATTAAAGGTGTGTTAGGTACAATGTTGTTAGAAGGAAGAAGAACCTTCTGATGAGGAGCTCTGGGGTTTGGTGGCAAATGGTTTAAGAAAGAATTCTTGAGCATTAAAGTGCAGTTTTATAAATTTATTAGAGAAAATGGAGGAGAAAGAAAGCAAAAGCAAGAGACAGGCTCTTGGGCAGGGAGGGATGGCAGCACTGCAGGCTGGAGGCTGGTTAGATTTATACTCTTGGGAAGGAGTTCTCAGATGGACTCCCTTTCCAGTGTCTATAAAGTAGACACTAACATTCTGCTCATCTCTGCCCCTGTTGTTTTGGGGGAAACATTAAGTTGATGAAAGGATTATATGAAAATAGGCTTTTGCCTCTAGTGCTCAGGAACTAGCCTGTCCCTTTTGGGTGTGTCTCAGGGTATTCCAAGGTCCTGCCATGACCTTTATTGTTCTAGGTCTTGGTCTAAAAAGGAAACCTAAAGAATGCTGCTGTGGGGCCTGACATTTCCCCTACACTTCCATGTAGAAATGTGCACAGTGCCTATAAACACTTTTGAAAAAACAATGAAGGGTCACTAACTAAAAGAAAGGATCAAAACACTATGTGGCTGAAAGAAAGAAAACTAGATAAAGTGCGGAGAAACAGTTTAAAAATATATCCTCAACTTCGCCAAAAACTTCATCAGCAGGCTTAGAAGCATCTATTTTCTAGACTTTCCCCATTTATAACTTAAAGCTGAAAGCATTCTGGAAACCACGCTTGACTGTTGCTTTCATAGCTGCTATCACAATTGCCTTTTTAGGCAATTTTAATCTTTCAGAATTGCATACTAATGAATGGTGGGAAAGCATATAGTAAGAAAAATTAAAACTGTCCTTATCTTTTATGCTTTTGGCATCTGGAATGAAGAGTGAATTTGGGTCCAATTTCATCTTAGCTATGGTGCTCATGAAGCAAAGGATATCAGCTAGTTCTGTATTTTTATTTAAAAAGGGTATCCCTTTTATAGTTGATACCTTCTGACAACAAAACTTTTAATGTGAGTATACATCCCTTTAGTAATTACATGATAGTTTTAGGAATTTCCCTTTCCTCTCTTTCTTATACATTTAAAATTTCCAGCTTCCTAAGTTAGTTAATGAACCAAAGTCCAAAGGAATCTCTAGAGTAGTTGGTTCTAGCACAAGTGTTTGGTAAACAAACTCATGAGTTCTAGAAATGTTTCAGCATTTGTCAAATAACTAACCACTTCATACAGAAGGTAAGAAGATTTAGACTTTGTTTTGCCATGCTTTTACAAAGTTGTTTAACAAGGCATATTTTTTGTTTCTAGGAATTAGGATGGGGTGGAGGGTTGGGGAGGTATTCAGGACACAGCAGAAATGCCAGCTTTATTCTAACTTAAACCTAAGGGTAAGGGGCAAGGATCACTATTATGTAGAGTTATTAATGATTAGATTGATCTTAACAACATTTCTAGCAGTGGAATCTTGACATGTATACACTCTATTTATGATAAAATTCAGCTAGCAGTTTAGTAAAACTTCAAAATTTGTTTTCTAAAAAGAAATCTAATGGTTAAATTTTCCATATGTATTTTATTTTATTGAATATCTTTTCACAGCTATTTGAGAAGACTACAAAATCATTGTTCTTTGCTAAAAAATAGTAAGATATCTTATAAGTATATATAAAAATATCCTGAATTTATAGATGTGGGTTTCCATCCCCTAAGAAGGTGTTTTGCTACTCTATCTCTGAAGGGAAAATAAGTAATGCCTCTGATAACAACAGAGAGGATAGAAGACAGAGGTAGGAATAAGACTTTTCACTGTATAGCCTATGGTGCCTTTTGAATTATATCTTTATATATTTATTATTATCTATTAAAATATGCTACTACATTTAAATCTCTGGCTAAGTTAGGAAGAACTGGAAGAAAGGTTAATGCTAAAAGAACAAACTGAAGGCTATTGCTGTTTACTCAGTAGGCCTAGCAAGCAGTGAAAATAGCAAGAAATTTACAATGATGACAGTTTTAGAAGATAAAGTCAATGATTCTTTCTAATGGATATCATAATGGAGGTCGGAAAGAGAATGTGTCACAAATGAATCCTAAATTTCTGACTTGTACCGTTATAGATGATGGTATCATTCACTACAAACAAACACTAAAAGATGCTTAGATGCAGACTAAGAATCAGCTTTTCATATCCTTGCATTTGAGGTAACTTTAATGCACACAAACAGAGATGTAAAATGTAGACAGTGGAAGCTCAAAGGAAAGAACTGGACATATATTTTAGAGTTGTTAACACAGAAATGGTAATTAGGGAACTGAAATAAATGATATAATCTAGAGCTATCCCCTATTATAATTTGCTTTAATGTATTAGCATCAAATTGATAATGTTTCTTCTTTCAAATAATTGAAGTTAAATAATATATTTAATCTTGGTATAGACTCATCAAAAAATCAAGGAAGGAAAAACCAAAGACACTTTTTGAACAAAACAAAATGTTACATTGAATTAACATGGGACTGACTTTTTTGATGACTGAACCTAATTAAAATCACAGTTGGCAAATACACATTGTAAACATTAATAATAAGGAATATCCCAGGATGCATATATGAATCAACTGAACCACTAAAACCAGGATTTGACAAATAAGATGTTATAGAAATACAGTGTCTTACAAGAAGTGTCTTTGGTAAACTCTATCACTCACTCTCAGGTTATCAATTAATCATGGTGTGATTGCTGAGTCTGATAATCACAGATACTAAAACAATATTAAGGGATTGGATAATGTATCACTTCTTATTAAGGAACACAATTCTCTTAAGCAAAATCTGGGGAGTATGAGAAACAACCTGTATAACTCAATTACAATTAAAAATAAATAATATATAAAAACATGATTTTAGATGATTTTAGAACACGTGTCATTAAGGTAAATGCCAATGGACAGCTCTTCTCAGCACACTGACCGCTCTATTTGTCATTTGAAGCCCACTCAGAGTACTTATTGAAAAGTATGGAAGCCAGGTCATAGATATTCTGACTCGCTAGGAGAGATTAAATGAGTATCAGTCAAAACTAATTTTTTTTCCTCAAAGAATGAAAAGAATTGGCACAATGGAAAAAAATAAATGAAGAGAGGTTACAAGGTGATAGACCAACGGATAAGCGTAATAGCTAGAAATATCTTTCAGGTAACTAAAAATGTTAACTAAAAGCATTGATCACATTCTTGTTAATATAGCAGTCAGTATCACAAACAGTTTTTATTAAAACTAGACTAGAGAAGCATGAGAACTGGAAGCATCATGAACATTCATAGGAAAACCTAGAACATTTGTTGGTGATATCTTTCAAAGATTCCACATAAAGACGGATATATCCAGTGGGTCATGTCAGTCCAGTCCCATTAGGCACAGTTCCTATTTCCTCTTCTTACTCCTTCCTCATGGAGGTTCAGAGACGCTTCAGTCTTAGTCCTGCCTCACTCACTCTCAGGGTCCTAACGTCTTGGTAAATGCTCTAGTCATCCTCCCAGGCACATTATTTCAATTTCAATAGATTATAGAAATACTTATAGAATGACAAAGTAAGAACTTCCAAAAGTCTACTCTTCCATGAAAGTAACAAAACACAATAATCAAAATAATTTATTTTCAAAATTCTAAAAATTAGCAAAATGCTTTCAATAATCTAAGAACCCTATGATCAACAAAAATGGCTAGGCTGAATCTTACTAAGAACAGTGAGTTTCATGGCATTTTAAATTGCCACTTTGAAAAACAATCTGGCAGTTCTTGAAAAGATTAAATGTAGAGTTACTATATGACCCAGCAATTCCATTTTGAGGAATCTATCCAAGAGAATTGAAAAGATATGTCTATACAAAATCCTCTACATCAATGTTCACAGCAGCATTATTAATAACAGACTGAAAAAGGAAACAACACGCCTCTACAAACTAAATGGATTAATAAAATGTGATGTATATACAATGGAATCTTATTTAGTAATAAAAAGGAATGGCATTTTGACACAGGCTACATCATTAAGGAGACGTGAAAACACTGTGTTAAGTGACAGAAGCCAGTCACGGTAGGCCTAAGATCCATTTATATCAAGTGCCCAGAATAGCCAAATTTATAAAAACAGAAAGTAAACGTAGACTGGTGCTTGCTAAAGCTGGTAAGAGAAAGGACGAGGTAATGGCAGTAAAATAATATGGGTCTTCTTCTTGGTATGATAAAAAAAATGATCTGAAATTATAGAGTGGTGATAACTATGCAACTCTAAAAACATACTAAAACTCAATGACATATACTTAAAAAGTATGAAATTTATAGTATATTAATTATCTCAAAAAGCTTATTTTTAAAAATATTTCAATGTATGACAGTTTCACTTGGGGCAAAAATACCATTTAAAGAGGATATATTTATATGAAAAAATAAAATGATTTCTATATCTTTTTGCTTAACAAAAGTCATGTGACAGATTTATCTGCTGCTATCTTTATTCATTTTGAAATTGCTTCTGGAAATAAGATCACACACTTGCAAAGAGTGAATGGTATGTGCATACGTTGTGTATGAATACAGATCATTACCAAATGCTTATATTACTTTATTTATTATCAAATATTTATACTTAGTAATCAAATCCTTAAGTATTTACCTTGTTTCACTTGGAATAACTCTTGAGATCTCAAAGCTACTCTAAGAGGTTGTTATTAGTATCAGTCCCAAAGGAAAACCACACAGCTTTCCTAAAAAGGAGAGGTTTTCTAAGTCAAAGTCGTAAGTATAGTAAGTGATAGAGTTGAAATTTTAATCTAACTTACTCCAGTCTGTGTTTTTAACCACATGCCATGTTGCTTCTATAATAAAACAATTTTAAGAGCACATTAAAAGCAATACAATAGGTAGTTATGTTTAAATCATCATAAATACATACCACAGAGGGAATGCGATAAAAAGAACAAAAGCCAATTTCCTAATATTTTTAATAGGTTCCTACAGCTTGTAATATAATTTCAAATTAGAACATCATGTTGGCTTCAGCATAACCTAAAAAGAAAATGAAATGCACTGAAATGACTTAAAAAAGCTCAATATACAGTTCAACTAGAGAGAAACACTGATGTGGAAGATACATGTAAAAACCTGAAACTTTCTTCATAACATCATTATCCATAGATGTGTATATATACATATATTTAGACTAATAAATTATATATGTACATGATTTTAAATAACTATTGTAAACAACATTAAAATAAAATATGAAAAATATATTTGAGTCACCTACAATCATATCTATGAAAAAATCAGTATCACTTTCTGTTCAAGATTAACTTTCTCTGGGGGATAAAATGGCACAAGTGTGTCAACTTTCTAGTCAAACAATATGAACAACAACTTCTAAATACTCTCAAACTCTGAAATAACACACTGTAAGCTCACCAGTTACTTTGAGTTATGTCAAAAAGTGAAATTTTTAAAGAATTTTGTTTCAATTTTTATTTTCAGTATGACTTTATTCAATGTTGTCACAGCTGCCCTTATCATGTGGTGACCTTCAACCAAACTTAAAATCTCATCCATGACTTGAAAATCAAGCACCATATAATAATCTCTTTTCAGGGTTAATATTGCATTAAAGTTTGAAAAAGGCATTGATAATAATCCACCACTGACACATGCTCTCTATATTGAATTTTCAAATAAGTCATCTTACCATCTCTTCAAATAATTCCTTAATTTTCTGATTATCTCCAAGACACACTGTATACTCTCATCCGTAGGCAGTTAGTCCAGAAGCCCTTGTTTTGAAACACTAACAAGCCTCCTTCTGCAGCTATTCTCTTTCTATCAAAAACAAATGAACTTCTCACCATTAAAGAGTATATTATTTGTTATTACCTTTAAGACTTTGTAACAAACCATCTACATTCAAACCACTGACATTAACAGTACAAATTTGGACCAAAGCTCCAACTGAGTCCTTGGGACATATTCTGACAGATCTTGCTTTAACTGGCTCTGTCACTGAGCTGGGTTCACATTTTAAAAATTAAATAAAGCCAACTAAGGAGAAGCAAAGTTTGGATACTTTTTGCACGCTGTTTTTCTACCAAGCACTCAAAATATTCATTGCTAAACAATTTTGCCTTCTTGAAGTAAAAATAATACTGTATAAATATGTATGTATGTGTATGTATGTCTATAGAAATACATGTGTATAGACAGTAATCATTTTATGACAAAAACTTGAGCCATATTGCTACTCTTTTCTCAAAGAAATAATCATATTTGTTTAAATCATTCCCCTAATCTTTCTGGAGCTCAATTTTCCCCATGGTTTCCTAGCAGATTACTTCTGGTTACCTGCTCTTTGATATGGCTTCCATATAACCAACTGTGCCATTTCATTAGCCACAGTCCATTCTTGATGCCTGGAGAGATTATATGCACTGATGGTTTTTACTCCTTAGGAAAAGATGTTTCCCACCAGTGAGCAGCTCTATCTGTCTGTGATAAGGTCAAGATGTTACAGAGAAAATTGTCCCAGGGTTCTTGAGAAAGCTGACAAGTGTCACTTCTATATAACAGAGAACTATTATAAGCAATTGAGAGCAGAACTTGAGTTTTATTGATCTTTAGATTGCATAAGCCAACTGTCAGAGTATCTAAGCAGAGAGAAGATTTAATCAGCATTCATTGGACTTAATAATTGAGAGAGGAAAGTCCTCATTCTACTGATACCCATCTGTGATAATCCAGTTGATTTTTAATTCCTTTTTCCAAATCTGTAAAATGTTTTACTATAAAGAAATCTAAAGGCCTTTACATATGCCAAAAGGGAATATATTACAACCACCAGGAAAGGAAGAACATTTCTTAAAAAAGAGATTTTTTTTTTTTTTTTTTTTTTTTTAACATTTGAGAATACTGCCTATGGCAAATAGCTGGTTATACAACTTTTAAAAGAAAGATCTTATCAAAGTAATATTTAAAAGTCATCATGACCTTGGGGATTTTAAAGCAGATTAATTTGTACATACTCAGATTTCTGTCTTTAAAATGACAACACAAGGCAACTTTGTACCCACACAAGGTGAAGTCTTTGTTTTACAGATTGTGACACGCTCTAACAATAAATACTATATTACCACATAGAATCAGTGCAATGCTATAGCTTGATTTACAGCATGCTCCATAAATAGCATAACTTTCTGATGAGTAACCTTGATTTGTAACCTTTTGCTAGAGGATATCTTGATTCGCAGCATAAGCTAAACTAGCCAGCCTCTCTTACTAAAGATGAAAATTAGTCAGTCTAGGTCTGAACCCACTCTTGACTGGGAGAAATCAGAGAATTCTGGAGCCATGCTATTTCTCCTTACATTCCTCTTAGAAACATAATAAGAAAATCTAAAATTACATGTGAAATATTTTTTAACAAATACATATCAAGCATAGAAACAAATAAACTCACCTTTTAATGAGAATTATATATTTTCTTTATGGCATTTGTACAATAAGCACACAAATCTCCAAAAGTTACCAAGTCTAAGACATTATAAAAATCAATTTTTCATTGAATGACTGCTCATATTCATTCAGCATGAATTATTGCCTTATTAAGTGCCGGGGACTTTTCCTCCCTAACTGCACTCCCTATTGTACCATATCTAGTTAGATGAAGCAGAAACAAATTCATATTTTCTAACACTTATTCAAATTCCTTGGACTAGAAACTGCAGTTCACACAGTCCTCACATTTCATCAAATTATTCTCCCAGTCAGATTCATACTAACAAGGCTCTCATGTATCACTGGCTTTTGCTTTTTATGAAAAAGAATAGTATCCCACTAATTTCATAGTACAATGATTCAGTCATTACTTAATCTTGTTTCTTAGTCTATTAAAATTAAAATTGCATATGCCCTGTTGTGCCATATTATTATGCTCAACAATTGGCTAAAAATGCTTAAAATAAAATTAAAAGTACTTGAAAATACTTTTAATAGGTATTTCTAAAATCCTATGGCCTTATCTCTCCTAATTTATCCTGTATAGGCAGGCTGGTTATTTATTTCTTACTTAGATTTTTAAAGTTCTGTTAGAGACATAAATCACAGTTGCTAGATAGGCATTAGTATTGTTATCTGTCATGTTTAGATTGCAAAGAATTTGCTCAATGGGAATTATAATAATCATATCAACAAATAGAGTTTGATATTTCAAATATAGTAAGAAAAATAACACCAAGAAAGCCCACACTTCAACATGAAAAAAAACCAACCTTTTTATCACTGAAGTTGCTAGATTTGACTTTACAATTAATTTCAGAAAAGAGAAAAATGGTGATGATGAACCTATATAGGAAAGAGTATCTCTAAAAAAAGGATTTTAATTGGAATATGGCACCTTGGTGCTCTGAATCTTAATGGCTATGAACTATGGATAATCAATAAACTCCCAAGTATCAGTTTCAGTTTACATTTCATATAGGAGATTTTAGATATAAAAATCACTGTAAATTAGTCATTAAAACTCTGTTGGGAGAGGATATATATTCAGATATATATTCAGAGAGGATATATATGCAGGAGCAATAATTTTGCCTTCTTCAGGATCTGAATGAATATGGCCTTTCTGGCTCTGAGTTTGTTTTAAGAAACAGAAGAGTTCCGAATCTGTAACATTTCTTTAAGCAGAAGCATAAATGTCAACATATGTTCCTTCTTTGGGGATGTTGACACAAGCCCTGGGAACAACAGGGCAGTTGCTGAACCTAGAACGTTCTATTTATGCTGGCTCTACCTGTAGGGAGACTATCACTGGTAACTGCTTGCCCACCAGAAAACCAAGTGGTTAAAGATTATTCACTTAAAATAAAACAGTATTTAGTTTAGGCATTTTCCTTTTATGACATTCTATAACTTTGTCTAAATATATTGGGACTTCAGAGTAAACTGATCTTCCAACCGATCCCTAATCTATTTAAAATGCCACAGTAGTTAATAAAAATTGTTTCACTAGAGTCTTGTACTTGTACTGTCTCTCTGTAAGTCTCTAGCTCTATAATTATGTGTAATTCTCCATCATAATGCATGAATATCTCCTACTAAAGTAAAATAATGCAAACTTTAAAAAACTTTTCGATGTTGCACAACACTGTAAAATGCACAATTTTAAGCATATGTTGTATATATTTTCATAAAATAAACACATTTAAATATACCATCTCAAGAAGCCCCTCTGATGCTCCAAATATTATTCTTCTTCTAAAGTAATAAATATTTCTAACACCCCATATATAAACTTTGCCTGAATTTGAATGCAGGCAAATAGAAATACAAATGTACTCTTTTGTGGTTGACATCATTTTGCTTCAGATCATACCTGTGAAATATATACATGTTTCTTGTACTTTAATATTTATTCTTTCCATTGTTCTCCAAAATGTAAATTTACATTCCCCAAATGTTTATTAATTTTATTATCAACAGACTTTTCAGTTATTTCCAGTTTGAGGCTATTAAAAAGGTACTACTTATGAAATTTTCATACAGGCTTTTGTAGTATACTTAAATATGTTTTTCTGTTGAGTGTCTATTCTAGAAATGGGATAGCTTGGTGACAGAATATGCTTAACTTTAAGTTTAGAACACAATTGTCTTTCAAAGTGGTTATACCAACTCACACTGCCACCAGGACCTTAAAATTTCTAGTTCCTTTCTATCTTCCCTCTCTAAGTGGTTTGTATTTTCAGTTATTTATTTTTGGAATGTTAGCCTCTCTGGTGGAGATGAATTATTTATTTATTTTAATCTGCATTTCCATGAGAATCAAAGTTGCTGGTTATCTTTTCAAAAGTTAATTGTTCATATACTTAACTTCTTTGAATGATGACCAAGTATTTCTCTCAATTTTATTGTATTATTTTTTCCTTATGGATTAGTAGGAGTTCTTTATTTGTTCTGGACTCAAGTTATTTTCAGATATATATTCTTCTTTGGCACACATTTCCAGTATTTTCCCATACTATATTGCAGTAACTTTGTCAATAAATCAAGCGACCCTAAATGAATGGATATATGTATGAATTCATTATCGTGCTCCTTTGCATCCCTTTTTCATACTTAAACTACTACCACACTTTATTATTGCAGCATTCCAATAAATTTGGGCATGTGGTTAATTCTCCAACTAGGTTCTTTTTGGTTTTTCTTGTCCCTTTGTTTCCATAGGGATTATAGAATCATCTTACCAATTTTTCTACAAAATCCTGCTAGATTTTTGATTGTATAGTATTGAACCTATAATAAGTTTACATAATTGACAATGACACAATTAATAAATACATGCTCTTTTCACTTACAAAATTTTTGTTTAGTTCTGAAATGCTGTATACAGAGGCTTTGTAGGAATTTTATTATATTTTCCCTTAAGTATTCAATGATTTTGATAGTATTGCTAATGTCATTTTTTAGAATTTTCACTTTCTAGTTATTTTATTAGAACAGAGAAGAACAATATCTCTAAGCTTGTACCATGTGATTCCTTTATTTTTAATCCAGGAAATCTCTGTCTCTATTAGATAATTTATAACACATTTAATTATGGACTAAATCAACTGTTTTACTATCTGCTTCTATTTATCACTCTTAACTTATTCCTTTCTTTTTCTCTTTCATATTATGTAATCCTAATTATGCTATTTCCCACCTTCATTTACTTGTTAATAATACATTATTTTATCCTTTAATAGTTCTTTTAAAGATCACATGCATTCTTAATATATTAGCATCTAATTCAAATTACTATTTCACCATCTCCCAGAAAACACACACACACACAACTTATTTTAACACCATTTACTTCTTTTGCCATTGACTATTACAATATAGTTAAAATCTCAGCACTTGTAATTTTTGTTTCATAAACATTAATTTAGTTTCACTTACATATTTTTTTCATTCTGTCCTTTGTTCAACATCACTGTGTTACTGGAATTATTTCCCTTCTGCTCATAAACCTGCCTTTAATATTTCCTTTAGTGGTGATCTACTAGTAAATGTTTTTCACAGTTTTGGTTTTATCTTTTCTGAAATTTTTTTTTTTTTTTTTTTTTTTCCCTTTCCTTTCAACACTGGATATAAAATTTTGCATTGGCTCTTAAAGTGGCCATTCCATTTTCATGGCTTCCATTTTCCTGTTAAGTGTCTGCCTAAAGTCAACATTACTCTACTGAAAGTAGTACACTGCTTTTTCACTATGGCTTTTTAAAAGTATTTTGTTTTGTCTTGTTGTTCTTTGGATTTTAGCAGTTTTATACAGACGTGTTTAGGAGTTAATTACTATATTGGGTATTCATAGACTTAAGCTTGATGCTTGCTTTTCATCAGTTTACAAAATGTTACTTCTATTATCTCTTCAAATATGTCTTCTTTCACACTCTCTCTTTCCTCTTTGTTTTGAACTCTTATTGCAGAATTCCCAAAACTTTTCACCATACCCTTTTTGTCTTAGTCCTTTTGTATTTTCCACATTTGTTCCTCTTTGGCTCAAGGTAGATATTTCCTACTTAGATCCCTAGTTCTAGAATTTCCATTTGATGATTTTTATAGATTACAATTTTCTGGTGACATGACATTAAGATTTTCATGATTATATTAATAATAATTACTTTTAAGCCAGAGTTTGACATTCTAATATTTGGATCACAGTTTGCTATTGATTTATCAGTTTGGGCCATATTTCCTGGGCATTATTGATAATTTTTAATGAATCTATCATAAGTATGAAAAAATTGCAGACACCCTATCTAATATCATCTTCCTACACAAAAGATATAGTACATATTTCTGGCAGGTAGACAGAAGATAGGCAGGTTATTTTGAAAATATTAAAGAAATTAGTGAATTTCAAATCTGTTTTTTATTCCCAAAGCAAAGCCCTTTCAGAGGGCTCCACAAAAAGCCTGGAGTGTTCATCAAGACATTCCTCCTTGCTAGTTCTGAAATCTCATTTTTATGTCCTAGGAAATAACAAGAATTCAACTTGGTATCTAAGAGTCTTACCTTCCATACATACCTGAGAAGTGAACAAATATTTCAAGAAGAAATTATAATCTAAAAGAACTGATTTCTTCTGCCATTTATTTTTCATTAGAACCACTGGGGTGCTGGCTAGCTCAGAAACATATACATCATTTTTTGTTCCCTGAAACCAATGAATCTGCTGCTATAAGTCACTGCTTTTTATTTGTCCAAAATGCTCTATGATGAGAATTCAAAATGTCCTATGGAAAAAAATCTGATAAGAAGGCAGTGCCCCTACTACCCCTCCTCTCCTCTCCAATCTTGAATGTCTTGGTTTTATACCTCAAACAGATTCTTTTCTTCATTTATTCTATTTTTCAGTTCTTCTAAGAAGGAGAAAAACTATTACCAGCTACTCTACCACTGGAATTATGAATGTTTTCTCCCAAAAGTATTTGATGAAAAGGAAATCTAATTCAACTGAACCATTAAACTTTTAAGTTTGTATGAGCAATAATTGGAGTAAATATGGGGAAAGAAATTGGGGAAGAGTCAGATGATTCTTTGCTCAAATCCTGTTTAATCACTATTGTGTGATTTTACGCAAGACAACACCTCTGAAGTTGAATTCACATACATGCAAGAAAGGAAACCTCAGATTTCTTTGCATATTTCATGAGATTAAGTGAGAAAATCATTTGTCTGTCTCTTGTTCCCATATTCATCACTAATAATTAACCTTATAAATATATAGTTATTTCATATCAAAACAGCTTTAATATGTAACATTATTCTGTATTACTGACAGATAAAAAATGAGATGGTAACAGTTCTCTGTGGTACTGATAAAATTAGTATCTAGAGAGCAAACATATGCAGGCTGGTTATTCACTTTTATAATTTTTTTGTTGCTGTTTTCATGAAAAAAAAGAAGTCTGTGGCCTGAGGTTTCTATCTTACTACTTTTGCATTATCTGGGACATGACACAAAGTAAAGAAATATAAAACAACTCCTAAAAAATAAACATAAAAGTCTTTAATGAAAAGTAAAGAGGAGGCAAAGTCTCATAATTCCGTGTCTTAATTAAAAATAATTCACAGTAATATGAGCTGGAATCTTTTTTTCATCATCAAGGGCTAAATCCAACAATTCTTGCTGAGTGAAACTGAAATGCTAAGCAGAACACACTACTCTTGCATTTTTAACTGAAAAATAATACAGTGATCTATCCTGATTATAAAAGTTAAGCTATATTAATTTTAAACAAATTTGGAAAACATGAGAAAAATAACAGTCATACTCCTATTGTTTAAAATGAATATATCCAATATAAGATTGAATACTTAAGATATATTTGGTGTATTTTTTCTTACAAAAATTGACACTATACAGGCTATACCTATGGTTACTATTTTATTGTATATAGTCAGTATTATATTGTCCCATTTTAAAATACAAATACATCTGGCAATTTTCAAAGGAATTCTAAGTAGTATGCAACAAACTATTATATTAGATGTCCTATAATGTTTTCTAATCACCAATCACTTTTCTTTTGAAAGTTTTATTGTTTCAAACTTTTTGCCATCCAGAAACAAATGCAATATACACATTCTTGTGCAACAATTTTGTATTTCTCAAAGTCAATATTACTCTTATTATATGGCTAAACTACTGTCTACAAAAACTGCACCTATTTAGTCTCCTCAGCTGGAGAACATGTAAGGCTAAAAAGAGAAGCAGATCTGAAATTAAATATTACTGTCTGAAGTTTAGAAGACAAAATCAAGATATGATATATTCTGCACACACAGTATATTCTAACCATAAAATTTTTTCTTGCCCTTCAAAAAGTTCAATCTCATGTGTTCCTGATATATAATGAATCAACATATCAAACATACTGTAGTACTGTTATTATTCAGCCCCATAACTAAAAATACAAAAATAATCACATGAGCAAATATTTTAACATTTCACAATTATTTATATATTATACATTATTAAGGGATGTAAAATGACTTATTTTTAAATATAAAAATGCAACATATGTCCTTTCCCTCATACATCACAAAATAGCTGCATTTAATAAGAATTTCATCTTCCGAGTGAGCTACCCTTCTATATTCAAAATAATACTGTAGTATACTCTAATATCTACAGGGTTTTGAATGCCAAAATTTATTGATACCAACTATGAAGTTGTTATTCTTAGAAATAATTGGGAGTGGTCATAACACAAACTTCTTTATATGTGAAGCTTCCACTCTGACTACAAGAGAAGACTGTTACTGTAGAATGCTGTGATTCTAAAGAACTCCCCAGAATTACTGAATTCTGCCCAGTGAGCCTATAATTTTCTAAAAAGATTATGGAAAAAAACCTTTATAACTTTCTCTTTAATATGAATAATCTTAAGCAACCATTAATGATTTTTTTTTTCTGCCTGGCATAATATACTTCACAAATGGGGGAAAGAAAAGTTTACAAAGTGACAGAATTCTATCTTCTGTTTTATAACAGTATTATAGAATTGTAAGGTCCAATAAATGAAGAAAAACAATCTAACAATAACACATCTTCTGGAGACTATAATTTATTAAATTATTACATTATTCAGTAACATAATCAGGAAAAAAATCTACCTCTATGATGACAACATTAAAAAGGATTATCAGCACTGCTTGTCAAAATTTTTATTAGTTATTTTAGCATGTGAATGCTCTCTGATCACATATTCATCAAATGAACATTTCATTCTAGCTTTTTACTATTCAAGAAGCAAACACATGTTTTGGCATAGAATTAGAAAATTATAAAGTAAGATTACTGCATTTTTTATATGAAAGAAAATTTAGTCCAATATTTCCAACTCTTCAAAGTAGTCAGACAGATAAATACAAATAGCTACAAAAATATTCATTAACACACACACAGACACACAAAATAACCAATGCTGCATACAAAACAAACCAAACACTAATGACAGTCAACATATGATTCCTAAGGGTGAGATTTGTTAATTGCATAATATAATCCATTATAGCACTTACAACTAAACATTGTTCATTTCATACAGAAAGCAGAGGCAATTAAGTTTGGAGGTAATTATGTGCTTTTACAATTGCTAAGTGTAATTTTAGAATGAAAAACTGTTATGAAATGCAAATTTAACTTCCATCCAAAATGCTAATATTTCAAATCACACAGCATTCTGTTATTTTAGGACAATGCCATATTCATGGGTGCTACATAGCTCTCATGACACTATTTCTAAACAGGTGAGAAGTTACACTGTGTACATTTTTTCAGATTTAACAAATCTGTATTCTATTAGAAACATAAGTATTAATAAGCTTGTTTATTGCTGTGTTTCTTGAATTATCAAACTGAAGAATAGAGAAGAAGTTCCATAGACAAGACTTCAAAGTTTCAAACTACTCAGCCTATGATGATACAAAATCTAATTTGAAATCAGAGACTGGTCATTCACCAGATGTCTTGTGGAATCAACTAAATTTATACTATTAATAAAATAAGCACAATCAAACTTAAATTGAGACTCTTATTTTCTCTCTAAAGTATCTACTTAATATTTCACTGAGTGTCATATATATTATCTTGAGAAATTCTAAACATAGTCATTTGAAATTGAAAATATTTCTGGAAGTTGTCTACTATGAAAGGGAATTTTCTGTTCAGATTTGTGTTCATGATGTTTATAATCTAAAACTATTATCTAGCTTATGTGTTATACTTGAGGAAACAACACCTTTCTGTGATGTTTCATAGCTTCTCCAAATTGAGAACACTCAGGCTGTAAAGGAAATTCACTGAACAAAAGGGAAGAAAAGAAAGTACTTTACTTTTTAAAATAGACGAAGTACCTTAGATAGGGAATCAGTAGGTCTGCGTTTTGCTTTTAAGTTTCTCACAAATTCTCTATGAATGCTTACATAAACAAAAGGATTATTAGAGCAGTACAATTCAATAAATATGTGAACTACTGTTTTCTATTAGCCACATTAAAAAAATAAAGAGCTGAAATTAATTTTGCTAATACATTTTATTTAATCCAATATAACCAAAATATTATAATTTCAATGTGTGATCAATGTCAAATTATATATCTAACATTTTTTTCTTATTAATTTTTCAAAATCTGACATGCATTTCATAGTTGAGTATATCTCAATTCAGACTAATCATTTTTCAAGTGTTCCTTAACTCGCTTAAGACTTTTGGTTTTTCACTTGCTGAGTGACATGATTTGTGAGGGATATTTTAGCATTCATAAAATTCTAATTTTGGGTAAAACCGATTGATGATGATATTATGTGAAGTTCCTCCTCATCTCATAAGTATGAACAGAAATAAATTAGTAGTAAATATCTCCAAATAAAATGACCTTAACTAAAGGCAAAATTCATTAAAATGATGTCATAACTATAAAGTTATTTTAAAATGTTTTAAAATTAGAATCAAAATGAACAACAGAATTGTCATGCATAGGGAAAACGATAAACCCCATTAAAAATTTTGTGCAACAATTTTGTTTGAATTTGTACATACTGAGTAGTCTACCAAAATTTGATATTTTATAGTTAGGGTTAATAAGAAGTTAAGACTGGCATTCAAGTTTAAATCATATGTTTTAAAGTTAGTGAGTCACTTTGCTAATAAATAAGTCAAATAAATAAATGAACAACTATAACCAACTTTTTTTTTTACTCATCATATATATATATATATATATATCAATATATATCAAGGGATCCCTCTGTTGAAAGTTTAAAGATTTTTAATGTTTCATTAAAACAGAGTAAAGCTATATATTCATGAGCTAGGTATGCAACTTAGACTATAAAAACAATATGAACTGGCCTGGGACAGTCCGGGGGCCCTCCTACGGGCCCCGGCACCGCCACACCGCCCTCTTCCTGACCCCCACCTTTGCCACGGGCAGCGTCCTCACCCAACATCTCAGGTCTCCTTTCCTCTTGAGCCCCACCTCTACCACCACCCCTACAACCCCCCGCTCCTCCAGCCAGGCTGATTTTTCCGAAATGCCCTTACAGCTGCAGGCCTAGTGAAAGCTGGAGCTGGAAGACAGCGGGCACCAGTACCTCTCAGATGGCTTAAAAAACCCCAAGGGCGAAAGACGACCTACACTACCCAGTCCAGACAGTCCCAAAATGTCAAAATCTCCCTCAGAAAAAAACAGTATGATACATCACTTGGTCCGCTCACCAAGAAGCTCAAAGACCACTGTTATAGCTGTGAAAGACCCTCCAGAAGCAAGACTTGAAGTGCCTGACCCAATAGAGAGCCTCAAGATACATTTGGCAAGTACCCAAGCACCCATTGAGGTTTATTTGTGTCCAGAAGAGACTGATACACACAGTCCAACGAAAATAATTATTGAAGCAGGGCGAGAGAGCCTCTACTGATTAGAGCATGTAAGCCTAGATGATCCAAGTTTTAACAGTCTCTCCAAGAACCATTGCCCATCTTGCTTCCTTCCCCAGAAAGGAAAGCTTGAAGGGAATCAGACCTGGATGTCACCTGCCCTGGGTGGCCCATTTCAAAGTCGAACCAGTTTGATGACATAGCAGTCCCAGAAGCAGCAGGTGGGGACCCCTCCATCCTCAGGCTTCCGGGGTGGGGGGGTCCATGACAGCGGAAAGGGCTCTCTTACACTTTGCTCAGGATGAGGTCAGGTGGAGAGGCCTCCAGAGAGGGAGAAAGACATCCCCAAGGCATGAGTGGCGGTCTATCAGTGGCATTTACTTTAAGCTGGTGAGAACAAGGAGCTCGCACTGCAGGGGGTTGCAATGGCCTTGACCAAAACCGGTCCCCCTTCTCTTAAAGGGAGTTAAGTTGAAGCAAGGAAAGTCTGGAAGGTAGAAAATGAAGTCTTAGAAGGTCAGAGGCCTTCCTGCCTTACTCTTCAGGAATGGTGACTGGAGTTAGAGTTGGAGCCTTCATGTCAGCTGCAAATCCTACCAGCTGTGTCCCAAATGGCTTTCCCATTGACCTGTGGAGAGGACCCTCTCCCCTGAAGGAGGCAGAGTACCTCAAATCCATTCTTTGGATGCTTAGGACTGTAGAAATGAGGGAATCAAAAAAAAAAAAAAAAAAAAAAAAAAAAAAAAAAAAAAAAAAAAAAAAAAAAAAAAAAAAAAAACCCACAAACCTCAAGAGGAACAGTTAAATTGAAATACCATGTGCCTGACACTGGTAGGCATGCACTTGGTTCTCAATTCATTGTGTCTAAGTGAACTGAAAATATCCCTTAGGAGAAAACACACACACACACACAACCCCATGAAAGCCCCAGCCAGTTTACTCTAGGTATATTTCCACAATATGCAAAGTGGTGGTGGAGTCAAATCAAATGACACCAGCACTTTATTTGTGTATTATGTATGCATGGGTGTGTGTTTGGAAAGAAAAACAAAGGTGTATATTATCTTCCCTTTTCTTCTGGCATCCATCCCCAGCCTCCTCCCCTCACACATACTGGACTTGGTACAAAACACCTGTGTGGTCCCAGAAGCAACAACGGGTGTTGGGGTGGGGAGGCAGGAGTGCGGCTGGGAGGAGCTTTGTGTTGTTTCTACTGGAAATGCACTGTGGGGTTTTTTCCTGTGTGGGAAACCATTTCTGCCAAGCTCGTCCCCATTTCCCATATTTTTCTCATCTGGTTAGCTGCCTCTGCTTCCAGCTTTGTGTGATTCTCTTTGCCAGCTACACAAAGCTGATTTTTTTTCCAAAGTCTAAAGACTGAGCTCACCTGGCTAGGTTGTTGTGTGTTTTGCTGGAGTACTCATTCAATCTCCTCATGATCAATGACGTATTTATTGTTTTCACAAATGAAAGGAATATGAAAAAATCTTAAAAGTTCCTTCACACATAAGATTTTTCCAGTTAATAGGCTTAAGGAATGTCCATTAATTCAATGCCCATACCGTATCCCATTTGTATTTGTCATTTGCTTTTCTGACATAGTATCTGGCACACAAAGCGGGTTAGTACTACAGTATTTGTGTTACTTTACGTACTAAGTATGCAGGTTTCCTGATATCACTGAATTACCGCTATTGAAGCTCACACATGAAACGGCTAAAAAGTTACAGGTGTGCGAATTATAACTGTGTGAGCCTTAGAAAATAAAAATGTATAAAGGGCAACACATAAGTTGTCTAACAGTGTTAGGTGTGTGTTTATTACGTACAGATTTGTGCATCGTGGTCATTTTATTTGACAAGTCTACTCACATTTTCATTATCTAGCAATTTTGTAAAAAAAAAAACAGCAATTTGTAAACATTGCCAGAATATTTTCTATCTGGCTTGTAATTATTTAAGAGTGTTATTTGTTCTCTTTTTTTGTTGTGGTTCTTGTTTTCACTTTTGTTCTAAGTGAAGAATCTGTAAATAAAATTGCAGTATTTAAAGATTTAGCTTTCAGAAAAAGAGAGCAAGAACTCAGTGTGTGCATGACAGCTGGTACCTATGAGAGGAGGGATTTGAAAGAAAAGGCCTTGTAGAGTGAGTCAGTGGGAATTGCGAGATTGCGGGAATTTCTTTTCCCCTGGGGTACATGGTTCTGTCAAAAGGAAGTGTTTCTCCCAAAATTGGGAGTAGTTGACTGTCTCAGTCCTAACTCTAGTGACCACCAAATAGGCTCTTGAATCCTCTCTGAGAACATATACTTTGGAATGTTTTGAAAGTGTAAACAATTTTCTTTGCCATTTAAGCCATCCAAAACTGTTGCCTCAAGGCTCTGAGAGCTGAGTATCTTTAAAATGCAAACATTCAGGGAGCTCACTCAAAGATACTCCACCACTGCTCTCCCTGCTCTTTGAAAAGCTGTGCGACTTTGTGCCAGCTTTGGAAAGTTATGTAATCACTTCCAACCAAATGAGCTTATTATGGAGAGATATGAAATGTGGAGAGAGTGAAATTCTCAGACTGTGGCATATCCAAAGCTGGGGAAACCATACCTTTTCTTCTGGTTAATTTTACAAATACCATCTCAGCACCAAAACACATTTTCCTTTCTCATTCTGTGTAGTCTCCTTGACTCTTAGAAAAAAGCCGAATGGCAACCTGAGGTCAAATTAAAGTGCAAGCTCCTATCACTTGCATGCAAAGCTCCTGGCAGGTTGCCAGATTGTTGTACATTTTCAGTAAATATAGACTGCCATCATTATAAAGAAGAATTGTTCTCAGCTAGTTAGCAGATATACAGACTAAAATTTCTCACGTAAGACAGTAATATGTTTGTCCCCAAAGAGAATTTAAGAATATAGCTAGGACTATGTTACAATTATCATTTCTAAGAATATTCAGCCACTTATTTTAAAATGACAAGAAAAAAACATCAATTAGTATTATGAGCAAACTTGAATCATTATTCCTTTTATAAAGAAACTGAAGCTGAGACAGGCAATTTGTACAGCTAAATAGTGGAAAAGCTTTAATATAACCCATGAACTACAACAATGGAAACTGTAGTCTCTACACAGATTTAAATTCTAAAAAACCAAAATCCAGTCATTAAACCATCTATAAAATGCTTATCTATAAGTATAAGCATTTTACATAGAAATTAGAATTCTGATCACTTTGGCTTTATTTAAGAAAGAAAAACAACTTTATTACATCTTACTACCTCCAAGTTTATAAAATTACTTCCTCTTAAATCAGTAAAAAACAAAAACAAAACCCAGAAGGGTAAATCTCCTTTAATAATCAATTCCCTAGGATTTTAAAGGCCCTTTTAACACAGTCTGACCAGCTACAATCTCCAAAGAAGTAGCCTCCAGAAATCTAAGGAAGTGGAGAAGACAGCACATGGAATTGGTTTATTCACCTCCCACGTGTGTAAATTTCCTAGAGCTGCCATAACGAATTACCACAACTGGATGATTTCCAACAACAGAAGTTAACTTTCTCAAAGTGTTAGGAATCAGAAGTCTCAATGTTCTAGAGGGTGGAAGTCTGAAATCAAGGTGTCAGCAGGGCCACATTTCCTCCAAGGGCTTTAGGGGAGAATCCTTCCTTGTCTCTCCTTATGATTCTAGGCCTTCCTTAGCTTTGTTGCACCTGACTACAATCTTCCTCTCTATTTTTACATCATCTCTCTTCTGCATTTCACTCTGTATGTCCCTTACAGAAAAACATTTGTCTTTAGATTGAAGGCCTACCTGAATAACCAGGATGATCCATTCTTGAGATCTTTAATTTTATTATATCTATAGAGATTCCTTTTCCAAATAAAACGACTTTCATAGGTTGTGGGGTGTAGATATATCAATCCATTACACATAGAAAAACAAAACACTCGCACTGACTTAAGGTGATGGGGTAAAATAAGGACCAGGAGCAAAAAGAGTCCTCTCTGCTTAGGTAGGACCACTAGCTTTAGAGAACTAATAATCACTTGTTAATAGTGTCTCTATTCTAATCATTTCACTTTGCATCTCCCCTAGATGATGTACCACTGCAGGAATAACAAAACTATCTAACTGCAGACTGTCTCCAGCTATCTCTTCCCAGACATAATGCCTATAAAAATAAATTAAATGTTTTCTTAATTGAAGAAAAGAACTGGAGGACCCCCAGTCTTCAGCCTAGGAGAATCTACAGATGTCTATAGCTCAAAACGGGAATCAAATCTATCATAATCTCTTAGCCTTGAATACCTCCCTTTTTGAGTCCCTTTGCAATTTCAGATCTCTTACTCTAACAGATGAGACAAAGGGCTAAAACGGCAGGGGCAGGGTGTGGGGTGGGGTGTATATAATGAGTAACTTGTGTCTTCAGTTTTTTCTCAGGCATTTTGGGAACAACAACAGAATCTCAGAAAACAAGTGCAGCTCCTGAGATTCCAGGTCACCATCACCTTCAATCACTGATTAGGCAGAAAGACCCCTTCCTTCTAGGGTCCCTTCCTTCTAGGTTCCCTTCCAGGGCTGAAAAACAGTTTTAAAAGCTTCTGTCTTTGGCTGCTCAAAGGAAGCAGACTGAGACTCTAACCCCTTGACTATCTTCCCACATACATGGACCCCCCCTCCCTCCCTTTTACCTTTCCCTTCCCAATCAGGGCAAGCTTCTGTCAGTTGCCCACTCTTTCTCTAAAGAGTGCCTTCCTTTTCTTTGTTTCACTCATTTGCAAATAAATTTATCTTGTATGCTGCTTATTGGTGAATCCATTGAAGTCAAGGACCCCAGCTATGTCCCATCATGACAAAGTGAAGCTATGATGTTGAATATCACTTGATAAGTTTTAGAACATTCAGTTTGATCTCTTACTTATTTCACATTTACTATTTTTCCAATCTGGAGCACTACCATACCTAAAGAGTCTATCTGACCATTCCATGGACCACGATTACCTTCTTTACAGTCTACCCTTAGATCTTTCCTCTGTCCAATGACATCACATGGAATTTCAGCTACTCGATTTATTCTCAATCTACTATCACCATGCCATTTCATACTTTCTGATGGTTACCTTGCCGACTCAGATGGTAAATCACAAATCCCAACTTATTTTTTTTTACTATAAAGAAGGGATCTGCTCTGCTGAAAATGATCTTGTGTCTCATTTTGCCTCAAATCTTGCTCGTTTATTTGATTGTTCACACTCTTTGTAGATTTCCTTTCAAGCTCAGAATTGTATGGACATCTTAACTTTGAGGCATCTCAGTTTCAATCCAAACTGTATGAGAGAGAACCAATTAGAATCATATTATTCCAAAATGCCCAAACAAATAGGTTGTTGCTGTTTTTAAATGTAGTGTATTTAGGAGCACATTTCTCAATGATTAAATATCTTCCTCAGATATGATACAGGGAAAAGTCAAGTACTAGGTTTACCTTCTAATATCTTCCTAAGAATTTAAGATCATATACCTACAAGAGAATTGGATATGATAACAAAAATAAGGGTCTATGGGATCTGTAGCCCCTGTCTGAACCCACAGTGAAATAATGTAAGTATGTTAACTATGATGACTTAACATTCAAGATAAGGCTCTTGAATTATGGGTATAAACAAAAATCTTTTTAATGATTTAGAATAATGACTATTCAGCTACTCTATTGATTTAATTTTATTTTTGCAAATCTCTGCCTACCCAACTACATGTTGCTTTTGTCAAATGTTGTCTTTACACTTGCAAGAAAATAAGAATTTCTTACTTTGCTAGAACAGTAAAAATTTTCGCATGAAAATAAAGTTTTATTCTTGGTAAATTTATTTAGGTATATTTAAATATATTTAATGCTTAAATCTTTTTGGTAAAATTTGAAACCTGATTTTCTGTTAGCTATATTTGCTCTAACAAGATTTAATTTTGAGTGCTAAAATTATTTATAAATACAGATTTACAGGAAAAATTCAAAATTTTTTTGAAAATAATCTAATTATGAGTGGGTTCTACCAGTGAGGATTCTTAAATTCTTTTTTAGAAAATCTGAACCTTTGTTTTTTATTTGAACATTCTAAATTCGTTTAGCTGGAAAACCAAATTCCCTGTAGCTTCATTAAATATGTTGCTAAGCAAACCACCTAGCAGCATCTATATAAACAGGAGGTTTGGATGTGAGCCAGTCTTATAAGTTAAGAGCAGGTCAGTGCATTTTAAACCACACATTATTAAAGAAGAAAGAAGTCTTGCTGCTTAGTGCTTAGCCACCTTATATTTCTTTCTGGGCAAATATACACACTTATTGACCTACACAAAATTTATTTTTCTCTTTTACCCTGCCTTTGAAGCATTTTCCATATAGCTATATAAAAGTGACTTAACAAGGACTTTCTTAATTTGAAAACCAGATTGAAGATAATCTTAAAAATCTACTTGTATATCTTTCAAGTAAGGTTTTAAATGATAGTCTAGTTTCCCCCTGCACTTTCTATAGGAAATAAACTGTCATGAGTAACTAATGTAGGCTCTACAACTGACACTAAAAGTAAAGCTGCAATGGCTTTTTAAATGAATACTAGATAAGGTGTTACTGAATTAAACCTGTATTAGTTTGTCAAGGCTACCATAACAAAGTCTACAACCTAGGTGACTTACAACAGAAAAATGTTGTCTCATAGTATGAATACTTCTCCTGAGGGCTAGGAGGGAGAATTTGTTCCACACCTCCTTCTGAGCTTCTGGTGGGTTGTGAGTAATGGCGATCTTGGACTTCTTGGCTTCACTTCTGACAGCCTAACTCCAGTCGTGACAAGACATATTCTTGTGTCTCCACTTCTATGTCTAAATTTCCCTGTTTTATTTAAGGACATTTATAGGTACTTCAATAGCCTTCGGAGCAACACAGTTCATCTGATAATATATGCATTTCAAAAAGTAACCAAGGGTTTAACAGATATAACCACTAAAATTCAATCATTATATCTTATCACATGCTATAGATTAGCAATTTGGAGAAAAAATAATTCAAAAAATCCTTTCTGAAAAGCAAAATGAGGTCTATTTATTTGTTTTCATTTCCCCCGCTTCAGAAGATCCAACAACTAAGTTGAGCATAAAGGAAATTTCCAAACTAGGGAATATGGATGTGCAGCAGACAGACTGGCAAGGAGATAAAGGTCAATTTAAGAACAGAGTTGTTTGCTACTGCAATTACTTGAGAAGATCATGGCAGGGGCAAAAGTCCATAACTGGCAGGAAAATAAAGGTCAAAACCACAGTTGTTTGAAAGAAGACTGAGGCTAAAAGTGGAGGTTTCACTATAGTTTAGTTGAATATGTTGCACTGGATGCAGACAAGACGGTTAGAGAACATGATCCAATTGATAGGATAGCTCTAACCATGACAATCCTGCAAAACCCCCTATTTATTGGCACGTCTAAATAACAAGGTCTGAAGTTTACTCTCATCTTTCTGTTATCAGGGCCAATTATCTTGTAGGTACATGATCTTAAATTCTTAAGACGATATTAGAAGGTAAACCTAGTACTTGATTCTTCCTGAATCATATCCTGTAAAAGATAATAAATCTCCTGTTACTTACAGATGTTGCTAGGTGGTATTCTTAGCAACATACTTAATGGGGAGGACAGAAAGATAGTGATACCATGCTGCCTACATTTCTTAAAAAATATGAAACAAGTTACATTATCATAGTATATAAAAAGACTGATTTTATCTTATAATCGGACTATTTGAAATAACTTTGTTCAAAAAGTAAGAAAAAAGTCCTGAATGTGTGTTTGATTGTATATCATTGGTTCATTTTTGCTTCTAGGAATCAGTATAATAATCAAATTATTTTCTAATGTAACATAATGAATGCAAACAAATTTTTTCACAAGTACTTGACAACTTTTTTCTAAAAAGAAAACTATGAACACAGAGAGAGAGAGAGAGAGAGAGAGAGAGAGAGAGAGAACAAAATGGCATACATTTCTATTTAAAATTACCATGCATTAAATTTTCTCATGAGGCATTTTCCATATTGTACCACCTTGAAATGATTAGAAACTCACTAGAGCATAGGAAAACAAACAAACAAAACAAACAAACCAACAACCAATGTTGGGCATCACTGATCTCAAGGGAAATATTTGAGACTCCTACCTTTATACACAGTATAGTAATCACTCAAATATTTGTCTTTAAAGCACAGAAAGGCAAAACCATTAATGACAACCTTTAAAGTATAATTTAAGGCTTTTACATCCCCATTTCCAAGGTTTAAGATTCTTCTGATTCAGAAGAGAACATTATCAATCAAACATAACAAAAAATACATAACGTCAGTTTTTAAGGATTGTAGTCATAATGTTTATCTTTAAAAAATCTGGGGGAAAAAGTTTTGTGAATCCTGAAGGAAACTTACCAACATGTTGATCAGACTGCTAATTTGTGTGTTAAGATGATTCTTAGAAAAAAAGCAACATGAAAATTTTTCTTTTCAACTGCAATTCTGTTGATTTTAGTTTTCAGGTAGTGCGCACTAAATGCAGATGGAAATGGAACTGAAAATACTAAATCAAGAACTACAATAATGAAGACTAAGTATTAAAGTTAGGTTGGGATGAACCATGGAACAATGATTCATTTGAAAGAAAGAATGAGTGGAATATTGTGTTTGGTGAAAACAGAGCATACACACTAGATTTTTTTTTTCTCAATTTAACAGAAACCAGTATTAATCTCAACCAAGAAAATACAATATGTCCAAAAGAATAACTTACCTATTATTATAAGCTATATTTTCCCAACAAGTGTTATTGAAATTGTATTTTGAAAATAATCATATATATCACTCTTGATAAATGCTTACTAAATGCTATGAAATACAAGGTACTTTCATAATACAAGGTACAGATCCTAAACAGAATCCATCCAACATCAAGTTCTCTGGAGAAAAAAGAAAGGAAACTTTGAAGCTCTACTAACTATTGATATTGAATTAATATTAAATTTAATCTGCAAATTAATACACTATAATGCTTTTAATTCTATAATTATTTTATCTGTCATCATTTCCTCAGTGTAGAGTTGTATATGTTACAAAAGGATTTTTAAAGTAACACATTATGAAATCAATTAAAACCAACTTGAAATTGATAAAATGGAAGAAAATGCATGGTAAAATGATGAAAACACCACTGCCTGATAATCTATGTAAGCAATAGAATTATTGTATTCTATATGGCAAAGAGGGAAATGTTGCTGCACCATATGCTGCTGATAATGAACAGTACATGAAGTCAATAAGAATTCCAGTAAAGAATGACTGAGAGTTTAGGTCATAAAAGCCCCAGGAGAGTCTAATCGTCTAGAAGTAGAGCTTTATCTCAAAGCATTAAAACACTACCAAGAACCATACTCAGAGAAAGATTAATAACCTGAATTCAATTTTTCAGAATTTAACATTATCAATCATTTCTAAAAACTTAGTTTTATTTACTTAGTAAATAAAATACAAACTTATTTTACAAATACAGCATTTTTCTAATAAATTAATTTTTGAAAATGATTTTAAAAGACACTTCTAAAAATGTTCTATGTGAATAAACAGTAAGTATCAATAATGCACTCATTAATTTTGTGTATTATTATTAAAATTAATAACTGATGCAAAAAGGAACTCAAAACTGATTTATATCTAATTGAGAAACAGGGTTATAACCATCAGGTAGGAACGTGTACACTTAATTTTTATTGTATTATATTTAACCATGTTATATTTAACTCAGAAGTATGAATTATTATACAGATAAAATGTAATATAAACAAAATGATGCATTCAATTGATAACTAAGAGCTTTACAGTCACATAAGGAATTCACTTACACTGCTCTCCACAGGAATATAAGTTGCATGACAACATTGACTTTGTATTAATCCCATCATATGTCCTACGTTCAGTATAGTGCCTGACATCTAGTAGAATCAATGCAAAATTTAGCCAGAATGTCTCACTCTTCAAATTATTCAACCATTGAAATAATGGTGGAATTGTCTACTTTACCCACCCAAAAGAAATAGTCCAGCAAGACTTCAACTGAAAAACTGTAAATGTGACTGTTTCCCTTTCCCACAAGATCAGACACTACTAACCACAAGTACTCACAAGTGCTAGCCAGTAAGCCCCATGATAAAATTTCCCCATTGGTGACATGGAGAATAACACATTTTCTAAGAGAACTATCATTTAACTTAACCAATGATTTTGTTAAAATTATGAAAGTATCACATAGCACAGCAGTTAAAATTTTGAACTCTGGATAGTTTAACATATGGCTCTACTACTTCTCTTTGTCGTAGCATACTCATTTATAAAATAATGGCAAATATATCACATGGTTATTCTAGTAAATGATATATGTACAGTACATGGAACATGCCTGCCATGCGAGCACTCTGAAGCACATGCTAGTCAAGTGCTACAGTACACATGCTACCAGGGGTACAATGATATGATTACTATTATTAACAAGTATATGAAAGAGTTTGAATAATCTATAATTTATGGAGAACTGAGTAAAAGGGCTCACAAGGGAGATAATGTTGCTTTTTCAAGAAATTAATTCGAGGAAACCTAAAGCACTGAATTACTTGCCCACACTTGGGTCTCTAAAATCATTCACTGATACATTACTTATGAGATACCTAGCAACCTTTTAAAGAAGCTTAGAATTTTAAGACTGGGTCTGCATAATAGAATGTCCATTTTATACATTTTTATACATTGCTGGAATCACTTGTGACCACCCCAATGGTGTGGGGACTTAAACACTTTTTTTTCTCATAGTTGGTAAATTGTGAACTAAAATTTGTATTCCCCGTTCAAAGAGCAAGCATGAGTGCATTTCTAGAGTAACAATGTAACTTTTAATCTTTAGCTTGCTAGCAGATATAATGTGCCTTCTAGGATGTTTATTAAAAGACAAAGCCAGAGTTAAATGTAATTCATGTATCATATGGGAAAAAGAAGAGTTGAAGATTTATTAATTACACAACATATCATTAAGAAAATGTAGATAAAATATGCAGGAACTTATAAGAACTTCTAACATTTGAGAGAACCACAATCTTTCTGTCATTTTATGAGTTTCTCATCTCCAAAAAAGGGAAACAAATCTAAGACTTCAAACTAGTCTAAAAATATCTACATTAACATGAGATTAAATATATTGGCACATTCAACATATCAAAATGAATTTTAAATATCAATATATCTCATAAATACGAATATCATTCTTCAATATTTACTAAGGAAAATCATAAGGAAATATCTTTCTCTCTCTCTCTCTCTCTCTCTCTCTCTCTCTCTCTCTCTCTCTCTCTCATTCATTCATGTAAGATTTTTTTTAAAACCTTTAGACTCTGGCCTAAGTCTCATTAAAACAAGGCTCAAGAAAATACTTCAATCAACAGTAAACTGACAATAGATAGCAGACTTCAAATAATGCTACTTCACAATTTAACAATTATAATTTTCTGTCATTTCACAGTTAAACCCATTGCATACTTACAAATGCGACAGACAAAGAGGGTATTTTAAATTAGAAAACTGAGGCTGATAGTGATTTAATGGCGTCCTACAGCTGATGAGTAGCAAAACCTAGTCTCTAACCCTTGATTCAATGCATTATCAATATGCACACACAAGTATATTTACATGCATTCTACCTACATCCATAGTCTAATTATTATTGTGTACCTAATTTTTGAAGTTACTACCTCACTCGATGCAAAACATATCACTGGTTTCAAAGTTCAGAGTACTTCCAGGAGATATATAGCCAAAATCTTTTGGTCCTTATTTGCTTATTTTTAAATTTCATGATTACATAGTCTGCTTCAGAAAATTCTGCTATGGTATAAGAAACAATTAAACAGTCTCCTATTGACTCCAGTAAAATAATTATTGTAAAAAAGAACATATCCCCATAAAACATGTACATGAAAACATTTCCCCCAAACTGGCTTAGTCACATTCAAGAAAAAGTCCTAACTACCTACCTACCCTTTTCCATGCTATGAACTTTCCTCACCCATTCAAAGGGCAGAAGGATAATGCAAATATTCACTGTGTGTCAGCTCATGAGTAGCTGAGTTAACACATGTCTGAAACATGTTTTGGCACAAAAACTATGCTTGAAACCACCACCCTTATTTAAGAGACTGAAATTTTTACCTCAGTAAACAACTGGAATAAGAGTTTTCCAATTTTTGGATTCAAAAAGTTTAGAAAATCCAATTTTAATCCAGAAGAGATTTAAAAAAAAATCTCAGCCTGAATAAAAAAAGATACTGCTCTTTTACCTTAGCATTTTCAGTATAACCTTAAGTTTTCCATGAAGAAAATAAGACTATCTATCTTAAAACAGATGATATAAAAATATAAAGATGGAGATACTGTAATACAATAAAATATAAAAAGAAATATATATTTTGGTCTTTGTACTCAGCTCCTTGCCAGATTTCCTAAAACTTTTGTAATTTCCTACATGATATAGGCTCTAGGATCATCTTTTGTTCTATTTTGACTTTGGTCCTAGTTCCTGACAAAGAGCTCCATTTCCTAGGTGATAGAGCCTCTATGTTCCAATGAGGCAACTTTTGGTGTATTCCTGGATAATTTCAAGCTTTCAAGGTCATCAGAAAAAATAAGAGGTTCAAGCTCACATCTCACCCTAAAGTAATGTAAACAAAAGAAACCATCAGATAGACAGATATGCATATATATAAATATATATATACATATACACACACATACATACACACAAAGACATATGCATATGTGGATACATAGATTTAAAATAATGTAAAAGCATTTAAACTCACTTAAACCAGAAAGAAAACTGAATTGTCCATGATATGGATTCTCTCTATGGATGTTTTTCCAATAATTCTCACCAACCGAGAAAATTGTTTTATTTAATCTAGTTTATTTTCTAAACACAATGAAATTTAGAAATAAATGGAGAATCTGTGTACCTTTAGTATCTTTTATTTTACTTATAAAATAATTTTTTTATTCTTTTCACTGTACTTGATGTACTCAAGCTAATTGGTGAATATAGATGAAAAAATAAGAAAAAAGGCTGTATCTCAATGCTACTGCATGAAAATTTCATAAGAAAATGTTCAAGGAAAGTTATCATCACAACAAAAACTGACTTAAAATTACTGAGTGCCAAACTGCCCTATTTTGAAAATGTGTTCTCTTTTCTTTGTCCTTCTCTCTGCTAATTATTATTTTGTCTTTTATACATCTCCAAATTTAAAAGATATAAGTATCAAATAGAATAATAGAGAAAACATTAAAGTAAAGACCAATGTTGCTGTGTAATAAACTTGCTATGTTTAACTTTCAGTTCATGAAATAACTAAAACAGTGTTATACGGGTTTTTAGGAATGAGTTGCGCATTCAATTTGCCTAGATTAGCCTCTGGTCTTAAATGTTTCCTCAAAGTTAGGTATCTGTGAGATTTTTATTCAAATGTAGGTACAACAATCATGGCAAGGAGATGGAGTTGGAACCTTTATGTTATAAAACCTGAAAAGAGCCTGGACAATACTTACAGTCAGAGGGTAAGAAACTGAATTCAAATTCCCTGTGTGCATTTGTCTGGGTCTTCATTTTCTTTCACAGTTAAAATGGAGTCACATTAAGAAGTGAGATAAAAAATCATCTAATACCATGAGTGGAACATAGTATGTGCTTGAATTTGCTAATTCTTTATCACATTATTATTTCCAGCTAGCTAGGGGACATCTATATACTATCAAAAACATCCATATTTCCCATGAATCACAGAAACAAAATTTTGCTGAAATGAATGTACTGTCTATTTCTGATTCAATTACACACATTGACACAGCATTTATTTCTGTTTTCATTTTGGCTTCTCTCTATGGTATTTGTCCTTCATTTTATAAATTTTAAAAAATGACAAGTAACAGATTCCTATAATGTTTCCAGAATTAAAAAAATATATTATTTAAAAATTGTGCTAAAGCCATTTAAGACAACATACATTATGAGGCTTAGTTGATGCTGTTGAAAAAAATGAAAAGGATACTTACTTTTTATAACCACTAAATATTATAACATTATTTCTGTACTACCTATTATGCCACTATGATTATATTATCTAAACTATTATTACCACTATATGTAGACCGATTTAAATATAATTAACCATATACATTACCTGATGTTCTTATTACCATACTATTTTTGTTGCTAAGCAGATAATTTATACATACATTTAAGATCCACA
Source organism: Solenodon paradoxus (assembly GCA_004363575.1). Classification (NCBI taxonomy): domain Eukaryota; kingdom Metazoa; phylum Chordata; class Mammalia; order Eulipotyphla; family Solenodontidae; genus Solenodon; species Solenodon paradoxus. Next base: position 2,250,584 of record RJWH01000007.1, on the reverse strand, counting down.
TAATAAGATGTTTTAAGATCACTGAGCCAAATTTCCCCTACCATGGTTGACTGGAGAATAAAGTAGTATCTTCAAATGGTTTTCCAAGGTAGGACTAGATAATAGTTCCCTAAACCTATTATGAAGCATGCTTCTAGACATTTGTTGCCCTAATCACTATTCTGATATTTTCTTATTTATGTTCAGTAAATAAAAAGAATCTTTGCTATCTGGTTCATCATTATATATGTAATGATCTAAATACTGTCTGGCACATTACATGTGCTCAATACATATATTTGACAAATGAGTGAATCTTGTATTTGAGCATGCTGAAGTGCTGAAATAAATAATAGTTTAGCTAATACATTTCTATGGTGCTCCCCTGCCTGATTCAAAGGCTATGGCCCCACCTACCCATCACAGAAGTGAATCTAAACCAGAGAGCAGTAAGAGACTTAACAAAGGTTCTGTAACCTAAAAACATACTATTGAAAGTCCTAATTTTCAAAGCTGATAGTGGGATAAATGCAAAGGTTCTCCATAATCCTAAATAAGCAACCAGCATTATTTAATCTAGTTACATGCCAAGAAAACAATAAAATATCACCTATAACTCTTTTCAATAGCTCAATAAAAACTAACATAAGAATAAAGTACACTAAGGGCTTCTTATCATTGTTTTCACGTTTCTGATTACCTCTTACAGCTAAAACCAATAGCTATAAATTTTGTAGCTAGCTAATCTGTCACTTAGATATGCTCAAACCTTGCTTACATATAGAACAAGTTTTGAATAAAATTCTTTGGATTCAAACACTCTTAAGAATAAACATGCATAGTCACTACTTCAATAAAGTGAAAGGAGAATGAAAATAAATAAAAAGAATAAAAAAGGAGATTCTGAAATTTCTCTTCCCTAAGTGACAGATGAGAGAATGAGTGGGGAGCTGACAAATAAAATGCAGAATTCTTTTTTTCTTCCTAGTCCTATCCTCAGTATTCGCAAAACTGTTCAAGTGCTCATGGCTTTGATGTTTGCAGGATGCAGTGGCTCAGTGAGCTCACTGAAACTGGGGAACAGAATTCAATCTGCCAGACTAATGGAACCAATGGAACTAAATTCATTGTTTTCCCATTTCTACTACATGAGGTCTTTACCACTCCTTTGGTCCTACTAGATCTAAGGAAACTAGAGGCTTTCCAAAGTTTCCAAGGTTTCTTCATTTTCACAGGAGCCAGACTGCTTCTAAGCACAGTCCCCTCCATCTGTGTGATATATTTGATTTAAAAAGAAATCCTCAGACTCTTTGAAAACTTAAGAAAGCAGTCAAATTGGATTCAAGTTAGAGTTTGTCAGTTTATTTATCAACTGAAAAAGAAAAAAAGGAAGAAAATAAATTAGAAAAATGAGAATCAGAAAATAGAGCATAAAAGTACCCACCAGGGACAAAAAAGTGGGGTTAAGAAAATAAACAAAATCACTCGTGTTCCTCAGGGAAGAAACTGCTCTGGAGGTGAGAGTGTGGTATGAATCTAAGGCAGTCATGATTTCAAGAATGGATTTCATTGAAAATAAGAAAAAAAAAAAAAAAAAAAAACAGCAGAAACCTAATTCTAAAGCCACTTTCAACAGATATAGAAATAAAGACATGCAAAATCAAATAGGAGAAATCAGGATAGCTTCTAAATAGTTATATGCTTTCAAATGCTTATATAAATTGAAATTTGGAAGTCAGCAATTCACTAATCAAACCAACCTTAAATTGTACTATGAATTACATGTTAAATTTCTGACAAAGATTGGCAGTTTTCTCTTAAATTGGTGCCTTACTAGAGTACATAAAATTTTATACTGACAATTATTTTATACCAAAATTTAAAGTATCATTTATATTAAATGGTAAGACATATTAAGTATTTATAAATACAACTTAAATGTTTATTTGGTGAATGCCATGTACTCCCCCCACCAAAATGAAGAAAAGCCATTATGTTTTGCTTGAACCCATACTGCCCACAGAGAGAAGATGTGATATTTTAAATAAGCAATAATGTATAAACATTGTGTTTTCATGAAATGCATGTTAAAATTATGTCAATTAAATATCTCCATCCTGGAAGAGAAGTAAACCATTTTGAAGCATACTAATGTAAGCCTCTATAAGGGATATTAGTCATGTACTCAAATTTAGTTCTGATTACAAAACAAAAACATGCAGGAAATTCCATAAAGATCAAACTAATTAAAGTACTTAATTGCCTCTGACTAATTATGGAAATTGGCAAGCTCAGTAAGGAAACAAGTTTTTTTAAAGAGTTTATATTTTAGGCCATTGCTTCCTTGGCTTCACTTTACTGGGAGCCACCTCTATCATTTCAGATTTGATATTGCAAATTCTGTCCACAGAGAGTTATAAAGGGAAATGACTGCATATGCATTCAAAGCTTAACTGGGACAAGCTGAGGGATATTCTCAGACTTATAGCCAGAATTTGTTTTGGCGCTTTCCTAGACAGCTATATTGTTTCTCATTAGCATGACCTCTCGTTTATGAGATTTTGTTGTTAAAAAAGCAATTCCTTCCACATGGGTATATTTGTAGATCCTCCTGGACTCAAAAAGGGGGGCAGGGGGATGCCTGAAACAAGAAACTACAAATGCTTGTGAAGTATTTGCCATGAAACAGAAGACAGAATTTCAGACTAAAAGGAAAAAACATCATCTCTGGAGTTTGACTGATAATAGCTTTTTAAAACCCAGTTGTGTCACTTAGTAGGTATGTCTGGGAGATCTTGAGGAAGTTACTTAACTTCTTTTGGTCTCATTTTCTGTTTTTAAAAATGGAAATAATAACACCTAGTTTGCACTGTTTGTCACAATAATAGGGAAAATACAAGGTGAGTACTTGGTACATAAAAATAGGAAATGCCCGTAAGTGTAGCAGTTATATATTTATTAATTTAAAGACTACTTTTTTCAAGTTATGATTCACTACTTAATACAGGTATATGAAAAGACATGAAAAATCAAAGCATACTCTGGGGTCTTCCTGAGGGAAATTATGATTCTGCCTTAGGAATCAAAGAGAAAGGGGGTTGGGTGGGAGCAGGTGTGTAAGATCAACAAAGTTTATTCAATAAGCAATGTTTTTCTATGTTCTTTAATCTTTAAATTATTTGCAGTACCAATTTTCATATATAAAATGAGCCTGAAAAGTACTATTTACAAAAATTATGTTGTATAGAATGAAGTGTGTAATGTATTCCAAAACACACATATATATAGATTATTTGAATTCAGTGTCATGATTACAAATATTCACTTTTTCCATAATCTAATAAATAAGAACACGTACCATTTTTTTCTCTCAAGCACTGAAAAAAGCCTCCCTTACCTCTTTTCTGTACTTCTAATCACACTATTGCTATACAGAGAATTAAAAATAATTGTGACAACAAGTACCAGAAAGATACTTCCTTGAAACCCTGTGTCAAGGTTGGCATAAAAACACCATTATGAAGAAGGCAGAAGTTAAACAGCCATGTGACTTCTGATACTACCTCCGGCAAGCACCAAACATTTCCAATTAATGGCTATGCCTCCATTCTGGACTATCCATATCTGAGAGAGAGGAGAGAGGGAGAGAGAGAGGGAGAGAGGGAGAGAGGGAGGGAGAAAGGGAGGGAGGGGGGGGGGAGAGAGAGAGAGAGAGAGAGAGAGAGAGAATGCAAAATAAAAATCTGAATTTAGGAGTATTCAGATATCATATAGAAAACCACTCTACATTCTCCAGTGCCACTCCAAAATAATCACACAATACTATAAAAAAAGTGCATAAGTCAATACAAAGAAATACAAAGAATACGAAGAATAAATACAAAGAAATATTTAAAGTGATGTAAAGACATTGCTAATAAAGATGCTCTCAGGTCCTATCAATATATTATATATTTGTGTATATGTTAAAAACAAAAATTCTCTTTCTAGATAGTTGCTGAATTGGGGGGTTGGGTTTTTTTAAGTAGTTTTATTGTTGGTCTGTATATGAATGTCATCACTGAATGGAAACAGTCCAAGGACTCACATCACTCCCACTAGAAGGAGAAGCTTCGATAAATATGAAGCTATGGCAGTGGTCCAATCCCTGTGCCATATGGCATTCCACCTGCCCCAAGAAGTTTTGTTAATGTCCTTTAAAGCTCCAAATAAAAATACTGAGACATAAACAATCAAGTCTGTTTTGCAGTTGGGTTTTTTTGAGCTCTGTGTGGTAGCTGTAAAAATTCCCCATGCTGTGTGTGTTAATGAGACCCTCTATAGGCACTGTTAATACATAAAAGCAATCACCCATAACTCACAGACTATGTCTGTTTTCAATGCACTTAGGAACTGGAAATAAAAATACCAGAAGAAATGTCTAGATATCAAGAGTCAGGATTACTGAATATCCAAAAGCAACAACAAAATAAGAAAATCTGTATGAGCTACTAGGTATATTACCTCCAAGCATTTGTTTCTAAAAGAACAAGGCAATGAAACATACACAAAAATATTAATACATGTTATGTGTGTGCAAACAATAAATAACAAGAATTGAAAATTCACTTTCAGTGTATTCATGTAGGTTAAAATGGTAATAGGAAAATATAATTTCTATAACCTAATGAAATGAATGGTAAGGAGATTAGTGCAAACTGTATGCCACATCATTGTGCATTATTGTCCAAACACTTTGTTCATTCAATGTTTTTTGTGCAATCAGAAAAGTGATTAGCTTGCTCATTTTTTTTAATGTAGGCAAATATACTTTATTCTAAATCGTACAATGAGGACTATATATAAATTAAACTAGAAAAACATAATCCTAAATTAATTCTTAAAAAAGTAATTAAAAATGGAGGATAACTCCCTCTATCATAAAGGGTATCGACATATAGAATTTTCCACTTTTTTACTGTATCTATCATAATATTTCCTCTCTAGCAGTACTACTTTGAGTGATGCTGAGAAACAGGAGTTCTGAATCTGGAGTTCGCACACAGAATTCATTGGTTAAAGAAATAACATTTATTTTTGCTATCCTCCATTTTGAAAGTTAACATTTGTTTCCAATAAGAATATAACTGGGGAAAAACTCACAATCATATAGGCATCTGTGATTTGGTCAGTTCCATATCATACATATATATTTTTTGTTTGTTTGTTTGTTTGTTGGTTGGTTGGTTGGTTGGTTGGTTGGTTTTCAGCACTATGAAATTAAGGTAATTTTTCATCCAATGTTAGATCACAGACTTTAATACATTTAAGAACACTGTGAAAATGTACATGTATAGTACATCACAAACTTTAAATATTTTGATAAATGTAGTGTGTATAACTAGTTTCCTTTGCAATCCTATACTTGTTATTGTTTGCATTTAAAATTTTATTCTTTTAGAAGGGGTCTATGGACTATAATAGATTTTCACCCACAGTCTATGATAAAATCATTTTCAATATACAAACAAGAATGGTTCTTACTGCCTAGTTCTTTAAGAAGTTTGGAATTCAGGTATCGAAGAAAGGCAGACTAAGACAATAAGGGGAAGAGGCCACACTGCTTTTTAAAAATCTTCCTCTATAATTCTTGGTAACTTTTTCCCTTTTCAGTTTTGTTTTAGGGGGGAGGTTACACTAGCGCATTTTAATGTTTGTTTTTTTCTGTTTAGAATAAGTAGTTATATTGATGGTGGCAGATATGTAAGGTTGCTTAATAGTACTCAGAAACATTACAACAATGGTGGTTTTCCTGAATGGTATGTTGTCTTCAATAATTATACGGAGTTACTTGCATGAAACTCACTATCAAACCAGTAAGACTGCATTTATGCATCCATCATTTTCAGGATTGTTGGTAACATGGTCATATTTTCTCCAAACAACATGATCTCCTTGTGTCACAGGCCCAGGTCGCTCATGTTTACCTCATGGACAGCACCTTTGATAGTAACACCCAAAGCTGGATAGAGTGGGAATGGGGGATTCTTCCTGACATCAAGTATTGGCAGGCAAAAGGGGGCTTTCATTTCATGGTGGGTTACATGGGTCTTCTTGAAACATAAGCCCATCAGCCTAGTGAATCTTTCATAGTTGGGTGATTTTCATGTAAAGATATCTCCAATAAAGCAGACTTTAGTAACCATCCTCTTCCATGTTTTCTTCTTTCTCTTTCCTGTCCAATTAGCTTTTAATATTTCTGTTTCTCTCTATGCACAAATTCTGAACAGAGGGACTTCCCATTTTCCCACATTTTCTTTTCATTTTTGTTTAATTATATTGGAAATTACTTTAGATCTGGACTATTCCTCTCTGTCTAGCAGGTAAGCAGGTACTGTTTCTTGTGGAGTATTTTCATTATTCTTTTGTTTTGTATTTCTCTTTTCATGTATCTTGATAACCTTTTTCATTTTTATTTTTTCAGCATGGTGTTTTTTTATGGTATAGTTTAACTTTCAGGCCAATCATTTTTTTGTCTTCTTTGACCTTTCATAAACCTCTGAACCTTCCTTCTTTTTTTTTTTACTCATGGTAATCCAAATGATAGTCATAGAATTTACTGTATAAATCAATATATTTATTGTGTAGCATGGTGACAGTCACAGGGTCACTGGGTACAGTCACTGGGGTGCTAAAAAGCCATCAATTTCGGGGTCTCAGAAATCCAGGAACTAACAGCATGCAACCCATGAAGGAAAAGCCTCTTTTTAGATTTAATATCTACCTGTCTCCCTAATAATGTATAAATTATTCCACTTAGTTTTGGCTATAAAATTAGTAGTAGGCTCCTTTTTCCCCTGGATATATTATTATACAGAAAAAAAAGAGAGTAGAGAAAATTGGGTAAAATGAAAGCAAGCAATAACGTTGTCCAGGACCAGTACTAATATTATGTGGCAACAAAACGGTGTAAGAAAAAGGAGAAGGTGGAATTGTTCCAACTATCTATAAGCCCCTGTGAAATTAGGTCCTTTCTTTTCTGGTCAAGGTGGTTTTACACTTTCATTGTTAGTATCAGGAAGCAGGATAACTGCATGGACAAGGTGTAGGAGTTCTGCTGAGTGAGTCTATAGAATTCGTCCACTAGTTCCGCTGCTTAGCAAGAGTACCAAGACATTCAGGGCAATTACAACTCAAACCCAAGTTATACACCTAAACTTTTTAAAGAGTGTGTCTAAAAGTCATTTATTCTTATATTTCAATCATAGTATTGGAGTAGCCATTCAAAATTATATAAGTAAATTTTGGCTTTATTCATAGTATGTAGCATATTGGAGTGAGACACAGAAGGCTATGCCTAGCACATAGTATGTTCTTAATAAATATTTGTTCAGTGAGTTAATTAATGTTTTATTCATTAAGGAAAGATGGAAGAGGATTCGTAAGACTTAAATCAGGATTATACCTTAAACAACCATCATCATCATCATCATCATCACCATCAATAGATCTTTTTATGTGGTATATATTAGGTATTACAAATATAAACTTACCTAAGTCTTTTTACAAGTTCCACAAAGGTTATTTGCAGAAGAAACTAGAACACAGATCTTGAACTACACCAAAATCACTCATCAGTAATTACAGACTTTGACTTCAAATCTAGGCAGTCTGGCTTTCAGACTCTGAGACTTACATTGATGACACTGCTTCTAAAAGAGAAATGGAGGAGACTAGATTGATTCAGGACCTGCTAGAGAAAGAGAAACTTTCGTGAGAGGAGCTGGGACCTGTCTGGCAGGGTCTCTGTGGAGAACACAAGTTGACTGTATTCCAACTAACCTGTATCCCGTGCCACCTTCTACTACTATGGCTCCCTCCATCGTTCTTGTCACCCTCTGTGTTAATGGGGCTTCAATGATCTACCGCTATTTCAATATGCACTTCACAAAGGCTGTGTTCCACACATTTCAGATCCATTTATGATGCTCCCTAGAGGCCTCTGCCTGGGATAGCTGGAAACTGTCATTCAAGACAAGAACAATTTTGTCCTGGGGGAAGCTAGCAGTCAAGGTGCCTGCACTCTCTGGGGCTGGGCCCAGAAAGCAGTCACTTAACATTACTGATACTCCAATTAGAAAGAGATTTATGTCATTACATATACTAGCTTGTTATTTAGTTATTAATCTTGTAGAATAACCTCTCCTTGTTCAACAGGAGCCAAGGAGTTTACTCCAACTGGCTAACATTATGTGAGAGCAGACCTACAAAACAGCTTAGAAAAAAATTCTCCTGTTCAAGCTCCATTCTAACTTCTATTTACATAGTGCCATGCTACTGACAAATAGCTTTCAAATACTGACTGGGAAAGTATGCAGGTATACAAAAGAGAAAGAGGAGAGATGTAGAGTTCCACTGAACAGAATCAGTTAAAGCCCTTCACCAGAAACCTTAAGAGGTAGGTACTTCCTGCTATTTATTGTCAGTTAGCTACACTAAAATCACTCTGGTTATGCTATGGAGGAAAAAACTGCTCCGAAATATCCAACAGAAGTGAGTTCTAGAGAGCTGTCTATATGCATCACAAGTTAAAGTGTGCCTACTAAGAGAAACAGGAGAAAATTCACATTTTATTGTGTCCATTCTCTAATCAAGGCATATAGGAATTCATTCCTTGAAATCAAATATTTTTAATTGAAACAACAAAAATAATTAGGGGGCATAAAAGAAGCAGCGAAACCTGTCTCAAAAGCAGAGACTTTATCTCTTTGTTCCCAGAGGCTTCAGAGAGTACTGTATCCATTATAACTATTGAAAGACATCAGTACTATCACAGAATCCATATTTTTAATGAAAAAATGAAATACTATAAGAGCCTGACAGAAAGGAAATTAGCTTAACATTAATTACTAGAAAAATCGCACCACCACTTAATAAATATGGCAGAGTTATCATCTCAAAAGCTTTCCTTTAATGTTTTTACACTCTATTTACAGATTCGCCTATAACTTTCCTATTACTGATAACCTAAATACAGAAAGTAATCCAAAGAAAAAAGATGTATTGGATGGCATTCTCCTGAACTCTACAAATACTGAAGAAACTACAGGATCTTTCATGAAAGAACTAGGACTAAGATGCATGTAAAAGAATAAGGATATTTTTAATAAAGGCAAGTTTCAGAAAATTTTCATTCATCATAGATTTTTATGATCCTGAACTGACTTGGCTGAAGGTGATTTCTCAACCTTTAACTCTCCCCCAAGTGATGAAGAGAACAGGGCTTGAGGTTAAGGAAGGGAAAACTTATTATATGTTTTAAGATAAAAGGATACCTTTTCTAGTCTGAAGACCTTTCAAACAAATAGATTAACCTTAAGATATCTGTTCATGTATAGCAAGGTTTGTTTACAGGATAATCCTGTGTGGGGGTATGGTAGATGCAAGTGTTCATGAGATAATTTCAGCTATATTACTAGTACAAATTAAAGCCACCAGTTGTCACTATTTCAAAATATATGCTACAAAAACTCTTGGCAGATATATGTTTCAAAGTACTGTCTCATACCACTTTTTACACTAAATTAAATGTTAGGCCAAAAGCTGAAATCTCTGATCACTGAACTGGTAGGTGGATGTTTCATCATTTCCTTTTATTCCAGAGTAGCATGATGATAATTATGTTTTATTCCTCTAAGATTTCTAACTACTTACTCTATTTTTCACACTCAATGTAAACAATGACATCTAAAATAAAACAAGGTTTTCTCTGACTCCACCAGTTCTTCAATTTAAAATAGACTTCAATTTAAAATTAAATCTAGCATTACCTGATAAGCAAATTCAGATTCTAGAACTTCTTCATTTATCATCATATACACTTATAGACTCACTAAAATTATTTTTGTTTTGTATAAAAATGTGGTATATATATGTATATATATAATAAAAAATCAGAATTCCTGGAAATATGCCTCTCTTTGTATTAATAGAACTAATAGAAAAATAGGAAAAAGAACAGTAGTTGAAAGTGATTAAAAGCATGGACATTGGAGTCAATCACACTGAATTTCAAATTCATTTACTAGATATAGCACTAATAATATGTAATCTTGGGTAGGATAAAATCTCTGAAATCTTAATATTATAGAGTAGTCTCACTTCTAAAGTCACATTCTTTACCACTGTGGGCATACTGTTTCTCTATACAAAACAAAGTTATTAATATAAGTAGGCAGGTAGATAGGTAGGCACATAGACATTTGTATGTCTCATACAAAAATTTCATTAAAATCTTGACTGGAAAGTTTGACTAACTGGGTTTGGAAGTTGAGGATGGCAGCTGGAGTCACAATCATTTAGTGTGCTACATGAGGATACATGTAAAACATCTAATACAAAGTCTGGTGCATAACAAATATTAATAATACTACCTCCTTTTCCTTAGAGTAGACTTTGAATAGAAGAAAGGGATTGACCATTGCACATCATAAATGAGAGATAAGAGAGCATCAGAGACATGGTCAGAGTGAGATGCAGCAAAGGCATACTGCCTTGCTCGCAAATTTTTCTGGGGCTAGCCCAACTTACAAGTTTTCAGTTTAATTTAGTTAAATGACAATTTAGAACATTACTTTGCATTTTGAATGATATTCTTTTAAAAAACTATTTTGCACTTTTCCTCCCCCAAACTACAGTAAGAAAACGAATGCAAAAATAGATTATTTTACTTAGCCTCAGAGCAATTTAAATTTTATTACTGCATATAAAATACATTCGTTACATCACAGTCACATTTGCTAACAGAATATTTCCAGAAATACAGTTAAAACAGTTAAAATGTACAACTAGGTAAAATGCTGCTGTACACACACACACACACACACACACACACACACACACACAACACTGCATTCATTTACTTCTAAGCAAACTGTCTTGACTGGGACTGACTTTTAATGCCTCCTCAAAAGCAAATGCCCTAAAGGCAAATAATTGTATAGTCTGGCTTCCTGACTTGGAAGTATTTTAGGTTAGTAGTATAGTACAGTTTCTAAGGTAAGAAGATTCTAGTATCTTTTTCTTAAACATGTCTTGGGACTAGTACATACTTTTAGAAAAAGAAAGTATGGTCAAACAATGAGGTAAGAAAGAAAACATTTTTAAAAGGTAATTTCACATCTTTGTATACATATCCCTCCATCTTATAACCCAATCCTAGTTTTCCTTCTACATTAAAAATAAAAGCATTCATTCTTCAAAAGAAGGCTTCAGGGTTCTATTTCTGCAGCCAGGAAGGATGTGACAGAAGCAGGTGAGGGGGATTACTGACAGTAGAAGGACAGCGTGGTGGCCACATGTAAGTGTGTTTATCAAGATCTGGTGAAAGGTAATTGGAGCAAATACAATTTGTACTTACATAGAGAAAGTTTCCTGAGGTATCAGCTAGAGTTGTCTGATCAACTAAGTATCAAGTGGAAGAACTAATTTTCCCTCAGACTAACCCAACAGCCCACAAGATCAGGATACAATAAATTTTTATAACCCTCATCAGTAACAATCACATTACCATAAGCTTTGGAAATACTATGAGGTATTATACCACAATTTAAAGTCAAAGGCAAATATTTAAAAAAAAATTTATACTATGCTGTAAGTATAAGAAGCTACAAATTCTTGGCTTCTTATGATGATTTTTAACTATTGTATGTAAATTTATCCGAAAACATTATATTTTTGTTCCTCATCCCAAATACCCTAAATTTGTATTCAGTATGCAAACAGAACAACCTAATATTGCCACTGATCATAAATCCTTTTCTTCGTATGTCTTCCAATAAAACTTAAAATGTAAATATTTAACTTCAACAAAATTGCATGAATTATTTGAGAAAAGAGAAATCTCAATTCCGTATTACAACACATATAAATAAGTAAAAGGGGTGGAATATACCAAGTTTGAAGTACCTAGGTCATCCAGATAGATCTATGAGTCTAGAGTCAGAAGAATCTGAACAGGAGCTCTGGATTTGGGAGTCATATGGGCAAGTTTAATCAAAAGAGAAAATCAAATACAGAATAGCTTTTTTTTTTTTTTTCAAGGAAAGGTACAGGCAGGAATAAAGACAGTATGTCAGGTAAGCAGAAAGAGAGAGAATGAAGAAGCACTTTGTTTTAATCAGTTGTTATCTTGGTTGTTCCACTCCAGTCCTGGGACCTTGGGATACATGTGAACTACCTCCAGGGTCATGCTAAAACACTAGGCCATCAGGTCATGCCTAGACAATTATTTTTGAAATAGGATAAAGGCATAAGACACAACTAAACCCCAAAACAAGTCACAGAGGTAAGGGAGGAGTAGCAGTTGATGTGGCAAAGGAAGGAAGAGTTTTAGAGATGGGATGGATGACCATGTATACTGTTGAACCACCAAGCACCGAAGAGAGACTGAGTTTGGCAATGTGAAGTTCATGGTTACTTAGGTCAGTTTCAGAAGAATGGATCATCTGGGCAGAGGTCAGACCTAACTGGGGAGATAGGAAATGCATGAATAGTGAGAAAAAACAACTGTTAAAGATGAAAGAGGTGAAGAAAATGTTTGAGGGGAAACATATGAAGGTTTTTCTCTCCACCCTCCTTTCTGTTTTTGAAAAATTTAGCCTGTTTTAGGACTAAAGAGAAAAATATTAAAATACAAAATAAAATTAATAGGAAGAAGACAGGGACAGAAAAAAGAGCAGAGAGGGAAGTTTTGCTCTTTTAATGAAGTAAAATGCCTTTTTTGTCACTTCATGAATTTTTAAAATAAAAATGAATGGGTAAATAAATTCAAAAGTACAGTAAAAATAAAATTGAGGTAATTTATGACCAATGGTGGAAAAAGGATGATAAAGACTTATTAAAAAAAAAAAAAAAACTATAAAGTTCCTTTAAAGCAGAATAAACGTTTGAGCATGAGTCCCAATTTTTTTTTTTAAATAGAGTCCTTATTTCACCCAGGTTGTATATTTCTCAAGTGATTACTTGAGATTAACTTGAAAACAAGTGGTAAATACAGTCTTGTACATGGCAAGGCCACAAACCCCAGAGATCATGACTACAAAATGTTGGGAGTTAAATTAAAAAAGTTTCTGAAGGACAGACCTCTCCAAAATATTCAGTTAGACTTCCCCAAGATGTCCAGCGCAGACGTCTAATACATGTTACCTTGGCACATGGAGTTAAGATTAATAAAGGCCCTGTGGACTTCAAAAAAAAACCTGTTACCATTACCTTAACTACCTAGAAGAAATATTAGTCAGATTTAGGGTCATCTCCAGAAAGAAACTTTCTAACACAGAAATCGACCTTATAGCAGAGCAAACTTACAGAGTATCTGGTTTTATAAAGAGTCATCCTTTCCTTATCAACTCCTCTTTCCTTGATACCCAAGTCTCCTAGTCCGTTCATTAGCTAAGAGCCTCTCTATATTCTATATTCACTCTAAAATTTACAATCAGGTCAATACTTCATATGTATGTAATTATTTTTTCCTTTTCTTCTACTCATCTATTTGATGTTGTTCGCTCAACCAGTTGGAGAAGCATCAGAGAGGTGTAGAAAGATTTCCTTTGCACCCCTACATTTCCTCATTTGAGTGAGCAATAAGAAATTATTAAGTACTCTCCTAGGAAATATGTTCATTTGTAAACCTAGCTAAGACATTCAGCATGGCTTCACTCATAGTATTTATAGACACTTTTTGTACCTAATATTTTACAACATTTATTTGACCACATAGTGGTCATTATTTAAACTTTACTCTAGCCAGTAATTGACTCAAGTCCTTCAAGACTATATCATCTGAGTTTTTAAAATAATATTGATTTTTACAATTCTCTTTCATGGTGGTCTATTTTTAACTCAGTACTTGAAAAACCAAATTACTTACAAAGTCACAGCTCTCTCTTTAGGATTTAGCAATAATACCCTCGCCTTGTCTGAAGTCCTTACAGCACCTTTACTGAACTCTGCCTTGAGATACAGCTCTCCAAGCACACACCAGTACAATCTTGCAGACCTTTTTAGCTTTCTAGTCCCTCAGGGGCTGACTCAGGGGCTGACACAGGAACTTGTCCCTTCAAGTTCATCAGCAAACATTTAATAAAATGAGTATCATTCTCCTATTTTTAGCGTTCTTTTAATATTGAATCACATTTCATTCCATCTGTGATAATCACTACCATTTTGTAATGTCGAAACTCTTATTTATACTTCTTCAAGCACAGTCTATTGGAAGGATTCTGAGATTCTCAGCAGAATCAATCCTTCCTTTGTACCACTGCATCTGTTTATATTTGTTACTCTCTATCACAACAATATGCTTTCAATGCTCCCTCCTTTTTAATGACTATGAACTCTATCAATGCAAGACCTCATTTATTACTGTACCTGCTATTTGGCACAATGTCTAGCAAACAACAAGTACTCAATAAATGTTTGCAATTGGATATTTTCTCTTTACAATCCAGTAATTCCATATGTAGTTAATAGTAATATTAAACATTATTTATTTCTAAATAAACATATAGTATTTCCTTTACAAAAAATTTTATTAAATTATTCTCACCAATTCTGTGAGACAAGAAGATTTACCCCTGTTGCCTCATTTTGTAAATCACAAACACAGAAAATATCTGCCTAGCTCTAGGCAGTGTCAACTTCTACAATTATATTTAGCATGCAGACGCTAAATTTCCAGTCTTGTTCTGCTACATGGACAAAATATCCCAAAAATTGCAATAAAACTATTTTTCACATCATTTTCAAAGGTAATACAGAAATACATTATTTATAATTTGGTAGATATAATAAGTTTCAAGTAACATCATCCAGTAAATTGTTGAAAAAGAATAAATCATTTTAAAATAGCACTAAATTGACACATTTGATACAGTATCAAATGCAATATTCAGTATACAAAACTTACACTGTAAAGTATGTGAAAGATGCAGCAAACAGTGGGTTTGTGCTTCCATTTATACTTACACAGAATTATAACAATTTTATTGGATTAACATTATTTATCTAATTTAAAAGGTAATAAGAACAGTAGAAACCTAAATCCTATTAATATTATTTTAAGATGGAATAAGCGGCTAGAAATATATATTATTAACTTACCCAGTCAATAATGCTAGATTCTATCGTCTCATTATAAATGGAACTGACATTATCAGTTACTTCTGAAGATAAATTTTATAAAAGCATAAAGTTTGAAGGAATGAAAATGAGACAGGATGAAAAGAACTTAGGAGGCATCCCTAGTGGGAAAGTAAATATATTCAAAGTATAGAGTCAAATTCAGAGTAAAATTTCAGCTTCATCCATTTACTATATACCACACTAATTTATTTTATCGTATAAAAAATTTTATTATGAAGGATTTTTTTAAGACACAAATATTTGCATGCAATGTCTATTATGTGGTCAAGGCCTTCTTCATGTTTTCACATGTACTTTACATATATCTCATTAGTTTTAATTTGAACAAGTCTATGAATTCTTTTTTCACCTGTATTATTTCAAAATATATATTGACTAGCGTATGATCTGATTTTCCTGAAATTTAGTATTGCAACAAAACAGTAATAAACAAATAAATTTAAAAAGTACATATCCCTCCCATAATATTTATGGATTTAATGTTTTAAAATTATCCAAAATATTGGGACTATATAAAAGCCAACACACTAAAAAAGCGTATCTGAGTCTCTCTCCAAACCTATAAATTTACATTGACACTATAAATAGAATGTTGCAATGTGTAATCAAATTCTCCCTTTAAACTGAGTTTAATCCTGGTCTTACAAGAATTAAATAATCAAGATAATGAATCTTTTAGAAAGAAGTAAAAGATTTCATTGCTCATTCAAAAGAACAAAACGTTTTGCAAGAAAAACATGCTCATAAAAGTGACTCGTTCAGCACTAGAAGTTTTAAACTGAGGCAATGTCATTTTTTTCCCCTAAAACTTTCTTACAATTGTTGGAAATTAAAAGAGCATGAATTTTCATTCTAAAAGAGGTTATAGAGAACACTAAAAGAACAGTTTATTTTCTGAGTAAGTGCATGCTCAAAAAAACAAACAAACAAACAAAACTTCTCAGGTACACTCCAGTGGCCAGGTGGATAAATTCACAACCTCAGCCAATCATAATCCACATGCAGCTCAAGGACCTGAGTTTGTGACTTGAGTACTTGGGACAACAAGATAAACAACAAAACAAAACAAGTAAAATGCTTCTTCCACCAATCTCTTCCTACATGCCCATATATTCACCTTCATTCATGCCTGCACCTTTCCCCAAAATAATAATAATAACAATAATAATGATAATAACTTCTCATTATAAAAGCAATATATGCATATTTTAAGAGAGATTGACTGACAGAGACAGTGGGAAAAGAAGGAAGAAGAAAAATCAAAGCAGTGCAGAAAGCTAGGAAATGAAAACACAAAAACACAAATTCTTCTTTTTCCTACTTTCAATCAGAAGAAAATATTTTTAAAAGTTTAATTTTTTCTCTGTATATATGTTTGCTGTTTATAGATATGTATATCTTTACATAATTGTATCCATACTGTATGCATTCTACATTTTACTTCCTTTTAATTTAAAAATATATCATAGACATCTCTCTTTAATAGTACATATGAAATATGCCTACTGGGTTTTATAGTTGTGCATTTCATTAATGGGTAAAACTCAGATTATTTTACTGCTACTCTGGTAGATCTGAGTTGCTTCCAGTTTTTCACTAATTCTAACAAAACCATCCTAAACTCCCATAAACACTCTAGAATTCAGAAAGACTTTTCAAAATTATATTTTTAACATGACTGACAGAATAGAAAATACTGAAAAATGTTGAAAAAATATAGCCACAATCATGAAGATTCAATAAGTTACTCAACTACTTTGTAAATTAACCAAGCATTTATAAGAAAATAATTCTCTGAGCAATATAGTTAAAAATCAAATGAAGAAATCCCCTGTAAAAAGGCAAATAATTATAAAACTAATTATACAATGGGACTTCAACAAACCAAAGCAGAATATGTCATCAATTAAAAATGAAGAAGATACCTCTTAAATATGAAAATTAATTTCAAAAAATCTTAAAGTAGGTATCAGCTAGAAGGCTGGGAAAAATACTCATACTATCAACTGACAGTAACTGGTATACCACATGATAGACTTTGATATGGTTTACTCAGTACTCATACATTCTCTGGAAAAAAAAAATGGCTTAATTTTAATGGTGATGTTGCAGTTTCAAAAGTCTAAAATAATGTTATTAGTCTAAGAATTTCTCTGGCTGCCAATCCGTTACTTTTAAATTATAAGGTTCTTTTTACTTAAGATTGTTCACACATTAACAGGAATTTAAAGACAAATATCTGCTTTACAGTAACAATAGCAACCAAGAAGAAAAATTTAGTTTAATATGATTTAGATATCAGTAGACAGCTGATATTGCACAGACGAGATACAGATTACATTGATAAATTAAGTTTAGGCATATTTTAAGTTTTAATTATAATTTTTCTCCAAGGATTCAAATACATTTTGAGGCAAGTATTGCTTTCTTCTTCAGGACATAAGAATGTAATTAATAGTAAGAGAATAAACAAGGTGTTCCTTCTACACATTTGTTTTTTAAAAAGAAAATGTTCTCTCTACTCTGCATAAACTGCTTTAAGTGTTGGTTTGACATGACAGTTCCTCTAAAGATGGTTCCAAACCTCCCATTATATAACATGGTGGGCAAGACCACAGATCAGAAGTCTGTGTTCATATTCCTGGCTCAACCATTTAAAAGCAAAGTAACTTTAGGAAAGTTCTCTCTGAGTCTTGTTTTCCTAACCTGTGAAAGTAGTAATTAAGCTATAAGGTTAACATGAATTAATTGAGATAACAAATTCAAAATGTCTCAACCTATCACAGTGCCAGGTCACTCTAGTTAACCATAACTCATTCTGAAGCAGGTAGACTTACTGCCCAGCATGTATCTCAATGCTGTAAACCAAAATGAAATCCTTACATATTCTCTAAACATTCCCAGTAGATTTCTACTTTTATTCTTGTTACTTCTACAATCATTGTCTTTTTTTTCTATCATCAGTTACTGAAATTTTGTTCTTTTGACACTTTTGCAAATGCTACTTCACAAAGTCTTTTCCTCCTCCCATCTATTATTGGAACACTTATATTGCAAATTTTTTTAATTTTCCATAATACTTATATCTAACCTTACGTTATATGTCCTTGCTATAGGTTTCTTTATATTGAAGCTCCTACTGAAAAAAATGCTCTGACTTATCTTTGCAACCATCTCTCTCTATATATATCACAGTTGGGACAAAACTATGTACTTACTGAATGACCGAGCAGAGAATATTTCCATTTACATCATTATGTACAAAGTGGCAGAGTGTTGGTAAAGTATGCTTCAGTTCTCAGTGTCTACCCTCAATGTGGCTCAAATTCCATGAATTTGACAAATACATTAGTCAGTGTGTCTTGGAATTACAATTATTTCACATTTGTAAATTTTCCCTTAATTTGCATTTATTTATATATGGGTATGTTTCATATTTTTCAAGAAGGCATTTGGAACAAACAAACTTTTGCTCTGCCACAATTTGCCAAAAACGATCCCTTATTTTTTTAATAAGTCAATACAACACATATGTATATATATATATATATATATATATATATATACATATATACACATTATTACTCAAATGCTTAAATTCTCTCCTTCGAACATGCAGGAATCTGTCTAAGCTACTTTATTTTAAAGATAAGTGGTCACCTTAGTTGTCACTTTGTCATAGTTCTGTTTTCATTAAAATTACTATCACCAATATAAGCATACTCTATTATAATAACACAGAAATATGTATATGGAGTATGTAAAAAATCAAATATGTACAAGATTGAAAACAGCCAAAATCTAAAAGAGAATGATCCGCCACAAAATACAATATTACTGTATCAGAAGGAAATAAAAAGGCCAGTGGTAATCACAGGAGAGTTATTCCATGATCATGTTAATCTATATAATTTGACCTGAATGTGAAGTTTACAAAATAATAGGATGATGTAACATACCAATTAGTAGAAGCATAAGCTTTATCTTCCACTATTGTTCTGTTTCTTGAAGGACCTTAGAGCAGTAAGTAATTTACTATTGTCATAAACCTGATCTGGGTGCATTATTATCAGAGGCTGCAAGCTCTGCTAAAGTAAAAATTCTAATCTCATAACATGAATGGCTGTCCATTAGGGATCATGTTAAAACCACCAAACTCATTTCAGTAGATAACTTTTCTCACATAAAGTATGTTGCTAGACATAAAGTATCACTGGTTTACCTCTAAGTGATCCAGCCCCTTCAGGAAAGTGGATATAGTTTTAATAAAATGGGACTCATAAGTTTTTATTACATTTATAATGAATGATTTTCAGTTTTATAGGCTCTTTGAAGGAGAAATTTAGTTTCTCTATTAAAACATAACTTTATATCCTTCATGACTCTCAGGTTTGAGGTTCATGTTGCTACCAGTATGAATATAAATGAAGATATTGAAGTTTTAATAAAGGTATAGAGCTATTTTTACTGACATGTATGGTAATCAAGTTTACAAAAATTACAGGAAAAAGAACAGAAGATTAAAATCATTTTCTAGTCTGATTCCTTCTATATCCTTCCCATGACACAAAACCTCTCAAAACCAATCAATGATTCTATCAAGGTATATAACACATGTGGGTATTAACAAAGCAGGATTCTTGATACTACCTTTTCAAAATAAAGTGTAATAAAATATTTTTAAGTTACAGTAGAGTATAACAATGCTTAATTTAATTTGATGGGTCTTTAAAAAGGATTTTTGTTATTTCTAACACACCCACATAAAATTTTCAGATTTACTAGCTTTATTTGCATGATTAAAGTCTAATTCAAACTCAACAGCCAAATTATTACAAATGAACTTAATGTAGATACAATAAATTATGTGTGTTTACTTTCCCAACTAAAGAACCTACTATATATTGGGTCCTATTTAAGGAGCCAATATTTAAAAGTGACTAAAATACTATCATATAAAAAAAAACATTATCTGCTAGAGAGAAACAGACTTATAAACACTTATAAGATTACATTGAGTAACTATAATAGATAATAGATATCTAGATCTGCATTACATAATTCAGAGCAACAATAGATTCACTGAGCAAACATTTCTGTGCATCACAGAACCAAAGACTTCATAGAGGAGATGCTTCACACAGAAGTTGAAATATAGCTAAGAGTTCACCAAATAGATAAAAGACATAAAGACATTCCAAACAACAGAATGAACCCATATACACGACTGATAATTGAATTTAGTATTCTTATACCAAT
This sequence comes from Solenodon paradoxus, assembly GCA_004363575.1. Taxonomy (NCBI): domain Eukaryota; kingdom Metazoa; phylum Chordata; class Mammalia; order Eulipotyphla; family Solenodontidae; genus Solenodon; species Solenodon paradoxus. The sequence continues at coordinate 2,230,163 of RJWH01000007.1, read as the reverse complement.
AATTTAGTTTTTATTTACTGTGCTAAAAAACTATCTCAACAAAAAAATGTATTGTAGTGAAAAAGTAGAGAATTATCCCAATATGTTTTTTAGATTAAATCTTCCACAAAGGCAAAATCAGATTCAAATCATATAATCCTAATCCTATTTTAGCTTGCTCAGATTTTATGAAGGATTCTTACCTATTCTTCAGAGAAACTCATATGAAAAAATCTAGCATCACACTCATATGCTTAGGGGCCCCAAAACATCTTTTAATGACAATTCATTAAATGGATACACAGAGTATGCCTACATCCTTGAGCTTTATAATGAAAATCAATTTCTTGTACCCATCTAACATTTATCATATCAAATCCCCAGGCAATTGCCTCAATTTATGGAATGCAATCTTCATTCAGTGTTTGGAAAATTGCACTCTACTCAATCTATATGAAAAACTAATATCAAAGAAGTAGTTTCTTTACTTGACTAACCATGTTTCAAATGTTGTGACAAATATATTATTCCTAGGATAAAGTAGAATTGTCACTGAGAAACAATCAGAAGCCAAATGGATGATTTCCATTTCCTTTAATATCAGGTCATTAACTTCCATGATCTCCACTCTTGGCAGAAAAAGTCAGTGCAATTAAAATCTATTAACAGAACTTAAATTTGTCTTGAAAAGGGAACTATTAACTAGAGTGCTGGTCCCTAAAGTCCACCTTGCTAACAATTCTCTGATGACGTTTCAAGAATTAAAAATAACTGCACTTGTCATGTACTCGTAGCTTTCTGTCATGTAGAATTCATTGTTGGAAAAATCTCTTCCTTTCTCCCATGGAGGCCTATCATTTAAACTCATCTACTGCAAATATACCCAGTGGGGCAAAGATGAGTGTCCTCACAGTTAGTTTCACTTGTGAACCCAGCCAGTGATTCAAGTACCTCTACTTTGTTCTAGGTTGCTGCACTCTAATGATCGACAGTAAAGAGGATATGTAGAATTGACTCTTCACAGAGACTGGTTGAAACAGTGCTAAAAAATAGCATCAAAGGAAAACATCAGAACAAGACGGGAGTTTGGGGAAATGGACTATTTCTCTTTAGAAACTGGATAAAGAGATAATAAGGGATCTTACTCTATGAACTCCAGTTGACCCAATACTGATTGATTAATGGAGTTGTAATGGAGATGAGTGTGTGTGGGATATTGTGGATTTATAGACAGTTCACCTCCTGAAATCCATTTTGGAATATCGTGGAAGAAACAAGTAAGCATGCAAACAAATAAAAATAGAGATGTCCAATATATTGGGAGACTGCGCTTAGTTGAGACAACTTGAAATGTAGTCTCCTGTTCTAAAATGAAAATTACAGTCATGGGGAAGGAATCCAACCTCATGCAAAGACTAGAAATGGTATTTTTTATTGTATGTATATAACATTCATTTAATAATATTTATAGAAAGCACCCTATGTGTAAGGCACTTTTCTTGTCATTGGGATATAGCAGTAAACAAAACAAACACACATTCCAGCTCTTGTGGAGTCTCTATTCTAATAAAGGAGATAGACATGAAGTAAACAAGAAAAGTATATAATATGTCAGATTGCAATAGTGCTATGAAGAAAAATAAAAAAGGTCAGAGTGACAGATTATATTGTGGAAGGTCTTATTTTAAACAAGGTGGTTAGGGAGGATGAAGAAAATTTTTTAAAGAAAAAGAAAATAATTTTCCTTCTTAAAAGTAATGGGAAAAATAGGCTAGGATATATTGCATTTTTTTAAATCATTATTTTTAATTAAACCTGGAGAAACAAAGAAACTCAAGAAATTAAAGTCATAATGCTACTTATTCTGCTTCTGTTAGTGTCAAACACGAAGCAAAATAACTTATCTCGCTCACTCTCTTTTCTATTATAAAAGCTAAAAAGATCCTTAGGACAGCATGCAGTACAATTAGTAGCAGAGTAAAGTAATTCCAAAAAGATAACTTCCAATTATATGAAAAAGTCATCAAAACATAAAACTTCTCTGAGATATAATTTACACATATAGGTACCACATTACATGGGCATCTTTGTAAGTACTTTGATAAGAATAAATTTTAAATAATTGCTTTAATAATAAAAAGAATCTCTATATTCAGGATTATTGAACAGACTAGACTCACTGATCAGTCATGCTCTTAAAGTCTAACCATCTCAATCTATGAATAATAAATCTCACTTTAGAATAGTCATCTATCACCTTTTACAGGATCTGCATTTTAAAATATTATTCTAAAATAATATCATTCCTCTAGTGGAAGAGAAATTACTAGGTCCTGTCCAAGAATTTTTCAATGACTGAGACAAAGCTTGCCATGAGTAGTTTTTCAAAATACTTTCTAATGTCCAGAGCACAAAATGATGTGAATGTCTCATAAGAGGTATCTACCTTTAAAACACAATTTATAATCCCCTTCTTCTTTGAAGAAATTATAATATAAAATGCAAGGCATAAAACAAAAATCTCATTTTAGTCTATAATAAACCCCAGAGCATATTGTCAAATACCTCTGCATTACAATATATATGAAAAAAATCTCATTAAAATAGAATATTCTGTGTGATTTTTCATGTTTAAAAATATTCAACAAGGCTGACTGATATCAATTCTATGTATTGACACATAAAACAGAAAGTATCTATATCTGATAATGCTGTGATCTATATGCTCTCTTTTCCTATAAAATCCTATAATCTTATACTATATTTTGTTTACAAACAGCAAATTATATAACAAAATACAACTTCTTGGTCACCTCCTACATATAGGTATCACACTGAATACTTTCACATATGTCATTTAGTCTTCACAACAGTCTATGAGGTATGTTTTGCTGTCCCCATTTCAAAGATAATGAAACAGTCTTTGAGAAGTTAAATGACCTGCTCAAAGCCACAGTTTACTAGCCTAGCATTGAAACCTCAGACTTTCATAAAAATACTACCAGAATCTCTCTAGAAAAATAAATCACTAGAATTATATAGATACTGTAAACTCATAAAATAAATTATGAGATTATAATCTCTACCAAGCACCTGATTCTAAAGGAATCTGGATTAATAAAACAGCATAGGTAACTTTTATAAACTATAAATTATATGGTTCTGAAACATATACTGATTAACCTAAAATAATACTGCTGTCACATATTTGTACCACAATTTAAAATGTTTAATATTTAAAAAAAATAATTTAATTCAGTTATATTAAGTTAGCATTTCAAGTTTATGTCTAGCTACTATTGCCATCCTAGTATACCTGACTCATTGTTTTCCCCTATTTGACTTACATTTTTAAATGAAAAAACAATATATACGACAGTTTAAAAAAATCAATTAATGTAAATGTCTTTGTTTCAGACTCCCAATTTTATTCCCCAAGGCCAGTACCATCTAAGTTTCTTGACTAGTCCTAAAAAAAAAAAATGTATCTATAAGTATGCACACACATACACACATACTCACACAAATAGAGATGTACTACCTTACTTATTTTTGTAGAAACAAACAGAAAAAAGATAAAGTACACAGAAAAATATCTCTAGGAGGGAGAATAAAGAAGGACTATTATTGTTACTACAGAGAAATTTTGAGAGTCAGATATTTATTAAATAGAAGTAGTCTAGGCATCCCTATATACCAGACAACAATGCAAGGTAGGAGAAGAAAACTGCTGAAAGCAAGACATTTATAATTGAAGTCATGTTTGATAGATAAAAAGGGATAATAAAAACAAATAACCATAAAATATTAAGCACTATCTATATGTGTAAATAAGGACAAAGGGCTTTAGGACAGACTTTGATAAAATAGTAAACCCTGAAGACTTATTTTAGAAAACAGCCTTAACATTTCCGTGTATCATTTTTCTTAAGTCAACTTCCCTGGACAAATGCTGTCGGCACTACAGTGTCTGAGCTGCAGTGTCATCAGCTCTCACACTTGTAGCTTATTGTTCACTAACATGCAGAAGTTTCATGTGTGACCAACACAAAATGGCACTAAATTTTCCTTGCTCTGATCTATCTCATTATACAATTTCACAATATCAACAAGCAAACAAACAAAAAATCCTTTAAAAACTTGGATTTGAATAATGGCAGATAATAATGGTACAAAATTGACACTCAAGTCTTTCTAGCCAAGATAAAAATACTTTGTGTAGTTCTTTCTGGAAAACCATTGCTGGAATGTCCATTTATATTTTTCTTTAGAGAATAGACAGGGATGTAAGATGGGACTAAGTGCAAAGTAAATGTAATACTAAGACTGAGTCCTTTCATAAATATATCATAATTAATACATAATATAGCAAGACCTCATATATCAAATGAATTCAGCCTTTCAAATTATTTTTTTGGACAGGCATATATTTATTTCAAGGGCATTTGGCACTGTCACTTTTAGAACTTCTCTATGGAAATTGTGACAGAGCCAACTTACCAGTTATTCAGGGAAGTAGTCCCACTGAATGACACAGAACATTATAGGTCAAAGAAGTCACTACTAAAGCCAAACACTTTTCACCTTCCCTCCAACTTTATCTCTTTGATTTGACTTCATAAATAAAAGTTACAAACTAATCTTTCAGTGAAAAAACAATAGATGGCATTAAATTTACAATCAATAATAATACCACCTAAGAGTTTTACAAATTTAAAAAAAGATTCAATCAGGTTCTGCGGGCCATATTACTTTGTTCTGCTCTCCGTTAGCTGGCACTGTTCTAGAGCTGGGTCAAATCCTATGGATAGTTCCACAAAGGAACTTATGGGAATAAGTAGAAGTTATTGATGAGGAGGTCTTATTTGACTCACATCAGGAACCATACTAGCTAGGACTAGTTCATTTGTGCCTTGTTTGCATTAAGTGCCATTACACAACATGGCTGAAGTCTTCCTGCATTGTTGAGAAGTGCAGACATTCTAAATAGACAGCTGCTTGTAAAGCTCAACCCCAAGTGCTTATAACCATTAGAACATGCTACCATAAATACTGCTAAATTGTGAAAGATAGCCTGATGACACCAAATCTGTTTTACTAATGATATACCAGAGTCCTTTAATACTACCTCATATATTATCTTATCCTTACACCATTGATTTAAAAAAAATCTATAAACCCCTTCGGATCTCACTACAAGTAAAGTTCAGAGATTTGTTTCATTACTTCTACCTCAAAACACCAGAAACTACTTGATTTAACTGAAACTTGTTTTCTATCCATCTATTCAGAAGAACAAATAAAAACATGTTTCTTTTAATAACACTTCATGCAAGTAAGTCCCCCTTGGTTTTCCAGTTCTAAGCTACAAAAGTCCAAACTTGCTAGGCAATTTTCCAGTCTTTTTATTATTAGAAAGGTTATCCAAAATCAGCATCTCGAGCTGCAAGAAAGGTAGTCTATGTCTGTGTTCTTTTTAAAGTGATTTTCAAGTGTGATTAATCTTAGAAGCACATCTTCATCAAGAGAACAACAAAATGGAATAGAACAAAACAAACCATAAACCTCATCAGGGGAGATTTTCAAGGAAATCTATGATTTAACCTTGGCCATCTCTCCCTGTTTTGGGATATATAACAAAACTTCTACAGAGTTCTCATCTCTCTGTTTAGTAATAGCAATTTGATAGCCATTATTAGGGGTTGAAATGTACTCAACGCATCACTATCAATAACAATCACCTTTGAGGGAATATAGGAAGTAGCAGCCAATCACCTGAGTTTTGAATCTTGGTTGCCTGGGTTAAACAGCTCCGATCAGCCACTAATAAAATAATCTGTGTGCCTCAATTTCCTTATGGATTAAAAACTGATATGATAGGCACAAAAAACTTACTGCACTCTCTAGAAGAATGTAAAAGCTCAATTAATATTATTCATTGTTATGCTGAGTTCTAAGTCATTAATTGCCCTTATCAGTCCCAGACTTTAACTATAGCTTTAAACACATACAACCAACCAATTTATTACTAGCAAAAGATAGATTTTCTATCTTAAATCTATTTTAAAAGGTTCATTGTATTCAGTCTTTTAGTTTGTCCACAAAATTGACTTTTCATTCTTCAGTATTCTAAGAATTACTAGTTAATCTATTCTTACTATACCTCCCATCTTTATCAAACTCATCACTTTACACATTTCTCCTATGCTCTCAGTTCAAATGACCTCCTATCAAAGAAACTATTGTTAGCCTCCAAGATTCAATATTTGCTCATTTTTCAGTCTTCAAGCAAGAAGTAATGGTTCAAACAGAGTCCATTACAAAGTTTTACATAGTGCTAGTAAAACTCAGATTTGGTTTTAAAGGCTCACGAAAAAACATCCATTTTGAGCATTTCCATCTTTAAATATTTTAATATTTTCTTAAGTGATTAGTCATTAAGAAATGAACAATCAAATAAAAATTTCATTGGCATGGCTTTATTAAATATATTTAATAATCCAAGTAAAGGGACTGGTGAAAGCACGAAATATTTAGTCCGTAACATAGTTCATTATTGACTAGAATTCAAAAATCAAAGCAAGTTCTTAATTAATAACTCCTTTGAATAACTCCTATTTTATTCTGTGGCTGAATTACCACACTGATACTTATTCATTTAATTATGCCCTAGCCCAGAGAACTGACATTTTTTACTGGCAGGTTATGAAATGTTTGTTAATGCTATGAAGTCTAATTACAAAAGCCTTCTTTCAGAGGTTCACAAAAGGTGGAGAAGAGTGAGAAAATTACCTCCCTGGTTGCCAAAGGAAATTTTATAATATGAATGAAAACAAATAGAATAAAATAGATGAATGATACAGGTATAGGTGGTTTAAAGTACACACATAAGAGAAACTGGGCATAGAACACAGATTAGAAAATTGTACGCTTGGTCCAGTGCCTTCCTTTGGGACTTTGCAAATAAATAAATAAATAAATAAATAAATAAATAAATAAATAATATATTTTCTTTTTTTGTTCAATGAGTTGGCTGAAGTTTCATGGTAGCTAGTATGTTATCATTGCTCAAATAATTAGGCTTGGGAGCAATAGATTTTTTTTAATTGGCTATCTCAAAGCAAGTACCATTAAAATTATCTAATTATCCTTTGAGGCAACTTGTACAGATGCTTTAAATATTTACTACCCTACTGTCATTGGATGCTGGTTCCAATTTTATACTTTAAAACTTAAAGGGCTTATGAAAACACAATGGTGAGACACTGAAGAGTACAATTTACTTATTCAGAAATTTTAAAGTAATATTCAGGAAAAAAAAGAAATATTCAGAAAATTAAAACAAGTTATATTTAAACTCAAAAACTATTAGGTAATTTTGGCTAATAAAAGTAGCAAAACTAATATTCACTTTCAATTTATCCACATACCAATAAAGGCTAAAGGTATTTCTTAGTCTAAATGTAACCATTTAGCTATATTCAATCAACAAGATTGCTAAGCAGATAAATATTTACCACCTAAGGAAAAAATGCTCTTCTATAACACAAAGTATGGTTTAATCAGTCTTTAAAAGCAGGTGAATTTTAAAAGATATCATTGTATTAAATAATTCTCTAAAGAAAATATTGACCTAATTACTCAAGCAAAAATATACAAAAGTATTTGAACTATAAAAATCATTATTTACCTTTATTGTATGTATAAGCAGAACTTTAATAACTTGTAGGTAGATAGGATACTTACAAGTGAACCTGACAGTTTCAGTCGACTAGAGAAATATGACCCAAGTACTCTGCCCCATCCTGTATGTCCATAGGCCTCATGCTACCATTTGCCAGCCCTGCTTCAATCTACAGAGGCATGCCTACTGTGCTCCCTGTCCTTACAGAGTCCAAGGAAGGTATGCCTTGCCCAGATTGAAAAATCAATTATTTCTCCTTTCCCCTCTTCCAAGAAACACTTTTTGATTAAGACTATTTTCTTTCTGTTCTTGATGCCCTACCTCACATTAATCAATACTACCCTTCAAGGAATTTCCATAGGAAGAGATACCTGTAGTGAAGATCAGTGGAGATTTAGTTGGTATATTTGTTTTAAAAATTAGTAACCTTCTTTCTTAAAGACAGAACATATATATACAACATAATTATGTGGTTATCTCTACTTTATTCATTAATTTCAAGTTTTCAAGCTGAGAGGGTTTGTTTTTTTTATGTTTAAACTGAAAGCTAGAGAAACTTGCAAAATTCATTTAATTTACTCTGCTGTTTTCAGGTAGAAGTCTCTTAAACCAGGCATATAGGCAGCTCATTATTCTTAGAAAACTCTAAGAACTATCTGCAAACTTATTTTATAACACCATTAAGGTGTCTTCTCACTGCCACAGGGCAGGAAATATTTCCTTTTCCTATGCCTGATATATTTTTAAGTATCACATATTTTAAGTGTGTTTCCTTTCCTAGTTTTACCAAGTGGTTAAAATATAAAAATATTGCATCCACCTATAGTTATATTTTAATCATAGTACTGCCTTTTAAAGCAGGGTCTTTAAAAAAATTGTCCTCATACTGTAAGAATTGTGTATTAAAGAACCCTAACTAGGCAATCTTCAAATTTTAAAAACACTAATCTATTTCTGAGAGTGAAAACTGGAACACTAGTCAAAATGGGAAATAATGTTAGAACTTTTGAAATCTTGTGATGATTTCCCCAATAGTGTAGGATAAGGATAGAGCCTCTGATTTACCTGGACCTACCTTGGATTAAAAGGGAAATAAAAGTAGAATTAAAAAAACAGTTAAAAGTTGCTAAAATCTTCTTAAAAATAAATATATTCCATTCATTTCTACCACCAATGAATTTAAAAATATATATTAAGTTCATTCTATACATAAGACTTGCAATCCATTAAAAGATATGAGGAAAATTACAAAGCTCAAGGCAACAGAGAGTGTGCTACAGGAGTTGAGAGTAAAGAAATCCCATGTTGACTGGTCTGTATGGGTACGAAAGCACTTCAGAGAGGCCCTGATGCATGGGTTGGATTTTAATGAAAGGAAATAAAGTAGAGAAAACACCAGAAAATATTTCAGTGGGGAACTGTAGAAGGAAAAATGTAGAAAGATTAAAGGAATAACATTCAAAAAAGGAAAGAAAGAAATGAAGACCAGAAAGAGAGAGAGAGAGAAAGAAGATGCTGATTTAAAATATGAAGGCATTCAATTGAAGAAACATGATTGGATAGCAGGTTGAACCAGATCAAAAAGGCACTTAATATTAGGCTCAGCCTATTTCATTCTGAAAGTAATAGGGAACCTGAGAAGGCTTTTGATCAAGGACATAGGATTAGATCCTTAGCAAAGAAATACAGTGCGAAGTGTAATATAAAAAAGAAGAAGAAATGAATTGTTAAAACACAAATCCTAACATGAAATTATGGAAAAAGGAAGAAATAAATTTAGAGCTTACAATGGTTTGATTCTTGGGACTTTTATTTTGTTATTATACCTCATACATACACATATACACAAACACAGTTTCTATTATGTTTCAAGCATTAATTCATGTGTTTAAAATAACATTATATATACTAATATCTTCAATTTAAATTAAATTATAACACATTAAGTACTGAATTAACTGGAAGAAATAAATGAATATAAAAGGGAAAAAGAAAAATGATGACTCCAAGGTATTAACCCTTTATCTAGGAGGTCATACACATTAACTTAAATGAAACATAAGAGGTTTGGTTTGTTTACAAGATCAGTGCTCTAATCACCGGGCTTTGGAGTAGCAGTAGATAAAGCTCTCTTACTTCCTTTTGTATGTGAGGCTCTATGTGTGTTATTAAAAAAAAAAAAAAAAAAAAAAGCAAAGCATGAAGAATGGAAGAAGTGGGGTTCTAAATGACAGCTTAAAAAATATCTGTTGCGGAGAAGGGATACAGGGATAAAGGAGAGGGAGATGGAATAAACAGGAAGTGAGTAGAAGCAGCAAGGGGTTTGGTCAGTGCCCTTCTCCGAATCCTCACAGGTGAGTAGTGGTCGAAAGAACTGGACTGGAGATGGGTACCTCTTTTGGAAAGTTTGCAGTTATTAGGCTTAATCAAATTAGAATTAGTTAAGTAGGAATTAGACATTCAATGATCATTTTAGGTCAGGGTGATACGATTTTCTTATTATTTTTGAAAAAAATGTGAAATTCTGGATAGGGAGAACCTTTGTTAGAAGGTCATTCAGAGGCTAGTTTTATGATTATTGTGAGAATGAAGATCAAAGATTGTGTCAGCTAGGATAGGAAATAAACATGACTTGGAGATTGCAAATGTGCGCGAAGTAGTAGCACGAAGGAGGAACTAGGGACCATAAGAAGGACAGGAACAACAACAAAAAATACAGAGATGCAATCTTTTCCAAGAAGTTTAAAACAAAAACAAACAAACGACAACAACAAATCTAAACAAGGTAGTCAGCAATGGCTTCCTGGAAGAAAATAAATCTTATGTGAGATTTCCTGACTGAATAAGAGCTGGTCATAATCAAAGTGGGAGCGAGTAGAGGGGAGAGAGAGAATAAGAAACTCGAGAGTAAGTTGAGAAAGACTAGAGTGTACAAGCCACAATAAAAAAATACTGTGAGAGAGGAACCAAGAAAGATATCTTGATAGGAGGTCAAAACAAAACAAAACAAAAACATGGACCAGAAGTTTAAAAAATAAGGAAGTTTAGAGCGCTCAGTCTTAGATATTCATCAATCTTAATTCTGTGCTCTGTCATTAGTAGTATTCAGCTCTTCTTCATGCCTGAGTCTTGGAGTAAAAAATTATATTTTGCCTTGGCTTATTTCAGAACACCTCTGTCCCTCATGCTTTCATCTCATGTTTTCATCTCTACCTCATAATTTAGTCTTCCTCTACATCTTATCCATAGTCTTTCTTTCATCCTAATTTTGAGCTTGTCATAACTTCTCATGGTCATGTGCTACTTCATGGCATTCTTTTGGCTTCATTTCAACTATTAATGACTCTTTCTCTTGATCTAACTAACCCTATTTTTGAGTCAGACAACGTCACAGGACCAGTGACTTATAGCTCAACTATCTTTGGAACAGGTGCGCAAACTAATAATCAGTGAGGATACTTTGATTCCTGTCATGTCTCCTCCATTTCTGGGATGTCCCTAAAATAAATAATTCTTAAAACAGTCAGATTTAAATAATTACAATTATTTTTAATCCTATAGTCAAAGAATATGAGGGAAAAAAAGAAAAGAAGGTTGAATCACACACAAAAAATGAAATGTTAAGTGTCCAGATTTTCTCAATATAAAATATATCTTCAATAGTTAGCTTAGGTAACCATGAGAGTACAGACATATTTTTTAAATTATATGAGTCAATTAAAGAGGGAGATAATGATTTTATTTTGAAGAAATGTTCAAAATAATTGATCTTTCATCTTTGGCTCTCCACAGTACCTTTCAAAAATATCATTTTTTGTTAATTTAGAAAACACCATGAGAAATATGGAAATCAATCATTCTTTCTTTACAGTCCTTTCTATATCAGAATAGCATTCTGCTAAGAACTTCATTTTCAACTCAATATTTTTTCAGATTTATATAAAGATGTAAATCTTACCTAAATATAGAATATAAGGAATTCCCTGACCATGTTCAATATCTGAAGAGAGTCTAGTACAATTCTATGTGGCTTATTGGGATTTCAATAAAAAGCTATTAAAAAGAGAAAAGCAGAAGACCCAAATTATAGCCACATGCTACACCTGACTCAGATACTTATTTTGTTCAGTCCTCATAAGAGTAACAAAAGTAAACTCTGTGTGTATGTGAGTTGTGTGTGTATGTATATATAAATATTCACTGAAAAAGATCTCAATTTCAGTCTTAAAAAAAAAAAAAATAACCCTGGAAGTTCTAATAAAACTATGCCTGCATTGCCACATGTCAACAATCTAAGAAACCATACCCCTTCAATCAGGCATTCAGACACCAGTGTATCTCAATCCCCACCACATTATATTTTTTAAGATTGTTTAAAAGTGTCTACCGCCAAACAGACATTATATCAGGGGGAAAAAAAAACAAAACTTAAGTGCCTTTTTCTCAACACTGTAGGTACTTTCCAGATCAACTATATGAACCATTCCATTCCTAAGGAAGCATCTCATGCATATTTATGTCCATATCCTTCTGCCCTAAATTAGTTAAGTATATTGCTCAAAGTCAAGGGTTCTAAATAATAAATCTTGAATCTGAATCTTCACACCAGAAATCCAGTGCTGTTCCAGCACTGGCACCAGTAATAGGACTAGCATCTGAGTAACAATCATTTCTCCAAATAAGAGAGATGAAGATATTCTAGTTTATCTGAATTATATCACAAGAACAAACTTACTACACAGAACAAGCAAAACTCAAAATCAATATATGGTCTCTCTTTTCTGAATTCTCATCTTATTTCCCTAAACAATAAAAGCAAAATTAAATACAAAAAGCATCAGACCATCCAAAAAATAGGTATCTTTGAAAGAAAAGCATGTCCATCTTCAGTCACCTCAGAAGAAAAGTGGCAAAACATTACTTTCGCCTTTAAGAAACTTCACTGCTCAATGTCTACTTTCAATTTTCCTAATATAACCTAACATTGGCTTTTATACAAAGCTCTTGAAGTTATCCTTTTGTTCATTCTATGCTTCTCATCTATAAATGTGCTCATCAACTTGTCAACCAGATGGTTAGAATTTATACTTAATCTTCACACTAACCTTCAGCTAAAATTCTCTCCCATCCCTTAATAATTTCTAATCTTGGTTACTGCAATTTCTTTTTTGTTGTCCTCTAGAAATTGATACTCTTTAAATCATGTGTGGCCAGAATATGTGGTTAAAATAATATTTCCCCCCTACTGGTTCTCTTTCACAAATGTGCTTCATTCACTGTCTCTTGGAAAATTCCATCCTCCTGTAAATCACTCCAAATACCTCACTATAATTATTTTCTATCACTAGAATATGGAGTCATGCATCACCAATTCTGTCTTCTCGGATTCGTTCTGTGAAGTGCCAAGCAGATATTCTATACGGCATTCTTTTTTAAGAATATTGTTTTAAAGTGTCTGTCGTGGTGAAAGAGCAGGAAAACATATGAAGGACTATTTATTTTATTTCTTCTCTAGGAAAAAGGAAGGAGTAGTTCAAAGTATATTCCACATTCTAGATTTGCTTTGAAATTTAATTTGGGGGATAAAATTTCTAACAATTTAGAATTTGCAAGTAAATGGTGTTTCCCAGTTCTAATATCTTTTGGGCAAAGATCAGAAGTTCAACTCTACCATATGAAGTATTAAAATACAAATATTGGAAAACTGTACCATCAAAGAACATCATTTTAGGCAATAAGCTTTTCAATTTCAGAAGGTTTGGTTTTATAACTTCATATCGAGTCAACTACAAAAGCATTTTGAAATTTTTTAGTAAGAAAAGGGAAAAAAAGTGCTTTTGAGGGGGAGGGGAATGGAAGAAAAAGACATTTTATCAAATCCATGTATATGATTTGGTTCACAAAGATATTTGAAGTAAAACTCCAATAACATATTTTAATTTTCTTGCTGCAAATTTCTGAAAAAAATGTACATGTGAAGCAAATTCTTATCCAGAATGCTCGCTATCTATCAATATCGCTCATTCATTCTTATTCTCTTTTCTCTCCTCTCTCCCTTCTGCTCCTTCCCCTCCCCTCCCCTCCCAGTCCCTCCCCTTCTCTCTCCTCTCTCTCTGTCTCTGTCTGTCTGTCTGTCTGTCTGTCTGTCTCTCTCTCTCTCTCTCTCTCTCTCTCTCTCTCTCTCTCTCTCTCTACCTCTCTTGCTCGTTATAACTAGGAATACTTCTACGTTCTGCAATTCACAGTAAATTTTCGGGATAAAAATTAATCCTACAGCAGAAAAGAGAATTGTCCTGGAGAATAAGACCTTCACAAAAGACACAAGCTACAATACTACTAGCATCAATCTACTTAAATAGTCACCCTGCCCTTTTCATATGAAACAGAGGTGAGAAAGAAGGTATTCATTTCAAATCAAACCCTCTCCTGAAGATGGAATTGGGCTCAGCTACTCCTGAAGCATTTGACCTACAGGTGAGTAGAGTATAGTAGCTGCAAGAAGAAACTAGGGTTATTGCAAGGAAAGAGACAAAGGGAAAATGGATGCGGAGTAGACAACTGACCAATATCCATTAATCTGAATGAAAGTTTTAACTGAAGCGTCCCATATTCTTTACTTTTTTCCATTTATAAACAAAAAATTCTAGCTATATTCTGATTAGAGGCAAATTACAGTAATTTAGAAAACTCTTAACCTTAAAATCATGAAGATGAAGAATACTCACTATGCATAAAATTTAAATATAAAGCAGAAAATCTATTAGAGATGAAATAACGATCAACTTTCCTGCATAATCTAGAAATCTCTTTTTTTTTTCAAAGGAAGGAATCATCCTGGAATGAAGCAAGGAGGCAGGCAGGCAGGATGGAAAAAAAAAAAAAGAGAGGGAAGAAGCATGGAAATCACATGAAAGTAACATGAAAGTAAATTTATTGTTTTGGAATGTTTAGATCTCTACTATGAACTTAAGTTTTCAGTATCTTTCTTGGAGCATGAAATGGTCTTAGAATACTCATGCACAATGGTATTTTTCATTTTCTACACTTTTATTTTCAAAATAATGAGCTATAGAAAATGCTATCACTTTTTTGTGCTTTAATAAACAGTAAAATTCAAAAGACTCTATGGAGGACAGAAAATTTAAATGATAAGAATTTTTTCTCTTTAATCATTCATTTTCTCTGTGAAATTGGTTTAGCCTAGCATCTATTTGTCTTTTAAATAAATATCACATATAAATAAATGTTCCAAGCGGGTAGGTAAATCTCTGCTCTTATTCTAAAGTTTTCTTGTAGAAAGACTCAACCAGGGCTAGTATGCCAGTGTTTCATAGTTCTACCACTGTCTATGCACACACTTTTTAGTTGTTCGATACTTATAAATGTCACATTTCTTATGAAAATAAATATCTTCCTCCTGAAAGAGTAGCAAATTAAGACTACATGTACATTTGCTACTATATGCTACATTTGCTACATTTAATTAAAAAGGGGTAATTTTTCAGCATGTTTGCAGAAGTTTTATAAATTTTTTCCATTAAAATATTAAAAATAACTCCACCAATAAATTCTAGATAACAAATAAAATATTCCTTATATAGTTGTAAAAGAAATCACAGAAATATCCAAAGCTTATATATTCAACTAGATCTAAATTATTTTCATTAACCCAACATGATTTGTGAAAGTTTCTATTATTGAAAAACCTCCAACTAACCTAGTTTATAAACTGTAAGATTTGAAATCATTTACTAAAATAATTGTTAATGATTCATTGTTTTAGGCTGGCCAGTTATAGGCCAGAGCTGTATGTATCAGTCACTCACTTAGTTAGCAATGACACTGATGGAAATTACTTTCTTATAAACAGTTTTGAAACCTGAGCCCTTGGCAAAAGTCAGTTATTGAAAAAGAATAATAAATCTTGGAAATCAGTGACCTGTCTCTTCTAATACAAAATAATAAAAACTAAACACAGAAACCCCCGGTTCTGCTTAAAGGTCGAAATAACATATAGTTCCACAATTTAAGAGTATCAATTCAAGATAAAAAGTCATCTATGTTGAACCACTAAAAGTAATGAAGGAGGAAAGAAAGTTATTAAAATTCGTAAGTAAATGTGGGTACCAGGCTACAGTGAATAGTTTACACTACGAACATACTAAATCACTACTAGTCTATACTATCAGGATCCAGTTTACCTATCGAGCTGTTTATTATCCCAAACAATTTTTTTTATATAGAAATACCTAGGTTACTCTATTTTAAATAAAATACAACTGAATGAATTTTAAAAACATCTTTATAAAAGCTATAATACTTTTATAATCACAACTCTTTTTTTTGAGGCACTGTTTCTGAAACTGTGATCCTACTACCATTACAACTTTCAATATGCTGATCCTTGGGCTCTTCCCAAGAAATTAGGAACAGGATCTTTGGAATTGAAACCCAGATGCTGAATTTTCAACAAATTAGTAATTTAGCACTGAGTTTAATTGTTGTTTTTGGCAATGCAAAATGTTAACTAAATAGTTCAACATAAATATTAGCCCTACTGATAGAAAAATTATTACACATTACTCAAATTAAATGAGTCTCTATTCTTGCTTATATACTTTCATTTAGCTCTTATAGAGTGCTTTCTCTTATGAAAGAGTGAAGTAACATTTAATGGTTATCTTTCACTTTAGCTATCAATGCTTTAATCTGAACTTAATGTTTCAAAATGCCAGAATTCCAAAGATGATACAATAACAAAAAAAGCATTTCTTAAATACATTTCAAAACAATGAAAATGTCTTTACAAAGGAGGATTAAAGGAATCTTCTTCTATTACCAAATAAAATGTATCTTTAAAAAGTTGAAAGTAAATATCATAACTTGAAGTTTAGTTGCATACACAATGAAGTAAAATGAGACAAAATCATAGCTATTCCACTTTCTATTCACGTCCCACTGAAAATCCTAGTCAACAAGACAAGACTCTTTTAAAAAAGCATAATAGTTGGAAAGCATTAATAATCTCTGTAGATATTGTGACTGTCCAAATAAATAATTCTAATGTAATCCACATCAAATTATTAGGAAAAATACTTCAGAAAGTGGCTAGTTTTAATATTAATAAACAAAAACTGGACTTCCTATAAATAAGCAATAAACAAATACATGTATTTTAAATATCCTATACAAAAGTAATGAAAAATATAATATATAATAATTATTATACTATATAATAATTATAGTACTATAGTTTAATTATAGTATAATAATAGTATAGTATATAGAAATTTTTGTACAATAAAATGCATTCACAAAATTAAAATAAACCAGATTTGGATAAGATTTAATCAATGTTTATAACTATAAGTAATAGATGATTATATCCAGAACAAAAAAAGCAGCTATAAATATGCTGCAATATTTTAAAACTTAATAACCAAATATAAAAATAATAGAATACAAACATAACAGAGGGAAAACAGTCAACGTACATACAAAAATGTTTTTATAAAAATTTTAAATACAAAAATTAAAAATTTAAATCTGTGAGATGTGTTGAAATTAAAACTTTCATATAAAGTTCAAAGGAGTATAAAATAGCAAAACCACTTTTGATAACAATTTGGGAGAAGTTAGTAAGTTGGAGAAGCCTTCATCTCTGACTTGGCAGCTCTACTTTTTAATGTGTATGTTCTAAATAAACTGTTGTCCATATGCATAAGAAGTATACATAAAATGTTTAATGTTATTTTATATAAGAAGAAAGGGACTCAATATAACCATCACTAGTACAATGTATACATAAGTCATGGGTCACTCATTAATGCACTTTATACATTATATACCTACAACAGACAAATACATATTCATATAAATAATCTCAAAAACAATATTCAGAGAAAAAATAATTTCAAAAGGATACAGAATGATGCCAAATTTTACAAAATATTAAAATATGCAGATGTACTATATATTTATTGCTGCAAATACATGTATCAAAATATAAGAAGATTATGAAAACTACACAGTAAATTCAGAATAATAATCAATCCCGGGATAACCAGGTTAGCCTCAGGAGGAGGTACACAGGGAGTGTCAATTGTCTCTGTAACACTTGGTCTATTTACTTCAAGAAGCAAGTATAACAAAATAATAGCCTATGATGAAACTGAATGTGTCTACACAGATATTTCTTGCTCTTCATTATTTACAGTATTTCAAAAATATTTTCTAACAAAAATTTTGAGAGATTTTAAACAGGTAATTAAACTAAGAACTTTATGAAGCTCAGTTCAACTATCTTGGCCAAAACAAGAAGTATCACAAAGAAATAAAACAATGTTTAATTATTACAATACTCAAACACTCTGCTAGCGTAAACTCTTCAAAACTCTTTTTCATTAATTTGCACTGTGGACTTCAGCTTTTTTATATAATTAATTCCAGCATA
Organism: Solenodon paradoxus; assembly: GCA_004363575.1. NCBI lineage: Eukaryota > Metazoa > Chordata > Mammalia > Eulipotyphla > Solenodontidae > Solenodon > Solenodon paradoxus. Next base: position 2,212,047 of record RJWH01000007.1, on the reverse strand, counting down.
TGATTATAGATTAGTCAGTCGACTTTATTTTGTAACATGCTTAATTACCTAGCAAATTTTCATTCTCTGTGTTGTTTAGCCTCATATTGAATTTAGAGTTTATTTAAACTGCTTCCTGCAGTTCTCTGTGCAGCTGAAAATCCATCCCTGAGTTAGCTGATATTTATGAAACTTTAAAAAGTATTAACTTTCATGGTTATAATAGAATTCTGAGTAGTATTAGGACTTTATGGAGACTATGGCTCCTATGGATAGTTTCCATTTCTTCAACTGCATATAGTATTTTTATCTAATTTAATAGCCTGTGCAGACATTGCATGATATGAAATGATAAGAGAAAGGTGCTGCATTGACAGGGAGAAATGTACAAAATACCTCTTAAATTGTTACCAAAAAAACCCCAACAATAACAACAACAAAACATGCTCTACAGTACAGGAATCTACTGATAGAGAACAGAGCATCTCAATTTTCTTTTGCCACTCACCTCTTGTGGCCTTGGACAACCCTCATCCCCTCCTTGAACCTGGGATTACTGGGATTACATGTGGAGATAATGACAATGTCTTCCCAAAACCACTGGATTCTGTGAGGCCTGACAGATGATGCATGTGGAGGTTCTTTGTGAACAATTAAATATTCCCAAACCACCAACTGTGATTGCCATTATTCTGCTACTTTTGCAAACTATACACACACACATGCACACACACACACACATGTACTTGTGAGAATTAATACAATAAAATTCCTAGAAACAGACAGGAAAAAATTAGTATGGAAGCCTCATCAAGTTATGGTTTTTCATGTGAATAACTATATCTGTTACAGGAAAACATCTATAAGAAAATAACACAGCTAATGAAATTTTAGGAAGGAACTCTACTCAAAATAGGAGTATAAAATAAAGTCAGAAAAGGTTTCTGGAGTGTTTTCTTCCAAAATCATTCAAGGACTAAACTAAATGGTAATTGCAATTTGTGTACAAAATTCAAAGTGGACACTCACTGAAAGACGGAAGGTGGAGAATGCCATGGGTATTTGGTTTTCTCAAAGCAGTGGTTCTTAAAGTTTGTTCAATGGATACGGAGAGTGCTGAGAAACTTTCAAGAATCCATGAGGGCAAATCATTTGCATAATAATACTAAGATGTTATTTGCCTTTTTTACTGTGTGGATATTTACACGGGTGGTGCAAAAGCCCTGATGGGACAATTGCTGGTGCCTTAGCACAAATCAAGGCCTTGACATCAAACTGTATTAGTCATCACAATGATCTTCACTGCCAAACACTTGTATTAGAACAAAACCTATTTCATTCAAAAATGTCCTTAATGAAACAGAAAAATAATTTTATTAGATGTTAAATCTTGAGCTCAATTCGATTTTTTAATTCTGTATAGTGAAATGGGCAATATACTGAAAACATCATGCTCCATATTAGCTACAAGCGTTGTTTCAAGGAATAGCTCCCACGTGGTTGTTAGAGTTGCAAGCTGAACTAGCCACTTTCTTTTGGAACACCATTTTTACTTGAAGGAACAACTGAAAGACAAGCTACAATTATTCAGACATATATTGGAAGACACTTTGACAGTTAAATGAAATGAATGGGAATGGGTCACTTCAAAGAAAATATTCATTGCTGATAATAGCTCTCAACATTCAAGAAAAAATCAGTAGCCTGAAAAACATAATAGTCTATGTGAGCATAACAGCTTCCTCAATAATTTTTTTATGAGAACAGTAATGGTATTAACAATTACATTAAAAATTGGATTTGTTTATGCTATATAATGAAATTCATCAAAATTTGGAGTATCTACACAACGCAGTGAATCAAAATTTTCTAAATGACCAGTGTATGATGTTACAATATTATACATGGGTAACATATAATGCACTATTCATTCTAGTACAATATACATCAATGGGTTTTAGATCAATAAAATATAAAAAGTTCATTAATATTATTTTAGATTTCACATTTCAATTAATTTTTAAGAATGCAGCCCTTGTTTAACTTAGGTGTAGAGAAAAGGAAGAATATTCATAATGGTTCAATAGCACTATTAAAGTACCCCTCCCTTTTTCAATCAATGAACTAAGTATGGAGGAGGAAAGTGGAGTGAAATGGAGAAGAGCAAACTAGATGGGTTGAGTAGAAAGGAAATTATCCAACTCCATTACATGATTTTTCAATAAGACCTATGCATAGTACGACACACATTGTGAATCTTATACTTTAGTGCTATTTGCTTCCAAAAGATAGCATTTGAAAGTGTTCTGCCCACAGGCTACCACATGACATTATCCAATTGTGGCAAGTAGTCTTCTTCTCTGACCATCCAGTCCTGGGGTCCTTATTCACTGGTTAACAGGCATGGAAGAAGTATGAATGTTCATTTCATTTAACTTTGTTGGAACACAGGTATAATTCATATAACAAAGATCCTATGAAAATTTAAACTGAAGGTTAATTTGCCTAAAATTACACTTCTTTGTTCTTTCCTTTCCCATTCTATGCCTCCCTAACTGGTTTCTCACTTTCTTAATAAATTTATTTTTAAATAAATCCTCATCTTCCTGCCTGCTTCTAGGAAATCCAACATTAGACAACTAGTAGAGAGAGAGTCATTCAATTATTTGGTCAATGCTTGCCTAAATTTCTTTAAATGATGATAAACGTCCATCACCATAATGAGAAGGTCAATTTAATTTCATATCAACGTGATTTGAGCTAAATATAAAATAAAATAAGGAAAAATTTTAACTCTACCCAAAGCAACAATGATAAAATTTTGGTTATGATCTTATTCATTTTTTTTAAAAAGGACATTGTCAGGTGCAATGTTTGGATCCTAGGACATTGTAGCATTCTTCTAGAAAAGTGTCTGAAGGGAACAAATATACAGCAATCCTGTGATGAGACCAAAGGGATAGATCTGTGTCAGAAAGGCATGAGTAAGTTTACAAGTCGAGATAATAATCAGTGAAGAGGAAAAGAATGGAAGATTACTGGTGGTTGATACTCCCAATAAAATGAGAAGACAGGGTGAAAAAAAGAAAATAATGGATGATAGGGAGAATGAAAGTGCAGAAAACAAAGAAGTGTGAAAAATAAAAAAAAAGGGTGGACATGTGAGGTGATCAAGCAGCATTCAGAGGCTCCAGACATCATTTTCTGGCATTGGTAACAGAATGCAACATTCACTATACCTGACTGCCTGCTTTCACATTTCAGTCAAACTACCATTTCCTTCTTGCCAGTACTCCATTTAAATTCACATTAATTTCTCATACTATTCCACTACCATTACTTCTTTATCGTTTTCTTGTTTTTTATTCTTTTTTTCTATATTTTGATATCCGAAATCAGCAGCTGGTCAACACATGTTCCCAAAAATCAATAAGCAAAAAAGTAAGTAAGATACATTACCAAATTTCTACCAGTTTTCTTTCAGAGTTAGACTGTAAGAGTCAGTTGTTTTTATAGCACCCCAGAGGAAACACTAGTCATAGAAATCTGTTCTGTACAAAAGCATATCTAAAATTTCTCTTGCCAGTCACAAAGGAAAATGGTACACAGGAATTCCAACACTTACATAAGTCTAGAAAAAGTCATTTCCTATAAAGATGAAAACTGAGCAGAGACATTCAAAATATGTTTTTGTAATTCTTTAAAGCAGGAATAAACTACTTCTAATACCGACAATTGATATCTATCCTCAGTATGTATGTGTGTCAATAGATAATTGCTAAATATGGTAAAAAATAAAATTGAACTATTGGTGGTAAACTTAAATGTATTATATATAGGTGTTGATTTACAATGATGCACACTAATCTAGATAATGTTAAGATGCAGTACTTCTTCAAAAAAAATTTTAAAGTAAATAAAATATTATCATTAAAGAATTTTAATAAACAGAATTCTAGCATCTAAAAGCAAAAATATATATGTATCATAGTAGCTCATTTTTAAATTAATCCAGACTAGTATATAAAGCATTTGAAGTAAATCAATATTTTAGAATGATATTAGAAAGCTTCTTTCCACTATAAATTTACTTTTTAATTTGTTTACTTAGCTGTACTTGTTAGAGAACATGACAAGTTTTGTTTTCAACAGCATGTAAAGATTCCTGAAGTGCTCAAATTTAAACCTAGTCCCAGGCCACAGAAATATATCAGAAACAATGTCACAAATGGTTTCAGAAGGGCTAAACAGGATACTCTATTCAGAGATTACCTACCGTCAAAAAAATTTTTATCTTTGCATTTTAAAAAAATTCTCAAACAAATTCTTTTCTCCTAGATTTGAAAGAAAATGCTAGCTATATGATGCCTGCATATAAATAAATGTCATAGATCAGAAAAGCTTTTGAGATGGAACAGAAGCACTTGAACTGTGTGTCAGAACATAACGTGTTTTAGCAGCAAAGTAGTTAACTTGATAGAGCCAATTCTGTTTCAGTCCATTTGTATCAGGAGAAATATAGGTAATCATTTTTAAAAATCAGACTCTAAAAGAAAAACTTCTAAGAGAAAATAATACAGAAAACAAAAAGTTCTCAAATCTGGAAATACCTTCCAAAAGCCAAGAAGCATTGTTCTCCAAGCACAAAAACCAAGGAAGCTTCTTGATGGCCCTTGGAACTAGATGGACAGTACAATACAATCTGTTGGGTCAGCTCTCTCCTGGGCATGCTGGAGGTGTAAGAGGACTGTAAGAGGACCAGTTGAAGTTCACAGATTTGCTCATTCCCATAAAATGACCACACATTGGGTGAGTTTGGCAAATTTTGTATGAGATCTCCTATTCTGGGCAATGGAAGTATTTCTGTCCCTAAAATTTTGTTCAAAATACATAAATATTCTGTAATTGTTTGCAGAAACAAGAACTGATTTAATGTGTGTGTGTGTGTGTGTGTGTGTGTGTGTGTATCCTTTAGCTTAATAGTCCTCAAAAAGGGATTAACAAAGGACCTTAGTAATTTCAGTAAAGGGCATTTAGCAGTGGTTGGGTCTACTGCCTCAATCGGCATAGTTCACATACATTCCAAGGACCCAGTTGTGTCCCAGAGTCAGGGGCAACGACCAAGATGGACAACTAAATAAAAATAAGCAAATGCTTCTTCCTGCTCTCTTTTCAGAAAAAAAAAAGAAGAAGAAATTTATACTTTCAAAATGACTAAGACATAACAGTAATCATGGTGGTACAATAAAAAATAAGTGAACAAACATTAGCAATGCTCGTTATTTCCTGTTGTTGTTATTGTCTTAAATCATCTACTTTTAAGGTCATACTATGCCCTAATTTGTCAGATATCTGAAATACTAACAATTTATCAACACATTAACAGTTTACAAACCTTCAGTTCTTTTATTCGATCACTTTTATTACAAAATAATTCTTTCTAAACTGATGACATGCACTCCAATAGAAACATTAAGTACATCATAATAATTACACTTTGTAATTATTTTTAAAATGATTTAAAGAACACAAGATTTATTTGAGATATTCTAAGATCATCTAAAATATCTAAACTGTTAGGAGAGTGATGCATTTATACAAATTATAATTTTATCAGATCACAGCATGAAAATTTCCACAGGTGATCACAGTAACTGCTTTTCTTTAGGGTTAAAAACATGCCTGGCTTCTGAGAGTAACAGTACTGTTGGACATGCTACATACAGCTGCTCCAAATGCTTCCTCATCCCCTCATGCCACTCCCCTTCTATCTTTTTCAATCTTTCTAGGTTAATAGGCATCATTTAAGTTCTTAATTTATTATCCAGAATGACCTTAAAGATGGATAAAATTGGATAGAGTAAAGAATATCCAAAGGGTTAACTAAAAATAAAAGGAATTATTGTATATATTAAAATGCTCCCTATATCATTAGTGCATACTAGGCTTTTCCGTTTCAAAGACAAATGTTTGATAAGATTCAGTTAAAAGCCTTTTTTCATTCACTATGTCTAAAAATGTAGGACATGTTACATTGGAGAAATACTCAGAGAAAGCCCAAGTGTAAAGAACCAAAGATTATGTAAGCTTTGGTAAAAATCTCCATATTAGTGTCCCTTGTATCTTAGATATAATTCCATAAAGGACCGTGGACAATGAAAGAAGGGGTAGCATAAAATTTATTTTGAGCTTTATAGAACAGGGATTTGCAAGCTTTAATAATTCCCAACCATAACCACAGATCTCTTTGGACTTCAACAAATAGAAAACAAACAATAATGAGTTCCTGGGGTGACAGGGTATTTATTTGTTATGATAGCATAGAAAACAAAATGTGTGCCTAGGGCATTTGTTTTAATCATGAAAACGAGATAGCTAATGCTCAGAGTTCTTCATTGCTTGATCATTTCTTCAACTAACTTAATAAATGCTAAGGACTGCTTTTTATCCTCTAACCAGTTTAAAGGTATCTACTAAAGTCTGGTATCAACCCAAACATTCACAAGGTTTCCATATCCTAGATTACAAATGAATTTGAAAAGCAGATTTAAAGGGGAAGAAATGCAGAAGGAAGACCATCAAGAATAAATACTTGCTTTATTTACTTTTCAAATATAAATTTGATTATAGAATGTATATACTCATAAAAAGCTATATAATTTCAAGAAAGTTGATAATTTATCCTGAAAGAAAGCATGGGACAATTCTAGCTCTGTTTTATAGGACACTTCAGGTTGAGTAATACTACATTCATTCAGCATTCACTCATTCATTTTTACCAAATCTTTATTGCCCACTACTCAAGTGCCAGGATTTACACAAAGCCCTAGTAATATTATAATACTTCTCACTCAGTTTAGTGAGAGAGTAATCAAAGACTTTACTAACTACTCAATTACAAATGAGATATAATCTAAAGAAAGGAAATACAGATCTAGAAATATTTGTAACAGAGTTGGGATTATTAAGAAAGAGGACAAAGAAAGCTTTCTTAGAAAAAGAAATCCTTGAGATAAGAGGTAAAGAATGGGTAGATTTTAACAGGAAGTTGGAAAGATCTGAGAAAGGCAACAAAATACCTAGAAACTCTGTGGTGAGCAGGAAATGACAAGGAAAAAACAAGAGATTTTCAAAGAATGAAAATAAAAAAAGTTAATGAAACTGGAATGGAGACAGTAAAGTGGTTAGGTTAATCTGAAAAAAATATTTTCACATCTGGTTATATAACAGAGTAAGACTTTTGGGGAGACATTCAATGGTTATACTAGCAGATCCAGTATAATCACAGTTTTAGATGCATTGCTAGAAAGGGAAATATCACATAAGTGAAATCTATGCCCCCTCCCTCACTCTTTATGTGTGTATGTAAGTATATATGTATATGCACATGCATATGTATAACACAAACTTCAGAGTGATACTCAATACAAAGGCAACAAAAGCAAAAGTAAGCATGTGGAACTACATCAAAGTTAAAGCTTCTATACAGCGAAGGAAACGATTAACAAAATAAAAAGCTAACCTAATGAATGGAAGAAAATACTTCCAAATCATACATCTAATAAGAAGCTCATATTCAAAACATATAAAGAATTAATACAAACCTATAGCAAAAAAAAATTCTGATTTTAAAATGAACCAAAAATCTGAATAAACATGTTTCCAAAGAAGAAATAAAGATGGCCAACAGGAACATGAAAAGATATTCAACCTCACTAAACATCAGGAAGATGCATCAAAACCGCAATATCACCTCACACCTGTTGGAAGATAATATTATCACAATATAAGAAATCACAAGTACTGGCAAGTGTGGAGAAAAGAGAATCCTTATGTGCTATTGGTGGGAATTTAAACTTGGGTATCACTGGTGCAACCACTGTGAAAAACAGTATGAAAATTCCTCAAAAATTAAAAAAATATATAATTACCACATGATCCTACAGTTCCACTTTTCGGTATTTATCCAAAGAAAACAAAAACACTAACTCAAAGAGATATGTGCACCTTCATGTTCACTGCAACATTATTAACAATAACCAAGATGCACAATTAATTAAAGTGTCCATCAATAATGAATGCATAAGGAAATTTGCAATACACACTTTCACAGGCATGTGTTTGTGTTTGCACACAAGTAGCAATGGATTAATATTCAGTCATGATAAAGAATGAAATCGTGTCATATGTTACAACATGGATGGACCTTTAGGGCATTATGCTGAGAGAAATAAGTCAAAGGAAGACATCGGCATATTATATCACACGTGGAGTCTTTTTAAAATACATGCTTATAAATACAGAGAATAGACTGATGGTTGTTAGAGGCAGAGGGTAATAAAGGTGGATGAAATGAGTGAAGAGGATCAAAAAGAATAAACTTCCAGTTATAAAATAAATAAATCATGGGAATGTATGCACAGTATGGTCATTAGTTAATAATACTGTGTTGCATATTTGAAAGTTGGTGAGAGTAAATCTTAAAAGTTCTCATCAGAAGAAAAATAAATTTTCTAGCTATGTATTATAGTAGATGTTAACTAGATGTTAACTAGTTATTGTGGGATTATTTCTCAATACACAAATAAATAAATGCCAGTCAAAGGATGACAAACATTAGTGAGACTGAGGAGTCTCCCAGTCTATAGGACTTTTGAACTAAAACTGGGACTATCCTAGGGAAATACAAACACACAAGCTTCAGGATAATACTTAAATTTCAGCAAGAAGACTAATGACACAATGAAGAATCACAGACAGTGAAATTCAATGGTTCTTAAGTTGGGTGACAGATTTATGGGTGTTAAAATGTTTTATTGTCTTTTTATCTTACAGGTTCCAGGTATGTATTATAATAAATTAATTCAAATGTTACATGAAAATGTGGGGGTGGGGTTGATGCTGCAGAGGTAGGTAGAAACAGAATGCTCGGACAATTAGGCCACATTAATAATTTTAGCCTCCAAGTTAAAAAATGAAGACAAAGAAGGCATGGTGGTAAATTTGAATTTTCAAAGATGACTTTGAATGCAATTGGGAAAAGTTTATGTGAAGATGAGTAGACGAAGAGAGACTGATTAATCAATGACTGTAGTAGTGCTGGTCTCTAATGCTGTCAATGGAGACAGACAGTAGTGGAAAATAAAATCAATAGGATTTTGAAGTAGCAAGACATTTCCAGGGTAGATTTGAGACACAGAACTTATACAACTGGATGTAATGTGGTGTCATTCACTGAGATGGAAAACACTGTCAGAGTTTCTAGTTCAGTCTTGAGTGAGTTGAGGTTGAGGTGTCTTTGAGATATCCAAGTGCAAATATCAGGAAAACAATTAGATGCATAAGTTTGAAGCTCAGAGAAGAAACCTGGAATAGTATAAGATAGTATAGCAGGACAGCAAAAGTGCCATTTTTATAAAGATGATATATCTAGTCAAAAACAGTACTTAAGAGATGTCAACTAAGACGAAGTTATGAAATATTTATATAGTTTATATCTCAAGTTCAGCTCACAATAATTCTTTACCCAATTCATTGTTTCTTTCATTTAAAACACTGAAAGAATATATTGAGGTCAAGATATTAGCATTAATCAATAAGCATAACCTCTTGAATTTAGCTGATTAGTTCACTAGTAATATACTGAGTTTGGAAATAATAAAACAGTAATGCACTTAAATTGTGTTGAGGGAAAGGAATTAAGCTATTCTTAAAACTGAACACTCAGAATCGTGAGTGTGAAGATAATGAAGAGCCCAGATGGCTGAAGACAAACATGAAGATGCAGTCACCTGAAGAGCTGAGTACTAAGAGGAGAGGGTACAGCACTATGAATGTAATGCAGGTTTGTCCGGTGCCAATTCCTGCTCAGTACAACTCTGGCAAAAATTAACTGAGGCGCAAGTGATTTTTATACCATCAATAAACAACATTCAACTCCTTTCATTATACTCAGTATTACTTGTGAAACAAGTGGCGAAATCTAGTGGAAAAAAAAAAAAGTATGAGAGCAACAAAAAATTTTAAGATGCCTTCAATAACAAAAACATTCTCAAGACAATACACAAGATGATCAGACAGAATTTCAGGAGAGTTCAGTTAACACATGAATGAAACTGGATTCTATAAGAATAGTAATAGAGTAGGTATTAAATGTTAGACAATTAAACACAAAAAGAATTACACAAATCACAGATGTAAAATATGCTCACTTCTATCAACTCATTTAGACTAAAATATTTAGACCACATTGTTAGTTCTAGATCACACTGTTCCCACTGTCCCTGAAACAGACTGCATACACCAAAATTCATAGGTAAATGTGTTTTGTTCACTTTAGTAGCTTAAAATAATCTTGAAAAACACTGTATTTTTATTTTACAAACAATAACTCAACAAAGAAAATGTGAAAATTTACTCCTGCTTTTTGAAGAGTATTTCTAAAATACAAATTTTAATAAAAACTGTTATTAATTTTAATAGTGTTTCTCAAAAAACTTTAATAAACAATACAGGTAAGATTTACTTAAATAACAACTACTAAGTAAGTAAATGGTGTATGTCTATGTATGAAGGTATACACACACACACCCCCACTCACACACCCTTTCACATACACCCTATAAAACTGAAACCAAGAATAGTTCAGATGTTCTATCAATAGATTATCTGGTCTGACTACTTATTAACCAACAACAAAAAAAAGATCTTATTTACACTTTTTCAAATGGCTAATTATTCAGATATTTATACCTTTGTATACTTTCTATTACTATAATCAAGGCATAAATGTGTTGAATGAATACATTTTATATTTAGAAATTAAATATCGAATACCATCTTGCACAAATTCCATTTCAGTCTTAACTGATCATTGTTTCTTCCAAAAAGCCCTTTCACGCCTTAGGAAATTTACACAGGCTTTCTCTCAAATCTTAAATAAAGAGTTAAATAACTCCTAAGCATCTATCTCATCTCTTCTGAACCTAACTTCCCCAATAAGGCCCTCCCTTCTTGCTCATTCTAAAGTGGGTTATTGCCTCTCTTCATAATACACTGTTATTTTTCTCATACCACTTATCAACCTAGTGCATTTTCAGGTTTCCCCAACTGCCCAAAAAGAGAACATTACTATTTGGTGTGATTTAGTAGGTCATTTTTGAGTATGCAAAGGCTCAAAAGCTTTTCTATATACATAAATGGCAACAGCATTCCCAGATAGTAAGGGAAATGTGTATTTGTTCCCCTACATAGTACCAGGAGGCAAAAGATTCCTATCTATTTTATCTACCACAAGCAACACATATGGTAGGGACTTGGTAGTAAATATTTATTACTTGAAAGTGAATGAATAATGAGTGGATGAGTAAAATAAGTCAGAGAACTATCAACAAATATGTATTATAATGTTTATAAAAAGGTTTATACATGTAGACAATTTGAAAATAACTTAAAATACTCCTCTGAGAATTTCTCAAAGAACATAACAAGATATAACTGTCAAGTATAATAATTTTTTCCATAAAGAATATTACCAAATTTCAGAGTGTTATCTAGAAAGTCCATCTGAATCTTAAACAAATTCAAAATAGAAACAGCAGGGAGGGACTTCTAAAGAAATAACAAATCTTACTAAACAAAGCCACTTTCACACAGAGAGGTTTAATATAACACACAATACAGACAGAATAAATGCTCTGTAAATATTCAAAGTATGAATACATATGTAAGATTTCTCCAACCATTTTAATCTTCACTCTTACTATAGACATACAACATAAATGCATAGACTGCATTTCAAAATTAATCCTTCTTATAAACGTTAGAGAAAAGTAAAGATAAAGAATTTTTGCAAGTGTATCTCCGTAGTCATAGATGCAGTTAGAATGTGCAGAACAAAGATTCTATTCCACTGAAAAAATTCATAGCCATCAATAAAATAGTTAAATTCCACAGATAAGCATATACTTTTCATATTTAATTCACCACATTGACACATTTTGGTAAGCATTTTTTTAAAGTAAAAATCACTTTTTTTTATGCAAACTCAGGAGCCATCCTCCAGAGATAACTCAGGAGGGTAAGTAAGCCATACAGACAGCAGAGAAGGACTGGAAAGTTGAGTCTAGAGTCAGATAAATCTCTCTGAAATGTTGTTTCCTAAACCAATACATTTCTTTCTTCTCCTCCTTCTTCCTTTTCCTTCTTATTCCTTATATGTTTTATATACTCTACTATATATCAGAGCTTTCTAGATAGCAAAACCTCAATAACTGCTAACATAAAATACAAGAATATGAGAGAGGTAGGAAAGCATCAAATACCAGCTTCTAGTTGCAGAGGAAACAGGAGAGGTAGATTCCAGGGCCATCCTAGCAACAGAATTCCAGCTCCCACCTATCCTTTAAGCCCTTACCCCAAAATAATCTAACAGAAAAGTTTAAAGTGATATAGCCCTCCTAGAAGGAAATATATTCTTGTGTAAAAAATAGCTTTTGTGACATAAGCTGAAGTGAAAGCTGACCCAATATGTAACATTGAAAAATACTCAATTTTTCCCACCTATAATTCGTAACAGTAAGTGGTACTTAGGAAGTCAAAGTTTTGCAATCAGACAAACCTAGTCTGAGTCCAAATTTTGCCACTTAATAGCTCTATGATCTTGATAAACTTCTATAAATTACCCCAACCTTGATTTCATATTTGAGAATAAGCATAAGAACAGTTACCTTTCAGAATTATTCTGAAAACTGAATGGAAATGCATGTAATGTACTTGCCATACAGCAAATAATCATAATTTTCTTTGCTGAAGTGGAGGAGAAAATAGAGATGTCCCCATCTTTTGAAGAAGATGAGTCAGTGTTGCTACTATGCCCAAAGTAGTAGTGTCTCTACCTCAAAATGAGTCCATACACAAATGTGGACTAATTTCAAATATCTGCCAATTGAAATTTAAATAACTAGGTCAAATCCACATTAAATTTAACATTATTCTATAGCTGATTTATTATCCAGGCTACAGCTGAGTAGCCACCTGATTAACATGAAATAATTTCATTCATCTATTTTCCTCACACAAATAGACCATATTATGTATATAACATTCACTATGATCAGACCTCAAATACAAGCATTCAATATCCTAGGTACTAATTTTAACAAGGCCTAATTTATACTAATTAAACACTGTACCACTTTCCACTGTTAATAGACTTTTAATACCATTTAAAACTCATGTTCTCACACATAATGGCAGGAAAAATTTTGCAAGAATTATAAATACCTGCTTGATTAAATCTTCCATATTTGTCAAATTCTAAAAAACAAAAATAACTCTTAAGACAAATATTCTTAAATGAGGTCTAGTTGGATATAACTGAAAGCAGACACTGATGATGTAGCACATCAACCAGACAAAACCAACTCTTTTGGCAATCTCTAATAATCCCTGTGAAATTCAGAAAACATAGTCTCCTACATTTTCAACTTCTTTTTATTTTTTTTTCAATTGTTTACTTTTGACTGCCAAGTCTTGTCTATCTGGCAAGAAATCACTGGAGAAAATGTAGGACAGAAATAAAAAAAAGTGAGCCAAATCAACTGATCTTGCTATGCTAGGATAATCTGTAGAATGAGTATACCTGTGTTCTTACTAAACATAATTAAGGGATATTTAGTAATCTCTGCTTTAAAAAAGGAAGGTTGTCTGTAATTTAAAAAAGGCTTATGACCTTAATATTTAGCAGTGGCAGAAATAGTTGCTAAAGTAATAGTTTGAGGTTATCATCTTATTTTCAAAATAATGTTTTGATTGTCACAATAGATTTCCTCACTAATACAGTAAAATTAAATTTAAATAAAGTTTTGGTAGTTGCTCTTAAGGAAATAAAGTTAATCAATAACATGTAATATTTCCTAAAGGACACATACACGGTTATTAATGTTTCCATTTATTTTAGTCAAAAATCAATGTCACTCTAGGTCATAATGAATAGCTCTTTGCCAGCCACACTTAAATGGACTGAAACTCATCATTCCTTTAAAATCTATTTCTCTAGCAAGAGTAATTTAATAAATAGAGTTATTTAATTTTGTGATTTGATTCAGACATATAATCTAACCATGGTTTGGAAAGAATTTTACACATAAGAAAAAAGGGCAGTCTTTATTAGTTACAGATGTTTACAAGATAGCCAATTGTAAAGGAAAGACAGAAACTGAAGTCAATTATTAGATACAGATTCACACCTGTTGTCTGCCATGTTTCAACCCTCAAGAGGTGTGATTTAGTCAAGGCAAATGAAAATGAAGAAGGACCAGCTGCAAAAAAAAAAAATAATAATCTTGTTCCCATATGGTAATTAAAGGAAAAAATTGTACCATGTTTTGTATCTATGACAATCTCATCATTTCATGTTGGAGATCGCTCCATTTTCTTTTAATAAATCTGTGTTGCTGACAAGTCTATTATAAAGTCTGTTCATAGGTCAGGGCTATGGACCTAATTTATATTGGTAGTCAGTCCAATTACTTTAGCTAAATTTCTCTCTGAAGCATACTAGTTTGATGTCAGAAAAATTAAACATTGTCAGTCTTTTTCCAATCCCCTAATTTAAGTCTCTGCCACAATGAACATTTATCAACATCATGTTAGACATCAGACCTACTAAGATCATCTGTCTGAGAAAGACTGAGGGACTATAAACATTAAGTATTTGTAAAATACAAAACACAAAGAACCTAAAATAGATGTGTGGGCACCTTGAGCACAGGTAAACCTAGAGTATAATAAGCACACTATTCTTTGAAAAACTTTAATAATATGAATTTGTTCCAAACAGGCAAATACTTAATTTACATTTGCATCTTATTTTCTAAATATTATAATAACAAAAAAGATTGATCTATCTAAAATATCTGTTAAGATACTCTAAGACATGAGTATATGCCTCATGTGAAGGAAATATATAATAATTTAAAGCTACAAATATATCCTTGCTCAAAAAACTTACTTTAAAAACACATTCACCGCTGTCTTCTATCATGTATCAAATTTAAGATATAATTTCTTTGCAAAATGTTTTCTTTCACAAGAAAGTGAACAGTAAGCAAATACATAAACACATAAACTATGTAACTATATAAAAAGACACAAATTCTGACTCTATAATTCACTAGCTCCGTGATTTGAGGGTAAGTCATTTAACAATTCTAAGTATTACATTTTTCATGTGAAAAAATGAAGATAATATTTATCTCAAGTTACATGTGTAAAGAATCTATAAAAAAAAGTTTTAATTAATGCCAAAAAAACCTCCTTAGAAAGGACAAGCCTATATATGAAATGATTCTTAAAGGTACAGTATAACTGACCAGAGAAGCATTTATGAACTCAAGGAAGCGAAGTGCTATTTGTTATGACATTTATAATTAAGAACTGAGTCTAGTCAAAAGCATGTTATGCTTTTACATACATATATATATGTAATAGATTTTTATATATAGCTTTATACTTATATATAAAACAAAACAAATATTTTATACCAAGGAGAATACCAGATTTTTTGTTTCCAAATAACTTGAAACAAAATGAAGTAAATACACACCAATGGGAGAAAAAAACATTTTCACAGTCAATAAAATGAGGCAGTTGGAGGTATTACTAAGATATTTGAAGCCTCCAGCAAAAACATGTTGTTAAATTGTAAAATATCCTAACATTATATGTGAAAAATATGATTTGTCTGACCTAACCATGGAAAATGCCCTTAACCAATCTATGAAATAGTTTTCTTTCAAGATCGTGAAGAATTAGTCACTGAGCAAGTTGTGCCTCATAGAACAGACTTTTTAAATGGAGGCTAAAATGGAAAGAATACAGAAAATAGAGTATTTGTTTCTCTTACCATAAACTTTTGCTGAATAAGCTTTAGGGAAATAGATAACAATACAAAGCAGAAGGAGGACAGGTTATAGTCCTCAGTGATCACTCAGTTCAGCAGTAAATCAATCCCTTTGAGACACTGATTTTAATGTACAGCTAAAGTATATCAGCTAGAGAGAATCCAATCTCTTCCAAGATTATTTATGGCAAAGCACTCCCAACTGAAGTCCAATTTGCTTGTGGAACTGCAGCCATTCTGATTCAACTAAACAATAAATGAATCTGCCTTTCATAACTCCAACTCTAGTGCATAAAAGAAAACAAAAGGGAACTACATCACAACAGTACTCCACAATCCAGGGCCCAGTTAAAGGACAGTAGGAAAAGCAATTTCTGGAGTGGTGAAAAATCGAACAGGCTACAAAGTACAATTCACTAACCTGAACCACCCGTGTACCAGGTATTTCACCTAGTGAGTCATTCATATCACACAAATGAGCTTGCTGTGGGCGTTTATAACATCCCTCTCTGTTCTGAAGGCCTTGTGCATCCCTGAACTGCTACTTATTTTAGATGATCACTCTAAATGTTCCTCCCATTCACCCAAAGCATATAACATAACTAGACCATGACTACTGATTAGAGGACAGCAAATTTGGCAGGCTAAAAACAAGACTATGTTAGTTTTTTTTTTTTTTCTTTAAAAGAAAGTGAGGGAAATTTGTAAATATTTTTCAACAATGTAGGCTTTGACTCTGACATGTTATTTTCTTTCTCTCTGACTCATTTATTTAGAATCAATCTATAATTTGGTCTTCTATAATTATATTTTTTTAAGTTGAAATATTTACTAAACTATATTTTACTACAGAAGAAAAAGACTTTATGATCTTTTTTCCTGTCATACGATAAATCTCTTTTTGTACACTTTTCTTGGGACTCACTGTCTAAAAGTGAAAAATACTGTTACTGAAAGTGCTTTTTTTTATCCCAAGTAAATAATAATTTTCTTCAGAAGAAAAAAACATTATTTAAAAGAAAACATAGCTGCCTTGTTCAATGGTCAAGCAATCCAGAAACAGTCATTATTCTTAATATAAATCTTTATTAATACATTGAATTATGAAGTTCTTATGTTAAAGTGTTCTCTGTCATTAGAAATTATTCATCTTGATTTATTATATAAATAAAAATATTGCATAAGTGAGGTACACTGACAGGACAGTACACCATTATAGTAAATTCCCAAGCTGTTAAGAGTTTATATCTTGCATGGATTAGTAATTTTCACAACAACAATAGAAATTGCAGTTCTTCTGTACTGGGTTTAAATCCTATATGACAGAAGAGATATATGCTTTGAAGAAGTAAAAGGTTCAACTTCAGAGAGCTCTATATATACACTGCTTCTTGCTACTAAATACTTACAAACTGCTTCTATGGATATGAAAGTATCCATCTGAGGAGAAAATAATGTATTTATTGAATTTCCATTTTACCACTAAAAACATGATGCCACTCTGTCACTTCTTCCTTCATGAGTTTTATTCCTCATACAAAAACCTGTCTAAAGGCCTACTTAGCACACTCTCTCCTAACAAAACATTCTCCTGTCTGTGAAAAGTGTGACAGGAACAGAAAAGAGAAATAAAACCTACCAGAACCAGTGAAAAGAGAACGTTTCTCAGAATCTAACCAACCATCACTTCTTAAAGTAGGTCATTCAAGAGTATGAAGAATGATGTTTCTCTTATTCTAAGCCCTCATATAAGGTTCTTTCCCTTAGAAATAAATTTAAATGAAGCAAAAGCATATTAAATTAGTCACACGTATAAAATGTAGGCATTATCAACCAATAAGGAAAATAAAATCAAAGAGCTGTGTGTGTGTTTGTGTACACACATATGGACATATTTCTAATGTGTGCTGGTGCCATCTACTTGAAATATGCCAATAGAAAAAATTCTGAATTGGGCAGTTTTAACTCAGACCTGGAAAATGGGTCCCACAAATACACATTGTTATGGGAAACAAATAAGCCTTCAATACTATCACAGGCACAGTTTTTTTCTTTCATAACTTTCTTATTCTTAATGTTATATTTGAGATTCACTGCTGCAGATGCATAGATCATTTTTGCTCCTCTATAATATCCATTGTATGAAAATACTTAATATTTCAAATATCTATCACATGATTTGACAAGAGAAGGACTAATGGACATTGCTTTTAGAAAGGGGAAAAAGATAGAAAATTATTTGGAATAGAAGACAAGGGAGGAAAAGAATATGAGTCTTAGATGACTAATATATGACTCCATTGTTGCATCAAGCTTGAAGCCAACACTAAATTGTTGGGAATTTTTGAGTATTTATATTCAAATTATACTTTTGAGAATCCCTGAAGAGTCTATTTAAGATTAGTAACATTGGCACAACATAACTGTTCAGAGACATCTTTTGATACTTTTTCACATATATGATTTTGTTTATTCAAATGCCATGCATTAGAAAATGTTGCTTATTGTGTTTTATTAAACCTGTCTTGCTAGAAACAATGTTAAAAAGATACTAGTTTTCAAGATTTATTTTTTTATAAGATGAAGATTCAGTTCGTCTATATATATATAAAATACTTTCTTTAAAATGAAAATGATATGAGTTATAAAACTTTTACAGATTTTCTATTGCCCAGTTTTCTTTAATTTTCTACATGTTTTCAGTTTTATCGTAAGGAGAAAATACATATCATACATAGAAAGAGGATATGGAAGATAAAGAGCTCATTGTAAGCCAATAAAATTTTATGTCTAGCCTAGAGTATCTATGTGGGGGAAGTCATATGTGGAGTGTGGAAGATCTATTATTCCTCTGTTAAAATTAAACACCTCCTCAAATGAAACCTAGCTAAAGTTCAATAAGAATTAACACACACAAATTACACCAAAAAAACTTAATAACCACTTACAAAGTGAATATACACAGGTGCAGTGAGTAGCAAAAGATGGCACCTGCCAGGTCTCTGGTGCTCGGAAAGAGGTGCAATGGGCACGACCCAGAAGAAAAGGCATAAGAGAGTACTATCCAGGGCTAAGGAGAAGAATGTGTAAACCAGATAAACAAGAGTGGGAGAGCTCTGCAGGAAGCAAAATGTGCCAAGCTCAGAGGTAAAAAGAGACTAGATGTGATTGTTTAGCCGTAAGCCCTGCCAGAAAATAAAACCCTTAAGAGAAAAGCAAGATCATGAAAAGACACCCCCAAGGTCATTAATCATGGGAGTGTAATACTGTGTTTCAGAAATATCATACAAACTAATTGGGGTCAACATTTGTTACAGAAGAATCACCAAAAGAATATCAAATTGTATTAAGGGTCTCAAATCTTGCTACACACAACTTTATTTAAAGTCAGAGGAGTATTTGGGTCATGGTTCACAGAGTCAAATTCTTAAAAACGTGTGGCACAATACATATGTGAACAGGTCCAGTGAGGTTCTTAGTGAACCAAAGAGGATAACCACCCCCCCTCAAAAAAAAAAACTACTACCAGACAGAGGTGTGGATGCAGCATGACCTGATTTAACATTTTAAAGAAAATCAGAAATCAGATTCTTGGGTGAAATATTTTTTTTTTTTAAATAACAGCATCTACATCAATGTTTTTCAAAGCACCAAAGTATCAAACAACCTACCTGTGGAAATTATAACCCCATAGATTGCAAGGTCATTTAGAAACAATTCATGTGGACATGAATACAGGTGTTGCTGCATCTAATTTAAACAAAGAAGTTTTTCTACAAATGCGCTCATTGGAAGAGATTTCTGAATGACAAATGCTGTGAAAACTTCACTTTGGAGGCTAGAATAGCAAAGAAAAACAAATTAACTAGTTGCTTTTTGAGCAGAAATCTGTTAGACTTTGTTTGGTATGGTTTCGTTCAACTCAAAGTAGATGGTCCAAAGCATTCTAGAATGATCCTAAAAGTCTTTGAAAATATGCAAATCTGAAAAGGGAAAAGTTTACAAATATGGGCCATAATGATTATGGAACATATTTGTTTTCATCTATCAATCTCTGATTTCATAAACAGAAATGAACACAAGAATTCTATTTCATGGATGAAAAACTCTTCTGAAATAGAATATTTTACTACTTAATATTGTACTCAAAGTGCTGTTTTACTCCTCAGGCTGTATTGTCAGCATACCTAATACTAGTTTATTGGATAATTTATAAGTCCAAAATACTGACATTTTATAAGCAAAAAGAAAAGAAAGAAAGCTACACACAAATGCTTATCTAAACTTTATATATTGCTTCTGGAAAAAATCTTCAGCTCTAACAGTGCTAATTTTTACAGAGCAAAAATTCATGCAACTTTTAAATGTAAATTAATTAACAATGTAGGAAAAATACCCACATAATCACTTTACATTTTCAGTCTATATTCCAAGCTAATACAAGTAGTTCTGGATTGATGCAACTGCCAGCACTGCAGCAATTTCACCTCTAGTCCAACAACGTTACTATTTTAACCACCACCACCAATGCATTTTTCCACTTCCATACATTTTTACTAACAAACTGAAATTTAACAATAATTGGATAATTTATTTTGTAATATGTGTCTACTAATGAGAAAAGGATTATTTATTGAGGGATAATACTAGTTTAACTGGAATTCAAAGTTTAACTATATTTATAATTGTTTGCAAATACTCATAACTGAATTCCTTGGTTTTTAGTTAAAGAGTCAAAATTTATACCCACACAAAAACCTGTGCATTGAGGTTTAAGCACCTTTATTCATAGCCAAAACTTGGAAGCAACCAAGGTATCCTTTAACAGGTAACTGGATAAGCTGTGGTACATCCAGACAATGCAACATTGTTTATCTCAAAAGAGAAATAATCGTGGAAAGACAGGAAACAAAATTAAATGCATATTATCAAAACATTTTTAAAGCATTTCATTCCACAGTAATCAAATGGGTATCAATATTGCGAGACATTTTTTCTCTAAAAAATACTGCAAATATAATGAAAGCAAACAAATCTCAATCACAAAATGAATGCCATGTTTTCTGTGAGGTTAGAATATATTATCAGAACAATATTGACAAGCACAATTTTAAAAACAATTTTTTGAAAATTTCCGAGTATAAAGTTGGTGGAAAAAAGGCTTACATTTTACAAAAAAATTCTCCACTTAAAATGATTCTGTGTAGGATTTCTTTAAAGAGAAACTTTCAATGATAACATATATAGTGATAATATTCTAGTGTACAAACAAAAACATTTATAATATATGTCAGTTTATCATAATTTTATTTTAATAAAACCCTATGAGATTACAAATATGTTTACAAGTAAGGAAAATGAGATTCAGGAAAAGAAATGTGTTCAAGACCTAAAAATTAAAGCAGCCATGGATAGATAAGTATTTTATCTGAAATCTACTAATGTTAAATTTCAGGTCTTAGTTAACAAAATCATTTCTAGAATACTCAGAGAATAGAGAATGTCCTATAATAATTATTGTCCAAACCAAAATCTTTGACTAACCATTAAAATTATTTTTGGAAAAAAAAATGTTATCTAACTATATATGCTGCTTCTAGCCAGAAAATAACTCCCACATACAGCTTTATCAGTATTCTATTATTCAGTCACAATTATCAAGGAGTGTTTCTGGAAATAATAATTTTTTCTACTTTTCAGAGATATTCAATAGCTGTAATATTCTAAAGCCGCATTATTTAAAAGAATAAACCATGAAAAAGTCTTTTTCCAAAATGAAACTGAAGCACAGGGAATTAAACAATACATCGTAGTTTCTTTGGAAAAGCAATAGTGTTTTATTGAAAAGAATTAGCTGTTTGATTTAGATAATATTCTAGCAAGATCAAAAAATAATCTCTTGCTCTTTGTCCTTGTTCAAAAATAGTATGCTAATTAACTTTTTAAATACAAAACACTTGCTCGCCAAAGTTACAAAACAGCATATACAATATAAAATTCTGTTTTACCTTTAAACAAGAGTCACGGTTCCACTTTTATAACTGATGATAAGTATATGAAATATAATAATTTTTGAATTTGAAAAATGGTTGAATCTAACATTCAATATTTTCCAAAAATACTACTTTTATAACTGTATACAATTCAGACATGAAAATGAATTATAGTAACTGTTCTACCACTAAAATGATTCCACTTGTGACTCAGTATACTGTACAAGTGAATTACCTTCTAATTTAATTTGAAACTAACTCCAAATGAATAAGATATATCCAGCATTCCACTTAAGGAAAATTAAGACAGAAGGCTGTATTCCACATTTACAAATAAACAGTTTCATTTTTAACAATACTTGAGGTTTCTCATTCTCACTACAGATTTTCACTGTATGCCCATTGTTCATAGAGAATGATGCAGCTTAGAGTGAACTTTTTTTGTTGCTGTTAAATAAAAATATAAGGTGTTTTACCATTTCATAGGATAATCATAATACTGGGCATCCCCAAAATGGTGTGAGGTGGTTCTTCAATAATTCAGCTCTCTACCCTGAATTGTCAAATTAAATTATCATATACTATGGATTTACATCCTCTGAGAAAGAAGTTTTCAAAATACCTGAACTGTGATAGTAGTTCATTCACTTTAAAAGATGGAATCGCAATGCCAATAAGCAGTTGCAGGAACTTAATCAAAAAATATCTGAGTAGATCATCAATTCCAGAGACTTTCTACATATGAGATGAGTAATCATTTTTCACTTAATCATCCTAAATTAGCTATAATCTATAAAGTGAGCTCAACTTACACAATGACATTCCAGAAGAATACTATATAGCTAGTGTTTTCTTCAAGGTGTTTTTATTAGAGTATGATCTTAATCATTCCAACCAGAAACACAAAGGAGTCTCAGATTCTCTAAGGAAAAAATGCAACAACTGCTCAATTTTTTGGCAGATTTCACATAGAACTCAATAATTCCTACTGAACGCTTTTATTTCTTTTACTATATAAGAATAATAGGAAATAGTGTGTGCTATGGGTGTGTGTTGTTATTCAGTTATTTAGTGTTAACTAAAAATTAGTCCATAGCCTATCATTCTGTAGGGAAGATTGATTCAGGTCACCTGTTACTAAATTAAACATTTTCTGCTTTCACTGCATCTCATTAAACATGCTGCTGCAAATTTAAATAACTCAGTGCTTTCATTTGCACAGTCACCCATTTTGTTATTGTTTACAGAAACCTAATTTGGCACATAATAATTCAGGCAGCATTGGTCTCATATTACAATAAAGTATTAATTTTTAATATAATTGCATTCTTTCGTCCAACAAAAGCTAATTCAGTTGGG
This sequence comes from Solenodon paradoxus, assembly GCA_004363575.1. NCBI lineage: Eukaryota > Metazoa > Chordata > Mammalia > Eulipotyphla > Solenodontidae > Solenodon > Solenodon paradoxus. Next base: position 2,188,812 of record RJWH01000007.1, on the reverse strand, counting down.
ATTTTACTCAAGTGATTCTTCAATTATTATACAAGGCAAATTCTTCTAAGACTTTGTGCCTCTCTTTGCCCTACTGATTCATTTCTCTATAAATTAAAAACTCATTATAAGCTTATTTAAACTAGCTTATTTGCTTAAACAACACAGTGAATGATTAAACTGGTACAAAATATGTGGCCTATATATCTTTAAAATAACTTTTTCCAGAGGACATTTGATTCAATAACAAAGCAAGGCATGTTTTCCTGGTACAATGATATATAATTACTAAACTCTTCAACTTTGCATGAAGGCTGACAGGGAAATTATTGGAATATCAATCAAATGATAACTAAGAATTGTTCCTATATGTGTTCTAGCACATATTTGAATGAAGCATATATTGGGAATTAAATTATAAATAAATTATAAATAAATTAAAGTTAGCATGTAATCACAATGCGGGGAGATAACAAAGAAGTAAAATGCATATATTTGAGAAGAAAAGAGATGAACTGATTGAATATAAGGTCAAAACAAAATATAAAATATATTCACAAGAAAGCAGAGAGAACTTCAATTAATCTCTAAATACCTTCAATTTTGTTCTTTGGTTTTAGGACTTCTTTCATTCAATATATTTTGAGGATTTACTATGAACAATATTACCAAATGTCTTGGCGATACACAATGAATAGACTTTAAGACACTTGAAGGCTAGAGAATAAGACATAAATATTCAAGGACAATTATTACAAATAAAGCAAAGGCCGGTCCCAGTGACTGTGGAAGAGCACTTCATCTAGACTAAAGGGAATAAGGTGAAACATTACTGAAAATAACCTTAGGTTAACTCATCAAGGAGCAAGTTACTCAGATGATTTAGATAGGTAATTTCAGGTACAAAAATTCAGGAACAAAATGCATTAAAACCTTGGGGGGAGAAAGGAACATAAGTATGAGTGAGAAAGACACTACAATGAGATTGGAGAGGTAAAGCAGGGCTTTGGGTATCATGTTGAGAAATATGGAGTGTGTCCCAAAAACTATAGGAAGCAGGAGTAAGGAATGACCAGATTTGAGTTTTATTAAGTTCACAATGGAAACAATATACCAGAAATATGCAAGGAAATGACTACAAAAATCTGTGTGAGAAATGATGAGATCTTCAGCTACCGTGGTGGCAGACAGAATAGAGAAAATGTAATTCATTTAATAAATACAGAATCAAAAGCCACCATGGTCAGGTATATTCTAGGCACTAGAGATAGAGCAGTAAACAAAAAAATTTTACTCTATGGACATATTCTAAAGGCACATCTATAAACAAGATGAATAAGTAAAATAATAGTATTTAAGACAGGGAGAAGTACAAAAGAGAAAAAGTGTGGAAAAAGGAAGAGAATGTATTAGGGAGTAGAGTTGAAATCTCACCGAGTTGAGGAGTTGACTGAAAATATTGGGATCCAGAACATTTCAGTAAAGGGAAGATCAAAAACAAAGGTCCTGTAACTCAACTGTGCTTGTATGAGCGGGAGAAGAGTGGCAGAGCAGGAAGAGAAAGGCTTGGAAGTGGCTTCAGAGAAAACAATTAACTATCTAAATTCCTGGCATCTGGCTTTCTGGATTAGTAGACTAAAGCTATTTGTCTAGGAGGAAGTAACAACCTCTGAATGCCTGTAGCAAGATCCTCTAGGTAAGTATTATCTACATAGTAAATAGAACCTAAGATCTATGAGGTATGTCTCCCTGTATCATATCATATTTGATATGTATAATATCTGTGTCTTATATAAATACAACTCGCTAAATCATAAAATGGAGATGCTGAATAATTTAAGTATTCCTACTCCTATTGTGTGAGGGAATCTCATGAACTTTGCTTGGATGCTTCATCTATTCAAAGTCAGAAAATCATTTTCAATGCTTAAAAGACTTTGGGAGCTGATTTCAATATCCTAGATCTCTTTCAATCTGCCTTTTGATGTCTATATGATGGGGGGAAAGCATAGCTTAAAATGTATAGGGCAGTAAGCAGATGTTTGAATAGAAAACTAACTGGCAAAACCAGAGATTTCTAAGGACCCAACCGTAGTGACTTGAATCCAGAAGGAAGGAAGAAACCCCCACCCCTCATTATATTAAAGAATCCATCTTACCTGAGTGAGAGGCAGGCAGCATAGGACATATACACAGGTGTGCATTCCCTCGATGTAACTTTCCCGGCCCTCAGGGCACTTAAACTTGCTGTTTATGCTTTTAATAAATTTGCTGTGTGCTCCTAACTAAACAGCTCTCTCCATAAATTCTTTCTGGATGGACCCATAGTCTCATCAGTGTGCCTCACTCACCCTCACTCACATCGTATATGCTTGATATTATTCAATAATACTTAATAATATTTAATATTTAACAGAGTAGGTAAGATCTCTGACTCATGTTAGGTTACTTGACAGTTTGACCCTATATGTTAGCTCAGGGAGGAATAAGGAGACAAGTGTTGCTGTGACATTGACTGGAAGGAGAGTGATAAAAAGATTAGTTCAGAGTGTTAAATGAAGACCTAGAGACAATAATGCTTTATAAACCATCGAAGGCTTTTGACTCTACTCTAGGAAAAATGGAAACACAGTGAAACAACATGGTAAATATGACTGGTATTTTGAGAAAACACTATAGGTGCCAAGAACAAAACTGGGGAACCAGTTAGGAGGTCTTTATAACAAGTAAGTGAAAAATGATGATGGCTTGAGAGATAGAGGTAATTAGCAATATCTACATTCTGTGTATATTATGAAGGAAGAACCAATAAGATTTGTTGAGAGATTTGGATGTGGAATATGAGAAAAACAAAAGTCAAACATAATACCAATTTTTTTGGCCTGAGAACCTAAAAGGACAAAACAGTCACTTATGGAGATATAGAGGACTATGGGAAAAAGAAGTTTGATAGGAATGATCAAGAGTTCTGCTTTGGATGTAATTTTGGATATAATAAATTTAAAGTCTAATTAGACATCCAAGTGGAAATGAAAAGTGTACCAGTGAATATGTAAGTATGCCATTCAGGAAAGAAGTCTGGAATAGAGGTAAATTTGGGAGTCATATGCATATAGATCACATTCAAAACTATAAACTTGGATGAAATCACCGAGTGTTATTAGAGAAGTTCAAGAACTGAGCAGTAGTGAGGGTGGGGACACTCTAATAATTAGATATCGGAAAGAGGAAGATCAAGTGAAAAAGACTAAGGGTGAAACAGGAGGGACACCAGGATAGTGTGGACTCACTGGAATAAAGTGGAGAAAACTATTTCAAGGACAAAAGAATGATTAGCTGTGTCATCTTACCTTTTTGACAGTCAAAACAATGAAGATTAAAAATTATTCACAGGTTTAGCAATATGGAGGTCACCAAAACCTCAGTAAAAAGAGCTATTTAAAAAGTATAACCCTTAAGTTTTAGATTACTAAAACTGACTTCTCACTAGAGTGACTGTATAATCATATATATATATATATATACAATTATAGTCATAATTCTCAAAACTCAGTTTTTGAAAGTAAGTAAATCCCCAATTACATTTCTGACCAATAAAATGCTAACACAAAATAAAATATCAACACATTTGCACAAAGAATCTAAAAAAAATTAAAACATAAAAATTCACTGTTAATCTTCTTAAAACAAGGTCATGACCATCACAAGAATAAAAGCACTGGGCTCATCTAATATCAAAATGATGTAGGATTAAAAGCCTTTATTCCTTTGAGAGAAGAAATTCAGATTTGGGTCTATGAGCTTGCCCACCAGAGTATAATCCTTCTAGTACAAAAGGTATCTCCAAATTATTTCTGTAGAGATAGGAATTGGAGATTGTGAGTTTTTATTATGTACATTTTGGCAAACATACCTCTGGAAAACTTGCTTGAAAAAAACTAATCACCTGGGAAGAATATTTTCATAGGGCTCTTCCCAATAGGAATCCAACCTCTAAGTAGGAAATTTAGGGCTTAATACCAGTACTAGTCATGAACTGATTACAAACCAGAAAGTAAAACAGATCAGAAATTGACTGAGGAGCTATAGGAAAGATTCGATGTTAAGATTGGAACACAGAGGAAATTCATGTGGCCATTTGGGAGTCTGTTCCACAACCCTGGTGCCAGCAACAGTGTGTGTGGAAGCAGCCATCAATTCCCAGGCAATTCACTACTGAAGAAGCAGCTTCTAAATCATGGCAAACATAGATTCAAGCTGAGAAAAGGTTAAATTCCAGGCACAAGTGTTTGGTACTGTGCAGTATGGCAGTCCTAGGGCAGAACATTATTATCCTGAATTGACTCTATCAAATTCCAAGCCTTTGTTACCAGAGTATTTTATATTAGTAAAAGGGTTAATGGTTTGAACTTGTTTATAGATCATTAGAAACAATTATTAAGTTGATGAGCTTCAGAGAACTGTAGAATAATTTAGTGTTCATCTAAAGAGATAGACAGCATTTCTAAAATGTTGCTTATTTTAGCAGAAAACAGTTTAATGTAGATTTATTTCCACATGGCTCAGATGACAGCCAGCTTCCCACATTCTTCACATGAGTACATTCTCTCTCCCACTTTCCCTGGACATAGAACAGTCTACATTGCAGAAAACATCCTCCTATTCAAAATGCATCCCATTAAACATTTTTTCTTCTACTCCTTGGCAGCATTTTCATGAGGAGCATACTGATCCCCAAGTTGAAAACTTCTGATTCTCAGTGGAATCTGATAAGTATTATTCAATCGGATTCAGCAAGCCTTTTTGAAGCAGTTACAATGTACCAAGCGCTGTGCTAAAGAAAAGATGAATGAAAGACCAATTCTTATCCTCAAGCAGCTTACTAAGTTTAGGATGGGGGTGGGGAAGCAAGAGAAGGGATCATAAAAATTTCATGGAAAGAGACATAATTTGAAATGGGTTATGAAAGATAGCCAGGGCTTTCAACTGGTAAAAGGAAAAAAAAAACCTAAAAGGGGAAACTGAACAAAAAGAAGAGGACCAGCTTGTGGCCTGCCCAAGCAGAAGGGAATGTGGGAGGGGAGAGGATTATATGACCATATCACAAAGTGCTTGAATGTCCTGGTGAGGAGTCTGTGCTGAATGAGGAATGACTGAAGATTTCAGAGTGGAAGAAAAAGAAGATTCTGATTTGATTTCTTAAAAATTTACTGAAGGCAAGATGCCTTTGTGTATGCGAAAGACAGAGGCTCCGTAGTGAAGAAGCAGTACAATAGGAGTTGTTTCTATTCAGGAAAATTGAAAAGGAAATACAAATCTTTGTAAACATAATAGTGGTAGATTTTACCACTATTGGAAAACGATTGATTATCCTGTCAGTGAGACCTTCTCTAACCACCCTATTTTAAATCATGGCAGCCCACTCTCACGCACAACCCCAAACCTCTTTCCCACTGTATCATTTTTACTAGCATGTAACACCCACCAACATACATTAAACATACTTAAACATATTTTAAGCAATATCTTACTTAGTTATTTTGTTGTCTGTCTGCCTCAACTACAAGGGTCATGAGGGTGAGGACTTTGAAATCTATTGTGTTCACTGCTCTCTCTACCACCAGAGGTACTTGCTAAATTGTTAAATGAATGAAAGCAACAGTGACTGAAATTTGATGATGTCATTTAAAAAAAAAACATGAGATCAAGGTTTTCTTTTCTGAGTTACAGACAGTCATAGAAGAGAATTAGGGCAGGATCTGGAGATCCAAGTTCTGTCTTCGGCTCTGGTACTAATGATGTCTGTCAGTTTAGACAAGTCGTTTTTCTTCCATAAAGCCCTTTTCCTCATCCGTAAAACTGGCTTAACTGAAGGTACATATGCCCACTGTGGAATTAGAATTCCCAATTTAATTAGCCAAGGATATGGGATCTTTCTGCCAAATCTGTGAAATAGCCAAATTCTTATTATACCACTTTCTAGCCTTATATACATGTGCTTAAAAATCATTTACCAGAAAGAACTTAAGCTGCTATGAAAATGTTTCCTTTTAAAAGAATGTTAACAAACAACAGCGCTCCTGCTTCTACAAACTCAGCATGAGCACAGTCATAGCCTCATCCAGATGGAAAGTAAAAATCAGGATCAGAGATCTTTCATCAGTCTTTCCTAGTTCTCCAATGTTCCAAATAGCATGTCTCCCAAAGATCACCCTTAAATGATTTAACACTCTGTTTTCTGGGTGGTTTAGATCACGAGTTTGGTCTGAGAATCTCAATCACAAATTAATTTCCTCCTAACCACCATTTTAATGCTAACATGATATATTTCTATAAACTTTCACCAAGTTGTAGAGCCTTCCTTCTTTCTAGATATAAATTCACCATCAAAATATATATGGTCCCAACAGACAAGTTATATAAACATTAAAAAGAAACATGGTGATTTTTGAATTAGAGAAATTTCAGGTAGTTTGAGTGGGTTATAAATATATTTGTAGGTCCTTTGGAAGCAAAAAGCTATCGAGATACATTCAGTGATATGATTTCGACATAGCCTAATTTGTTTTTATTTAACATTCATATCCTACTTGGTTAGCATTATGGCTCATGAGCTCTGGGGTGACAGAGAAGCATGCCATCTGCTTCACTGCTAGGAGCACTGGTCTCCTGAGGTCACTAACTGTGATTACAAACACGGACTTAAAGGAAACTGACTCCCTGCCCTAAGAGGCCAGAAGCTCAGATGTTCTTCTGCCAATTCCATCACTGATTTAACAGGCAACTTCTTAGCAAGAGACTCTTAACCTTGAGCTATATCTTTAACCCAATCTTTAATAGACTTGATGAGGATACTTTTTTTTCCTCTCTCAAATTTTCAGATTAGATTCATTTTTCACCTAGATACTACTGTTCTCTAGGGAAAATATTACTTATAACCCACAAGGGTGCTGCTGGGTTAATTAAAATATGATTCCAAGATAGACCACAAATGAAATGCTAAACAATGAGCTCCCTCGTGTCTATGAGTTCATGAGTCACTGTATAAAAATAGTCTCAGTTCATTCTTTATATCATAACAGAGTATCTTCTTCAAAGAAGAATAAGAAATGCTGGCCCATTTACCCCCATATATTATCATATTTAAGTATGATAATTCAATGAAATTTTAATTGACACTAATTATTAATAATAACCTCAGCTTTATTAAAAGAACAGAGGAAGGAATCACTTATACCTTTGCTTTAGAATTAGAAGATCTCTGCCCTCAATTTTCTTACTCATGAACCCCTCCCCCAACAATATTTTAAGTTCTGCCATTAGAGATTTATGTGCTCTATATTACTACCCCAAAAAAGTCTCTTAAAAAGCTGATGGCCTTGTAAGATACAGGATATTAGGATGCAATCAATCACTAATGCTGCGTGAAGCCCCCTCGTCAGGAGAAACTCAGTGTTAGGTATTTGAGAACCAGCAGAGTGAAAAAAAAAAAAAAAAAAGGAGGTAGCAGATGTCTAATGTCTAAGACAAACTTCACCTATTTCACAGTTTTGCCCAAGGCAGACTTCCAGTAATAGGTTTTAGCTTTGTGGTGGTTGCAATGGGAAAACACAACAGCAAAAAGGTAAACTTGCTGTCTTCAAAAATTCTGCCGCCTCAAAAAAAAAAAAAAAAAAAATCCCAGAAAATATAAACTATACCTCTAGGGTGGGAATCTGAACACAAAACTTCACATTTCTACACAGATTACTATCTTTGCTGATCCTTGGTAACTCAGAGGCATCAGCAAATCTTGCCCATTCTTTATTCCTTTTTTTTTAAAATAAAATCAGTGGAGTATGGCACAAAGCCAGGACCACACAAGGAGAGAAGACCCCAGGCTCAGAACACCAGCATCAAGACTATACTGCATCTCTCTGCAAAGCTAGAGTCAGATCACACGTTCACATCTAGTTTGATTGCATGAAAGGGCAGAGGGCAGAGTTTGCAGAAACAAGGGAAGATTTCATGTAGAATTTATACCAAATGTAGTACCTGCCTATTTAAAAACACCCCAATCTGATTAATTTCCCTTGTCATAACAAATATTTATCTATTTTAATTTTTTTTATTGGCATATTCTCATCATGCTCAAAATATAATACAGGGGAAGCACATTCATTCTTTTCTCTCTCTGACCCAGCCACATTGGTGCTAGATTCCACATAATGTACTTCCCTCAGGGATGGTCATCCATCAGTGTACCCTTCTCTCTACTGAATCTTTAGTATCTCGCTCCCTCCTACCCTTTTGTCTCTCTCTCCTGAACTTTTACCTAAGCACATGAATAAATTCAAGCCTCTTTGCAATTTGAAAACACTACTCTGACACAGCATACTTCTTATCAATCTGTAACGTCCTTTCCCTTTATTATTTAACTTCCTGAAGAAATAACTATACATCTGAGCTCTAATTCTTCAGTCTCTAGTTGTCAGTTCTCAACAATCTCATATATGACTGCCCCAATTATCTCAAAATTATTCTCTTCAAAATGTCCAACATTCCCTTTGAGAAATCCAATATATAATATTTAACCCTTATTCTAGCTGTAATATTGGTACTATTTGGCCACTTGTTTCTATTTTAAAAGCTCCCTTCACTTTTGAATTACATACATACATACATACAAATATATATGCACACACACACACACACACACACACACACACACACACACACTCCTAAGAATGAAGTTCTTCTCTTCCTATCTGATCAAATCCCAGGTCTTTCACCAATTATTTAAGTGCTATGAGCATTAAAATGTTTTAGAAAAATAAAGAAATAGGCATAGACATAGACTTCCTACTTCAAGCAAAACCTGGGAGTCACCCATATCTACTCCTGCTGTCCCTTCTGGTATACTAACAAAATACTGTGCAGTGTTCTTCCTAAAATAAAAATCTGAGTATAGGACTCTCCTATTCAAAATCCTTATATAATAACTCAAAGTCTTAGAGATAAAGGTCAGATTTCTTTGCTTTGCACAAGAAGGCATCTGCAAAGAGATAGATACCAATTTCCCTAGCATCACTGCTGCAGCTCCTCTTTAAGCACCTAGTACTCTGATCAAACTAACTCAGACAGACCTGCATTTCTATGAACTGCCATCATCTTTAATATCACCATCCATCTGCCATTTCCATTGTTCTGATTCTGGAATACCCCTGGAATACCTCCAAATACCGGCTAACTCTTCATGTCCCTCAAGATTCAGCTCAGGCCTCATTCACTTGTATTTGTATATCATTAACCCGTGCACTTACTAGTCCTATTGCACCATCTGTGTGTGTGTGCATCTGTGTGTGTGTGTGTGTCTGTGTGTGTGTGTGTCTGTGTGTATTCCCCACTGACTTAAAACTACTTACATGCTTTTTCTAGTGTCTTAGAAGCAGTTACTCATTAAATGGGGCAAAAATCAATCAATAAGTGAATACCATATTCAAAGAAAATGTGTCATGTGAATGTACTATAGTATGCATTCCATTATTTGAAAGTTATCATTACTTGCCTCCCATTATGATAAATAAACTTCAGTACTGCCTTAAAGAAAGCTCTTCTACTGATCTGCTTTTCATTTTTTCATAATGTTCCGTATTATTCTTGAGCATAGTGACAGAATGCAATCCCGGGACTGAAGAGTCTAAATGTGTTCCATTTGTCATGAGTATTGTATTTAGAAACTTGAATTTTTATGCAGATGTGGTCCATCAATTATCTCATATATTTATCAGGGTTCATTATATAGGAAAAAGAATTCTCTTTTAAAAATTGAAGCACAAGATTAGAAACTTTATGCTATTATGTGAGCAAATTAGCTGTCAAAAACAACCTTAAAAAGCTTACCAAATGGTAATTCTACCTTCTAGAAAGTAGTTTTCAAGGTAAAGAGTTTAATCAAAGTAACTTCCGCATAATATTTATATTTCAATAATTTATGGACTATAAATTTGACCTGAAAAGATTTTCACCTAATGAAAACACAAGTATTTATCTGCTTATTTTCTTACTCATAGTCTTTTTCCTCAGTCCTCTAGAAAGATGTAACAATTGGATTTTGCTTATGTCATACATACAGAAAAAAAGCATGTCTAAAGAGAACACTTGTCTTGCATGAACAATTTTTAAAACTTTGCTGTAAGTACAGTTTTGGGACCACAAATCTCTTAATACTATCACATTCTCCATTAACATACCCAGTTAACAGAATGGACAAGTATAGAATAAAAAAGTTCATCACAAGCTAAGATTTTTTTTTATAATAAAATACAGAAATGTACTTATGCCTTAGGTCACCTTTTCCTGCCCCACAATTCATGTTTCACTACCTTAGCCAGTGGTTCTCAATCTGTAACATACATCAGAATTGCAGGGAAAGAATATTAACAGAGGCTGTTGAACCATGCACTCAAGAGTTTTTTATATACTAGGTCTGTGTTGGGGCCTGATCTCATGTGTACCAATGCTGCTGGTCTAGGGAAACCATTTTTAAACCCCTGGCCCAGATAGTTGCATCCATATAGATGCCTGTCATGGCTCCAAATCTCCATCTCTATGTCCATCTATCAAGTGTTTATTTGGATGTCTTAGAGGGTTCTGAGTGCAAAATAGACCATACACTGACTTTCTATCTTCGAAAAAAATGAAACCACCATCTAACAAGTTGCTCAAGATCAAAACTTAGAAGTCATCATTTGTTTTCTGGGTTTTTTTTTCTTTAAAGTTTTTTTATTCTTATTTTTCACTGAGGTTAACAGGAAACATTAACATATAAGTTCCAGGGTGCATCATTATAAATCAGTCATTTTTAACTACTCTGGCCAAATATAATTAATTGACTAAAATGTGTTTCTTCTATTACGGTGTATCTTTCCAATCTATTCACTTTATTTCAATCCCACTACCATCCAGATCTAGGCCAGCATTATCTCATGTTTGGGCCACAGCAGTAGCCTACTAACTGGACACTCCATCTCTACTTTACTCTCTTTTAATCTATTTCCATACTGAAGACAAAGCAATCATTTTAAAAAATAGTGAAATTAAAATTTTCCAATGACAGCCTATACATTTTAGAACAAGTCTGAAGTCCTTAACATGGTTTCCCATAGCCTCTCAAAATAAAGCCCCTACTAAATTTCTTCCGCCTTATCTAGTGCAAACTCTACCATGTGACCATGCTGGCCTTCTGCCACATCTCTGTCCAACTAAAGGGTTTTGCTTATGTGGATCTTCTATACATATTTTACCTTGCTTTTTACTAGTAAACTCCTCATTCCTTGGAACTCAGGTTAAATGTCATGTCTAATATAAACTTTTCCTAATTTCCCCAAGTAAATTAAATCACTACTATATTCCACATCACTGTGCCTTTCCTTGTTAACATTTTTAATCACTTTGGGATTACTTATTTCTTGTACATCTATCTCACTAGTCAAGTTCCATAAAAAACCATTATGTCTTCTTCACCATTTAATCCCAAAATTGTTTACAGTGCTTAACATGTAGTAAGAGTCTCAAACTAAGCAACAATTGACTGATAATATGAACCTGAAAAATTTTTGGTAAATTAATAGAAATGAAGAGTGAACAAAAATAGAGAAGGGATTGCTCAAGCTCACAGTAGTGACTGGTCTGAACTTACAGAGTAGTTTCCATCTTCTCAACGGGGCTTACTGAGTCCTCTTTGGGTCCTCTTACCCCAGAATTCAGGATCAATCCTGGCCATTGGCAGAAAGAATTTAAAGACCTTCAAGTCAGTTTCTCATTTGCTCAGTAAGCCTCTTGTACAAACTAAACATTCTATTTCAGCTTCGCAGTAGCCAAACTTCTATATAGTTGTCCTCTAACCATTTCCTTTATTCCACTTTCTATCAATCTTCCAAAACTGTTTCATCCTGATTCCCTGATAAATGCTTCGCTGCCTCAAAATACAATACACCTCTGAATTCCAACTAATTAAAGATAAAATCCAGAATATCACTTGGGACTATTCCCAAGGTAGCCACTATTCTCAACAGTATCCACCTATCTGAAACTTACAAGGTAGGCTTCCTTTCCACTAGGCATCCACCTGCCCAAATAGACTTATGCAGAATCATCGGGATTCTACTGTTAGCCTTTATTATACAGATTCATCTGTTAAGTTGGAAGCTACCAACAGAATCTTTGCCCTAAAATTCATGTTTTAATTTTGCTCCAAAAGTCATAATCTTGGTCTTCATATGACTTACGGAATTTTTTTTTTTTTTAGTCTGTGCTTTGCCATTAATTCATTCAAACAATTATTGGGAACCTGTGTGTGTCCAATACAGTGCTAGTCACTGAGGATACAAAAATAAATTACCTGTGCCCTTAAACAGATCATTTTAGATTATAATATAAGAAATATTGAGATCCCCTGAGCCCAGAGATCAGCTAACTAATCTATTATCTTTTCCTGGATCAGAGGTTATAATGGAGTCTTGATGGATGGTCAAGAGCTAGATATATGTTTTAAGAGAGACTAATATAAACAGAAGGACTACCATGAGCCAAGTCCTAAATCATAAAACATCAGAGATCTCATAGCTTAGCACTTCCGGAACATGAACTACGAAGACCCAAGTAGTGGGAATTTACATTGGAAGGAAAGGAAGATGGTCTGGCCATGGGTACCTTATCTGACTAAAGAACTTAAGACTTTGTTCTTGAGGCAAATGATGTCATTGTAAATGCTTATGAATAAGGGTGGATTGTAATATTTAGACTTTGACAAATATTTTTAGAAGATAGAATGAAGAATATATCCAAGGGCACAGAAAGGATGACAGACACAAAAAGGATGGTGGCTGTTACTTAAAAGAGACAATCCTCAACTAGTATAATGGCAATAATAATGGAGAAGAAATGCATGTGAAAAATTAGAAGCCATAATCTGACAAGAAAGACCTGAAAAACTAAATGAATATAGAGTAACATGCTTTAAATTAAGTAGTATGTTAGAGAACAGAACAATTTTTTACCATGGTGGTAGGATCTTCATGAACAAGACACAGGAAAGCCCATGTGCAATGCTGTTGAACTTTTGGGATAGGGGACATCATTCCACCTGAGTAGGGAGCATTTCCTGAGGGAATTAGATTTGAAGAGAGACTATACTTTAAACAAACAGAGGTTGAGGTTTTGCACATTTTAAACCAAGAGAAAAATTATACCCAAAATCTGGAGGGTACACTGAATATCAAAGAATTAATAATTAAAACTGGCTAGAGAACAGGTGAAGGAAGGAGTGAAAAGAGCAGAACTAAAACTAAGTCTTAATCTTAAGCTAGAAGCATCACATACCCAAGTCACCAGTTAGACTTATAAAATAGCATTTTGCTAAGTACTATAAATGTTTCTTGAAATTTTTGAAAATAACTTTTCTAGAGTTTTCTGAGTCAAAAAATAACTTTGAAAGTCTTTTCTTGTATAGAAAATATGCTTCTCTAACTTTTCTTTTACTTATTATGTCAATACCACTGAAAAAAAATCATTACTTGTGCCTGATTTTTACTTATACCTGTTTTTCCCTGGAAAGAAAAATTTAGTGCAAGTAGATAGCTCTAAGATATAAAATTAGTGAGAATAGTCAAACAATTCCTACATGAAAAATATTCAGCTCTCTGATATGATAGGGTATCCTTTTAAAAGAAAAAAGTCATCATTATATTACACAAAACATGAAAAACTTCCATTAAAAGGAAGTTTAAAATAAGTCTTAAATAAGATGCATTCATACTAAGGATTTTTTACAGTAACTGAAAAGAATCTTAATTATTTTACTTACTTTACTTGAACCTCTCTCAAAACCTTATTGCCAGTAATTTGGACTGATGAATGTAGTCAATAAAGAGGAGCCTCAATTTTAACACTCTTCCCTCAAAGCCTGTCCCTCTTGTGGTTTTCCAATAGGCTATTGTTAGATTCATTTACAGTAAAATAATTACCAGCTCCCTAAGCAAGACACATAGCAGGTTATCTATTGTCCCGTAGAGGACTGTTGGACTGTTCTTAACAAGCATTCTAAATTACAATAGCAGCTTTATTGCAATTAACAAACAGACGCGAATCACCAATCCAGTTATATATCAACAGAGAGAAAGAGAAGGGTTTTTCAGATATAGACTGCTATAGTTGTTTTCTGAACAACTGTATGTGACCCTAAATTCAAAGGCCAGTCCTTAAATAAATAGGCACAAGTCTCAGGATCATGGAATACAAAGAGATTTCTTCATATTCTCAACAGAAAGAGTAATGCTAAAATGGTTTAGAAAATTAGACATGAAAAGATACTAGCATTTCCCATCAGCATATACCAGTATTTCTAGCTTTGTCTCTGGGTCATCTCATAGCCTGAAGTCCCAAAGTAGTAGTACCAAGGGACAACACTGCCTCTCCATTTACATAGACATTTTAATCTTGAGAGGTATTAAAATCTAACTTGGCAAATTTCCAGTCTACTTGAATTCCTCCATGTTTGGAAAAATATAATTATGCTGTGCATATTCATGAGAATCCCATCAAGGCTCCAAGAAGATCTTCTCAGAGGGGCTTAGGGAATAAAGGTCAGTGCCAGTAAGTCAACAAGCGCTCACTGCCCAATAATGAGGAGAAGCCCCCTAATGAGTGATGGACATGCCCAAATGTCATCGTCTCTGCAAATAACAGTAGAGAATTCTTACATAAACATTTCTACCAAGGAGATTAGATATTTCCAAGAGGAATTAGTTCGTTATTTTTTTTTTTTTTATGTTCTGAATGGAATGCTTAATAGCTTTGGACCAGAATTATTGTTCCCTTCTGTAATAGTCCCTACTATGGCATTTCTCCACTTGTGATAATTCTATAACTACTTCAAACTCTGAAAACAGCTATGGGAGATTGGGGAGGAAAGCAAGCAATTATATTGAAAGTTTAATTATAAAAATTCTACTTTTAACAAATCACATAGGTCTTATTTGGTCTGGGGGGTGTGTGTGTGTGTTTGTGTGTGTGTGTGTGTGTGTGTGTGTGTGTGTGTGTTAAGATGTTCATTATGTAGTTTTTCTCAGCCTTTTCTATCCTGGGCATAAAAAGAAATTGTGGCCTTTGTATGGAACATAAGGCAACATACCGCTTGCACAGCTGAAGTTAACAGGCTTTGGTGTTCCATCTATTCTCTAATTCTTGCTTTCCCCCAGCACAACATTGCTTTTATAAAATAACACTTTTATATCATAAAAAATTATATCAGAACTGCTGAGTTTTTTTTTTTTTTAAAGTGACCTGAAATCCCATAACTCAGAGATAACCACTATAAATGCTTCAGTGAACATTAATCCAGTTATTGCTTTAGGTAGATGCATAGATATATGAACTATGCACATGAGGCATTAAAATCTGTAATAATATATACATCTTTACATTAAATCTCCAATTTCATACTTTTTAATCTTTAAGCTATGAATTTGAACATGAGTAGAAAAACCCAACTAATAATGTCTTTTACTCACAACATTTTATCGTTTCTAGTTTGAAGGCATTAAACATACTCTACCTTTCTCACATACAAAATGACGTAGGGTTTTATGAACAAAATTATTTCTTTGGAATCTACGCCAAACTTACACCCAGAAGTTATATTTAAAACTCTATCTCTAGTCCAACCTTCAAGTGTGTTGTTCCTCTAAATACAGCAAGAAATAATATTTTAAAATAGTTTCTGAGTATTAACACAATGTTTGATAAGAATGAATATATTTCCTAATAACTAAGAAGAAACATGGAAAGAGGAATAATCAAGAATAGGCAAGGCACAAAAATAGTCTACTGAGAGCCTAAATAATATCTGAATAAAGTAAGAAACAGAAAAGAAAAAATGAAATATAGAGCTTTCTAGAAGATACAGACAATACAATTCATAAACTCTTCAAGTAAACAGGATATGGAGGAAAGGATAACTAAAGTTCAAGAAATCATCCCCAAGCCTTTTAGTTTAGGTTAAATTGAAGATCTTTATAACATTTAACGTCTACACTTGGTAATTTAGCTTTTGGTTTAATCAGCAGTAATCAAATGTGAACCATGAATCTAGCAGAGATACTTAGAACACTTAATAAACTTCAGAGGTTTTATCCATTTGGACAAATGTGGGAAAAGTAATTGTTTTCCAAAACTAAGCAAACATGCTATTCATTTTTCAGAAAGAATGATGAACAGATGTAAACATATGCTGTTTATCAGTATTAAATAAATAAAATACCATGTTGCAACTGAGTGGATAGCAGATGTCAAGTAGAAACAAAAACAAAAATTTGATTTCATAAGATTACAAAGTAGATAAGTCAGAGCAATAAACAACTCTCCTCTGAAAATGACAGATAACTGAAAGGAAGCCACAGGAAAGCTGGGACAAGTGTAGTCATTTTAATAGGCATCATGACGCTGTCTAAACTAAAACAATAATGCTTTGTAATTATAGGTGAATTATTCAATGTTCTCTTTGATCCTTCTAACACCTTCAAATGCATCACCAAAAATTTTATTATTCATGCTGTACCCAGAACAGAAAATATTTGAGAATCATTTATCTATATACTTGAAGCACTGTGCTAGGCAAAAAAAAAAAAAAAAAAGAATGAACAGTTTCATCAGTCTTGCAAAACATGTCAACCATTAATGAAAAGGAATGTTTGCGCACGTGCACACAAATTACAAAAAGGGATCAACTTCTGGAACGACTGCATGAGTTGCTGCACTGATCATGCCCCTACAGAAACCTTTAAAGGATTATAAATAAAATAAAGTAAAGGTTATGGAAATGGCTTTAAGGGCAAATAGCAAATGAAAACACATCTATTCAAAAATCTGTGCCAAGTCTGTAAGAAAGGCAAAAGTCTGTGGTATTTGAATTAAGACTGCTCGCTTTCTCCCACTCTTTAGAGATAAAGAGGGACACTTTATAATGATGAAAGGATCAGTCCATCAGGGAGATATAAAAAATGTAAACATACATGTAGTTATTAACAGTGTACTGAAATACATGAAGCAAAAACTAACAGAAATTTAATGGAGAAACAGACAAATAAAAATAACACTTTAATATGTACTTTAAATAATGGATAGAAAAACTAGAGAGTTAGATTAACAAGAAAATAAAAAATTTGAACAATTCCGTAAAATAAGTAACCTAATCCATAGAACACTCCATTCAAAAACTGAATATACGTTATTTCCAAGTCCACATAGAATATTTTATAGGACAGACTATATACAGTAGGCTAAAAACAGACCTCAATAAATTGAAAATAATAGAAATAATATAACATATTTTGCAGTCAAAATGAAAAGAAATTTAAGAATCAACAAGAGGAAGATTTTGGAAAACTCACATATATGTGGAAATTAAACAACATGCTCCTCTTCATGGACTGATTGTTTGTGTCCACCTCTACCTCTCAAATTCCTAAGTTTAAATCCTAAACATCGACTTGATTGGGGGTGGGAGGGGTTATGGAATAATTAGATCATGAGGTGGAGCTCTCATGAATGAGATTAGTGCCCTTATAAGAGAAGACACAGAGAGTTTTCTCCCCCTTTCTTTGCTTTCTGCTACATGAAAATAAAATGAGAAGATGCTCATCTACAAACCAGGAAGAAAGTCCTCACCAGAACCTAGTCATACTGGCACGCTGACTTTGACCTTCAGGGTTCCAAACCATGAGAAATCAATTTCTGTTGTTGAAGAGTTTAATCTCCAAAATATATGAAAAGTGCATACACCTCAACAACAAAAAAAGTAGATGACACACTCAAGAAATAGGCAGAAGAGCTAGAGAAGACATACATATAGCCTATAAATCCATGAAAAAATGTTCTACATCACTGATCACTGGAGAAATGGAAATAAAAACACAATGAGATATCACCTCACATCAGAAAGAATGGCCTATATCAAAAAAGAGTAGAAGCAACAAGTGTTAGAGAGGGTGTGGAGAAAAGAACTCTCCTGCACTATTGGTGGGAATTTAAATTAGTACATCTTTGGAAACAATATGGAGATTTCTTAAAAAAAAAAAAAAAAAAGATGATTCTACCACCCAATATAACAATCCCATTTCTATGCATATAACCAGAGGTTACAAAAATCCAAACCTGAAAAACTAGCTGCACCCTATGTTCATAGCAGCAAAATTCACAATAGCCAAGACATGAAAACCTGGATGTCCATCAAAAGATGAAAAGAAAAAGAAGCTATGGTATCTATGCTCAATGAAATTCTATGCAGCTGTTAAAAATGATAAAAATATGCTCTTTGCAATAATGGGTAGAATTGGAGGTGATTATGCTAAGCAAAATAAGCAAAAAAAAGAGAGAGAGAGTGAAGTACAGGATGGTTTCACTCATATGTGGACTATAGAGAAAGCAAATAAGCAAATGGACCTCAACAAGATTCTCAGGATATAAGACTGTGACTACCTGGAAGGTGGAATAAGGAAAGGAATGAAGGAGGGAACAGGTGATGGCAAAGGTTACTATAACTCTGGTAGCAGAAGTGATGTGAAATGCACAGACTGAGGTGAGATTCCAATATTATAAAATGCATATAACAATATAACCCCAAGAAACAATAAAAGTAAGTACCAGATGGTTTCATGCATATGCAGAATATAAAGAAATAAAGTCACAAAGCTAACAAAATGCAACAAAAGTACTCTGACTCAAATCAAAACTGAGGTCACCGAAGGGGAGGAGAAGAAAGAGTGGATGACAAGTAGAAAGAGTTAAAATTTATGTGGTGAATGGCATTAGAACACTGGTTGTGGGTATGCTGTGATATACTCATTGATCAAGGTTTAAATATATTCTCTTGACTATTAGATTGCAAATTAATAGATACCAGTAAAAACAGACAATAAATATAACAACAGAAAAAAATTCTGTTATTGATAAACCACCCAGTTTAAGGTATTTTAGTAATAGCAGCTCAAACTAACATACTCTGAGATAACCAATGGATCAAAGAATAACTCAAAAGGAATATTATAAAAATTTACAATGGTAGTAAATGATAGAATAGGAGCAGGCAAGAAGATAAAATTGCATATAGAGAGTAGACTCTAATGCTATCTGGAAAACGCAAGAACACTCCGGAGAGCAGAGGAAGTAATATTTGAGGTAGGTGTCAAAAGATAAATATGAATTAATGTGGTAAAGACTGAGAGAAAGGAAAAAAAAAGGAAGTAAACAAAGAAAACAACAACAAAGAAGCAGCTTACCAAAGTATGTAGGTATTAAAGTGGATGATATGTCCTGAAATAATTACAGACCAGAGTGGAGAATGGGGCAGGGGAATGCTATAGAAGATGATGAAGGAAAGGGAGGTTAGAGTCAGGTGCTTAATGACAAAGTACACTCTCTGATGGAGTTTGGACTTTATTTTGGGTAACAGGACAAAAAGTGACATCAAATTTGTGATCTATATATATCACATTCCATCTCACAATAATCACATATATTATCATTTTCTGTTCATAATACAACAAATTCTTCGAGGAAGGTAAGTATACTCTGTACTGCCTCTGGCTCCTCCACAGTGACAAGCACGATGCTGGAGACGCTGCAGTCATTTAACAGAATAGTTCCTGTTTTATTGCACAAACAGTGTAAGATTTCAAGAGATATTTTGCCCGTAACTGAAAAACATTTATTTTTTAATTCAGTTAGCCTTGTTGGCTATTCAACATAATTGAACAAATTATAACTGAATTGAGTTTCCTTACCATTTAATGCCACTAGGAAAGAAATCTTAATTTCCTCTTCTTTTTTCTTACATGTAGCAATTTTATAAAGCAACAATACTTAACAGGAAATAAGACCAATTAAGGCATCAAATTTTTGTTACTTATCTGTGGCTTATTTCCACAAGAAGGTAAAAGTCATCTGCATCTAAAAACCACAATAAAATCTGCAACACAGCAATGGGCCAAATATATTATGTTTATTATAACTGCTCCAGAAAAAAGCCGTAAGGAAATAAAAGCATGATGATTTAGAAATCTACCAGAAAATTTAACGGGAAAGCATAAAGCCTTACTGTCCATTCACTACCAAAGAGACTATCTCCCACTCCTCTTAAGAAACTGAAAGGATGCACATGAGATCAGTACCACAGGAAATACAGAAAATGATAGTGTAAAAGGAATCATCCAGTTGAGGTTATAAAGTCAAAAACATCATTTGATTCAATTATAGGTTCATAATTTTCTCAAGCAAAGCTTGATAACCTGAAAACAAAAGTGGCAGAGGCAGTTCAGCATTAAAGGATGAATACAGGAAACATGAGAAATGAAAGGACCTTAAAAAATGCTAACAAGGCACTGTTAAAACTGCTCACCTTGGTGGTCAAGCAAATGATACCAAGATTTGAATGGAGAGATTAAGAATAAGAAATTGGCTAGCAAGTTATAATTCACAGAACAAAAACTTGAAGGAATTTCCAGAATGGTAGAAATGGAAGTTTGGAGAGGTACAAGTCGAAAAATTGGAATGAGGATGTCTTTACTTAAGAGCAATAAAAGTAAAGAGGAAATAAAGGTCAATACAGTTGAGAATGACTGTGAACCTGAGGCATTTAAAATGCCAGACAGGAAAGGAAGCAGGCATTCAAAGGAAGAAGAAAACTAAATGAGGAAAGAGGGAGGAGTCCCAGAATAGCAAGCAGCAGAGCTGAACTAGGGAAAACGGAAATGGAGAGAAAAACACAAAAGAAGAAGTATTATCTGAAGAGAAGTTTTAAAATAACTTTGCAGAGTGATGCTCTGGAAATCACAAAAGGTTTGGAGAAAATGTGACATATTCCTTCTCTATTTTCATGAGAATAAATGGAATTAGGAAGATTATCCACAGAGGAGTTTAAGGAGTCAAGGGCAAATATCAGAAGGGATAATTATTAAGAAAATGCAATTGATTCTTTCTTTGTTTATACAGAGGAAAAATCCAGCCCTGTTTACTGGATTGGTTATTTTCTAGCTAAGACTACTGAAGAGAAATTTTTAAAAACAGAATATTATCACAGATTACTCTAAAACTGGAATCAGAATTGAACTAGCTTCAAAAAGATAGGTAATCTATATCAATGCTTTTCATATTTTAATGTTCATAGAAGTCACTGGGGCATCTTATTAAAATGCAAATTCTGATTCAATTGGTCAGGGATTAAATTTGAGATTCTGAATTTCTAACAAGCTCCCAGATGACACCGATGTTGATGTTATACAGGCCATTTAGAGTAACAGAAATATAAATTTCAGTACATTCAAAATATGTGTTATGTATGTTTACTTTAAAATAATGTTTCTCAAAATCTAGTGCACATATAAATCACTTTGAAATTTTGTTAAAGCCCATATTATGGTTCAGTAAGTCTAAAGTGCATCTGAATATTACACATTTTTTAATATCCCAGATATATGGACACTGCTGGCCCATACACTACATTTTGAGGAGCAAGGAATTATAGAGCACACAGCTAAACCACAGCTTTGCCTAACATAATTCATACTGGTAGGATATAGTTACTATCATCCAAACTCAGTTGGATTAAACAATACAGACTCAGTTTCTTCTGACATATTTTTCAAAAAATCAAAATGTTGCAAGAAAATAATGATAAATTAATCACAATAATAAAATACTAGTCTGATTATATATTATGTAGAGAAGACATTAGCATAAAATAATCTCACCATAGGAGTCCCAGGTATTGACTACTTTTGTAAAAATACCAGGAGAGCACTGAGTATCTGATTAACTCTAAGACTTAAAACTAAGAAACCATTTGTGGAAAACAAAGGTAATTATTTAAAAAATTGACAGATAGTCCCTGCTATCTAGACTACTGCAAATTCCCACAGATATAGTGAGGATTTCTACTGATTTACTAAACTAAAGGCAAAAAAAAAAAATCTTCCTTGCAAAACTGTGCATCTTTATAATTGGAGAGAAAACTACAAATACAGAGAAGCACACTCTCTTTACCAACATTAGAGTCAGATAAAATGCAGCCCTGGCCTTTAGGAGATCTAATCTAATGGAGAGGAAAAAAATGTATATTATTAACTGCAATCAATGAAATGAGGACTGATGGAGTCATGCACCTAGAGTTACAAGTTGCAAAACAGAAGTGACAGTTAAGGGATCAAGAAAGACTTCAGCTGTGAAAGATGGCAAAGAATTTGCAAGGGGCTTCCAGGGTGAAGCAACAGCTAACTATGATGTGAAACAATGTTGCTTATAAGAAGGAAGGGAAGGGACATAAGCTGGAAAGGACATCAGGATTTAGATAATAATGGCTTTAATACAGTGCTACAGCCTAAAGAACAACTTCAAAGTTACCTTACTTTGCTGTGTATAAAAAAATCTTTCATTTCAGTTTTGTAATTCAAATTTTTATTTGTTTATATATAGGCACTTATTTATGTATTATAAAGGAATTTTAGCATTTATTTTTTACTATTATGGAACAGGAAATTTTATGTAACAAATAATTACAAAACACAGGAAGAGATACAACGTACAGAAATAAAAGAATTAAAAACATTTCTCTAGATAGGGAAATTTATACTACTTATGTATAATGCACTTCTTTATTTTTCCCTCACAAATTTGGGCAAAATGAAGTATGCATTATACACAACAAAATATGATATTTGATCTTCTAAAATGAACAGTGAGGAAAGCAATATAAAAACTAAATTTATAAAGTAATCAGATCATTTTAAAATATGTGACTTTAACAATGTTTCCTTGGGAAAAATCTAATTGAACTTGAGGAAATCCAGAGAAAAGCTTTTAAATTGGTCAGAAAATGAAAGGAAAAGGATAATGTATCCAGACAAAACTGTAAAGATTCAGGTTCTAAAGTTTGGACTGAAGAAAACTAGTCTATAAAGTCATGGCACCAGCGAGGGCATATTCTCTACGCTAGGTTAAAGGAGAATCCTTCATGTTTGAAGGAGAAAATAAATTATTCTGAATCATGTAGAATTATGTAAGTGTTCATAAAATTCAATTTTCAATACTAAAAATGGCTTTCCCCCAAGATAGTCTTCTGGAATAATCTTACTCATCCTTCCAGATCCACTTAATGTCATCTCTGAATTCCCACCAATCAGAATTTACTTTTCCTCCCCAAGACTTCCAATCCAAACAGTAAATAGGTTTCTCAAAGAAAGGGACCATACTTTATATTTGTATACCAATAGTATCTAAAATCAATAATGCATATTTATTTAATGCAAAAACATCCATGAGAAGCCTATTCAATGTAGGGTACTTAATAGTTGAATACTGCTGCACAATAAATAAATGACAGATACAGTCTTCACCCTAAAAGAATTTACATTTGGTAGGAAGTTAAGTAAAGAAATAAGTCATTAAATACAAAATCAAGGAAGAGGGTACAAACAAAGCATATACTTTTATAAATTTTTCATCCATTCCCTACCTCATAATAAAAGGACTTTTGGCCACTTAGAGAAATATAGCATAGCACTAAAAAGATGAGCTATTTAGGTAAAGGAAAAGTAATCAAATAAAAAGTCAAAGTGGTTTAAAAAATATTTTAATAAAGTTCACTTAAAGATAGGCAGCAAAAATCATTAGAGTATTCTCAGCAACAACTGCTCAGAAGAAATTCAGCTTTTCCTGAAACCAAGGACTTTATTTTACGGATGTTCAGAAAGCAAACATTGTATATTGTGTGAAACATCTCCTTACCCACCCACTGATGAATACCATAATGACTTTTCAGGGGCTGCATATTAATAATGGCCCTCAACCTGGCCAATGACATAACACCACAGTACAAACACTCAATGGAAGCAATTCTCAAGGAAAGAAAAATTCACTCTGTGGTGATCTGCCTTAAAGTTTTTTTTAAAAAAATTGAATTTCTATCAGAATGGATGAATAGCAATTTCCTTGTAAACTGAAATTGTGAACTCAGTGAAGAAACAGGAGTATATTCCCTGCTGTCAATAAAGGGCATATTGACCTTTGCTAATCAGCTGACCAACAGCCACGACTGCATCATTTCATGATAATTTAACAGTTGCATTTGTATAGTTCCCCATGGTGATGGAGAGAAAGGTGATGATTTATCTTAGAAAATGGTCAGAGTTCCTCTTTAACATACTCATCAATGAGTAATCTTAGAAACTTGGAGCCTAGTCACAATGATTTTAGGATACACCATCTTTAAGGTAGATATTTCTAACCATTGTACTACAAAAGACTTAATTAGACGTTCTTTTAAATAATTCACACTAGACAATGTTTCAGGATATCTTTCAAGATAAACTGGCTGCAAAGGTACACTACCTACATAAGTGAGGTATCTTGCTGTAATGGGTTATTAGCTACAAAGCAACAAGATGTTAAAGGATATCTCAAAGACAATAATTAGAAATCAAAAGCAGTTTTCTTTAAATTCTACCCTCAGTTTGCAGTAATTAATTCACATTATCAGCATAAGAAAGAACTTTATTTTTCTGGGTAGGAAGAAAAGTGACAAGATGAAGATACCGGGCTTAATGAGAAGTGTATCCTGCCATTAAAATATAAAATAGAATTTCAAACATATTTACATGCTCAAAAGTATCACTCTGAGAACATTTAGAACAGTACAGACTCTGATTTCATCTATGGTATAAAATACCATAACTGTTTTGTAAAGACAAAAATGAAGTGGAGGAGAGAGAGAGGTGCCTTTATCACGCAAGTAGGTATAACACAGTCTTTTGTTCCACAAATTAAGACTCCCCTCCCCAAATTAATAAACAAAGCCTACACTGTTAGAAGATATTTTCTTCAAGGTATTGAGTATGAAATTGGCAAAAGCTACTTACTAGTTTTGTTCTAAGTTAGCATGAATTTAAAAATTGCCATACATTTTGATTTGGGTCTGGAGTTGTGTGGAAAAGTGATCATTCTTTAAAAAATGTATAGATTCTGAGTCTAATCACAGAAACCAGGAAAAAAAGAACCAACAAGGGCAAGGAATGGGAGACAACTCATTAAAATATCTCTCAAGCAGTTACCCAGAAAGGGACACAACCCTATGTGAGAGATAGTAACAAGGAAGCAAGAGACCTTAGCAAGATAAACCAGAAGGAGAAAAAGACATTGTATGATAGCACTCATAGATGTGTATAGAGATAGAAAACAAATGAATGATATAAATAAAACAACATTAAAAGTGGAAGTGGAGAGGCGAGAACTACTCCAAACAATAAAGAACTCAGTGGTGGCAGACAAAAAGGCAAATAAAAGGGTATGGAAGTGACCGGAGGGGTAGGGGGAACAGGATAAAGGAAATTAACTGTAAATGAAGGAGAAAAAGTGGTGGTGGGGGGCAATACTGGTAAACCCACTGTGCTATATGTAAATATAAAAATACTATTATGTGTACCTCAAAACAAGTTAATGTCAAAATGCAATATCTTTTCAATAAAAAAAAGAAAGAGAAAGAAGTCTTGGGGTTTATATAGTATGTAGCATTTGATCTTGGCCCATGAAGCTTTGAAAGTTAAATGATCCAAATTTCAATCAAACAGAATATAGGTTTCCAAAATCTCATAATCTAATTCATTCATAAACATAGCAAAATTTGCCCTCCTTACATTTCTAACAGTCACATGGAGATTCTCCTGCTATTTATTATGGATACTTTTCCTTGTTTTTGTTATTCCTGCTGTATCCAAAGTACTGAGATCCATGTTAAACAAAGTACTACAGGAGTTCAGAAGCCATAAGACACCTGTACACCCAATTATAGGTAAGCAATCATAAGTAGGAATAAAGATGTGTCACTGTAGAGTAAATTGAATTTTGTCAAAAGGAAGAAAGAATTAAGAAAGAGGCAATTCCTGTTTGTCTGGATTTAGGGTATTTGTTAAGTAGTGGAGAAAGACTGGAAAGTGGGCAATAGCTTTGAACGTTTAAGTAAGGTTTAGGCAAGGATGATGGTACTGGGCTGAATCTGGTCACAAAATCTAAATATTGTATATTTTAGGTTATTTGTTAAGTGATTTCAAAGGTATATAGAAATAAAAAGAACAATTCTAGAAATTTGAGGGAAAAGACCCATCCTATGTGGGAGTTCCGCAACGAAACTTAAAGCATCTTCCAGCGGCTATATTGAAAAATCTACCATATATCTTCTTTTTTATCCTTAATTGTTGTGTCTGCATTTAGGTGCCTGTGCCAATGGGTGAATTTGATGTTGACACAACTTTGGGTTTTAGACCATTTTAAAGGCTATATGAATTGGAATTCTATTAACGAACATAATAATTATTGGCATAGTTAAATCTCTCTTAATAGCCACCACATCAAAAGAAAAGCCTGGAACTGGGTCACACCCTGTTGGAAAACACCCACTGATTAATCACTGACTTACACTAGGTCAGAGGTTGCAGCAAATCTCAACCTATACCCTATCTCTTACTGTTTTCCGCTATCCAAACTTCCATTACACAGGGAAAACAAGGATAAAGCCCAATGGCTTCCCATACTTATAGCAGTAATGCCACATCATTCTGAATTGTGTTTTTAAAGAAATTTTCTTCCAATATGAAGCTTATGCTGTTGGCCCACCATCAGTGGATCATGTGCATTAAATGGGCTTTCTGGGAGTGTGGGTGCAAAATTTCTTTACATTTCATTGTCAAGAATTATCTGTAAAAATTATGCACATATACAACACACATGAGATGAAATATAAAGTGAGGAGAAATACGTGTCTAGATATATTGGAGGTCCACAGACTGCTTTATGTAATTATTAAATTCTGACCATATTTGCATAGTCATGTGGATGTTTTCAATACTTTCAGAGGTCATTTTTAAATATAGTTTTAGTAAAACATGATGATCCTGTTTTTTAAAAAAACTATACTATTTAAATCTTCAGGCTCTATTTACAGCAGAGGTCAACAACCATGAAGAAGTGGTGTGCCAAGCTGTTGATTCCTGTTTCTGGCAAGCAAGACGATGCAAAGAAGCAGAAGCTCAGAATAGGCAACTCAGAAATAACCGTGATGCCTAGATATGTGAGGTCTTCCTGACAAATCTATTTCAAATTGAACTTTTGATCCTGTATAATCCCCCTTTTCATGCTTCATTTTTCCTGATCACACTTATACTACTTAACACACTATGTTACTTTCTATTCACCTCTCCAGGACAGCGAATGTTGTCTCTGTTATATTCCCAGCTTCTAGAACATTGCCTGGCAGAATTTGAGTAACTATTTTTGGGAGAAAAGGATGAAAGGAGGAAGGACAAGAGGGAGGGAGGGAGAGAAGGAGGGAAGAAGAAGTAGGGAAGAAGGAGAGAGGGAGAATAAAGATAATAAAGCAGCTACTTATCTGTATTTCATATCTCCTCTGTCACTTTTAATAGAAATCAACCCTTCCTTAAAACCTAAATGAAACTAGCCATGAAGGAAACCAATGTTTTTCTAGATGAAAAGAGGCACAATAATATGTTGCAGTCTGGGGTGATTCAATCAGAAGAAAGCTTTTGAAGAACAATAACAAAAAGACAGAGGGGTAACAAAACTGAGAGACCTTTGCAGATGACCATTGGGAACAGCAGCTCATACCATCTGAATGAATGTCCTCTTTCTCAAAAGTCAGGGCCTTCCTGATCCAGGGCCCACAAGCATCTCAGAGTGTATCTAAGTGGTTATACCAAAATGAGTGGGGCTTCAAATTGTAACATCAAAATGCCTACTATCCAGCCTTATTTTTAATGGATATTCTCATGCTTTTGTAGATCTTAGAGAAAAGGGATCCAAAAAATGTGTACCTATAAATCAGGAAAAAATGACAGAGCAACCATTATTTCCTTCCTTTTAATCTAAAATCCATTCCCTAAATCTGTCAGTCTGCACAAAAAATTAAACCTTTTAAAATATATATATGTATATATATGTAAATATACATATAAGGAATCTCCACCAGCTTCCAAGGATAGTTGAAAAGATCTTCCTACATCATTCCTCACTCCTGTGGTGATTTAAGCCCTTTCATGCTTGTGCCCCTGTAGTGAAGAAAGAACAGCTGCTCATCATCACTCATATAATATCCTTTCACACTCAGTGAAAATTAAGAAAACAACCATATTCTAGAATGTCTGTCAAAAGACAATTCTCCTGGGAACCACTCATGGCTCTGTGTCTATGATTTCACTGAACTTAAAGACTGTAATTAAGTCCCTATTCAAACTTTGCTTCTCTAGACTATATAAACCCAGTGTTTTAGACTTTCATCACAGAGCAATTTCTCAAATCTTTTAATAATTTCTGTTGGATTTCTCTGGATTCTTTCCAAATTCTACATAATAAAGTCATGACCAGGGCTTCAGAAAAGAAAAAGAATTACTTGAGAACCTCATAACATTACATTCTTGCATTTGTACACTGATTTTTCTCCCTCTGTGAATTACCCTGCATATAGCTCTACTGAGTGATATTGTTTACATGACTAGCTATTCCAATTCACAATGATTATTTTGAATAGTAATCCTTTTATTGTTTTTCAGAGTGCTGCAATCCTAGATTGGTTTGGTAATAGTGATATATCATGTGTCACTAATGAAAATGAAAAACACCAGACTAAAGGCTGTGATCTGGAAAGTATTATTCACAATCAATTTCCACAAACTTCCCAGGATGAGTCTAAGATAATATGACAGACACTTTTGGGTTTAAGTTTTGATTATGCCGTCTACTAGTTTCAGTACTCTCTGGTAAACATTGAACTTTCCTGGGAAATTAATACCTACATCATAAGGCTATTCTGTGAAATGAATTGAGTTAATAATGTAAAGAAAATGTTTGAGCAATATATATTCTGCCATAATGCTGATATGTATCTATTACTTTACCTTCTTCAAGGACCAACCATACTAACCACTTTGAACGACTTTTATAGAACAATAACAAAAGCCAAGAGGGTTCTTTCCTCTTCAGAACGAAATTCACAAGGACTGGTTAAAAAACAAAACAAAACAATAGTATGTCAAAGAACTTAACTCTCAACATATTCCTCAGTATTCCCTGTTCTTCAGGCAGCACTACAGTAGTGATATGAGAGTGAGATAAGGTAATAGTGCTAAGATGAGGAAACTCAGAAAACAGTAACCTGACACATGCAAAACAAAACTGGAATTTAAGCAACTGGTTTAACTGCAGGGTACTTTGTGAAACAGTAGTCATGTTTTGTAGTACTCTTGTGAAGAGGTAACTCCAGTTATTATTGAGTCCAACTATTATTGAGCATTAGACCAAAAGACTGTTAAGATATAAATATAACATTTCATTTTAGAAAAGGAAAAGATAATAGCTTACTGTTTCACAGATAATAAAAATGTCAATGCTTTTCACTTTCTGTGAGAATAATTTCTGATTCTAATATTTCAAACAGGCATATATGTTTCAATGTCCAGAAGCTACATATTAATTTAAATAAAAGACAAGATGAAAATTTTTCTACTTTCTAAAAGATTTAAATGAATTCTAACTATAACAGAGAAGGATATGAATTATGCATATTCTCTAATGACTTTCATAACATTTGACCTCTTGGTGGGAAACTCAACTCAAGCGGAAAACCAAAGAGTTACCTCTTCACAACAGTACTACAAAACAACTACTGTTTGACAAAGTACCCTACAGATATGCCTCAAAATTACCTATTGATAATAATTTTATCTGTAATTTTAAAAGCTTTCTCAGTAACATGGTAAAAAGTTTAAATCAATGACATCCTACATGATGTCATCCTATGCAGAGAAAAATCACATTAATAGTATGAATAAACAATGAGAATAACTACTTTGCAGTGCATTCCTCCAGATACCGGGCACTATGTTAAGTGCTTTATACAGCTTATTCATTTAATGCTCACAACATCTTTAATACAGGTGGATGAACTCATTAAAACTTACAAAAGGTAAGTCACTGTTAAAGGTGACACAACTAAGTGTACTAAGGAATATCTGAATTAAGATATGAATGGTAACCAAAGCCAGTTCTTATCTTGAAATCATTAGTTGGTTATGATCAGCATTTCTTCTAATAGGATGTAAGAGGATAGAACAGAATAGGACAATAAATGGTAAATAGCAAACAATGAACTTTTCTAAAAGCCCCTTCTCTAGGTCACAGATATACTAGAAGTAACTACACACCTAGAAATTTCCAGAGTTTATGGAGATCATTTAGTCCTACATGCTAGTTAACTTTATAGACGAAGAAACTCAAAGATTTGATGGGCACACCCTAGTGGGATACCCGTTAAGTCACCCACCTCTAAAGAAGCACAGTCCATTCCCTTTAAAAAATTACATATAAAAGTAATAGTCCTTATATCTAAATTATTATTTATCCAACTTTTAATATTTAAACACTAAGATAACAGAGAAATAGAAAGGAAAATATATACGCACTTTATGCAAACAGCAAAGAAAGCATCAGAACTTTGTCAAAGGTATTTTTGATAACAAAACTGGCAAGAAAAAAGAATAAATAAGAGTAAATTGCTGATACTGTGAAATGATGCTTACCAGATGGAAGTGGCATTTAATGCAAGTGACAGTTTCTATAAATATAATTCATAAGTAATATTAATATTAAAAGAACTTAGCAAAGGAAACTATAAAAAGGAAATTTTATTTTCATATGTAATTTTCTCAGTATTTGAGAGTGAATATTAGTATGTATATTTTTTATCTCAGCTAAGTATTATGCAGCAATGAATGGACTTTTCAGTCAGTGCAAAGATAACTAATATTTTAGCCTATAAAATCATTATGCAAATTTAACTGGTTTATACTGTAGCCCTTATGACTTGAAACATCTGTTCAATACAAATTTTTCTTATGATACATGAAGTTTCAAACTGCATATTATAGTACTTTGCAGTATATTTATAACACAATGGTTTTGTCCTTTACTATATATGACACTTTTAAGGTGTGACCTGTATTGAAGTACTGAAGTGATTGCTCATGTCACCATCTGCTCATATATATTTTCACCTAAATTATACAGCATTCATAACTATATTAAAATTATCTTCACTTAATTTGGCACTTAATTATACATATATTAATAACTCATTTACCTGAGGTCATCAATTCAACATCATGAAAAATAAGAACTAAAGATAAAAAAAGCAAAAATGAGATTAAATGATGGGATCAGGTTGGCAAAATACATTTCATAACGCCAATGTACTATATAACAGTGCAGTTCTAAAATCTTCACTCTCAGTCTCTGCACTCTTAATATAGATATAATTCAAACTGGGTAAGAGTAGTCTCAAATTGGAAAAAGTATGGCAAGACTATCACAGGAAAGCATCCTGAGAATCACATATTATGAAATCTGAGATTGAAAGAAAGTAAAGAAAAAGAAAAATCTTACTATATTATATAATTATGCAAAAGAAGTCAAAATAAAACAAATAAAAGAACTAGGATCTCTCCTATCTTGCTAACAAGAGTATAAATGTGAAAATGTGTGCAATCCACTGTGTTCAGCAATTTGCATAGTGAATTATTATATGCCTTACCCCCCAGAGATACTTTTTGACATGCCCACATGGAGCCATGTGAGATGATGTGCTATAAGTGTTATTTATGCTAGTTAATCACTATGAAGTTGAATAATAAAAAAAGGTGCACATGAACAAAAATCAGCTCCAAATAGATCTTAGATCTAAATGTAAAACCTCAACAAAATTTCTAGGACATAATGTACATAACTTCTGAGTAGGCAAGAAATTATTATAAAGGACGTAAAAAGGCACTAACAATAAAAAAATAGACAAATTGAAATTCATTAAAATTAAAAACTTCTACACAAAGAAAATCATTTTAAAGATGAAAAAACTAGTCATGTGAAGGAATAAAATACTTATAGTACATATATCTGACAAAGAACTGGTAGGCAAAAATAAAGAACTCATGACTCAATAAGATAAATATAACGATTTAGAAGTGGGGGGAAATCTGAACAGACACATCACCAGGGAAAATGTAAGGATGACCAAGACACACTTGAAAAGATGCCTATCGGGAAACCAAAAATTAAAAATACAGTAAGATGTCAATATACTCCACTAGATTGACCAAGATTAAAAACTGACAGTACTCCATATGAATAAACATTTACCCAGAAAGGACATGCAAATGTCAATAAGCATATGCATATATGTTCAACATCAAATGCCATTGAGAAAATGCAAATTAAAACCAAAATGAGATATTATTATTCATCTATTAAAATAGTTAAATTAGGAAAAAAAAAAAAAACAGCAATGCCAAATCCTAGCAAAGATGTGGAGAAACTAGACAAACCATACATTACCAGTGGGAATATAAAGTGGTACAACCATTCTGGAGACTAGTTTAGTGTTGGTTACTTAAAAAACAAACAAAAAACCTTAAGAAATGCTTCTAAGCATTTATCACATAGAAATTAAAATTTATGTCTGCACAAAAGTATGTATATAGTAGTTCACAGCAACTTTTTTGCTAATAAAGATGGAAATATTATAAATATCTTTCAATATCTTTTCAACAAATAGTGCTACATCCATTATTAGCACTGAAAGAGAAAGAATTCAACATAATGGATAGATATTTAAAAAATTGTGCTATGTAAAAAAGATGAAACTTAGGGGGTTATATATACACTGTATGATTACATTTATGTAAAACATTCTTGAAATGATGAAATTATAGAGATGAAAAACAAATTAGCTGCTTACAGAGGTCCACAAAAGGGAGTAGGAAGAGGTGAGGAAAGAGAGGAAAGGGGCCTGAGTGTGACCATAACAGACAAGCATGAAGAATCTTTGAGGTGATGGTAGTGATGTTCTCTATCTTGACAGTGGTGATGGTTACATAAATATAAAAAAGTAGTAACATTTTATAGAACTTCATACTCATGAACATAGCGATTTGTACATATAAAGTTAGTGAAATCTGAAACACTGGGGATGTATTCCTGGTTTTGACACTACTAAAGTTACACAAAATGTCACCACTGGTGAAAAACTAGGCAGAGAGTACATCCAGCATTATTTAGCAATATAACATTCTAATTAATTCAAAATAAAAAAATCTTAGGAAAAAAAAAAGATTGATTATACCAGGAGTTATCAAGTATGTACAAGAGCTTAAACTCTTAGTCATTGCTGATTAGAATGCAAAATGATAAAACATGACAGTTTTTTGTTTTGGTTTGATTTGTTCTATTTATTTTGTTTATCTTGCTGGCCCTGGTCCTAAATCCAAGTAAAGAAAATATTCTATATATTGATTTTGATATGGTTACAGGGACATAAACATTTGTCAAAACTCAGCAAACTATATACTTAAAATTAGTATATTTTATTGTTTGTAAATTATATCCCAATAAAACTGATATTCACAAAACCAGTACCTGTCCACAACAGAATATGAAGCAGCATTAGAAGTCATGAGTTTGATGCACACACAGAAAGAGAAAAAAAGGAGTCCTGAGTGTGATTTATAGCACAAAATCTTGTGTTTATACAGAGGCAGCTTACTGTAGTGGTTAAAGGTGTTGATTGTTAAAGAGTCAGAGCACAAAGTGAAATCCTGGTTCCACACCTAAAAGTTATATAGACTTAGGCAAGTTATTCAACTTTTTTTATGCCAACAGGGATAAGAGTTCCTACCTCATAAGGTTGCTGTGAGGATTAAATGAATTAAGATTTGTAAAAGTTTAAAAAAGTATCTGGAATGTGAAAAAATGATATAAATGTTTATTTAACAATAAAGATAGTAATACAAATAAAACAGAATAACCCTTTCATCAAGGATTCAAATATGCCTAGCTAAAATGAAAGAAACAAATTGTAGAGCTATCCATTAAACATTTTAATAGTGTATAGAGGCACAGGAATACAGGCATGAGAGAAAAGTATTAAGAGGAGTTATTCATATACTGATCAATGATAAGAGTCTATCACTAGCAAACAAATTCTGCAAATTTGAGGTCATAAAGGGGGGAAAGTATAGTCAAAAGGCAACAGTATCCGAACCATAACTGATTCAAGGACTTCACTACAGACTTCACTATTTGTCCTGAATCACTGGAAAATAAAAAGGTGCACAGTGATGACACTAAGATACAAGAATTAACAAAAACAGAGACAGAGGACATTAGGCTAATATTACACACACACACACACACACACACACACACACACACAAATTACTTTCTCTCATATCCAATAAATGGTATATTATGATGATAACAAGTCTTGAATAGTCAAGATTATGTATCTCATCACAGAATTGAAAGTTACATGCATAAGGGAAGAGCTGCTGTACAGATATATATCAGTAATCCCTAAATAGCTGCCAGTCTTAATCAGTAACAAGGACTGAATCCCTACTATGTTCTTACTGCATTATACATCAATTCTTCATAATAAAACAAAGAACTACTGGTAATGAAAGTAATTATTTCAACAGGTGTCTGAGGTAAAAACTGAATGGTCCTTTGTAAATTATTAGGGTACAATTTGCTTTGAAGGGAAAAATATTAAGATATCTATATCTACATGTATACAGAGATAGAGAGAGAGATATATATAATGTGTGCATCTCAGACATTTTCAGCCGAATGATTTCAGTTGAACAAGTGACACTGGTCCTCTGGGATCAGGTTACAGACTTGCAATGTCAAATGCCTGTAACAAGTAACACAATCTAAAGAACACATGGGTAACATCTACACTTAAAGCCCAGAGGGATTTGTTTACAGATTTTCAGAGCAATTCAAACCTGTCTGCACAGTAAAATCACCTGCAAGAATTTCTAAAAGTACAAGACACAGATCCCACTACTAACCAGTTATATCAGAATAAATTGGGCTAGAGGTCATACATTCTCTACTGATCAATCAAAATAATGCTTTGTTTTTCTGTAAACTTAGTGATTTAATTGTAAATTCATATGCTGCTTTCAGAAATAATACAAATGCTAAGTACCCTTTACCCAATTTCTTCCAGTGGTAAATGTCCTGCCAAACTATAGCACAAAATTACAACCAGAATGTTAACACTGGCACAGTCAAGATACCAAACAATTCCAACACCACAATGATTTCTTCCATTGCTCTTCCATAGACACAACTACCTCTTTCTCCCTTCTACTTTTAATCCCTAATCCTGACCCTGGAAATCACTTATGTTCTCAATTTCATAATTTTGTCATATCAAGATTCCATTTAAATAAATGGAATCATTTAGTAATTGATCACTAGAGATTCAGTTCTTTCATTCAGAATATTTTCTAAAAATTGCTTCTTATATCATTCTATTTTATTGCTGAACAGGATCCCAAGTACATATGTGTCACAATTTATCTAATGATTTACCTTTGAAGAACATCTAGGATGTTTTCAGTTTGGGCTGATTAGCAATAAAACAATTTTAAACATTCATAGAGTCAAGCATAAGAGCTCTTTGCTTACCCTAGATTCTGAAGTTCTTATCCCATTGTGTTTTATTTTTTCCTAGAATGTTTGTACTTTCATGTTTCACATTTAAGTAAATGATCCATTTTGATTTAATATTTGTATAATGTGTGTAGTTTAGGTGACAATATATTTTTTACCTGTGAATGTCCAATTGTTCCAGCTTTATTTTTTGAGATCACTATCCTTCTTCCATTGAATTGCTTTTACAGTTCTGCCAAAATTTAGTTGAGTGTATATGCAAGGTCTTATCTGAGTTCTATATTCAGCGTCATCGAACTCTGTCTTCCCTTCTACCAATGTCACATTGTCTTGATTACTCTAACCCTTAATCAAAATAGCTTTTAAAATGTGAATTAGGTCATGCCAGTCTTCTTAAAAACATCTAAGAGTTCTCTATCACACTTAAAATAATATCCTAATTCCTTATTCAGACTTACAGAGCCCTTTAAAATCAGATCCATTTAGCTTCTCAGGTCATATAACATATTATTCTTGTCCAGGCTACTAACCTTTAATATCACCAGTCCTTCTGTTCTGTGAATACCTCTTAGAAAATCTTCACTGGAGTGTACTTGCCCTAGATCTTCACAATTAGTTTTTGCCATCATCTCTGAACTTAAATATAACCTCCCTTAAAAATGCATATGCAGATATGTTTTCATTTAGTCGTCACAATAACCCTAAGAGATATTACTATTGAACTAATTTCATATATAAAGAAACTTAGGCATAGATTGATTAAATGTTTACTTGAGATTTAAGCATCTCACTAACTGGTAGATGTAGGATTTGCGTCCAGGCTGCTTGTGTGCTTAGTCATTACACTAAAAAATAAGTAAAATAAAGGTTTATTTTTCTCTTTATCTTCTTTGCTGGTGATTATAACAATGCCAGAATCTGTATTACCTAGCACCTATTTATTACTCCTAGTTCTAGTCCCAATGGACTATATCAGGAAAAGTATGACATTGAATAGATTTTAAGGAGAGTTTTCTCAATGACTCATTTGTGAAATAATTACTAGGGTTACAACATCAATAGTTTTACACTCCAGTGATTTAAACCCCAAAGGAAGTTGTCACTAAATTTTCTTCTAACATTTAATCATACCCTACTAGAAGGAAGAAAGGTCATCATTCTGTCTGCTTTGCCCCTATCATTGAAGTTTTTGAAGGTAAGATAAGATCTGATATAAATATCACTTGGGATTTGGAATTTAAGATATCCAAGACACTTTAAAAATGCATATGCATTTCTAAGTATACATTTTCCCTCTTTAACTATGGTGTTCTACTCTACTGTCCTCAAAGAAATATGAAAAATTGAAACATACAATTTTCCAACTATTTCATCATTATATCAACTAGTAAATATTAGAAATTCATGACGTCTGGATCGCTTCTCAGTCCTTCCTTCAAGAGAAAATCATATAAACTTCAGAGCAATGAATCTCTGGCAAAATAAATTAAAACAGCCTCGCAAAGCAAAATAAAAAAAAAATGTACTTACATACAATCAAAATTTGCAAGCAGCCAATCTCTATTATATATTTCTGCAATGTTTCTCCTTATGTCTAGAACATGCTTTGGGATTTCATTCTGCACTCATGAGTTTGCAAAATTAGAAAATCATGTGTTTTAGTCTGAGAGTCTCCCTTCTAATTTGGGGAAGAAATAACGTATAGGTAATTCTCTTATTCTTTGGAACTATACCTGATCCATTTGTCATAAATAATAATGGCATAACAAGATAAATTTTCAAAACTGAGTAATTTTTGAATATTAAGCTTTCCAAAGATAGGAGCAACTCAAATTTCTTTGAGAATATTTTAAAAGGGAAACACAAAAATTAATCTCTGGCTTCTACAGAGATTTCAAAATCCTTTTTGAGATACCTCATCATTTCATGTGCAAAAAAAGAAGGTACGATAGAAAATACATAGGTGAGGGAACAACTATTAAAAAGCACAAGCCCTTCAAAAGCATCTTTGTCTGAACAGAGAAAAGTACTCCACCTGATATTTTAACAGTCAGTTCTACAAGAAAATAAAAAAAAAAAAAAGTTAATCTCTTACATTAATGAAAAGTTTACTTCATCAGAAAGAAAATGAATTTCCATATACTATTTAACTTCATATACTAAAGTGAATTGAAGAAAATTGAAAAATGAAGAATGACCTTTGAAAAACTCTGCTGCCTAAAAGGTTTTAATGGTCAGAGCTTGTCTGCATTATTATCATGAATTAAACTAATGAGAGGATAAAGATATTGTTAACAGAAAAGAGCTCCCCTTGAAATGCTAACCTTGCCATTTCTGTCATATAATGAGAAATCAATGTCCAAGTAAAATGTGCAGTTAGAGATTTTACAGAAAGTAAATGCCACAATATTTATGGTGATAGCATTTTCCAAGGCAAAAATACACCCATGGTAGTAAGGTGTTGAAAAGTGAAGAATAGTAAATACTGTGCCACAAGTAGAAATGAAATTAATACCCAAGGATGACTATGCAAATGTGTCAAAATATAATGTTCAGTTATCTGCAGAAATATCTTAAGTCATAGATATGAATATATATTCATATATATATATATATATACATACATACACATATATGCCTTTTCCAAGAAAAAGTGTATAAAATGGGGATTAAACTATCTGGACATTAATATCATAAATCAAGATGACACACATGTTCTTTTAAAAAGCATGACATAAGGGAAGCATAAACAAGAAGGCTTAAACATGGCCCTTCCTATTCACAGGGGAAATAAAAAAAAAAAAAGTGCTCAAACAAGAATGTTCTATATGACATCTATACAGGGACTGCTCCAGAAATAACAATTTTAAAGTCTAATTAAGAAAGATAGGGATTTATTTTGGAGAATGTGGTTCCAGATTTCATATTCTATTTGAGGACAGGAAGTAGATTGAGAGAACTCCTAGGCAAGTATGAGAATATAGAAAAGAATTTGGTTTGGTTTTGTTTGGGGAGGTTTTTTCTTTTGTTTTCTATGAAGTGAGGTCTCTAAAGGGTTGCAAATGTTAGAAAGAACAGAACATTGGGCAGGGGAAAAGAACCAGAGAACAGTATGCACTGAACAAAAAAGAGAAGAATGGAAAAGAATTAGCAATTTGGCGCCAACTTAGAATGGCAGCCATGTAAAGCTCA
This sequence comes from Solenodon paradoxus, assembly GCA_004363575.1. NCBI lineage: Eukaryota > Metazoa > Chordata > Mammalia > Eulipotyphla > Solenodontidae > Solenodon > Solenodon paradoxus. Next base: position 2,150,034 of record RJWH01000007.1, on the reverse strand, counting down.
GTAGGATCAGCTGACTTCAGGGCTTCAGTAAGAAAACATTTCTTTAGGGCTAAAGTGGAATGGCAAATTAAGAAATAGCATGCTATTCATTTATCAATAATATCATAGAATTTATTTGGGGGGGTCTAACCTGTAAAGATTGATAAACTTTCAGATATTGAAGAATCAACTGTGAGGACCTGCAAAGTTGACAACTTGGTCCTAAAAGCAACAGCCTCCCAACAAGATTACCACTACTCTAGATGAGGTCTCTTTTCTGTTGGTCTCTACTGACAGTGTTTTATACAAAAAGTAGATGAGAATTAGGAAAGCAGCATCTGAGGTAATGAAGAAGATGATAGCTTACCTTATAGAAAGTAACACACATTTCAGCCATATATAGAATGGATCTCTAACATGTAAAATAAAATACCACAATTTTTGAGGGATTATTTAATATCTGTATTTAAATAAAATTGACATAGATCAAAATGTGTGTAATGTAACACATATATTGTACAAACTATTTTTGAATAAAATATATTTTAGTTCTTAATTATTTCAGTCAATTTTCTATGTATAAATAAGAATGGGAAAGAATAAGTACATATCCAATGTTTTAAATTATGTTAAAAATGTAATATTTCGCTTAAATTTGTTAGTCAAAAATCTTTTATATAGCTCACTATTTAAAGATTTTAACTTTTTTGACATTGTTAAGTTGCCTGAAAATTATATCACACTGTTATTATTTTCCACTCTAATCTTAATGGAATTTACCATTACTTTCAAGTCACTGAGTTTTGGTTTGGGGTTTCATTTTTTTTCTAATTTCACTTAGGCATTACAGTCCTAACTTGGCACAGATTATGTCCATATACTCAATAGCTTACTAAAAATAAATTTGAAACAGCTATGATTAGTGTGCCTTGTTGGTTCAGGTATTAAGTCTGTGGCTTTGGCATAGGTCTCATGAAGTCCAAGGACCTGGGTTCATGACTACCATGAACCAAAAATGAACAAGAAATAAATAAAGGAAATGTTTCTTCTCTCTTTCTTCCTACCTGGCTATCTACTTCCCTGTCTTCCCACCTATTTCCTTCCTCTAAAAAAGAAAACAAAAACCTAGGTTTCTCTGTCTCACAGAAGGTCAAAATATAGAACAACTCAGAATAATACTTCCCAAAATTATAATGCTATATATAATATATAAAATTTAATGTTGTATAACATAATATAGGCCTTTAAAAATCATCATAATACAATATTATTTATTAACTCAAGACAATAATTATCAAGTCACTAAGTAAGTTTTACCATACTAATTTACAAAGTTTCTATAGTCTTTGACAGGATTTTTTTCCTAACTTATAATGAGGTCCTAATATTCTCACTGCATTTCTAACTTCCTTAGAACCCATAGCAATAAAACTTTTATTAGTTTAATAGTTCCCACGACAGTGCTTCCAGTTGTTAGGCTTAAGTAATAAGACAAAAATATAGTGCTCCCTCCCAATAAAAAACAGTACAATCAACCAAAATCAGGTATGATATGCAGAGACTTCAGAAAAAATATATAAAATATAACTTAAAATTTTAAGTAACACTACACATCTTAGGACAAAGAGATGCAGGCTAAATTGTTTTATACAGTAGAGCACTTACATTGGTATGCTTCAACTCAGTCCTTTGAGAGTATAACTATGTTTCTGCATCTCTATTCCTTTATCTTTCCGATTTCAGTTGTATTCATTGCCTATAAAATCATATGTAAGTCATAAAATATAGAGAAACAAGTTCCCACAGTAAAGAGCAGATGAAAGATCTAGACATGACACAGTGTTCTACTTTAATCACAGAGATATTGATAATATGACACTATCTGAAAATATTACAGTACATTTCATGAAAAATGGAAGTTAAATCAATGTATAAGGGATAATAAAATAATGAAACATTAAGATAAAATTTTACTAGGTATATTTGGAACAGTTGCAAAAGAAAAGAGGAAGAGGAAAGGGGTTTAGGAGATAGGCAGTGCAGATGAGGAAGAAATTAAAATAACAAGTTATGGAAAATTACTTAAATTTTCCATCTCAAAGTCATACTAGGAGTTGGCATTTCCATCTGTATATAAAGATCCAAAATCTTCCCTAGGCAGAGACATATTATAAAAATCGCAATACACAGAGTTAACTACCACAATTTTTAAACATGACTTTTCTTGGTCAATCTTACCTTAGAGGTATCACCATACAAAAAAGAAAATTACATGGAATAAATGAAGAAAACACCTCTGTCACAAACTTTCAAAGATAACATAATGAAAAAAAATCAAGAGATAGTTTGGGGGGAATGGTATATTCTTCAATAATAATCTAACTTGGCCAAAATTCATAAGAATATCCCTTAGTTTTACAAATTGCCTCCAATTTGTTGAGAACCATTTTTTTATGCCAGCTTAAAATAAGAAAAGATTACACAAGTAACATGTGCCCTCCTAAATAAGGAAAGAGAGAAAAAAAAAAGTACAATATGGTATTTAACAGCTGTGTGAAGATACTAGTTAAAACAAGAACCACTTTTTTTCAACTAAGCTTGTTATGCTTCATTTTGCTAAATATAAACCAGTGCATCATTAAATTAGCCACTGATTTGTAGATTAAAGCACAGAGTACACCTGAAAATAATCCAATAAAGAGTAATTTTTCAAATGCTAGTGAAGCTATCATAATTTAGGGGTAAAATTGCAAAGAAAGAAAAAATGCAGACATTATTTCATAGTTGTACTGGGAAAATGCAACTGTTTTCATTATTTGATGTTTTATTTGAGTGAAGACAAATGTATAACAAATAATACATCTGTAAATAGTAAGAATTTTACGCCAGGCAATTAGTGCAAATTATTGCAGAAACAATCTTTTGGAAATAAAAAGTTTTAACGTTATGCAATCTCATTGAGTATTACAAGCAAATGAGCTTGAAACAACTGACAAAATAGAAGAAAACAGAGTGTATGTTCAAAATAACTTTACACCAAAAGGTCCACAGGCACCATTTACTATATTACAAGAGTTCATTTACTATGCACTATGTCATAGACCAAATAACTTATACTATTTTACATAAGCCCAATCTCTTCTTTCTTTAGAAGATTCTATTTCCCAATAAAGTAAATAAGCATTGTGCTAAAATGTTGTTAAGAAAATATGCTTCAAAGACAATAAATATTCATCGGGGATGTCTTTGCTATCTTTGTTATATAAATAGCTTTCAACCAAAGATTCTTTCAGTGGATTCCTAAACCCTTCCATCCACCAAAGAGTTCAAAAGATAGAACTCAGGGGTTATGATCCATGTATTTGGACAGAAAGGAGATCATACACTTATTTTCACTAATCTAATCAAATATCCCTACATAAATAATTCAGAAAATTAATGGATATATAATGTTCATAATGATATTCTTATAATAGATTGCATATACCGAAATTACTAAGAGAATAGATTTTAAAAGTTCTCATCACTGGAAAAAATTATTTTCATAATTCTGCATGGGGCAGATGTTAACTAGATTTATTGTGTTGATCATTTCACAATGTGTATATAGAATAGTTCTGTTGTGTATCTAAACTAACATAATGCTATGTCAGTTATACCTCAATTAAAAAATAGAAAAGAATGCAGGCAATAAATGATAGTAATATTAAGAATAACTGTGACCAATAGAAATCAGATACTATGAAATATTGTTACACTCATTACTAATTTCAAAGATATAGTACTAATTAAAAGTAATTTTGTATATATATAAAACTACATGTTACTAGAGATTTTATAATATTTTGATGACTCTATTTCAATTTAATTGGGTTCCTTCATAACTATATGCAATCTATTTCTGTGCACTTAAAATTCCATGACTTTCACCCAATAACAAAGAAATCCATAACCAGAAAACTATTAGCACCTATAATTTTTAATATAATAAGGTGAAAAGGTAAGGAAACAACAATTCTGGAACTTGAAATTACAATTTATATTAGATTTTTGGTTTTGTTTAGTGTTTATTTCTAAATCTATAAAAGCATTCTACCTAAACCCAATTAAATATTGCCTTAAGCACAAACACCTTCCTCTTCCCCTCTTTATTGATTTTAAGAAATATTTTTGGTTTAATATTTTACAGTAATAGTGGGAAAAGTGTGCATTTTATAAATAATACTTAGCCACTTTTTAAATAACTTCAAGAAGTACAAGATTATAATAGAGAACAGATTATATAAAGCCCTAATTAAAAGTATACTGCTTTCTCTGCCAGGTGTGTATAAACAGTTCCATGTAATCCTGGGTAACTGACATAGTGGGGAAAAGAATTTTTAAGACCAATAACTGTATACTGAGTGTCAGAGACCAAAATGACTGGCACTAATAAAAATATAAAATTCTGAACAGTAGTTGAAATTAGAATCACAACATGATTAAATATGCAATAAAACATCATAGTTTCCAAAAGCCAATCTCCTGCACAAATCAAAAAGGTGATAAAATTGAGGATGTGCTAAAAAAATTTCCCTACTTGGAATTACTCACATATTTTATGATAGCACTAATCTCTGCAATTCTCTTCATGCAGTTATTATTTTTTGATTACTCTCTTTGAATGAAAGAATAATTTGGGGGCTTTCCACTTGGACCCCTACGATAACATCCCTCATTTCATGGGTCAGTAAGCCTATGCAAAAGTTCTGCAAGCTAAGCATTCAAGAACATGGGCAATGATCCCAAAGATAACACACAGACTTCCTGGAAGTACAGGGAAATAAATTCGTTAGGGAAGGAGGTAGGGTAAAAGAGAGGAAGAGAGTGAGGGTGAAACAGAGGAAGGGAGGGAAGGAAGGAGAAATATTATGTAAATATTGAAAGGATCCAAAAAGAAACAGGGATAAGGGGGCATAACTGGAGGCAAAAAACAAAGATGAGGTTGCAAACCAAAGTTAGGGAGTTCCCTTGCTGGATTGTGGCCCACAAGCATTCAGTCACTGCCAAGCTTCTGGAAGCATTGCAACTATGGCCGCTGCAGCCACTCTGCTATTGCTCAGCAGGGACAATACTGTCCAGGAGCAGAAGCACAGCTACAGATGCTCTCAAAGCAGCACCACCCCACCCTGCACCCCCTGGTTCTACTAGAACCCATTTATAGTCACACCTCAGTCATCCTTTACTTCTACTACATGCTTAAGTATGCTATCCAATAAAAGGAAATAAATAATTTCTTCTTTCCTCCCACCTTTTGATCTTTCACCACTGCCTTTCTTTGACTGTAACTAACAGAAAACTTCTAGCAATGACATCTGACATACATAGTTTATCTCTGAAGCTGAGGTGTGATAGCACTAATGACCCAAAAGTAAACACAAATAGCAAAAATAAGTACAACAAATGATACTGTTTCTTAAATACTTAAAAAGTAAGCTAAATGGCAAATGGGAACTGTAAAGAAAACCAAATACCACAGAAGCACTCAAAATGCCACTATTGAGTTAATCTAGCTTTCTTAATATTCGACAAGTGTTTCCTGAGTCTATGATACCTGATACTGTGTCAAATACTGAGACCATATATGTAAAATCAACTACAGGAGTTTTAATTCTGGTTAAGAAAATAAAGTGAAAGAAAAGGAGCAAAACACAATATTATTTTAAAAAAAAACTAGGCTATGTACTAGGAATACAGGAGAGAGAACCAAGACTGACAAGAATTAAGTCTTCAGGAAAATGATGGCTCTTAAAAGAAAAATACTGTTTGATCAAAACCCAGTAAGAAAAGGGTAGTCTAGATCAGAAAAACAGCATTGACAATGGCATACATATTTACACAACAAAGTGTGGGGTACCCTGGAGAGTGGTCAAACTGCATATAACTAGATTACAATAAGTAAAGAGATATGAACTAAAACAGGTAAAAGACTAGACAGGTAAAGGTGAATAAAATATAATTCTCTAAATCTCCTGCAACTGATGAGATGACATTTTAGGGCTTTATGCAGTAGCAAGATAAGATTTTGGCAAGGTAACTGCCCAAACAGTGGAGGATTGATTAAAGTGGATAAGACTAAGAGAATGGAAGATCAGCTAGAAAGCTATTCTAATACAAGAAAACAAAACTGAAGGTGCAATCAATTGAAGTAATCCTCACTTGTCCAATATTCATAGTTTAAGAAAAGACTGGCTCTCCTCCTTTAAGCAGGTTCCCAAGTTACTAATCAATCTGTCGGCTAATGCCAGTTTGAAAACTATTCATATGATCACAATATCCATTTTAATAACCATATTTCTCTACTGAGATTGAGTAATCTACAGATTTTTCTAAAGAAAAAATGGAGACCTATGAAATGTAGTTGAAAAGAATAGTAAAAAGTAATATAAATTAACCTTTGGGATATATTCTATTTTTATTTATCTACTGTGTTGATTGTTTTGAAACAAATCTACCCACTTAATTATATTCTGCTGTGTCATATTTCCTTATACACATTAACTATAAGAACTAGAATTTGCCCAAAGCAAATGAAGAGAAAAATATTTGTAAAGCATAGTGGTAAATCCCTCCTACAGAAAAATTAAGAATGAATTCTTATTGCTTTAAAGGTCACACTCATTCAGAATAGCATTGACTATTTTTAATATAAAAATAAAAGAATCATTTGCTATACTATCATAGTAGATTTTTATATAGATGAGTAAGAAAAAGACCCTTTCAACTGAAATCAATAGGTTTGTACAAAATAACTTTCATTACATTCCTGCTATGAAAAATATGGGCAGTTATGCAAAGGGAGACCAAAAAGGGGGTCAAGAAACAAGAAATTAGCCTTGACAAGTGGGAGGATAGTAAGAGGACACTGGTGTTTCCCTGGTACCTTGCTTATGCTTATATTATAGCATGCATGATACTTAGCTAAAAATTAATCATCTAACTTATCCAGTAGTCTATCAGATCTCTGAAGGCATGGCAATGAAAATTATTACTCATTTTTGTCTTCTTTGCACATAGCACAGGACAGGCATACAATAAACACCCCATAAACACTTAACAAAGAGAAGCAGAAAGAGATGGTGCAAAGAGAGGACAGATCCTGAAAAATAAAGCAGGAAAAGGTAAAGGACAAGACATGCCTGCTTTTCCATTTTGCCCAGGACAATATAATCTGTAAATGCTGTTCAATTTATAAACTATTCCCTTCAGTGATATTTTCATAAATAAATACTGATTTTTGTTTCAAATATCAAAAATAGTATTTTTCAAAGTGATTCTGGAAATATATTCTAGAAAACAAGTACTTGGATTTTAAAAATTATTTTTAAAGCTTTGGGGTTTCTTAAAAATTTACATGGGTATAATCAGGGAGTATTATTGGATTGTCTGTATATCCAATGCAAGTCATTTCCCCAGATTCATTCTACCACAGCTTCAAAGTTAAGTTGTTTAATCAAAACCCAATCACGGTAATGGTTTCTTCACCAGTTAGTGTTTTAGCAATGAATAACACTGTCAATTCAGGCAAACGACACTCAAGAATAAGTTTCTTAGACTGCTTTAGAGAAAAAGCTTTCCTACATCTCAATAATGAATAACACTGTCAATTCAGGCAAACGACACTCAAGAATAAGTTTCTTAGACTGCTTTAGAGAAAAAGCTTTCCTACATCCCAATTAATAAAAAGACAAATGTTAGAGATAATCATTACATAGGAACGTTAGAAATAAAATAATCACTATAGCTACAGTGGTCAGACTTCATGGAGAAGATAAGACTACATTATTCCTTATGCTCAACAGTGTAATATTTCAAGAATGGCAAGAAATTGCAAGTGAGTGGGTGGTATAAGACATATGATACATAAAAAGAAAAATGTTTCATATATTCAAATTGCAACCTAGCCACCCTAAAATAAAGAGAAGAAAATAAGGCAAAAGAATAATTGATCAAGATCAAGAATCTAAAAACAAGTATATGTAGTATAAAAATATACAGTGTTAATAGCCAACAAAGTAAAACGCTGTCACAATCTAAGTGCATCATTTAGGAACACATAGAGAAAAAAGAAAACTCTTCGAACTCTTTAGCAATGGATAAAATTATACTACACTCATGGTTATTATTCTTTAGAACTACATTCTGAAGGGCTACAGTTCAGACGACCCAAGCAATCAAGGACTTCAATTTAACACACACTTTTTTCTAGAGAAGTAAAGATAATATGTAAATTTTAAGTAGATGGAAGAGAAAATAGAGAAACGAGTGTATTGTTGTTATTTATTTATATGATGGACCGAAAAATGTATTTTCCTATTTACAAATATAAAAGAACATTTGTATAGGACCTCACATCTCTCTTCCAATTCTTACTACTCTGTGAAAGTATGGTTGGCACCATTAAAATTCAGGCATACATCAGGACATAAAGTCCAATTAGGCGAGATACCCAAGATGGCATACTGCAAATATCTTGAGCTCACCTTCTCTCCACAAACACATTAAAATCTCATTTACCTACAAACCACATCATTTGAAATAGAACTGAAGATTTATAGAACAGCATACTCACAAAAAAAGTGATAGAAAACACTTGAATTGGATAGGAAAAGCCAAAACAGTCTCACCAGGATCACTGTCTAAGCACTATGACCCAAAGTCAAGAGGGTCACCAGTGATAGATTCTCTTCCAATGGACTGAAGGGCTTACTCAATATTAGGTGCCCGGCATCTGAGAACTGTTTCTAGAGGGGAGCAATAATCCTAGTATGGGAAACAATGGGACTTTCCTTGAGAGAACAATAGAACTTTGGAAAGCAGAAATCTCAGAATGGAGAGCAGCAGGGAGATGACAGATAAAGCGTGCCCAGAATTAATATAAGGATTTTCATTTGTAGAGTCAAAAATGTCAGCTATAGGAATATGAGCGAGGAATAGCCTTCCAGTGAACAGACATGCTGCTAGATGTTCACCCAGACTCTTTTGTCTGTGTGGCACTGGCACTGGTGAAGGCCAGGTCAGTACTGGTGACATCATATTGGAATAGGAACAGAGGTCACTATCTTTGCCCCTCTGACATCAGAGGGACTTGCAGCTGTGGGGCAGTTTATCCTGGTTATTGTTCTTGTGGCTACTAAGGCAGCAACAGCCTAGGAGCACCAGGTAACCATACCTTCAACCCTGGATCAGGCTGTTGAGTGCTTTCCTGAAAAGATGGGTTTTTGGAGCTTCTAGTTCTGTTATGGCAGCTCTCTCTGGGAGGAGATTCCAGCACTCTGAGAACAGATTCCCCCCACCACCTCAGGCTGCTGCACACACACACACACACACACACACACACACACACACACACACACACACACACACGTAATCTAAAGACCTATGCCCTGGCAGCTCGAGCTCCTGTTCCAGGCCTATACTCTACAACTCTGTAATCTGAAATCCTACAAAATTACAACTAAATCAAGACAGGAAAGAATGTCTTTTAGTCTAATCTATAGAAATAAGCACAGGATACACTCAACAAAAGAAAAAAAGAGAGAGACAGAAATTTACCCCCAAATGATGGACAAAAATAAAACCCCAGAGAAAAATCCAAATGCAACAAAATTAAGTGAGTTACCTAAATATTTCAAAGCAATAGTCACTGAAAATTTTCACTGAAATTAGAAGAACAATGGATGAACAAAATAAGATCTGCAACAAAAAGAGAAAATGTGAGAAAGTTCTAAACAGAATTCGCAGAGCTCTAAAGTGTAAACTATAAAAAGTCATGAAACTCAATTCAAGACGGGTTTGAAAAGATACATAGATAGACAGACAGATGAAGAAATACAAATAAGCAAATAAACAAAAAAATAATTTTTTAAGGAAAAAAGGATTCATATAGCTAAAAAACACATTAGAATTAAAAAAACCACAATAGAAGGTTTCAACAGGAGATAGGAGGAAGCTTCCAATCAAATATGTGAGTTAAAAGTTAGAGAAAGGGAAAGCACCAAGCAGACCAGAAAAGGGAAAAAAGTATTAAAATTAATAAACATAGCACAAAAGACCTATGGGATAATATCAAGACGAACAGCATTTGCATCATAATGCCTCCAGAAGACGGGAGAGTCAGAAATGTAAATATAAGAAATAATAACTGAGAATTTCCTTAACCTGGGGAAGGAAACAGAGCTCCATATCCAAGAAGCTAAAAAGAATTCCAAACAAAATAAACCCAAACAGATACACATCAAGACACACGGTAATTAAAATGACAAAAATTCAAGAGACTCTTGAAAGCAAGAGAGAAAAATGAGTCACATAGAAGGGAACCCCCATAAAACTGCAGATTTCTCAGTAGAAATTTTACAAATCAGAAGGAAATGGCACAATATATTCAAAGAGCTGAAAGATAAGGACCTGTAACCAAGAATACTCTACCTTGCTACCATTTCATTAAGAACTGAAGTGACAGAGGTGTCCAGAAAAACAGAGGAATCCATGACAATTAAAACATCTCTCAAAGAAATACTAAAGAGATTTCTATAAAATGAATAAAACCTCACCTACAGCAGCAAAACACCCAAAATATAAAAAGGTGGGGAGAACAAATGAGGACTTTTAGAGTGAACTTGAGATGAACTTGCCTTCAATTTAAAATAGGTTGTAAGTAAAATAACAATGAGATATCATTCTCACACCAGTGAGAAAGGCTATAACACAAAAGAGTAGACACAAGTATTGTCAAGGATGGGGATAAAAGGAAAACTTAGTACTGCTAATGGGAGTGCAAACTGGTGTAAACTTTAGAGAAAGTACTATGGAGATTATTTTAAAAACTAAAAATACAAATTCCATATGATTCCATTATTAAACTTCTGAGTACTTACCAAAAAAACACACAAACACTAAAATGATTAAACGTATGTATCTTTATGCTTACTTAGCATTGTTTACAATAGCAAAGGGTTCGAAGCAACCTACATACAGAACAATGGATATAGATGTGATGTATATAAACAACTGAATACTATACAGCTATCAAAAAAGAAAGAAGAGAAAGAGAAAAAATTCTGTCATCTGAAACTAGATGGATGAAAATTGAGAGTATTAAGTTTAGTGAAATAAATTAAGAAGATAAAAACAATTATCAGATTTCCCTCATGTGTAGTATATAGAGAAGTTTTTGAAAATTAGACTTTTATTATATACTAATATATACTTTTATTATATTATATAGTGGTTATCAGAAGGGAAGGACATGAGGGTCCAAACTGGATAAAAGTGATCAATTACATGGTTAAGGACAGAATTGGACTGTAGGTTGTGAACTTAATGTATTATACACAGAAGTTGATTTCACTTATGATACTGTATACCCTTAACTTATATTTTATAATGCAATGTTCCTTAAATAAATTTTAATTAAAAAATAAATAAAATGTAGACATAAAAAGTAACTCATAGAGGTTAAGTGAACATGGAAGAGTCAGATTCTCATGCAGGTCACTAACCCTAAAGTTGCACCCACCCACTACAGCCTTACTCATTTCATCTAATGTATGTGTGTGTGTATTTCTGTGTGTGTGTGTCTATACACACATACCAGATATATATGTATATACATAAATATATATATATATACATAAATATATATATATATATATATACCACATAATGAATCAGAGAAAGGGGATAAACTAGTAATAAAATATGTAAAAGTCTTAAACTTAAAGGCAAATATTCTTACCAAAGAGTTTATGGGATTTTATTTAACTCTTTGATTTGAAAATTAAAAATCACAAATCGGCAATTCAACTTCCTTCCTTCCAACTCAATTATATCATGGCTCCCCAAAACAATTATAAAGCTGCTGGGATAAACTTTCAGGCACGGATTTTATTCTATCATTTAAGGGTAATTATTTTGTCAAATGCTTAAGGAAAATTTAAGACTTTTAAAGCAAGCTCTTTAAACCTATTAATAATTAGATTTTTAAAGTTTGTGAAATTAATATTTCATTACTTCCTTAAATCTGTTAGAGTTAAATCAAACTTTCAAAATGTCATGAAAGGTTTAAGAAAATTCATTATACATGTTCTCATTTTCTTTTAATTTTAATAAAAAAGTAGGTAGTTAAAATCTACATTTTTCTACTTGCCCTTCAATGAGTGCCAAGTATGTTATATAAATATTAATAGAATACAAACAATGAATTATAATGTAATCTCTATAATGCTATATTTATCCAAGCTACAGAAGACTAGAGAAGTAGAAACTACATTGGATTATGATTTTGCAGGGTTTTTTCCAATCTAGGTCAGATTCTAAACAGTTAAAGTCCACATAGCAGATGTCCTCTTTTTCCCAAGATGCCTAGTTATTACAGATATAAAAGCTCTTGGTATTTGGTTTCCTTCAAAGACTATCATGAAGCTTGAGTACAGAAACAATTCAAGATTGAGTGCAATGGGCGATTGGGGGGGATGAAGTGTTAGGCTGGTATTAACAGCATGTACATACCAATATTGAACGAAAGCAGAGAAATGGAGACCTAGAAATCCACTACCTAAAATTTTTTTACGATAGAAGCTATATCATTAAGAAGCCTTGGATAAGATGCAATCTATAGAAGACTGTAACATGACTAAATTCAGACTAAAGGAATTCATGGCAAAGTACTAATCAAACAAGAGAAAAAAAATTTTAAGATAACACCTTGCCAAGTCACTTCAAGACTAATTAAATAAGTATAACATAATTAAGAAATTTCTCTTAGATAATGGATTATTTTAAAATAGCTTAATTGATAAAATAGGATTATTAAGAAGCTGGTGTTATTTTCATTTCAAGTGTAGCAAAACAAGTCCTTTCAAGCTAATTAATAAGAATATTATCTAGTCTTCTTAAGATTTAGTGTTAGCGAGACTTCACTGAAGATTATCCTGCTAATTAACCAAAGATTAGTCATATATATCTTGTACACCTTTATTAGTATTAAGTTAATTTTTTCCTTCATGTTGTAAAAATAAAAGAATAAAATAACCCTCTCACAGAGTCATGGTAATCAGAAATCACCATGTGGCTTAACATAGCTGTTTTAGACTTTGATAGTCTCAGGAGAAGTTAGCAAATGTCTGTGTGAGGGCAAGGCAGAGGGCATGCTTACACTTTCAGGACTTTGTAAAGAATCATTTGTAATCATGTCACACCCAACAAAGTGCTGAGAGCATTCTTTTTCACCCTCACAGCATCCAGAGAACTATTAGGCTATATCAAGTCACGACCCTGATGTTTTATGGCTTACCAACCATAGTTAAAGTCCTCATAAGCACTAAAAGCCATCTCTGCACAAGTAGAATATCCTTCTACAGTAATGTGCTACATATTATAGATTTCTCCAGTACCTTACAAAGGTGATGCAAAGTTATTTACAGAATAGTAAAAAAATTCACAGTATAGCAGAGCTAAGGAGAACACATTTTTACCTGGTGAGATGGTCGGAATAAATTGGGGTAGAAGGTAGAAGAAACAGAGTCAAAAGAGAATGCTCTGAGTGGACTAACAAATTCGCATAATATATCCATTTTATAAACATGACTGTCCCACTGGCTTGCCCTCAAGAACAATCCCAAAATCTGTTTCAATAAAAAATATATGTTCTTCATGGAAAGGTACTATTTTAGGAAAGATATGGCTTCAGTTACAATGTTAATCACTTAAAAGCTAAGGTTTCCTAGACTGCTAAAACAATACATAGTACAAAAAAGGGAACAGAGGAAAGGAAACCCAGAATGTTGGCTAAAAATACACTTTCAGGGTACACTTCTAGGCAGTGTCAAAGGCCTACTAGGGGTGTAAGTAATGGTTAGTATTTCAGATGCAACCTTCTTCAGAAGATAACAACTTTATATGGAAATTCTTCCTATTTTTCTCTCATTTATATTTTTAACTTTAGGACTATTAAATGAACACTTTATTTGCTTGTTGACTATTCATCACTATATATTTCTGTTCATAAAGACCTCTTTGAAAAAATACTCTCATCACCACATCATCCTCTACTCTAGTAAGACAAGTACTCAAAGAAGACAAGTCATTATTTCCTGACTGTAAGTCATATGTGGTTTCAACACCAGGAGATCATACTTGACTGTACATTATTGGAAAGTAAATAGCTTATCAGGAAATAATTTTAAGATAAAACTAATTCTATAGTACAAATCCAAACAATTCCAAGTCCCTGAACTGTGCCTTTTCAGTTTACTCCATTTACTTCTGTAAAGGCATCCTATACATTGTCTTACCTAAATTGGCAGTTATTCCTGCTGATTCCATCTCTTCCCATATGTAATCATCCAAATTATTGTTAGCTCTTGAATCCACTCATTTCTCCAACTAACTCAGCATTTACTTAAGAATTTTTGCTTAAGTTATAAGTTGTGTAACTGGCTTCTCTGTTTCTAAGTTTGATTCATAATTTTATGTTCTACAACATTGTCAGAGCAATATAACTGTGAATTTAAAGAAATATATACAGATGTTGATTTGTAATGATGTATACGCCTGAAACTTATATAATAACATAATACTACTTCAATAAAAGAATTATTATTTTAAAATATATTTTCAAGTGGCTCCCCATGGTCTTTAGGTAATAAACGAACTCCTTAACATAGCTTACAAGGTTCTTAATGACATGAATTCTGTTTACTATTCATGCCTAATCTCTTACCATTGCTACTTTTCGTACACAACAATGCCAAACCATTTAGTGTGTGTCAAATGGACATACTAAGCATCAGATTCCATCATTTCTCATTCCTCAGAGAATGATTTAATTAAAGTCCTTCAGGAAACATTCTTGGATCTCTCCTGTTGGACAGGGTGACCAAACTATGTGCGCTAAAATGTCCTGTGCTTACAGTTATCATGCTATATTTTACTGTGTACTTTTTTCTCTTTCTCCCTCCTTCTTGACTATAAGAACATTAAGCCTTATTCATATCATTGTGTACCTTTCAAAGTATTTTGAATGAGACCCTCAATAAAAATTTACAAAATTAAAGAAAACAAATAAAAGCAGGGAGGGATGGAATGTTAGTCTGTGCTTCCTTTGAGAAAAAAAAGTTACCAAAAGGTACCTGAACTATGCTAAGTCACTCCCCAGGTCTATCCAAATGAAAAATAAAACTAAAAGTCAGTACTTTCAGGACACTTCTAGAGAATCCAGTAAAGTTTACTGATCAAGAAATGAGAGTCATGCTAGCCTTTAGATGCAATATCCCCCTGTCTCCCTATCATACCAAATAAGCATCTTTGCACGCAGTAAGAGTTTTAAGTCAGCACCCAACTGGCTTACTGTCAGCAGATTATAACTTCTATTGAAAGAAAATAATTTTAATCAAAATCCTGCTTACTTAGATGATTTAATGATTACACACTGATTACATAATGACAGTAATTACAAAAAAAAAAAAATGTTTTCCATCCATTTTGAATGTTCCTTACAAGTTCATATACACTCAGATCTCTGACTTGAGATAATGTACTCAATGTTCTAAATTAAATGTAAATATTCTCAATAGAGAGGAAAAACTACAAAAATCATTCTTCCTATATTATTTATCTTTGAGGTTGAGTCACTCAGGTGTTTGCAATGATACCGGAAGAGACAGAAAATAAGTTGAAAAAAAATAAATAAATAAAAATCACAGTCCTAAATCCCAAACTGGGAGTTACTACGCAACTATGACAAAATTCTCTGAATTCAGAATCCTTGCATATAAACACCAGAACATAGTTTCAATTTTAACATTTTCTTAATGGACTCACTATTCAGGTCCAAGAATGAAGAGAACACAGTATGAACAGTAGGCTATATAATTAAAATATGTTAAACAATACGATGACTAGTACAGACAATTTCATCATATCTTTTCAAAGATTCTGTAAAAAAACTACTAAAGACTTTACTTTCATCTTTGACTTTGTGACTAAGTTATTTATCCTAAAATATTTTAAGTTATCATGATACAAGTCCTTAAATTTAAAATGTCTTTTGTTAAAACCTAAATTGTGTTATTTTAGAACTTGAAGCATAAGTAGTAAATCTCATTCACAGTACTTAAAATACATTCTTTCAATTTTCATCCTATTTTATAGTTTCTACAATAGAAAACAATGGGATATCCCTGTGAGAACTTAAGAAAAAGGCTTTCAATTGGTATTAATCATGAAGTTGGACACCATGACTTTAGAACTTGATATCTACTGAACAATTACTAGTAAATAAATAATAAGCTGTCCCAGAAATTCCTTTATGTCTGATTGACTGGAACAGAATCTCAATAAGTATTTGTTGTGGTCAAATTGACTCTGACTAATTAGATGAAGAATTTTAGTTTAGATCATAAAGATAACCTGAAATTGAAGAAAACACAAGCAACTGCAGCATATTATAATGAATTGTACATAGAATCATCAATTACTTTCTACTTCAAATTAATAATATACTGAGAGCAGAGGGTAAAAACAAAACAATTTGAGTTTTATAGAAAAATTTTAAACTAAGTGAAAGAAATCTCCAGGTGCCTAAAATAAAGAAGAAACTCGAAGTCTGAGAGGTAACAGAAACTGAATAAAAAAAAATTAGAAACATAATAATAATAATTTCAGTATATTAATACTATTGCTCTAGTAAAGTATATTAATATTGATATACAAATACACTAAGAGCATTCTCTGATCATAATGCAACAACAACCAAAAAAACAACCCTAATAGATAACAATAATGTAAAAGAAAAAAGACCTTTTCACTTGGAAATTAAAAAACAAGCTATTCAACAATGAATAGTAACAGGGCACAACAAGAGTAATTTTCTGAAAGAATACACAACATTCAGTCCTTACCTAAATATTTTTGAAAAGATGTGATGAACTCAAAAACAAGATCAATAAAGTAAAGCAAAAGGAAAATAAATAATTAAAAGAAAAAATATGTCAAAAAGCTGGTCCTTTGAAATATTCAATAAAGTAGACAAAATATTAGCCAACTAAACAAAATAGTTAGGAAGGTAGAAAAGAAAAAAACACAACAATAATAAACAATGAAGGAGAAATAACCATCATAAAGATGAAGAAAAAAGAGAAACATAAAATGAACTATATGATAGAAGTGTACTGTGCATGCAAATAAACTGAAAAATATAAATTAAATAATTTTTAATTGATCTTAATAATTAATAATAATTGATCTTAATTTTTGAGACAATGTCTAGAAAAGAAATAAAACCAGGCACTCTACTCCTTGGAGGCCTAGTGGATAAGGCCAATGGACGTAGTCTACATACATCCCCAGAACCGAAGTTCGAAACTGGGGCCTTGGGGAACAACCAAGATGAAAAATTAAATAAAATAAATCTGCTTCTTCTTCCTCTCTCTTCCTACCTGTCTGTCTCTGCTTGCCTTCATTCCTACCTGCAACTTCCTTTTTAAAAAAAAAAAAAAAGAAAAGAAAAGAAAGAAAATCAATAAATCAACAGATGGTAATTTATTAGAGGTTCAGTCCACTGAATATTTTGAACAACAGCAGAATCCAAATAACAAAATCTACTTACGATAATGTGTAATATATTTTTAATTTAAATGCAACTCCTCTAATGAGAAATTCCAATTCAAAGAAGAAATAATTTTCAATATTTGAATAAATATTCCATATCAACAACTGTCATCTATATACTGACAGAATGGATTTTTAAAAAGCAATTAAAAGATAAATAAACCAAAACTCAAAGTAACAAACAATAAAAAAAATCAAAGAATTTTTTTGGATACTGTGACTACTGGAACAACTGCTCAACATTTGATAGCTTCACAATCTGTTAAATTTTTTATCAAATATGACTAGGATAAGTCTGTTACATCCATAAAAACATTAACTGAAATTAATATGCAAATTATGGTGCCTGTGTGGGATGCCATTTCATTAATTTCAATTCACTGACACAATTATGGTCTCTAAATTTATGAGTTTTGCAAATGTCATCACATAGGAAATGCAATATTTAGTGAATATTATTTATCTGGTACAAAGTCTAACAATAGTCCCGTTCATAGAAAAAGTAAATCAAGATTTTAATCACAAAATAATTTCTATATATTTTAATAGATGTACATATTCTTTGTACTAATTATGACAGCTTTTTAAACAAATACTTTTTTTTTACTTTTAAATAGCATGTCAATGGTGGAAAGTTAGGAAGATTCAAAAAGGCATGTGAGATCATTTAAAAAATCTGTAAACTTTAAATTATAAGTAATAATTGCTAATATTTTGATGTATTTGTTTCATTATTATTAGAGGGAGAAAGATGCATTTTCTAAAAAGAAAGAAATCAAAATAAATATAATTTTCTATTTCAGTCTTTTCATTTGATATTAATATTACAGCTATTTTACCATAAGAGTAAATAAATTTGAAAACGTAATTTTAAATGAATGCATATTGTGATAATCATATGGACCTTCCAAAATGTTTTAATTATTCCATTACTTTTAGTGTTTGTTTTAAAAGTTTTTAATATTATAAATCATTATGTAATAAAATACTTTGTGTTTATATAGGTCTCTGATTATTTCTATAAGAAAAATTTTCTTAAAGTGGAATTACTGAATGAAAGGATATAAATGTTAATACATACTATCTAATTACTTTCCAACTAGATGGAAGATGCCAAGTACATGAGGATTAAACTTTGATTCCCTTGAACTTCTGTTCATACTAAATATTTACTGACTAGCATTGTCAATGTGATGATCAAAATAGCATCTCCCAGTTGATTCATTTACATGTCTTTATTAAGGAGGTTGAACAATGTGTAAAATTTTACTGTAGAACTAATCTACTAGAATTCTAATTTAAATTATCTGTAGTTTTGCCTATAAGTGAACTGTGAGCAACAGTGCTATTTATAATTTATTATTCCTTGAAGTCACATACTGTAAAACATGCTGTGCTTAAATTAAGTACAGTATCACTTTTTTTTTTAAATTTACATTTCATAAAATCTTCCAAACCAAGCCAGTGTAAATTTCTTCTCTCCTCACTTCATTTCACTTTTAGGTCTATAAGTATATGAAGAAAATTAAACTTAATAACTTTTTATGTTTTAGGTATTTTAAAAGAAATGAGTCAGTCTTCACACTTCAATTAAGATTAAAAATTATCCTTATGTAAGACTACAAAAATATCTTAAGAATGCTTACCAAATAAATGATAAATTTCATAATTTTTAAATGTTTTCTCAAAACTACAGAAAAACATTAATGAATATGAAAGATTAGAATTAATATATCTTATATATCAAAGTTATAATAATTCTAAAATTAGGAATATATTATTTTCTTCCAGTAAAGAAGGTTCCCAAATGCTTAATTTTCAGTTGTTTTACACTGCCTGTTTCAAAAATCCTCTCCGGTCATTGATAACATAATCCCCATTTAGATTTCTACTTTGTAGGCATAGAATAGCAGAAGTCAAAGGAGAAAATATAAAGAGGAATGAAAATAAAAGGTGAAAGAAAAAGAAAGTAGTGAATAATATCACTTCCTCCAATGTTAATCCCATTTGGATCAACAAAGGACATAAATCAAGAGTTTCTGAACTACTTGACATTATGATTCTGTGGGAAACATTTTCAACCTACATTTAAAAAAAAAAAAAAAAAGGTGGTCACTACTCTTTATCACAGCCACCAAGAGAAATACAGAATTTTAGTGAAAAGATGCAGAAGACATAACAATCTTGTGAACTTTGGACCTGGTATAAAAAACAAAACAAGACAAAAAATATTTTTGAAGGATAACTGTGAATTTAATATTAAACAATACTATAAAATTATTAATTATATTAGTAGTGAAAAAGTATTCATAGTCATGTATAATTTTTTTAACATTGCAAGTGTAAACTTTTAAAATATTTGTATCAAACATCGGATCCCAATTTGCTATCCTGAAATCGAAATTTTACATAGGCTTATTAATAATAATCAGTGTTGAAAATGAGGAGGATTACTATGTATTGTTTATATGATGAGAAGACAAAAACATTTTAACTATTTAACATTAATATTAAATACAGTAGTCTATCAAATTAAACAGCTATAGCTTATTGTCTTTTAAGTAAACTGATTCACTAAGAAGATTCAGAGAAATAGTCCTGCCCACCAGAATTGTTAAATCTGCCACTCTTTAATCCTTCTAAATTAAAAATGGTAAACATTATAGGTTCACAATGATATCAGTCAGAGTTTGAACTTTAGCTTTTTGAAATATATTTCTTATTCTATCTTAAAAGAACGCTCTGGTACTTATTGTGAACGTAGTTTTAAATGATCTATTTGAAATTCAATGTCCCTTACCATTCTAGTCATAAATGCAGTCATTCTTTGCTGATTAAGTACAACTGTCATGAGAAGAATCACTATTCCAAACTCCAAAGTCATACAATTCTTGCTGCAACAGGTCATTTTCTTTTTTTAGAGTTTTTCTCGTCTTTGTTTTAAGATATCTTTTTCTGTAAACGCAGTTGATATTTGATAAACACAATAAAAATAATGGTAATAACACTATACTGTTCATGTACCAATCTTATTTTGTGGAAGCAATTCTTTTTTTTTACTTTCTATAATTTATAATTTAATTTTATTATCTCAAATTTGAAAGTATGAGTCATTTTAGATATGTATATGTAAACAAACCAAAGACTTTACTAAATATTGTGGCAGTGTAGACAGAAAAATAGCACGAACAATTCATCTACCAAAATAAATTAAATGTTAGAAAATTAAAAGTAATCATTTGAATGTTCAAAAATGTATATAAGATATGCAACCTATGAAAACCAGAAATAAAGAATTCAAAAGCATCTGGCAAAAGTTTTCTCACATTGTGGAACTTAGAAATCAGGAAATCTCAACACTGAGCACTTAAAAAGAATTTCCTATAACCTATGCTTCTTCAGTAGCCTAAGGTTTTATATATACATAGAATGTGGTTTCAATACTCACTTAAATTAGAAATGTGTCACCCAAACACCTTAATTTCAATAATTATAATGTAAAGGACAGTCTTTTAAAACTATGCATATAGGGCAAATGGCCACAAATACAAGATACAAAATAATTTATACTTTGAGGCTTATAGATTTTGCTTTAACAATGTATATTTTGGTTTTAAAGATGTGGGTGGCTTCTAAAAGTTCAAGATAGAAAACCTAAATGATACACAAAAATATATATCTAAAAACACTAATTTTTTTTTTAATTTATGTAAGAGAAAATATTATCTAAATAGAATGTCCCATTTAACCTGCTTTATCTGAGTTTTTTCTTGACTAGATATAAATCAGGTAGCTTACAGAAAGGTAACACTGTAAAGAAATAATTTCTTTTGCTGGACACATATATTAAAACTCTTACTGCAAGGTATTATAATGGACTGATCATTTATCCATCTACCTCCTTACACCCCCGAAGACTAAAGCACATTTTTCATGGCATCTGTCACAGAGCAGATATACTACAGATGAATAAAAACTAAAATAAAACAGGAAATTTAGCTCATCAATATACACTTTCTGAATTTTAAAAAAGAAAAACATATTTCTAATTGTTTTCAGAGGCAAGTTTGAAGCTGGAAAATAATCTTACAGTAACTTGATAAATTAAATACTGCCATCAAATTCTGTGGTTATCCAAGATAAATGCATAATTAGGGCGGAAGCTACAAACTGCTTGAGATCAGAAATGGAAGCTGAAAAACAGAGCAAATAATATGGGAAATTCTGAGCTCTCCTATTTCTTCACATGAAAAAGCTCCAGATTTCATCATGCAAATGAGTCTAATTATACATTACACATGATTATACATGATCCCCTATATAGGTGAGGGAGAGAAATATAATAGCTACATGATATATGTAAATATTATGTTATAAAACATTATAAATCATAGAAAATATTCATTTTTTTCATCTTTTCATCACTAAGCCAAAGAATATAAAAGATTATTGTAGTAGTCACTCCCTGAACTCTCAGTCTTAAGAGAACTAATGAAAGTACAATGATGCAAACTTACTCAGAGAACTTGTATGATTTTTAAAAAGAGCACCACTGGAACGGCAATCAGAGTACTCTCAAATAATCTCTTAAAAGTTAATTTTGAAAATTGTCAATACAGCTGGGGTTCTTTTCAACTCAGCCGCAGGTTACAAAGAAATATTAGAGATGCTTCCAAATTTAATATAATTCAGGAAAAAAATTTTTAAGTATTATTGCAATTATGATGCTACAATGAAATCCACTGTAGCTAGAAATGAAAGGAGCCCACAGAATAATTAGAAATGCATTTACATGATTACTCTGTTTTCCCCATTAGCAAAGAAACTGTTCTTCTTACACCTTACTTGTATAAAAATTATTTCAGGGGTCACCAATTCTAAAAGCATTATACAATTTAAAGAAAATAAAAAATTGATCAGTAGAAAAGATAAAGTTTTTACATTTTACAACACCAAGGAAACAAGACTTACATTTAGTTATGTTTAAATTAGAGGTACATAACTTGTAGTAGGTAACAGCTGGATATTGTATAAAACAAAAGTGCATACCAATGGGTGGGGTGTTCAGAATGCTGAAGGGCAAAAGATAGATGTATAGTATAGCTTGGGAAGTGACGTGGGTAATTTCTTGTCATTAAACAGCAGAGTAATTGCTTCAGCAAATTCCCATGTAACCATTCCACATGAAACTTCAACGTGCCCTTGGACTTACTAAACATACATAGTTGTCTCAGATAATCTTAGCAAAAACACAGCGGTCAATAATGTATCACACCTAAAAAGATCATTGTTCTATTATTTAGCCTAAAAAACGTGTTAGGAACTCTAAACTTTAATAACAAAGAGACAAAAAGTAATTGATTATTAGATTAGTAAGACCCTGGTAATACCTCAAAATTCACTTTTTAAAAAAATCTGCTGAGACTATGTATATGATAAACTCTATGGGGTATTTATTTAAAATATCTTCTCATCTTGAAAAACTTTCACATATATTCAAGATTTGAATTTCATAATAAGCAAATTAAGAAACATTTGTGTTGTAATAGATGTTAGATCATAATCAAGGAAGCATTGATGGAGAAGATGTGGACAGTAGAAGTAGTGGTATGCTGTGAATAGAACATCCCAACATATCCTGAAACAAAACAAAAACCAAAAATAGGAGGAACAAATTAAACAGCACAAACTTATGGGTCCAACTGAATTAGACAACAGAAAACTCTTAATTTCAAATTACTTGTAAGAACAATATGAAGCAAACAAATCCCAGCTAGCAAGCTCTTGTGTTCCTCCCATCAGGCTTCATGCAGATCGAAAGCAGTTCAGGAGAAATTACACAGATAAAAAAGAAGGAAGTTAACAGTCTTGCTAAATGTTATCTAAAATTACTGCTAAAAAGAGAAAGTAGACCTGTATGTGAAAATACCAAAGAGTCAACAGAAAAAAGCACTGAAAATTGAGAAGAGACTAGAAAAGGTACACAGCACATAACAAGGTCATCTTGGAAAGGTTTCTTCTTAAGGGAGTTACAACAAAGGGAGGGCTGTCTTCTCCTTGGAAAATAGATATAGAGAAGTAAATAAGCAAGTGGAAACATTTAAAAATCCATTTGACAAAAAAAAAAAAAATTTAAATGAAGAATACATGCCTATTCAAAAGTCATGTCAACCATTTAAGAAACAATACCACTAAAGAAGCCTTGAGTTATGCCTTTCCAACTTCTCTGTGCTTGCCAGTTACAGAGTCCCAGGTCTCAGTTCACCAGACTCTAGCTCACCAGGTCACCTGGAAGAGCTCTTAAGCTATCCAATGTAACCAGTCGTCTGCTCAAGGAACTTGGATGACCAAAGTCACCCAGAAGAGGTCCTGAGCTAAGCAGTATTCACTAGATTTTTGGACTCATTCCCATCTTATTCAGGTAAACAGCAGGAACAAACACCCCTTAGGCCTCAGGACCCAAGAATACCCACAGGCTCAACTCAGACCCAAACCCATAAATCCTAAAATACGTAATTGGGCTACCTGAGAGCTTTATTGCCGAACTGAACCTGGGTTGTATATAAAATTCCCTGCAGCAGAGAGCTGTAAATCCATCAATCACCACCTGAAAAGACAACAGTGGCCACCAGAGAGTGCAATCTACAGAGCAGAAACATCCCCATCCTCACTGAAATCAGAGGCTGGCACCTGCCACAGCATCATACAGAGAGGAAGAAGCCCAAAGTAAAAGAAAAAGAAAGTGACAGTGCTTCTTTCAAAGCAGAAAAGAAAGCCATGTCAAAATCTAAGTCGCTGCCCAAAATTCAAATAGCCAAAAACAGAGGAAGATACCAGGAGCTCTCCAGAGAAGAACTCAATCAACCTGGATTGTAACAACCATAACAGAAGAGTTAAAAGGATAGTTTATTAAAAAGCTGAAGGAGATGCAGGAGGCTCACACAACTATCCAAAGGCAATGAAAGACCTCAGAAAAGTTGAGACAGATCAAAGGGATTACTTTACCAAGGAGATTGAGGCCAGTCTAACAGAAATGCTAGAGATGAAAGATACAAAGAATTGCAGATAAATGTGGAAAGCTCCATTAACAGACTCAATCATGCAGAGGAATAAATATCAGATATTTAAGACAAATTAACAGAGGCAACTTTCATGGGAAACAAGATTGAGGAAAAATGGAGAAACCCTATGAGAAATGTCAGACTCTCTGAGGACAAACGTAAGGATAATAGGTGTCCAAGAAGGTGAAGGGAGAAAGGAGCAGAAAACCTAATAAAGAAGAAATAGCAGAGAATTTCCCAGTCTTACAAAAAGTAACCACAGGTGTTTATGAAGCAGAGAGAACACCGCAATTTATAAATGTAAATAGACCTTCTCCCAGACACATCACAGTAAAACTAGCAAAGGTCTACAACAAAGAAAAACTACTCGAAGCTGCTAGAGAAAAGAAAAACAAACTGTAAAAGCACACCCATTAGACTATCATCAGATTTCTCAACAGAAACTTGACGGGCTAGAAGAGAGTGGAACAACATATTCAAAATACTAACAAACAAAAACTATTAGCCAAGAATACACTGTTCTACAAAATGATCATTTAAATATGATGGAGAAATAAAAGTCTCAATGACAAACAAAAATTAATGGATCTCTCTGTTAAAAAGTCTACTGTCATTCAAAAAATCTTGAAAAAGGTCCTACAATAGGGAAAATAAAAGCAAAGATCCACTAAGTCTTAAGAATGGCAATAAAAGGAAAGTGAAAGAAGAAACAAAGATGAGATCAACAGGAGATAAGACAAAAATACTATGGGGGGGGAGGAAAACAGGAAAAGTATACAGGTATATAAATACAACATGACATCAGCTCACAGAAGTCTATCATAGAGCAGTACAGGTAAGAGGTAATCCATGGCACAGGCACAAAACTCAATTCTAAAGAGATACATAGTCAGGAAATAGACAATATCAACAGACTACACAGCAAACCATCCAAAGGATAAAACAAACAGGAAATGAAGCAACAGGGAGTGAAAGCAATAGAGAACAAAAGGCAGAGACTCTAATAACAGTAATAAAGATCTACATTTCAATTATCACCCTAAATGTGAATGAAATAAACTCACCAATCAAAAGACACAGAGCTGCTGAATGGATCAAAAAAACAGGACCTATCAATATTATGCCCAAAAGAAATGCATATGAAAGTCAAATAGAAACATAGGTTAAAAGTCAATAACTATGAAAAAATATATAAAGCATTAGTGATGAAAAGAAATCAGGAACTGCAATACTAATATCAGAAAAAACAAATTTCCAACTTAAAAGTGTATCACAAGGCAAGGATGGACACTACATTGTGATAAAGGGAGTCATCAATCCACATATGTGTTTAAAATGTTTCATATATTTTTAGCTATGATTGTACTTATCAACTTATCCTTTTGTCTCAAACACATTTTTATACTTCTCTATTTATGATCGTTGATTAATATATTCCAGGTTAAAAATTTTAAGATTGAATTTGAAGAATTTCCTATCTATTGTAGTATTTTAGTTTTAAAGATAATGTTTAGGAATTCCATAATTTCTAGCTGGATCTTGTTCATATTTAAGCATTCCTGTTGATTCCCCCTGTTTCTTACATAATTTTTTGCTCCATTTCAATGAATTTTCTGTCTATCTCCATAAAAATCAGGCATAACTATTTTAAAGTTTTGTTTTTAGCAAACCCTTCCACTGAACTAATTTGATAAAAATTTATGTTTTCATTATTGATTGATAAAATGATCTTTCTCAAAAGTAATTTCTTCATGATTTTTGTTATTTATAATAGATAAGATTAAGTGGTCTTTATAGTAAAGATAAAATGATCCAGCAGAAACTAGCCCCGATGAGGTAAAAAAAAAAAAAAATGAGGCTGACATAAAAATAGATTAGTAAGCAGAAGCATCATATATATGTATATATTTAATCTTAGCTGTTCCAACCTCATTTCGACTCCATCTTTAATTTTTTTCCAAATTACTTAAAAGCAAATGTACATTTTTATTATATAAATCTAAATAGTAGGCCTTCAGAAATTCTTTAATAATTTCTTGGCTCTGTAAAAATTTTATATGAAGATTAAAACTAATGAAACAAGAATAAGTAGTTGTCGTTAAATGAAAATATATTTTAAAGCAAGAAATCATAAGAAGTAATATTATATTAGTTTATTTTAAATAACGGAAGTGTTGATTTGCTAGTCCTCTGAAATTACTTGATAATCCAAAACAATGATTTAGGAATAACCAATAACAATAATCAGTTTAAGCATTCCCTATCAATTGAACTTTTTTCCTGTTTCTCATAACTCTTAGCAGGCTTTGCACTATTTAAATGAATTCATTAAATAAATTATTTGGAAGGATGAATGGACAGAAGAAAAGCAAATACAACAGAATGAATCAACCATTTGGTAAAGGAACCAAGTCAAAACTCATATACACACACTATGTCTCAGCATATAATGTCATCATTAACCAGTGTGATCAGAGATATGATAAAACTAAGTACCATGCATCTAGGGGCAGACTTTCATTCCTTGTAAACAACATTGGCAGAAATAGAAGCAGTAACAGAAGCAACAAACATTCACTAAAAATCTGCCATGTGTAGATTCTTATATTCACCAGAGATACAAAGAAATTAAAAAAAACAGCTTCTGCACATAATCCAGTTGGAGAAATAAAGACACACATAAAAGAATATATTAAAATTCAAGGAAGCTTGTGCTAAGGAACAAATAGGTGAGACCAGGACCAAGGAAGAAGGCAAGAGCAGAAGCACACTAAAAGCACTCCATGGAGAAGACAAGACCTCAGCTATGGTAGAAAAGAGAAAGCTCTGCAATAAATGCACAGTGCCAAAGATAATGGCCTTGAGCAAAGATGGGATCACATTAGCACAGGAAAGAGTTTTTAGGAAAGATATGTGCAAGTTATGTATGATTAAAGAATAGAAACAAACTGTAGAAGAAAACAAATGATATTTCTTTCTTAGTACATTTTGTTTTGCTATGATTGTAAATATTCCAGATAAATATATTAATACTTATGTTGAATCCCTCGCACAGCCCTATCATTTTAGTTATATTAAAATATTACACAAATAAATGAGAACTGAATATTCTGAGTAATCAATTTAGTAAAAAGAGTTAAGGAATGTAACATGAATCAATCACAATATAATAAATACATGCAACAGTAAAGGACTAAATATAACTGAAATTGTTTTTGAGATTGAACTCTGAAGTCATTCAGGATCTTAAGAGCACCTATGAAAGAAAGAATTGCTGATATTCATTGAATACAATTGTATACCAGGTACTGCAGTATATGCTTCTGATTATTTCACTTGATATATGTATATGTGTATATATATATATATGTATATGTGTATATATACATATTCTTTGAGTAGTATCACTACTCTTGCTTTATGAGAGAATTAGCAATAGCTCTGATTCTACATTCGTGACCCTTTGCAACAATGTGTGTGTTTAAGAAAGATTTATAGTTAACAAGCTTTTCGAAAATTAAATTCAGTCAATGTGACTATGTACTCTGAGTCTCAAGAATATTACGCCAGAAGTCAATGACTACTTTTTTTCTCGATCAAAGTATAGGTGAGTTCCTCTGGATTTTATTTGTACAAACGATTCTTCCTTCAAACTAAATTACTGTAAAAACACTTACCACAAAGGAAATTGCTAACAAAATCATTATCTACCTCAGTACAAACTAATGTTATTATCTTCAGGAAACAGAAGCAACTGTATTATATAATAGAAATATTAGTTTAAAAGGTCACTAGATGCCAGAATGTATCATTTTACAGAAGTCTCCTGAGACACAATTCATCAGAAATTATAATGCTTAGAACACCAAGTTCAATGCCTTGATTCAGCAGATCTCTCTCCTCTGTGGTTCATTTAGTACCAGTTATGAAGCTCTGGAAGGGTAAGTATAGTTATTCTCTCTCCAAAATATTCCTTCCACTTTCAAGGAAGAAGAGAAAAAAAAAAAAAAACCCAGAGATACAAACTAAACAATGCTTTATAAAATATATATCTAAAAAAACATCGATACGTACAACATACACCCAAAAACTAGCTCTTAAAAGAACCAGCTTAGTTCCAAACACTCACTTAAAGGTAAGAAAATACTAAGAACCAGAGAAGAAAAGTTTCATCCAAAGTTGTAGAAATACTGATTGAAAGAACTGGAAGTAAAGAAGGGTGATATCTACTGTCAGCTAGATAAAAACTGTTCAGTACAGCTGAATCTGAACCAAAGATTTGAAAGCAAATTATATTTTCATTCCCCATCTCATTTTAAAACTTAAAGTCAACTTTTTCTTTGAACCTATATTTGCATAGTAAAATAAGCAAATTAATATAATGGAAAATAAGCAATTCACCTTCTGCAATACATCAAAATACATTCCAAATACTATACATAATAATCTGAGGCTAAAATAGCATTCAAGAACCATATTGAATAAGGATGACTATGTCTTAAGCATGGTTATACTGGTATAAACCCCCAAAGTGCTAAAATGGGATTTTAAAGTGATTATAGTTGCCAAAGATGTGTAAATCCTATACTCATAACTGATTCTACCATTCTTAATACACCTTACTTTAGACAGATCATTGCAACATATTAAACAAAACCAAGGAATTCTACTAATGAGATGTCAAGTGAACTAAAATCTGAACATTTTTCTTTTCCTTATTTTAAACCTTTAAGTCACTTTGTATTATACATAGGGCAATAAAAATCATTATAATTGGATATCCAGTAAAATTTTACAGAAATTTAATATGTACCTGAACATACAATTTTTAAAGATATTTTTATACTTTAAGATGACTATTACAAGATGTACTTATCCATTCAACTTTTTTCCATATCAAACGGAATATTTTGACAAAAAGAAAATCATAAAAGGCATTATTCCAGTTCTTTAAAAATAACTGTTTAGATTCCTTAAAAATTAAAATAATTTTTAGTGAATGTGATTCTCATTTTATCAGAATACAATGCTCACCATAGTCTAAGATATCAGATACAACTAAGAAAAATCTTTAGTGACAGCTCAGGTTAAACACATACACACACTATGTCTCAGCAATTCTACTCTTAGATTACTATCAAAGAGAATTATATGTAGTGGAAAGTTTGAAATGTCCGTAGTAATCAAAAAAAAAAAAAAAAAGAAGCAGCAGACACTAATAAAACAGAAATATAAATTATGGAACAACTTAGAAAGGAATACTACATACCAGTAAAATAGAACTCCTTCTATTCATACTGGAATGAATCTTCCTATATAATGAGTGAAAAGAGTCTGACACAAAAGAGAAAATACTGTATAATTAAAACCCATCTGGGTGAGGTAATGAGAGACCAGTAGCATGAGGACTGTAAAGTTATTTATCTTGCTCCGTGTGATAGTTACATGGGCAACCATTTTGGAAAAGTTCACCAAACTACTCTTATGATGTGTGCATATGGTTCTATTTGCATGCTATACTTAAATTTAAAAATTTTATATAAATTGTAGGTACGAATAAATTTTTTTCTAAGAATACATGCTGGAGTAATTAATTCATCCTGGCAGCAGCATTCATAAAACTGGTTTTTAGTAAAGACTTTTCTACTAACCAGCCATGTGATCTTTAACATAATTCAACCTCAGTGATAACTCTAACAACCAACAAATCTCAGAGAGATAGCTTGAAGCTATTTTTAAAATACTTTAAAACATTTTTATTCATTTAATAAATATTCATTGTAGCCTACTATTGCACTATACTGGTCTAGGCACCTGTCAAACAAAAAATATACAGCAAACATAATAAATGAATGAAAAAATGAATGAATCATAATGTAAACTGCAATCAATGTTTAGAAATACACACAGATACAAATACACACACACACACACACACACACACACCCCAAATGAGAATTTCAATCCAGTCTGAACACATATGAACACAAAAAGGAAATAACTTTAAATATTTCATACTCAGAAGGAAATCCTTTCATAGGTTGAGCACTTCTGCACAAATCTTTGTGAATAAGTCTTCATAACATAAGAAATATTTAAACATATCCCTAAAACCATAAACTATATAGTTAGAACAAAAAAGGGAAGATTTTCAAAGAAAGAGACTATTTCATTAGTTTAGAAAGACTTTAAATAACCAAAACATGTAAAAAGACAGTGTTAAAAGAGAAGCAATACTGGATAGTAAAAGAGAAATAGCATATTTGGAAAGGAGGTTAGATTTGACCTATAAGATCCTTCTAAAATTTAATTTAAAAAACAGGAATAACTAGGAGTTTTGAAAATACATTAAAATGTATACTTTAAATGTTTATTATTGCAATAAAATATTTTATCCAAAAAATAACAAATGTAATTACAATTTTATATTCATAATTGACATTTGATTTTCTCTTTACTATCTTACAGATCTTTGAAATGCTATTATAGATACATATAAGTATGATTATAACAAATAAAATTTTATATTCCTTTTTTATTGTGCATTTGTCTGTAAGCACTTTAACTATGCTACTTTTTTACTATAATTCTAGTTAGGCTAATAACAACGCTTATATCAGTAAACATACCCATGTAATATAAAAAGATAAATTTTTTGAAAGTTAACTAATTTGTTTTAAATTTATTTTAATATTCTTCTAGCATAAAATATATGCAAAAATGAGTTAGCTAAAAAATTATGTATACATTAAACACAAATTGCCTAAAAATCCAGGTAACAGAATAGAATAGCATGAAACTCACAAGGGCACTATTTATGACAATGCCCAGTGATTTCAAATTGTCTTTCATCAAACCCAACCAAGCTGAAAATTCTTGCAACTACCTCTTCTACATACTAGACATTTGTACAATATCATCAACAAATATTTATTGAATGCTTATACCCCTTCCAATCCATTTCCACAATACAGTTAAAATGATCTTTCTAAAATAATTTTATCAAGTCAAGTCCCTCTTAAAAACCACAGAAGACTATTCTTCTATCACAAGATGACAAGCAAGTTCTTTAAAATGACTTTTCAGACATGTCCTGCTTATATGTGCAGTCTCATTTCTCCCCATTCTTTCTGAACTTGATTCTTTCGACTGCCTGTATCCAATTTCTGTTTCTCTGAGCTTGGATTCCTGACTCTAAAACACAAGCTATCACTTCTGCCTAAAGAACTATTTCCTCATAATTCTTCCTAATTTCAACTCAGGCTTCAACATTCATCTGAGATAAAACATGACCTTGACCAAAAAGATTTTCCTGACTCCCTACATATTCACTGCTCCTCCCCTACAGTAATCTCAAACTGGGCTACAGTGCTTAATGGCTAGCCTTACTCATCACCAGCAATATGAGGGCCACTTCTCTGTTACTATTTTTTTACCCAATGATAGCTAGTAAATTCAATATCTGCTGAATAAATGCATGAATGACGTAAGTGACAACCTTTGATATAAGTGATACAAATTCTGAGTCCTTGAAATAAAATGCAGAACAGGAATATATTTCACACAAATAATTCCATAGTCTGGGTTTTTTGCTTAAATTTGAAAATAAAGAAAAGAGGAAAAGTAGACGTAAGGGAAATTAGTAATTTCAAGACTGATCTTCCTCTTGGAAAGAGGGGAAGACCTTCACCATATAATTATGTAATGCAACCATTCATTCATTGATCAGTAATCATCGTTTCCTATCTCTCCCTCTGTTATAACACCCAAGTAAACCAGAAAGTTCATATATCTATTGTCAAAGATAAATTTCAATCTGTCTACTTCTTTCATTTTTTCTATCTCCACAGTAATCCAATTTATCTCATCTACTTGTAAGTGTATTTCTATTCTTGCCCCATCCAACTTTTTATCCTACATCAGTCAAAGAATCTTTATCAAACTATAAATTGAACTGTGATTCTTCTTAAAAGCTCCTCCAATGACTTCCTATTGCCCTATTAATGTTGGAATTCCTACTGATTTCTCCAAACTCATATCATCCAACCTCGCTTTAACAAAGTTACAGAAACACAGGCTTCCTTTCAGATCTTATAACATCCCAAGCTTTTCACCTTCCCAGACGCTTTGCATATGATCTTCACTCTACCTAGCCAATTCTTTCCTTCGTTTTACACATCTGGCTCCTTTGCTTCCTTATGCTTCAACATTATCTCGAGAGAGACTTTCCCTTAATACCACAACTAAATTGTTTACTTAGTCCACATTCATATTGTTGTGTATCACCAAACATGCACCAATATTTTCAGCTTTGCTCTTCAGTATATTCTCAATGTATACAGCCATGATTGGATACACAGAAGACTAAAACGAATTCAGAAAGGAGAAAGAAAATCAGAGAAGCTGCACATGGGCTGAACATGTGGAGACAATTTTAATATGAACACTGGTTTTTATTTTCTCTAAATTTCACCCTCAATACTCTAGCATCCAACAGTAGAATTGGATCAATGCCTTCTGTTTAAAGCACTATTATAAACACATAAGTTGCCTAAGTCATGGATCACTATAATTGAGTCAATGAAAGTAGGATAATTCAGTAAGTTCTGAAGATGAAGTACTACCTAAGGGTGATGACTCTAGGAAGAAGTCACATGATAAGGCTTTGGAAAAAAAAGATGAGGCAAAATATCTTTTGAGTCTCAGGAACCCAAGAATGTAAATAGGAGTAAGAATAATGGGACAGAAATAGTAATACAGATAAAATCTGATTATTTCCATTTTATATATGGTTTTTCCTAGAATTTTACCTGCACAGAAATATAACCATGAAAATTGGAAATTCCATGTACAATTGTTTTATATAGAATCTATTTTCACATATAGTTTTATCTAGATTGATCTTGATTTATCTAGATAGGTGTCAATCAATTCCTTTATAACTCTTAATCAAGTCTAATATTGCTAAATATATAATATTACTAATTGGAGATCAGGTGAAAAAAAATGTAAGTAGATGTACTCTTGCAGCAAACTGTTTTAGTTGTGCTTTGAGAGCTCAGTGCACTGAAGTTTATTTTATGCTGGTTACCTGAGGCACAATTTGCTACCCACCACTCTGCAATAAGCAGCTGTTTGCAATAAGCCCCATGTTGCAGACATTAGACTGTCTCAGGGGTTTACAGGACGTTGATTCCTAAAGGCCAAATTTAACACTTTGGGGAAATATAAAAAACAGCAAGCAACTACAGAGAATAAATGATGCATGGTATTTGATTATTTGAGGGCTGCAACTTATTACAAGAACTGGTTACCACAGGAACTATGATCTGTGAATGGCCTAGGTGGAATAAACTGGAAAATAATGTGTTGTGTAAAAATTGAATTCACTCAGAGCACATCAGAGCTGGGTGGCTCCATGGAGATTAACTGGTGGGGTCTGGTTATTGGTTAACAAGTCTGACTCTCTAGTCCAATAACTAATGTCCCATTTGATAACTCTGGCCTCTGCTGGAACACTTGTTATATTGGGCAGGTCGTTTTAAGGCATCTCTGTTGTAGAATTCTTTACTGTGAGTGAAAATCAACCTAAACAGCCATTAGGTTATATAATGAAGAGAGTAAATCCAATTCATCTTCCACTGCCCACAGATATTTGGAAACAACTATTATATACACTTGTGCCTCAATGTTTCTGGTGAGAAACCATTATAGCTATTCAGTCATATTGTAGGACATAGTGTTGAGCCACTTCAATTACCGAGCCACTCTATTCTAAGTATGTTGCAATTTCTGTGTTTCAATAATCAAACCAAAATACAGTAACCTAGAAATAAGAAACAAAATTTGAGCTAAGTGTTTTGGATGTCTTCCTTCACTAAATCCTAAAAAAAAAAAAAAAAAAAAAAAAGGAATTATAATCCCCATCTTACAATGAAGACATTGATGATAACATTAATAGAAACACTTACAAGAGGTTTTATAGTTAAGGACAAGGTCAGAAATTGAATCACTATCTAACTCAGAAGCCTTAAGCCCTGTCTGGGACTACTTAATAAGAGAACCCGCAAAGGAGCAGGGAGAATGGAGGTAATAAAGGATTCTGAACACATTTAAGTCTTGACTCTATTTAACATATAGAGTGACCTACACTCAAGCTTTCTTGGTTTTCAACATACCACCTACATTGTTCTTCAGTAACCGGGGGGGAAAAAGGTGAAATAAGGCAAATACACAGCTTTCCAAATGCTATAGGAAGAAATCTGAATTAAAATGTTGATAGAATTATATTATTGAAGTAATTTTAAACATCACTTTATGATGGCTAGAATAAAAGGAAGCCATGCTGGAGGCTGAAAGCAGTAAGTTGTATCTCACAATACTCCAAGTGAACCCAGATAAGAATCTGATTTACTCTAGTAGTATGGTATCAGGCTCAAAGTAAATGGATTTAAGATATATTTAAAAACAGAAATTACAGTATTTAGTGATATTTAGATTATATACTATATTAAACTAGAGATTTAGACTGTAGGCTTTGGACTAACTCCAATTTTGAAATTATAGTTTCACCACTTTAATTTGTGTAATTGAAGCTGTACTTTAGTTCCTGAACTGTAAAAGTTTTTGAACTATAAAACAGGTACAAGAATACACAACTCATGGAGATTCTTTTAACAATAACTGTGATATGTTTAGGGAGCTTAGAATACAGTTCCTGTTACATAAGAAGTGCTCACTAGATGTTAGTGATGATGACAAAGGAGGAGAAAGAAGAAGGGAGGGAGAGAAGGCAATCTAGGATGTCTTCAAGTCACTGCTTACACAACTAAATGAACTTAGAGAAAAAACACAGCAGAAAGGCAGGCTTGCAGAGGAAGATCATGAGTTCAATTTCTGAAACTGATAAGCAAGAGACATCTGAGGCATAACAGTCTTTTAGAGAAGCCGAGCTATTAAGGAAAGTAAAGAGTTAAGAACTAAGAGAGCAAAGCAGCTTACATTAATGAATGACACAAGCATATTTAAAGTTTCCAAGAGAAAAACCTGAAGGAGGAAAGACAGAGGTGGGGAGTGGAGGAGAAGTAGCCTCAGAGCTCAAGCATAATCCTTAAACAGGAAGAAAGAAATTTTCTTTCATCTAACAAAGCAGAAAAGAGGCAAAAGGATGGATGCAGAGGTGGGTAAGTTTATAGCAGGAAATTGAGGGAGTTTCATTCCAATATTCACATTTCCTAAAACAAGGGACTAGGGAGAGGTTGGGGAGCAAAGAGTTGGACTTGAATGTGGAGGCAAAGCTTTAGAATAATATTTGAAAAAAATGAAGAGTAAGAATGACAAAGGAAAGGCATTCCTACAATTAGGGCTTCAAGGTATAATTCAGTTGTCATCTGTGATATTTCCCCTTATTTTTCTCCCATAAATGAAAATTTTATCTGATAAAAATAATTACATTTATATCTCCCTCTACACTATGTTTAGTTCAATACTAAATACCAAGTCATTCTATAAGACATAGTAGAGATGTTCATTTTTTTAAAGAAGCAAGATAATTGTCCATCTAACTGTACCTTAACCTCAGATTCTTTTCCATTTAGTATGGTAGAAAGCAAACAATGCAGTTTTTAATGCAAGTAAAACCAAAAAAATGTGTATTTTTTTCTGAATAGCAAACAGTTAATGTAAATCTGCCCTATGAATAAGGTCATCACATCCATAGTTCTTTTCCACTATGCCTAGAAGGCATTAATAGTTCTATCATTAACAGAACTATAACTACAAGATAGTCTTTAGATGGAAACTGCTAAAAGAGAATTAAACTATGTCCCACTGGCTCTAGATGTTCTCCTTGTAGAAACTGAGCCACTGCCATTTATGTACAAGCTGACTGCCATCCAAGGGTTCTGATATTTGAAAACCAGGAAATTTATTCTTCTATATTTATTAGGTATGCATATAATAAACATCTAAGGGGCTTCTTAGAATGAATTTAAACTAGGAAAGAAACCTTTTTTTCATCAAAACTCCTCTCAGGTATTTACTTTCTTCCCAAATAGACTGAGTTGTGTGTGTACTACTTAATACTTTATAAACTTGAGGTGTATACTGACATAGCAAAGGCTTTTTTATTTCCAGATGTGGTTTTCCAGAAATTTTAGTAATATGCCAGAAGGAAAAGAATGATCTACACCTACATTATAACAATAGAGGAACCCTCCACCACTCCCCCCAAGTCATAGTTACTAATATTAAAACATAATTATCTCAATTATATTATTCTTAAAAATATTAGGTAAAACTCCAAAATATTAAAAATTAATTGCTAATAATAATTTTTAAAAAATATGAATGAGTACCTAGGTAGCTGCTATGTCAGGTATTTCAATGGTAGCCAAACTGAGGGAACATTATTCCTACTCTCCAGGAACTGTATAGGAAAGCTGGATAGAACATATATGAAATGACAAAATACTTCAAAGAGTTTTGGGCAAGACTTCGACATACATTGCCAGTTCATGACATGTGACCTCTCTTTTAATTTCACATGTTAAAACTCAGCTTTTCCCTCTAAACTCTAGTAAAACAAATTAGTCTTGGCTTTCATAGAGCCCTAAGAACCTTAATTATGTAGTGAACGTGTTAAAACATCAACAGAAAATCCTCTGAAACAGGCTTTAACTAAGAATGTCTGTGGAAGAAAAAGATGGTCATGTGATAGGAGTGAGAGGAGTAGGGGTCTCTGACTTAAGGAGAGGGAAGAGGCAGAAAAGTCAAGGAGGGATAAATACTGAGGGCCAGATGAGAGAAACAGTAAGGCCATGCTTCTCCCTCCCATCCCATCCTCATGTCTCTCAGCAGTCCTCTTCCTGTACATGTCAAAATGAATGTCCCTTCTTTTCTGATGCAGAAGAATCTGTGGTCTCTTTCTCCTACATTAGTGCTCTCATCTACTCCATATGAATTCCTTATGTTTATCTAAAGTTGTTCACTTAAGAGGAACCTTGACACCAGTTCCTAAAATAATAAAACATAATCCATATCATTAAAATTGTATATATTTTGTTTCATTTATCATTATTTTATAATTATTAATGTATACATTAGCATAAATCATTAGTTTATAAACTCATCAAGAGCAGGGTCATCTTAATGTCTCCAGAGCCTAGCTCAGTACATAGTAAGGATTTGATAATTACAATAGGACACTATTCCATCCATAATTACCAGGGTCTGGACATTTAGTAATTATCTGAATCTTACATGACTATTCTCCTTAAGTAATCATTCTCACTGTACAGATTTTATCTGGTGTTTAACTGGCTAGGAAGACTTCAGCTTCAACTCACCTTGGAGTGTTTACTTTCTCATTTCCTTTATACAGAAATATTTTACATTAAGGAAAAGCAGATTTAATATTTTTTTCTAAAAATAATCCAAAATATGTAATAGCATAATCACAGTCACCATGAGGTGTGAGGAGACTTGGACCTATTTTTGACCTATTTTAATTTTATTTAAATCTTCACTAGAATAATTTTCTCACAGTTTCCTTTTACTTAGAACATAATCATGAACATGGTAATTGTAAAGGATGACAAATTAGGTGAAAATGACCTATGTATTTTCAATCATTGCATTTAATATAATTAGGTTAGATGGCCAACTACTACATTCTAAGAAATTAAAGCACAAAACAAAGTTGTGAGAAAATCATAATCTTAAAATTTTTTATAACAGTCAAATACTGATTTTGATATAAAAGTAAAAAATAATAAATAAATTTTTTGCCTAATCACCACTGTATGTAAACTGGGGAAAATGGTATCTTATATTCTATACCAGTTCATTAAATCAAAATGAAATGAGTATGATATCTTTTTTCTTACAGTGTAGTGTATACAGCAGTAAGGACAATTCAACACTAGTATCATTTTATCATCAAGTTCTGTTTCCATTCCTGATTTTTTTTAAATAATAATCCTATTTTTTGACACATAAGTTTCAGATGGGTGCTACATGAGACTGCAAAAAAGAAAGGCATTCACTCACTGTTATTGTCATTATCTAATTTTTCATTATTATTAAATTTGAAACAGTAATTTCAAAATTAGTAAATTCAGACATCTCAATTTCATCTCTCTTGTACCATGTAACTAATGAAAACCACTTTAGATTTTTTTGACCTGTTTATTTCAATATTCTGCTGAGTAACTCAATACAGCTTACTTGATTTATTAATGCAAAACCGAATCTGATTTAGTTGCGGTTTCTCAATGAAATGATAAAGTTCACCTTTCTAAACATGGCACTTGACACAAAAAATATTTCCTTTTGCTATATAATTTTTTAAAGTAACATTTTTTAACAGCCTATTTATCATTAAGGCAACAAATGTATCAAAAGCACCAAGACATGAGTAGGGGGTATCAATGCCATGCTTGGCATCGTGGGCACAAACCCCTAAGACATGATAAAGTCTAGATGAATGGTAATGCTTGGCAATATATGGGAGAAGTGTTTAAAGAAAAAGAAAAAAATAATCCTTATACCTGTAATTTAGACATGACAAAAACCTGGACATGCAAGTTAAACGAAAAAATACAGACTAAAGAATTCAGACTATAATATATTTCATAGGGAAACAATACTTAATGAATAACTGGATCAAAAATACTAGGAAAGACACTCATGTTAATATACCTATAAATTTATTCATTTCATCTTAGGGGGAAAAAAGATAATAAACTTCTCAACCTTTTCCTAACTATGAATAAGTTCCCAGAGTAAGTAAAAAAAAAAAGACCTAGGCTGTTTCCACATAAATATCTTTTCCTAACTATGAATAAGTTCCCAGAGTAAGTAAAAAAAAAAAGACCTAGGCTGTTTCCACATAAATATCCCTAATGCTGTCTGGAGCATAACTAGCCCTCTAATCATCCAACAATCCAACAACTGTCAAGTACTTAATTTCCTTGTTTTACAAGTTCTTATAAATTAAACATTATTATCTCAATTTTATAAATGAGGAAAGTCACACTCAGAAAAATTTAAGAAACATATGTTCAGACAGCAGTCAGATTCCAATACTACAGTTATTTTCCACCCAATCTAAATCTTGGTCTTTATTAGTCAAAGCCAATGGTTCTCAAATATTTTGAATTTAGGACACCTAGACATTTAAAAAATTATTAAAGATTCCAAAGACAATTTCTTTATGTGGATTCTATCAATCAATGACCATTAGAAATGAAAATTGACAATGTAAAATATCTGTTAATTCATTTAAAAATAATAGCAAACCCATTACATATCCTAAATAACACATGTTGTGTAAAATAACAAACTCCTTATAAATTGCAAAAAGAGTGCCACTGTTACACATTTTTGCAAACTTCCTTAATATATGGCTTATTAGAGATAACTGTATTCTCACATAAGCTTTTCAATCAGTAATGTAGTATGTCTTACTGTCTCTGCAAAAGTTGTACTGTACACTCATGAATGAGAGGAAAAAAGACAAATAATTCTTAGAGAAAAATAGTTTTGCTCTCATCAACCTCTTAACAGGATTTCAGGGATCTATTAGCATTCTCAACATACTTTAAGAACCTAAGGTTCCAAAGTATACTACTGATATTGCATTCACAAAACAAAATTCATATATGCAAATATAAAATTTCCATTTTCTACACAGAACCTTATTATCTCTCTCTACTTCCTGTTCTATGTCATGTCAGAGAACAATTTAACCATTTCTAAATAAATGTAATCACTTCTGAGTTCCCTCAGCAATTTCTGTATAAGTTCAATTCACAATTTCTGGACACAGCCTAGTAAAGTAGCAATTTGGTCCGCTGGCTCCGGATACACTCAGTCTACATACATTCCAGGACCTGGGTTTGTGTTCCGGGCCTGGTGAGCAACCAAGATATACAACTAAAATAAAAATAATGAAAAATGCTTCTTCCTTCTCTATTCCTGCCTGCCTCCTAGAGCTTTCATTCTTGCCTTAAAATTAAAGCAAAAACAAGCAAAAACCAAAAAATAAAAAGTAAATTAAATTAAATTAAAACAGCTGGCTTCACATTTTCGTTCTCCCTGAGGTGAGGGTTACATAGGGAGGGAAAATTTATACAGAAACTTCATGGCATCATGGGAGGGATCAGATCTCTAGCGTTCTGCTCTTATATCTGCAAAGTCTCCAGTCAATAGGATTTGTGCAATCTGGTTTTCACTGAAATATCTGTACTCCTGTTGGCCTCCAATTACGACTCCATGTTGCCATGTTCTTGGCTGTGTCCCTTAATCATAAATGAGCACTAATCTTTCAATCAATTTTCATGTTCTGGAACAAAAGAAGCTGCAATTTTCCCCCTAGGTCCACAGAAACCTGGGGATTATTAATATCATTTTGTATTAGGCTCCTCCTCACATAATCATCAATATCCTACTGGTCCCATGTCAGTTTACTGTGGGACATATCCATGAGACTGTTCACAAAATTGCAGACAGAGCAGGAGGCTCAATCATTTCACAGCCACTGCTACCACACCATAGTCACAGAAGGCTCTTATGGAAGTCTTACCATCTCCCTGGCTTTTACTTAAATAGTGAGGTACAAATCTTCCCTGTTCAAATCTTGACCTAAAGGGAGTTACTATCATCATCCCTCCCAGTTCTCAGACTGAAGAGGAAAGGAAGGTAGGGTATGGGAACACTGTGTACCCTACCTTCCTTCTCTTTAAGAATATAGTCAACATATTAATAGGCAAATACAAAACATATCTATTGCTC
This sequence comes from Solenodon paradoxus, assembly GCA_004363575.1. Lineage (NCBI taxonomy): Eukaryota > Metazoa > Chordata > Mammalia > Eulipotyphla > Solenodontidae > Solenodon > Solenodon paradoxus. Next base: position 2,108,551 of record RJWH01000007.1, on the reverse strand, counting down.
TCTCAATTTATATCAAGTATCAAAGGCTGAAATTTTAAAAATCTATTCAATATCAGATGAACAACAATTAAAAAAACAGGAATCTTCTTAGCCAACTGAGAAATAAAGAACATTTCTTTAATTCTACTTGTAGAGTCTAAGGCAAATATTACATTTAATGATAAGTAGTAGAATGAGTCCCATGAAAATTAAGAAGAAAGGGAGTAAAGGTTGTAGTCAAAGAAGAAATGAGAAAAGTGAGAAGTATAAGGTTTTGCTGATGCTTACTTAGAAAGGACTAATCAACTGAAAATGTATTAGGATGAATAAGAACATTCAGAAATGCAGTCAGAATCAAGACCAACACAAGTTATTTTTCTATATACAGAAATAATTTAAAATTGGAAAAAAAAGATTTGAGAGATAGTAATAAAATATATATGAAGTAATTATAAATAAATCTAACAAGAAATCTGCAAAGCTTAGATGAAGAAAAGTAGAAAATTTTACCAAAAGACATGAAAGAAATTCTGGAAAATGACAAGAATCCATTCACTTACCAAAAAGTCAAATTTCTACTTTTTATCAAACCCTCCCCCAAAATACTGATGTTTTCAAGATTTCAACAAAATAAGAAAACATATAGATAGTGGAACAAAATGTAAGAGAAGAAAGACAAAGTGAAAGAACTGAAAGGAGAACACTTTGGTCTAATTAATTCAGTTTTCCTCAAGTTAATCTTTAATACTAGCATCAATATAAAACATGTTACAAATGTTCCATAAATTATAACATATTGTACTTAACACTTTTTATTAAATAGAAATAACAATGATTCTTTCTGAAATGTGAAATATTTTTATTACTCTATATTTTCTATATAAAAATCACATTTTTAAAAAATAAAAATCAACTTAGTTAAAAAAATTAAAGATACACTAAGTATAAGTGATAATACTAACATATAAAATAAGTTTGGTGCAATATTTTATTTTCATAATTAATTGTGAAAATAAGCAATTTATATACTGTAAGTCTTAACCAGAGGCACTATGCAAATACAAAGTTCTATTTATTTACTCAAAACTTTTTCAGTGTAATCTATATTATTGAATAGTATAAGATAGTTTATATAATCTATGTACATTCTCTTAATTAGTAATTCAACATTTTCCCAAACTTCCTAATTTCTCTTCAAATTCTCTCAAAAAATATCTTTCAGCATAACTTTAACCATTTTAAAACTTACTCAAAAAAGAAAAAAAAAATTTTGAAAGAAAAATCTACATAAATTTAAGTCTTCTACTTGTTCATAAAATATGCAGAAATATTTTTGACATATTTACTTTAATATTATTTATGTCTTCATCCATACAACAAACAAAACATATAATTTGTAATGCAACAAATCACTCACCTCCTAAAAGAATGACTTAAATATAGGCAAAGTCATTGTTTTTTAAGGAAAACAAAAATATAATATAATCATTTTAATTTGAATCATATTTCAAAGATTCTTGCTCAAGCTTTTTTAACATTACTTTTAAATTATTTTCTATCAATAGGCATCTATTTATCTGAAAATATATAACACTCATAGAAAGTCTATAATTCTTAAAATAGTTGCTTTCCTAAGTATGTAATCATTATCTAAGAGACTTGATAGAATAATAATTAACATAGGGTTGTAAAATTTATACAGATTATCTTCCTTCTCCCACATTCCCCCATGTCCACATCTCCTTTAAAGTGGTTAATGATTAATTCTATGACAAACATTGGTTTGTAGTTTTTACACATATACAGAAATATACCTACATGTATATATACATACATACTATACTTACATATATACACATATAGCTATATCAAATAAAATATAATTCATTATGAAATAAACTAATAGGCCCAGACTCCTTTTAGACTATATGCTTAACTAATTCAACATGTTTAATAACTCCTTACATGATATCAACTCTTGAATATTCACTTTTAATGTACAATTGAAAATCTGTAAAATTTTCATATAACTATTTATGAGAAAATTAGTTAACATTCTAGATTACCCAGGCTAAAGAACCTTATTTACAAAAAAAGGAGAGGAAAAAATTGTATCTTTATAAAAAATGTTTTTATTTGTTGTGTGTCCTGGTGGAGTAACGGTTAGGTCTGCTACTCCTGGCAAGTGCAGTCCACATACATTCCAAGGACCCAGGTTTGCATCCTGGGACCAGGGGACACAATCAAGATGTACAACTAAAATAAAAAATAATAAAAATGCTTCATCATCTTCTCTCTTCCTTCTTTATTGCCTATCCATCTTCAGTTCTGTCTGTACCTTTCCTTTAAAAATAAAATTTACTTGTAAAATGTTTAAAACATGTATGTACAAACCAGATTATCTACTGGTACAGTACCACACAAGCTGCAAACTCATCTTTGCTATGAAATAAATCATAATCACTTTGAGAAAGAAATGTGGACATAAGCTGACCCAACATGGTATTTAAAGTGTTCTTACTAAATACACACATCTGTATCTTTTTTATTAAAAAAACTAACAAGATATAAACCACATTTAAAATATTTTTTTAAATACCATGCAGCAATAATGCCTTAGAGGCTACAACTTTATATGGTGCTTAAACAATGAATTTTTTTCCAACAATAACAATTTTCTTTAAATTCACTTACAAAACCTCACCACACAGTATGAGGTATAATTTCCTGGTAAGCAACTATAAAGTAGAATTAACTATCCTCAAATGACTATGAAATTAAGTCAGCCATATCAGATTAAGATGACCATAAATGCAATTTAAAACATGCTAATTTACATAGTCCCCTAACCATGCTTAATTGCCACATTAAAAATCCTAAAATGTATTCTCTTCAGATGCTGGTCTATGCTTTTGCAACTCAGAATAGTGTCAGCTAAATTAACTTGTTTTTTTGTTTTGTCTAAATGTTGCACTTGGTTTTGGTTTTTAATTTATATTACTGGCAACATTTATCAGTTCTAGCTATTTTGTCTAAATATTTTTATTAAACAAATTAATTTAATTAAATCCATCAAACTGACTTTCAAGGGGTGAGCAATGTGTTAAAAAAAAAACTCAGCCTTCAACATGAGTCATCATGAAGACTCTATTTTAAAAATATATGTAAATGCTATTGTACAATTCTACCTGACACCTTTAACCATCTGGGATATACTTACATTACCAAGAACAAAGAAACTTAAGGTCAAGAAAAGGCACTTAATTATGAAAATATGCACTAGCCAGCACTGGAACTATTACTCTACACTCGCACACCCTCCCAGACCACCTACCACCACCACCCCATATTGACTGATCTCTGCAAACTATGAAAGTCTAGTTTTTAACCCTAGGACTAGCCAGACCCTTTGTGTACCTCAGAACTAGAAAGTCAAATCTCCATTGAGCTGTCAACTACTTACCTTTTGGATTTACAGTACAAAACCATTGACTTGTTTTTAGTATACCCTCTGGGTACCTCACTCTTTAGACTGAAATATTTGATTTGTAGACTCTAGTATGTTTAGATTGGTTTTCTGCTGAACTACACTTCCACATTTCTTCACCTACACCACAGTTTCAGATGAATTACAATACTTCCTTCTCTTTCCTTTAATTCAAAGATCCAGATACCACCCAGAATCAAGGACAAATTATCTACTCCACCAGCTACTCAACCCCCAAGGATTAATGAAAGTATCTTTTCTCATTTATACAGAATTTTCAACAGGTAGCAGTGCATAATATAGAAAAGGGATCAATTTTGACCTGCCCAGGGAAAAATCACAAAGCATGAAATCATCTTGTTTATCCATAACACAATTAGTTACCATAATGCCCAAACTCAACTAAAAGTTAGAAATTCAAAATCATTGACATTACACAGTGGGAATGAACGAGACTGACACATGTCAATTTACATATAGCTGAACTGGAAGGTTCACTTAGTCAGTACACAAGATGACTTACATCCCCCATGAGAACTATGAATGGGTGAAATTTCACTAAAGATAAAGTCTTTATCTACTTGCAATTGGGAAAGACTGAGAGCTCTTTTTAAAACAGTGAAGAATATCATGGTGAGAACAGAAATCAAGACAATAAAGAAAGGAGTAGGTGCTGTAATTTACCCATAGATAATTATTGTCAACATTTTAATATATTCCATTTTAGTCTTTTATTCTGTACATACATATTCTCTCAGTTCCACTTTAGTTTTATTCTTCAAAACATGCCAAATGGCAAAGCTAGAAAGTTAAGTTAGAAAGTTCATTTCCTAAACTCTCTGAAGCCTAGATTTCCATACATAATCTAACAGTGAGCCACAGTTAAAGCATTGAGGAGGAGGCCAGGTTGGCTACTGTTTCTGCTTCTGTTTCTACTTACAAAATCAATTAGAAAGACTTTTTTCTCTCTGCAGCATAGATTCCAATGTCTGATCCCTATTTTCATGTGTGCCCAGAGCTAGGGCCCATCACATATTTTACTCAGTGAACCATAGCAGAGATCATGTGATTCTAGAGCCAACAGATATGAAGTGACCTCTTAGTTCTCCTGGTCCACAATACAGCTTAAACTGCAGTTTCCTTAACTGAAAACATCTGCAATGAGCAGGCCCTACCCCAAGATGATCATCGGCTGCAGCAAGAAATAAAGTTGTATTTTTGGTATTTTTTTGTATTTTTGTATCTCTTTGCTACATATGCCCTAGCTAATAAAGAGCCCAATACATATTTATAAATGTTGAAGAGTAGGAAGAAAATTAAAGAGAAAAGTAAGGAGACTGAAAAAGATAGATAAATGGATTCAGTATTTTAAAGGATTAAGAAGCAAAGCTTTTCCTGAAGTATAGAATTCTTTGGTATCATTACAACTTTAATAAATAATAATATGCTTAAATTTATATTGATTTTTCTATTATGAGAGAAATGTTCTTCACAACTCCTAACCTTTTGAAACTATATTCTAATGTGTCCAATAATTTTACTTCAATGTTTTCAGGTTGGGACTATAATTTTTCATAAACTTAACTACACTTGCAAAAGTTCAGGAAAAAGTCTTCTATTATACATGAAGCTAAAATCAAATGCAGGAATAATCAAAATATCATATGTGTAAAAATGGCACTCATTAATTTATGTGCATACAAATTATGAAGACATAATAATATAATATTTTAACAGTATTTAAAAGCAGTAGTTCTCACTGAATAGTCCAAAGACTTCTGATAGCCCCCAAAACATTTCTGGGATTCCATAAGGTCTCCTGATTCCAAGTACATATCTGTGAGGGCAGATTTTTTTCATATACTTAAACCAAAACTACATCACATGAAAGATTGAATGCAAAACAATATATGGTAATACAGTTGTTTTTATTAAGGGAGACGATATTTACAAAAAAGGTAAAACAGTGCCATTCCTCTCACCAAACAACTTTATTCTGGAAAAATAGTGGTACACTGTATTTAAATTTAACCAGATTTCCATGTGTACAAAATACTAGACAATTTTTTATATTGTTATAGGATAAAGAACATGGTATTGAATACAAGGGTTTAAATACCAGCTTCACAACTTATTAGCTGTGTGGGCATCTGGTTCCTATTATTCTCACTTATACCAATATGACAAACTCAACTCTAAGCATATCAAAACTGAAATCATTGCATTTTGCAAGCATTCTTGAACATTTAATTACCCAGGATTATATAGAGCAATTTTTATATAATTATATACGTTAACAAATTCAATTATCTGGGAGTATATTTCACAGCTAACTCAACTGTTCAAAGTTATAATTCAACAGCAGCAGCTGCAACATAACTAAGTATGGCAGGATCATCACAAAATTTCTCATATAAATCATATCAGTTTTTTTCTATGAAGTATTAACAAAATACTTGTTAAAAGAAATGCAGTGATCCAAAGATTTCTTTCTCATGAAAATTTTGGTGTTGTCTAGGCATACTTCTAACTTTCAGTGAAAAAATGTTAATCTAAGAGAGCTGTCTAGGACATGTATCTTTGATAGCACATCAACTCTATCATAACCTGTTTGTCAGGTCTTCAAAACCCTGGAATCTGCATTCCATTACTAGCAATAAAATAAGCTCTCAATAAGCATGATAGGTAATCTAAAGCAACAGCATTCATTTTTCTCCCATACTCACAAAACAATTTTCTAACATTTTATAATATACTTTTTCAGGTGACACCTAGAGTTCTCCACCACAAATTTAATGGTTACAAAGGATAAAATTTCTGGTAAATGTCATTTTTAAACAAAAACATTATGTCAATCTTTCAAGGGAAACAAAGCAATTTGATGAACACCATCATCCATTTTTAAATGTGTTGTTTAAGAATAAAAATTTTTACACGGTTCGTTTCTTTACTTGAACTAATTTCTCCTCACTCTCCCACAGAATTTTATTATAATGCAATACCTTTTTATCAGACTTCTTATGGATCACTCTATCATACTTTTCTATATTAAAATATTTATCTTTTAAATTTTATTACCTAAATCTATAAAATTCAAACTAATAATTTATTAGAAATCCAAGGAAAGAACTTTTTTCTTTTCAAAAATATTAATAGGCTTCTAAATGAATATTACTTACTGCTAAGTAGGAGACAAAGTTTCAGATTAATTTTCTTTCCATTCTAAACATTCTCTTTTTATGAAAGAAATGAAAAAATAAATCTTATTCACTTAAGTATATGAGAAAGGAAAGAGTTTTGTTACAAGGATATTACTCAACTCTTCAATTTCACATAGTTATCACACATTAAATATTTTTAATAACCCACCATTTAATAACTCAATTACATTTTCCTACAAGTTTCTTGAAAGTAAAAAATATTGGAAACTACGTGAGTTACAAAACTACTTTCTGGGTAGTTTTGAGTACTGATACCAAAATTTCTAACTGATCCTATGATGCAAGGGAAACTTTCCACCCTAGAGAAATGTAATATAATAAGATTAATAGTGGGTGACCTTTTCGTAACAAGAAGAGAAATCAATTGCAAAAGGCAAGTCAGAAAAGGAAAGCCTGCTTGAAAGATGCCTTCCCAGATGGACTAATGTAGGAAGACTATAGAATTTGAGGACTTAGAAACAGATTTCTTCAAAATCAATTATGTATCCCTTGCAAATAAAAATGTACAATCTGAGGTTGATAGAATACACTATCCTTTTATTCTCTCTCTCTCTCTCTCTCTCACACACACACACACACACACACACACACACACCTCAAAGTCCACTCACAGAAAGAAACCATATAATCAATCACCTTATTATAAAAATATTGATAGGTGCAACCCAGTGGATAAGGCAAACTGACATTGTCCACATAGATCCCAAGGACCCAGGTTCAAGATCTGGGGATGGAGGGGAACAACCAAGACGAACAACTAAATAAAATAAATATTTTTTAAAAAATCGTGGCCTCATCACAAACCTGCTGGAATCTTATTATAAGAGAATCCCCAGGTGATCCATAGACAGATAAACATATAAGAATTAATCTAAGAAGGGGAGAAATATTTAAGAAAAATGAATATGCAGAAAACACTGGTTTCTTGAAGAATTAATGTTTCCACTTTTCTGATCATAAGAATTAGGAAATGATCTTACTAACTAGCCATTTTATTTTCTAAGACCATAAGGTTAAATTTAAAAAGTATACTAGAAATATGCTTCTGCCTCATTATCCTGAACTTCCAAAGTGGGTTTGCAGTTGTCCTGTCCACCACAGTCCTTCTCCCCTTCAATCCATCGTCTCACAGCTATGAGTAGAATTTATACAACAAATATGACCATGTCACTCCCCATGCTTAAAAATTCTTCAAGGTATCTCCAACTTCAAAATAAAATGTAAGTACATCACAACATAATTATCTGGTCCCTATTTATCTCTCTAGACTTACTTCTTACTTCTGGACCACTTTCCATTTCCTACTATATTATTAGTTTAGCTAGTTGCACATACTAGCTGGATTCACTCTCTATTAATTGTTTATCATACTGTCCTTTCCTAGAGTAGCCTTGTTCTATTTGTTATATGCTTAAATCTTATCTGTCCTTCAAGATCTAAATCAAGCATCACATCTCTTTAAGGAAGTTTCCATGCATGCAAACAAACACACACATACACACAAATACACACACAATGGACAAAATTTGTTTTTGTTGTACTTACACAGCACTTACCATTTCATATTCAAGAAATTTCTATATATTTTATTTCCCTAAATAGACAATAAGCTCCTCTATGGACTAACAAAATTAACAACATAAAGAAGGTGATATATATTGTCAAATTTAAAAAAATAAAATTTAATTCTTAATCATAAGAACTACAACAGCTCTTATAATTAGTATATTTGCTTCTTTCAGGCTTTTCTGCTTTAGGCATTTTTATGTCATCTGATAGTTTTTATGCTTTGTTTTGTTTGTATTTAAATATACCTCAGTTTCTTTTTTGCAACTAGGCAGGGCATAAAAATGCATATATCAAACATGGCTATGGGACTTTCATGAACTTACATAATTTGTCCTAAACACAGTTTCTCTATATTAAATACCAACTCCTGGATCAAGTCGGAAAGTAGGGGGTGAAGGCAAGTGTGAGTGAGGTTCAACGGACAGTGGTGAAGAATTTTTGGTAATTTGATGGATATTTTGGCATATATTTCAGGAATGAGAACCTACACATAAATTTTTATATTATTTTGTAAGTGAAAGCTACCTCAATAAATACTTTTTAATTTTTTTAAATACATTTTGAAAACTAGTCATTAACTCATGTTAGGGAGGCAGTATCCAATTACGATGTATGGACATTTTTTATCTAAACATTATATATACAGTAATTGTTTTTACTAAAATCATATCCAACATAAGCAACAAAGTCTAGTGGTTAGAACTTTAACCCAGTAGAAAATGCCTTAAGAAATAAGATAAACTTTAAATGAGAAGGTCCTAACCTTTCTTCTGCTGAACTTTTAAATTTTAATTCAGTATAATATTAATGCCCTGGAGTGACCTTTGCACAGTTCTATATTTCCTCAGTTTCCTGTACTTCTAAAAAGATATAGAGAAAAAATATATTATTTGAAATTATTCAGCTTCTGAAACACAATCTATCATGAATATTTCATTTATTGAAAATATTTTCATGCTTATCCCTTTCAGATATCCCAAACCATAAAGCTTCACCTGCCTGTGACAGATATCATTGCTAATCCCAAACACTGCTCATTTCACGCCACACCAGAGCAGTCATTGAATGTCCTACACCATGACAGCCAAAGCTGACACTCATATAAAGATAGAATCACAAATATATAAAGGACTATATAAAGAAGGCATGTGGAATGGAAATATCATAGGTTATGAAGAATGTATCATGAGTAAAAAGAAATTAAATAACCAAAGTTTACTTGATTACAAAAAGAAAAAACAATCACCAATTGGCTTAAAAACATATTTTAATCAACTTACAAAGAGTTAGTTTACCTATCACTCAGATCTTCCTTATTTTTTTTTTTTTTTGGCTTTTGCTTATTTTTAAGAATAATTTATTTTTTTACTGAGAGGGGAAAAAAACAGGCATGAATGAAAGCAAGTAGGCAGGCAGGCAATCAGGAAGAGAGAGAAGAAATATCTATCCATCAATTTAGTTGTTCATGTTAGCTGTTCACCCTGGTCCTGGTGGCAAAAACAGATCCTTAGAACTTACAAAGACTATGCCATCAGAGACTCAGACTTACCACTGAGCCACAGGGCACACCTAGATCTTGGTTAATACTATTTTTCACTAAAAGAATCAGGAATCCTGATTCCAGGGATGGCCAAAAAAGGTACATGGTGAGCTTGGAGTACCTTGTTATACCACAAGTAAACAAAATGCTCAAAAAACTTACAACATGTCAAAAGAATTCAGAATTAAAAATCACCTGTGTGTATGTAGTGGGGGAGGGGGTAGTAGAAGCTGGGAATAAGAAAATAATAAAGATTTTTTTTAAATAGGGGATAAAAGAAGTTTCATAGAGTGGAATGCTAAGAACTGACTGAGCTGACTGTAAGTGTAGAAGAGTTGCCATTACTAGATTATCATCACATAGCAACCATCACAATAAAACCTAGGTTCAGACAAGAATGATACACAGATGCCAAATTAAAAGGAGAAATTTTTATTATGAGCAATAAAAAGTATTGTCTCAAAATGTCTCCCCACTGACTGCTCACCCCATCACAAAAGGCAAACTGGTAACTAAAAAATGAAGAAATTGAACAACTTTACCAACTGAACACGGAGTGCTTCCAGATGTGAAATCTGGAAAGGAAACATCACTTATAAAACTTTTGATCTGTGAATGTGTAATCTGAATCTAAATCATAAAGAAACATTAAACTTACTTCAAAGGAGGAGCAATCAATTTTAAAAAAAGAGAATCCTGTATTCTTCAAATACATCGATGCTATAAAAGACAAAAACACAGGCTCAAGAATTTTTCAGATTAAGACTAAGGAGAGTTGACAACCAAATGCAATACATAGTTCTATACAAAATACTGTAACAGAAAGAAAAAGCAAAAACTTATAAAGTACTTTATCAGGTGCACGAACAAACCCTGAATACGAATCGTAAGTTGGGTAATAGTATTATATCAATATGGTGATACATATATATATATATATATATATATATATATATATATACTGAAGTTGGAAAATGTATAGTGGTGATATAAGAAAATACCTTATTCTTAGGAAACTGCACTGTAATATTAAAAGAAAGCAATGAAGCCTGTACCTTACTATTGAAGATTCTAATAATGAATATACTTGTTCATGCACTTTTTCAGGGCACATATGTGTACATAAGTATATACATACATACATATGCATATATTCTTTGTACTAGTGTTGAAATTTCATGTAACTTTAAATTGTTTCCAAATTAAAAGTGAAAGAATAAAATATCAGGGGAATAATAAAGATAAAATTCAACTAATGTGACAGAGGCATAGGAATCAGATGAGAGGAGTGCCAGATGGTTGGATATGAGGTGCCAATTTCTCACTAATAGATACATGGTTATTTCTCTTATTACTAAGATTTATAACTACATATATATTACAGGTATATGTGTGTGTGTGTGTGCAAAATAACACACTAAAAAGGAAAATAATGCAAAAATAATGCTCTGTAAACAGTTTTTATAATTCCTTCAAAACTACTAGAGGAATATAAAAGGCCTCACATTGCGAGCACAACAGGACATAGACTCATTAGTATTTGTGTAATAATAAACATCATTGTATTCTACTGCATTAAAAGCATAATATTGCTATTGGACCTGGTTCTTTAGTTTTCTTCTTTACTAATACATTTTCCCTCCACAGTTATTTTTCTCAAATTTGTGGAAGAAATATATCATAACATTATATAGATTTAAGGTGTACATTACAGTAAATCACCATTTATATATAATACATTAAGTTCAGTTCCATCCTTACCATAATAAAAAGCAATTTTAATGCAATAAGTAGCACATTTAACAAGGGTTAACATGACCAATTACAGCCAACATTTATTGCTTATTAAGTCCAGGCGCCATGCTATTAAGTGTATTTTCACAATCATTCTCATGACAAAGATCCTATTATTTTTCCTCTCTTCAGATACAGTAAAACCAGAAACAGAAATATTGCCCAAGTCATTCAGCTAGTCTGAATCTAGACCCCATGCTACATTGTGTTTTTATTGCCTTCTGGAACCTAAGAATCTGACCTCATATGGTTCTTGCACTGAAAATGGAACTAAAATGTCCACATAAAAATCTAAAACAGGCTTTTAAAACCAGCAGGTAAAAAAATAAATTATAGATATTATTTCTGTTAACTGTGGCCAACAAATACTACATAAAATTTAGAAACCAATAATATCTTAGATTTTAAGTTTTCTATTTCTTCCTTCTGATGATTCATGGAGAAAAGAAAGCATTGTTGAGGAATTAAAATGCTACCAATAACAAAGCAATAGAAAGAAAAATATCATTAAATATTCTTAGTCTTCATACACGCAATAATTCACATATTACAAATACTTGTATGCTATTCAAAAAAGGCTGATTGTATTGGATAGAGATAAAAGAAATTTCTAGTATGATGTGACCATCGACAGATGGGTTAAGTGAACATATGCTGCCCCATGGTTCTTTTCCAGGCCCCTTCCTGATATTATCTCAATTTTCCCTTCTGAGGCATTTTATTTCCTTCATTGCATAACCCTAGTGGAAATATAAATCAAAATGGTCTTCAATTGTGAAAACCAAAGACAGCTTTCAAAAAAATTTCTACTCACTCCATGATATACCGTGGTGAACATGTAACCCAAACTTCATCAGTCAGACACAATTTCTTTGGACTTTGTTTATTAAGTAGAGTTAATGCCATTAGAAGGATATGGCTAGAGGTGATTCATGTCAACAATAGAACCTGGATATTTTTGTTGAATGTGACCTGAGACCTTGAATCTGTCTTATTCTTCTCTGTTCTCACCATAACACCACAGTCTCCCTCTAATACAGAGAGTATCTCTCATTCCCAATACTTCCAATAAATTCCTTTTATATTTTTAAGTCAATCAATGACAACAAAAAAGGTAATAAATGTATAGAAAATATATAAATAATGGGATAAAATTACATAATTTTATTTAGTATTTTTGTTGATTAATTTTATTATTTTTCATTATTTTGGTATATTGGAAAATATACTGGTCAATGAATTTTAATATCTAGAACCTAGTCCAGGTTTTCATCAGCTGGCTTTAAAACAGCTGAACTACAAATTCATTCCAGTTCTTGATATTTTTTTCGCTCATCTATAAATGAACATAGTTTGAACTGAAATTTTATTTTATTCATAAATACTATTATTTTGTAGAAATATATTGTTAATTACAGTATGAATAATATATTCCTTTTTTCAAGAATTTACATGGTACACCCTAGTGGTATAGCAATTTGGTCTGCTGCCTCCAGCAGAGTGCAGAACATGTACATTCCAGGGACCCAGGATTTGCATTCCTGGGCAGAGAGAAAACCAGAATGAATGGCTAGATAAAATAACTAAAAATGTTTCCTGTACTCCTTTCCTGCCTGTATATTTCCATTAAAAAACTTTTTACATGAGGATAATTGTCAAAATTAGAAATTCCCATTCTTTTCGGATGCTGTTTCTCATAAAAAGCTATTATGATATTTTATAGCATAAAAATAAATAAGAGTGAAACACTTTAAAAATGGTTCCCTAAAGGAATCACATCTTGTGGCTCAGAAGATTTAACTATCAGAAATGAATAGAATTAGGAGATTAGTTAAGATGGTGACCTGGTAGGAATGACTCTCACCTCCTCCCCACAGAGCAACTAGGAATCAATTATCTTGCAGAAACTAACACTAAAAAAAATCAGGTTAAGAAACTACACTGACAGAAACAACATTTACCACTAGAAAGGTTCAACAAAAACATTAGTGTTGAGAGTTACATCATGGAGTCAAGGTTCCCAGCAACAGGGAAAAAAGGGGGCCACAGTGGAGGGGGTGGATCTTAGAAAGAACTGGACCTCCAAGAAAGTTACTCTGATAGCAGAGAGCCACCCAGCAGGACCTGGACATGGAGATGGGGGAAAGGGTCTTGGCATAGGGCAGAAGGAGGAATAGCTCCTAGTGGACTGAGTAGGAACACCTGAAGGGAAATTACACAGGGACACTCCCATACCAAAAGGGAGCTAGTGAATTGCCCAAATCCACCAATTCCTATGATATTGCCCTGGAATCACAGAAACAGCAACAGGAAATCCCACCCCCAGGCTCAACAGTGACTGAAACAGAGTGCCTGAAAGAAGACTCATCCAGAAGGGAAGAACCTTCAACATCTACCCACGAACACCATCTTTTGGGTGGAGGTAGAATTGCACCCTGGTTACTGATTAAAGATCAATGACAAGGTAGTCATTACCTTTTCTGACCTATGATGCTGGGGGAAGGCTTTGGATCCTCCACACAAAGTCCAACCCCATAAGCTGAATTCTCAGGCCCAAAGGCAGGATCCATGCAAAAATTTTAACAAATCCAAAAGATGGTGATGACACACAACTCAAGAATTACCAGAGAACAAATGATGATTCAGGCTTATTTGGTACAAGTCAATACCCTACACAAGGACATCACTACAGGTAACTCTAACCCACAGAACATTAAACAAAATGCTAGAATGAAGACACAGAGAAATATACAAAATATTATGGATCCAATTAAAACCCCAGGATAAAATCTGAATCCAATAGACCAATGTAAATTACATGATAATGAATTTATGGCAACAGTGACAAACAAATCTGTGGAAATTAAGAAAACAGAGGAAGAAAAAGAGGACTAAAAAATAAAAAAGAAATGAAGCAAAATGTAGAAGACATGAAGAATACAATTGCTGAAGTAAAGAACTCAATGGAGGGACTCGAGCAGGATGGATGAAGCCTTCAAAAGAATAAGTAAGCCTGAAGATAGAACAGAGGAATGCACTCAAACAAACCAGCAAATAGATAAAAGAATGCAAAGAAATGAAGACAGCATTCCAGACCAATGGGATAATCTCAATAGGAACAACATTTATAATAGAGGGTTCCCAGAAGGAGAAGAGAGAGAAAAGGGAGACAGAAACTGTATTTGAAGAAATAATAGACGAGAATTTCCCTAACCTGAGAAATGAAGCAAGCCTCTGGACCCAGGAAGGTCAAAGAGTTCCTAATAAAAAAAAAAAACAAAAACAAATAGACCCTATACCTAGACACACTGTCATCAAAATTTCAAAAATACAAGATAAAGAATCTTAAAGCAGCTAGAGAAAAATGAGTTACATCCAAAGGAATCCTCATAAAATTGTCAGCAGATATCTCAATGGAAACTCTACAGACCAGAAGAAAATGGCAAATTATATTCACAGTGTTGGGGAAAAAATAATTTTCAACCTAGTATATGATGTACTATGAGATTATCATTTAGAACTGAAGGAATGATTTAAAAAAAACTTTATAGATAAGCACAAGTTAAGGAATTCATCATCATAGAATCAACACTACAAAAAATACTATTGGAAGCTCCATAAAGTATAAAGAAAGCCCACTTAAAAACAGTAAGACAGCAAAATATAAAAATGTGGGGACGAGAAGAGAATAAAAATATGGATCATTAGAATGAATGAAAATCTAATAGGTTTTCAAATAAAAATAGAAATAAATGTAGAATTTGTAAGGCTAACTTCAGGGTAACTTCAAAATACATCTCCAGAGAAAAGACAAAGAAGAAAACAAAGAGAGAAAGCAATCGAAACATAACTATACCTAACCCACTTAAAAAGAGAAAGAGAAAACCAAAAACACTGTCTGTAACAATACCCAGAAGACAAACTACAAAATGGTAATAAGTGGTTACATATTACTAAAAATCCTAGATGTTATTGGATTGAAGTAACCAATCAAATGCCACAGAAAGCATCTTCTCTGACCATATTGGCTTAAAACTAGAAATCAACTACAAAAAAAACTAGACCACCCCCAAATTAATTGTGAACTAAACACTATGTTTTTGAATGACTCTGGGTAAAAGAGATAATCAAAGAACATAAAAATATTTAGAGACAAATGAAATTGAAAACATGAGCTACCTGAACCTATGGGATGCAGCAAAAGCAGTACTAAAAGGGAAGTTCATTACAATCCAGGCCTACCTCAAGAAATAAGAAAAAATATATAAAAAACAGTTCATCCCACATTTACAGCAACTAAAGAGAAAGAAGAATTAAAACCAAAAATCAGTAGAAGAAAGGAAATAAGAAAAATGTAAGAAAAAAAAGACAATCTAAAAGATCAATGAAACCAAAAATTGGTACGTTGAAAAAAATAAACAAAATTGACAAACCTCTGGCTAACTCACAAAGAAAAAAATAGATAAAAAGTTCAAACAAAATCAGAAATGAAAGGGGGAAAGTTACGACAAACACCACAGATATACAAAATATCATAAGAGACAACTATGAACAGCTCTATGGCAATACCGTGGGCACCCTCAAGGATACATACAGAGTTTTAGAAAAATATAATCGGCCAAGACTGAATTGGGGAAGGATTGGAAAATCTGAACAGAACAGTCACAAGCTAGGAAATTGAAGAAGTATTAAAAGTCTTCCCAAAAACAAAAGCTCAGGACCAGACAGCTTTTCTAATGAGTTTCACCAAAGTCTCTCAAAATATTAAAGAACAGGAAAAATTCCAACACTTTCTCTGAAACTAACCACACAGTGTTACCAAACATCATCAGGAAAGAAAATTACAGACTAATATCTTCAATTTAATAGAGATGCAAAAATTCTCAAAAAAATATTAGCAACCCACATCGAACTATGTATCAAAAGAATCATCCATCATGACCAAGTAGAATTAATACCAGAGATGCAAGGATAGTTCAACATACATAAATTTATCAATGTAATATACCATATCAACAAGAGAAAGGAGAAAAACCTCAAGATCATATAAATAGAGCAGAGAAAGTTTTTAACAAGACTCAACACCTATTTATGATAAAAAAAAAAAAAACCTACATAAAATATATGGGGACTGTACATACTTCAACATAATAAAGGCCAAATACAAAAATGTCCACGACCAACATCATAGTCAATGGGAAAAATTAAAAACTGTTTCCTTTAAGGTCAGGAACAATGCAAGACTGCCCACTCTCACCACTGCTATTTAACATCATACTGGAGGTCTTAGCCAGAACATTCAGACAAAAAAATAAATAAATAAATAAATAAATAAAAGGAATAAAAATTGGAAAGGAAGTAAAACTATCAGTATTTGCAGATGCAATTATATATATTAAAAACATTACAAGCTCTGTCAAAAACTACTACAATACATCAATGAATACAGTAAAGTGGCAGACTACAAAATCAATGACAAAAATATGTTGCACTTTTAAAAGCAAATAACATGCTAGACGAAAAAAAAACTAAAGATACCACACCATTTAAAAAAGAAGTAAAAAATATCAAATGTCTTGGAATAAATTTAACAAAGGAGGTAAAAGACAACAAAAAACTACAAGTCCTTCTTAAAAGAAATGGAGGATACTACGAAGAGCTGGAAAGACATCCCCTACTTATAGATGAGAAGAATCAGCATTGCTAAAATAGTCATCTTACCTAAAGCAATATACAGATCTAATACAATCGCCATTAAAAATTTACATGCTTATTTCAAGGAAATAGAACAAAAAAAATCTTATAATTTTTATGGAAAAACCAAAGACGTCAAATAGCCAAAGCAATTGTGAGAACAAAGAATGAATCTGGAGGGATTACACACCTAGACATCGATTTATATTACAAAGCGATAGTGATCAAAACGGTACACCAGAATTTTAACAGAAGCACAGACTAGTGGAATAGAACTAAATCACCAAAAATTGTCTCACTCAGATACAGTCAGCTAATCTATGACAAAGGAGTCAAAAGCATATAATGGAGAAAGGAAAGTCTCTTCAATAAATGGTATTGGGAAAACAGGACAGCCACATGGAAAAGGATTAATAAGCTAGATCACTCGCTAACATTATTCCCAAAAATTAACTCAAAATGGATAGAGACTTGGGCATAAAACTAGATACCATAAAATTCTTGGAAGACAACACAGGAAAGACATTCCATGACATCAGCCTTAGAGAAGTCTTTAGAGACTCTACTCCAGCATCAAAAGAAAAAAAAAAAACCAAAACAATAAAAAACTGAGACTACATCTAATTAAAAAGCTTCACAGCAAAATATAATCAAAGCAAAAAGACAACCTACTAACTGGGAAAAGATATTTGTGTTCTATATTTCTCACAGCAGCTTAATATAAAAAATGTACAAAGAAATCATAAAATTTAATAACAGAAAAACAGGCAATCCAATCAAAAAAAAAAAATGGGAAGAGACACTGAAGAGACATTTTTCCAAAGAGAATATACAGATGGCCAACAGGCACATGAAAAGATATACCCACTAGCTGGCTATCAGGGAAATGTAAACAAACCAATAATGACCTCACACAAAAATCTTATCACCTTATACATGAAAGATTGGCTATTTCCCAAAAGTCTGGAAACAAAAGTTGGTGGGGATGTGGAGAAGAGGGAACATTTTTACACTGTTGATGAAAGTCCAAATTAGTTCAACTCCTGTGGAAAACAGTATGGAGATTCCTCAGATAGTTGAATATGGAAATTACATATGATCCAGCCATCCCACACTTTGGTATTTACTCAAAAGATACAAAAACTAATTCACAGAGATTTATGCACCCCCATGTTTACTGCAGTCCTATTCACAATAGCTAAGAACTGGAAACTACCTAAGTGTCCAATGTCAGATGAATGGATAAAGAAGAGGTGGTATATATACACAATGGAATACTACGCAGTCTTTAGAAGAATGAAATCCTGTCATTTGAATCATCATGAATGGATCTAGAGGGGATTACGTTAAATGAAATAAGTCAAAAGAAGTAAGATAGATATCAGATGATTTCACTCACAGATAGAATGTGAACATAAAAAAACAAAAGAACAGATGAAACCAAACCAACTTTGAACACTGGCACTAGAACTGAGGTTACCAATAGGGATGGGATGGGGCAAATGGTAGCGAAGCCCACTGAACATTGGTGAAGAACCTTTGGTGATTTGGTGGAGGGCAGGCTGTGTTGATACATATCTGAGAAATGGGAAAACTGCACATATGGGGAAGCAACACATAAGAGCTTACTTTAATTTATAAAACACTGAAATAAATACTAAAATGTTAAAATAGATTTGAAATATTATTATTCGGTAATTGTCACTATATTTATAAGATCCACAAGTAAAGCAATGAATCGTCTCTAGATTTTTTATATTTTCTAATATCACAATATTCTTCTGAAATGTATTTCCTTCATTTTCCAAAAGACAAAAAATACCAGTTTTACATGTAAGTTTCAAGTTCAAGAGAACTGCTTTTAAGAATGAGCCTAGTACCTTGCCTGCAGAGTTGCAGACAGTCTCACTAGGAAGTAAGGAAGGTCACTTCCTGGAAATTTAGGATATTTGGGGAAGCTGAAGAATAAGGGAATTACCCAAATCTACAAATACTCCAGGCAAAGTCTGACGGCAAGACATTGGCATGGCTTCTAAACCTCAAGAGGCTGTTGAGAGCTTAATCATAGAGTCCTTATTAAAAAACTTTCAGCAAAGCAGACTTTTAAAAGCCTATACAATACTATTCTTACTATACTTATATAAATATCAGGCTACATTTATTAAGCCTGGACATATTTTGCAAAAAAAAAAAAAATCTTAAATTCATCACCTTAGGTAAAAGTGAAAATGTTTTTGAGAAAAGATATTTTGCACCATTGCATATACTAAATATATAGGAGATATTTTGCACCATTGCATATACTAAATTGTAGTGCAATTAATTGCTTTGAAGTTTTGTTTTCTACTTGTAAATGGAACTGAATTCTTCTAGCTTTCTCCAATATCTACATTCATTTTTCCAGTGTTTCTCCCAACCTCTATGCCTTGAAATCTTTGAAAACAAGAACTGTTCTTGATAGAACCTTCAAAAGCAATTCTCATCACTGTTGTTCCACTCAGAAAGTTTACAGGAATAACTGATATATAAGGAGACATTCAAACTGCAAATGCGGAAACAACTTCCTGCCCTTACCCCATCTGAAGAAGTTTCAACCTGACCTCTAGAAATTTTACTGGCTGCCCTCAAGTCTCCCAACTGGATTTGTGGTCTGTTCCAACCATTAACCTTAGTTTTCCCTTGTCTTCCATAGAAATACTTCTTAGATTATACTGTATCAGCTTAACTTTGGGACCCACCTACAGGCTCACCTCGAGAAATCGAACACAACTGTTCAGTTGTTCTTATCTATTCTCAGGACTGAGAAACTGGTTCTATGAAATAATTAAGCAGCTCAACTTCTGAATTGTAAAACTCTTTGGAAATTTCAAAAGCAGGATTATAGGGGATCAAAATATGCCTTTGGGGCATAAATATTACTTCAGAGAAGGGCTCTAAAAGCTAGGTTGCCCTTTTGTAAGAAAAATTCACGTCTCTTCATAAAAGCATCTCCCTCACTGCATCAGAAAAACTTAGTTTCCTTACTCTTATCAATGGAGAAGGCAGTATCTAAACCTACATAACAGCATACCCCTGCAGTACTTCTTCTGGTGATCTCCCATGACTGAGCTTCCTCTCCCATCCCCTAATCCTAATTTCCTCTGTCTGAGTTGAGGATATTTAAGGTGGTGAGTGAAGTTGAGTTACTTAGTTTTACCAGATTTCTCCCACGTATATAGGAGATAAACATGATATTATTAAACTCATTTTAGCTTTTTATTCTCATCAAAAATTGATAAATATAGGTAGGTAGGAACGTAGGTAGGTAGAGATATACTTTTAAAATTCATTAATAGTCTAATAGACATGTTTTGCTAAATATGTATAAAATGACTGGTATAATATTCATAACTACTGTTTTCAATTTTCTTAAGAAATCTAAAATTATTACTGTCAAAGTCAGTCAAAAACAATTTTTTTAAAGGAAAGGTGCAGGCAGAAATGAAGGTATGTAGGCAGACAGGAAAGAAGAGAAAGGAGGAAGAAGCATCTTTATTTTATTTTTATATCATTGTTCACACTGGTTGCTTCCCCGCAGATCTGAGACTCAAAGCCAGGGGTACCTGGCTTGCTCCTTTGGAAGCAACTGACCTAACCACTGCTCCACCAGGATACGCCAAGCCAAAATGTTTTAACACACATTAATCATGAATTAGTGAGAATTTTAAAAATCAGTGAATGGACAGATCAAGGACTAAGAATGAGTTTCATTTTTTAAACCAAAATATCTATAGAAGCATACTGCTATAAAATTCTTTAAAAACTTTTAAAAAGTGAAGCTGCTAGGTAGCTAGTCAGACATGAAGACTGGATGAGGGACCCTAGTGAGCAAAGACTATTTTATTAAAGAGTACCTGCTAGATATGAGCACTGAGTCAGTCAAACTCTCCCAAAGTCAGAAACATCTTTCAAGCTTTGGGAGTCAGTTAGACAGAATGCGGTATTAAGGACAGGAAGAATCTCTTGATTATAATGACACTAGGGCATTAATCAATCAAAAGGCTAGGGGGAGAGACACATTGTCCAATAGTCCAGTCTCACGCTGATCCATAAGAACTGGATGGAAACATTGGTGCAAAAGAGGCAAAGTCCTGTCCTTAGATGACCTCCTTTATTATAATATCATTTTAATAAAATTAGCACTGTGGTTTGTCCCCATGCCTATTCCCATGGATTTTGCTTAGTTGGCTCTGGGAAGGAACATGTGCAGTAAGGGTTTGATTAAATAACTCCACCTATCAATATCAATCAACATGAAAGACAGGAGCAAATTCCACCCCAAGGGAAGGCCTAAAGGAGGACAAGTAGGGCATGAAAGTAATAGGAAGGTATGCATGAACTGCTGAACCCATTCAGTGCAATCCATCCTCCTCCTCTCTCTGAGAGCATACTATTTCTTTAATGCACCTGTCATCACTTCTGTTAGGATCAACCACTCGCCCATCTGAGTGTATCGTACTTTCGTTTCTATACTTTCTCTTTAATAGACCTGCATTATATTTGCTTGCAATAAATCTTCTTTTGCAATAAAACTTCTTTCACATATCTGTGCCTCACTTGAATTGTTCCCCAAAGGGACACAAGGACCAAGTAAGGTATGGAAATCTGATGCAGAATACTAAATAATAGAGACAATAAATAAATCCAGTAATATCTTATCAATTGGGTAGCATTTTATCAATCTGGTAACCAAGCCATCCTCAAAAAGTCATTCAAACCAATAAGACTAGCAATCATTAAATCATGTCTTTAAGAATCATCTATTTAACATTAATATTTATCCAGTATTAACCGTATTTAAAAGGCTATGAAATTGTGTTCTTTTCATGGAGTTTTATCTCCCTAGACTACACTTGGATATACTATTTGTTACTTTCAACACGAGATTTCTCCATCTATTATATAAATCATTATGCCAAATTCTGGGGAAGCAAAGAGGAACAAGAATTGGTACCTGGCCTTAAGGCATACATGGTCATGAAAACCAACTCAATATAATGAGATACATATTAGCAAAAAGATTATACCTAGTGCTATCTGTCAAGAAAGCAATTAATTCTGTTTGGGAGCAGAGGAAAAGCAACAGACAAAACAAACATGTCAAACCTACAAAAACATGAACAATAAAATTCATCTAGACAATGGACTAAACAGTCACTCATATCTGAATTCAAACCCCAACTCTATCCCTATTGGCCATGGGAAACTGAGAATGTTATTTGGAAACCTGGAATCTGGTCCTTGTTTTACCACTTACTAGCTATAATCTTAGGTAATTCATTTGATTCGCTCTATAGATTTCACTTTCCTATTCTATGGAGTCTTGAAGTCATGCTTTAAGATCATTAGTTTTCCCTCTATTCTAAAATGAGTCTATATTTTATATCGTTACAGAAATTTTTATCTCTGTTGGATGTCTTAATTTAGCAAGTGCCAGGCACTATCTAGGCAAATGGTGAACAAAATAGGCAAAATTTCATGGAAATTATACAGAGAACATCTATTGAAAAACTTTCTAAACATTAGCTGTTTCCTTATGTATACATAATTTCCTTACTAATTTATGCATGTATTGAAAGTAGCTCACACTGAAAAATTTGAAATAACTATAAACATTAACGTAAAGAGACATTTAGAAGTATAGCTGATAATAGCCATCAAGATGATATGTTTCTCTAAAAACACATTGAATCAGTGAGCCTTAGCAACTTGGTTTTTAAAAAGGCATTATATTACTGACTTCTCTTAAATCAATTTGCTAGTCATATCTTTTCTTCTTAATTTATACCACTACATAGTTTCTTAAGAGCTATACTATACCATATGTTTTATTTAAAGATAAATAAGAAATATGAAGAAAATATAAACACAAAAACCTATAATCTCACTTCTTTTTTAGATATTCTACTTCATATCTAGTATTTTTGAGTCTCGTTTTAGACTATTTTAATATACACTGTCTTGATTTGAGTCATATATTAGCATTTTTCAAAAGCTGATTTATTATTAAATAAGCAATTGTGAGACATGAGCAATTTTTGGTAGCTCTGAAATAGAAACTCAGAGGATATCAGAAGTCAGGGAATGCTGAAAAGACAAAAGGAGGTAAAGAAAAACAGAACCGAACTGCCCTCAGAATATAAACACACACTCAGGGACTTGGGGAGTCACATGAAAATCAAGTCTTCCATGTTTGGACTTTTTTGCTTTTTTGGTTGGCTTCTCTTCTTTACTAACCTATTAATTTTTCTGTATGTGCTTTCTCATTTCACGATGATGTCTTCTTGATGTTTTTTACACTCTTGGTTTCTGCTGCCTGACTTCTCTTGGAAAGAAAACACTGCATTGCTTTATTAATCGCATCTTTCTCCTTAGGAGAGATGATCTCACTGGGGTCATGCTCACTTTCCTGTAGAGAGAACCCCTTATGAACAGAGTTTTTATATCCCACCATGACTGTATGCTTTCCTATAATGCAGTGATCAGGAAAATGGGAACATGTGCATTTGTTTTTGATTTGACATTGTATATATAAGTCATCCTTCAAAAGAAGGCTATCATATAGTTAGTACCATGAAGTTTCTATTAAAGAAGCAGCATAACACAGGCATCCTCTAAGGTCTATGTATTACATAAAGGTCAGTCTCCTCGTCAAGACTGTATGTACAGAGACTGAACTCACAAGTAACACCCACAAAGTTACAATATTTCTTTAAAGATACAGGAGGCAAGTATATATGGCATATACTATTATGTAATTAAAATTCAAAAAGATGTGAAGAGGCATATGTGTTTTAGAATAAAAAATCTTCACTTGGGAAAATATTCTTTAGGGTAAAACGAACATAAAATAAATAAAACACACTGTAAAATCAACATTGTAAAGACTGAACCTGTCTGCATCAAATATGCACCTCAAAGTGGCATGTCTTAAATTTCAGCTGGTCAACTATAATTGACAGTCTCTAGGCTGTGAAACTCATAATATGCTAATAAATAACCAGAATTCTGAGTGAGAGAACTATCACCTCATAAATATTTTCCAAAGTTTGAGCGTCCCAGTTATAGCATGTTGGGGTACTAGCATGCACAACAGCTAGTCTGAGGATTGTCCTGGTCCCAGGATAATTTTGTTGTAAGCAACAACAAAATAAGACACAGCAAACAAAACTTTGGAATATAACTGGCTTTTAAGTTTACTATTTTTATATACAAAAGTTGCATGAAAGAAAATAATACTCATCTCTTGTTCTCTTTCTTTTTGATAGTGGTCAAGAGAAAGCACATCTGCGAAGTGAAATAAGTCTCCTTACTATGAAGTGAAAGTCATGGGAGGAAAAGTAAGGGTATAGAAGTGTGACCCTGGTGACATGGACAAGGCACTGAACAAATCTCAACCCATAGCTCACCCCATCTCTGATATTTTCACTTAAGTCTGGCAAAAAGATCCTTGGCACATTCATTCTTTGGGTCACCACCTCAGACATCTGAGCCTGCATCAGCACAACTCAAAGGGAGAGACCAGGAACTGCAGATAGAACCACAGATTCCAAGCATCTACAAAACCATTTAACAGAAAAACTGAGAGCCCATCACTCCCTCCCACAATCTTATCAGCACTCACAATCTTCTTCCTACATGTATTGTGCTTAGGACAGTGAAATAATCCTATTATGCCCTGTATTTCCCCTTTTTATCAGCTCCCTGAGAAGTCCTGGACCCCTTGATCATATCAATTCTCACACACATCTATAGAAAGCAAGGCAAACCCAAAGTCACCAAGGGCTCCCCATCCCTCAAATATGCTTTGTGAAAAAAAAAGTAGAAGCTTAGAGTTGATTCTACATCTTTTATATTAATTTCTCCAATTCTGAATATAATAGCTCATAAATTACCTGCTTTATAAGCATGAATGGAGTATACGGGAAAATGCATCAGAGATTTAAATGAAGTCAATCTTAAGTTAAGAAATTCTCATATGATAAGAATGGCATATGCTTTTAAAAAAACTGTTTTGAAACAAATCAGCATTACCAAAATATTTTTCCACTTTCTCAATAATTGAAAGAAAAAATGTCCAACATCTCTTTCTAATACTAAACTTGCTCTGACTTCCTACTTTAGTCCTTGGGGATTAAACTTTAGTCTTCATGCAGTTCCTGAAAAAAGCCAAATCCTCATCATAGTCACTTCAAATTATTTAATGGAAGTTGCTTTAAACTACCCAAGCACAAAGAAGGTCTTTAAAAATTGCTCACATGTGAAAGTTTGACAGTATTATGTGTTTTTAAAGGAATATTGAAGAATACAAATTGGTAGTCTGTTGACAAAACATTTGCATAAATCAAATGAATACTCTATTATAAACAAATACTTCTCTGATCTTTTTAACCTTTCCAACTATTGATCATTTTGTAGCTGTTAAGGTCCTGGAGAAAACTAATAGTTTAAAAAAAAGTAAAAGAATAGCATCCTAGGAGAATGAACCAAGAAAAAACTATAAAACTTGGTGATAAGAAGCTAGTTCTCAGAGGGCAAAAATCAACATAAAAAAAAAAAAGACAGAACTTAACAATTATAGGAAATTATCTTTTGCAAATTTGTTCTAGCCCCACATTATTATTGCCTGTATATCTAACAATCATAACACTTCTGATGCACAACCTGTCATCAGGCTATTTGCACTTTTCTATTTAGGCAAGACAGCTGCCCATACAGTTCTTTACAAGTTAAAACCAAAGGACAATCACATCCTGAGAGTCAGACCAGTAAAGACATAAGTAAAATGGCTTTGGTCATAAATCAAAAGCTAATAGAGCCTGAACACACCAGTTTGACCCTTTAAATGTGTTCTCTTCTAGCTTGGCAACCCAAGTGAGAAAACAGAGCGTAGGGGTTATCGCCTGTGCAAGCACTGGATGCCACATGTAATATTAGCTGTGGCTATCATATTGCTGTGAAAACTTCTTACATGAAGTCAGGTAAAACTTTCATCACTAAGACTAAACTTTTAGAGAAAAGAAATTATAAAACTTTCACATCAGATATATTAAAACATGTTACTGTAATCAGGAAGACTGAATATTTCAGATTAAGGCTTAAAATGTCTACCAGAGTTTTGTCTCTTTTCTATAAGATCATGAAGAGCAGAGGCAGTGCTATCTCCTAATTGTTCTGGAGGTGCTAAGCAAGAGATTTTTAACTGAATTATTAACTCACAGAACTCCAAGGATGGAAAATATAAACTGAAAGTCCTCTCTATCAGTACATAATAGCCACATTTACCAAGCATCAACAAGAATACTCTTCTGAGTGTTGCTACAAAGAGCAGAGACAGATAAAGTATAAAAGCTATCAGGAAACAGATGAAAAAGCATCAAACGAAAATAAATATAGATAGTGAGATGTCTACCATCAACGAGGGTTCTCAATCCACTTAAAATTGTGTTTACTAGGCTTGTTATTCAACTGGCTCATTCATGAAATCAGAGAGGGTTGGGGCGGAAATATTCAGTTTCAACAAACAAACCAGTTGATTCCAATGTAGATGAAAAATATCATATAATTCTAGGTAAATAACCAGGACTTGACATACCTGTAGATGTATGTACAAATGTAACAAATGTAACAAACCTACATTTGTTAAAAATAATATTAGATGAACTATGAGGTTCCTTTGAAAGTTAAATCTTTCTGATATTAAAATAACAAAAAGAAATGATAATAAAGTAAACTTGAGAACATATAAGACTTGAGATGCATTATATAACACTATGTTTTAGAAAGCATGCTCTGGATTTTAAGTGGCCTGGGTTCAAACACTATACCACTTACTATTTCTGTAATCTTCATAATTACTTTGATAAGCCTCAGTTTTATTTTTATGGTTATAATACTCAGCTCAAAGAAATTTAGGATTAACTAACTTTGTGTTAATACTCACCCAAAATTATAAAAAATGAAGAGTACCAGTAAGAAAAAATGGGCAAACATAAAATGTCTTAAGTTAAAAACAATTCAAAATGTAAAAGTAAAAAATTTAGTCTCATACTTTATACTATATGTGGCTAATAGGCACATAGAAATGATATTCAAGATCATTAGCTATCACACAAATGTAAATCAAGATCACAATGAGACACTATTTCACACCCACTAGGTAATTATAATCAAAAAGACATTTAACATGCTAACAAGAATGTAGAGATATTGAAACCTCCATACATACTCTTGGTGAGAATGTAAAATGGTAGAGACATTTTTGAAAAACAGTTTAGCAGTTCCTCAAATGCTTAAATACAGAATTGCTACCTTATGAAAGAGCAATTCCACTGCTAGCTTTATGTTCAAGAGAATTAAAAACAGATATAACAGGAATGTTATAGCAATATATTCTTAATAGTCAAAGGAGGAAACAATCCAAATGTTCATCTACTGATGAGTCGATAAATAACATTTGGTAAATTCAAACAAATTAATATTATTCTGCCATAAAAATAATGCACTGATACATTACAACATAAACCTTGAAAAAAACTGTGCTCAGCAAAATAAGTCAGTCACGAAAGAACACATATTATATAATTCAATTTATATGAACTGCTCAGAATAGGGAAAACTATGAACACAACCAGTTATTTAGCAATTGCTAGGGGCTGAGGATGGGAGGTGGGGGATTTGGAAGGGGAATGTGGGTTTTCCTTGGAAGGCAATGAAATTTTTTAAATTTTGGTTATGCTAATGAACGCAAAACTCTGTGACTACACCATCCTCGAATTATACCCTTCAAATGAGTGAATCATATGGTGCACAGATTATATCTCAATAAAGCTAATTTGTAAAGATATATACAAAGTAAGAAAGAAAGTATCCCTATATGGTAGAATATGATGATGCTCCTCATGTCCAGCTCCTTTGATTAAAGGCCATTCCTACATTCTTTGCCATTCTAGTAAGGGAGAAAATTAAAGGAAGTATTCAAACCCCACTCCTGCAACAGAAGCTACTTATAAATTTCTACCACTTAACTTTCTGAGATGTCTCTATTTCTATGATTCCTGAAATCTACTTACTCAACTTTATTTTAAATTCTGTGATATACCCACACTATCCAATAAATCCCTCCTCTTTTATTGATTCAATAATTTCTCATAAAGGTTGGTTGTAACCACAAGACTATTTTGACACACATTCTTAATTGTTCCAATCCTTTCTTTAAAGGTAATTCTATACTTTGTTATGAATTCTAACACATTTACATATGCAGATATACATATCTATACATATTAAAGCACCTTAACAGCATACTAATATATATAGTACAATTATACCATAATTGACTTTGTCCATTAATAATTCATGTATCCTTTTTTTTAATCAAAAGGACTAGAGAGGATCCATCAAAAATTTATGAGGCTAAAATCCAGCAAACATTACTGAATAGATTGGTGATTGAAAAAAAAGTATTTTGCATACTTTTAGGTATTATGAAATAAAACTGAAAAATAATTTCTAATCAATTTTTGTTTACAATTTAGTGTGGCAGATAATATAGAAGAATTATATATCAGGAAATAAGCAAAACTGCATGACAGTCATAGCAGTTGAAGTCATGCAAATTCAATTTTGTTAAATGTCAACTGTGCAATGTTTTTCAATGTGCTGATTATTTTGGCCTTCGAAAGCTTAACCCACAAATTTAGAGCTTGGTATAGTTTGTACTTGGTCAACATTTTGGAATTGCCACAAGAGCAAAAATTCATGAAAATATTTCCAGAAAAATTTAAAATATTTAAGACAAAAATACTAATGACTATTATAACAGCAATTTATTTTTTTAGCACACAGTAAGTCTTAGTATTGCAATTATTTCCCCAAACAATTTTATCACAGGTATTATTATTCTAATAATCAAGGGCACTGTGGTAGTTGTAACTAGCAAATTTAATGACTAACTGAAGAAATTAACTTTTTATAATTTTTCACTACATTAAAACATCCATGTCTACAAAATTCTTCAAACAACACCATATTTTTGAATCAGTAGCTATTATTCTCTATTTCTTGGCACCTGAGAAGTTACAATATTAATTCCTTCAACACTTTTATGAAGGAGAAATCAAATTAATTCAAACCATCTACTTGATAGACTTATGACATTTACAAAAATGAAAAATAGGTTGCCATTATCTAATATTGTAATTATTCTACATGAGAAATACGTACACAATTTCATAAGAACACAAATACTATAAAATACATCATAATTACTGCAGATATTGTTAAACAGTAGCTCTTTCCATATTATGCATATGTAACTAAAATGATATTTCTCAAAAGGCTAATGAGACCATTTGACTCCCATTTACTGAAAGGCTAACGAGACAGTACAATATGAGCTATTGATTAACTGAAGAACAAGATATGTGACATCTGTACACAGTAAGAGCAGAACAAAATTAAAATAAAAATATAGTGAAAGCATCTCATAAACCTTGCAATAAAAAAGTTCTATTAGAGATTTAAAAAAAAAACCTTAAATGATAGGTATATGAAAATTTATATTCTAGTCAAACAATTCATATAATGAAAGTATATAAATTATACATCCATATTTCAGGATTACAGTTGGCACAGCTATTCAAATACAAGTCATTTTTAAATTGCAAGACTGATCATGGGGAAATACAATCACCCAACATTGCATCTTAAAACAATCACACATTAGATTGCTACATCTCAGAATAACATTGCTGATATTTCACTAAGCAAAATAAGAAAGTAATTTCCTCATCATGTGAAGATAGTGAAAAGGGAACAATAAGGCAAGTTGAAATGCCAATCATCGTATGAAAAAATAACAATATAACTATAATAGATATCTGAAAGCTTTCTGATAGGATTACAACTATAGATAACAAAACAGCATATAAGATCAAGCAAAATTGTTTAGTATGTAATTGTAAAATATTTGCTCATGAAAATAAACAGAAACTCATTTTAAGTAAGAAATATTGCAAATCAGTTCAAGCCTAGAATTTTTAGATGAAATAATATTCATAAGAACTCTCCAAACCAGGATCATGATTAACCTTTTCCTAACAATAGAATCATCACGTACATAAGTTTAGGTAAACAGTAAAAAAAAAAAAAAATAAAAAAATAAAATATATATATATATACACACATATATATGTATATATATATATATATACAAACACACACACTCACGCACATATTTCAAGTTGAAACTAACAGATAATTTAGCATTCTGAATTATCAAATCAAATCAAAAGTGAATTACTTGAAGACAGTAAAAATAACTCCACCAAAATTTTTTCTTCATTTATTTCTCAATACAAATTAACATGAAACAACTAAATCATCACTAATTTATTTGTGAGGAAAAATGATACCTTGATTGCACCAAAATAATCTGAAGGCATTTCACAGTAATGTCTTTTTGTTAACACTTGCTCAAAGAATATTTATTATTTGTCATATTAAGGCCCTGCCAAGAGATCTTTTAAGTATTTATAAAGAAACATCTTTTATATTAAAAATGAGATTATACTTAACATCTTTAAAGAATCTGAAATAGAATATTATATATTTATTGATTCCTAGAACATGCCCTAACCAGATAATGATCTTGTTGTTGTATTGTGTCATCAGAAATTTTTTTAAATACCAGGTGTAAATTGCTAACCTCAGAGTAAAACTTAACTTCACCATGTTTCTCTAAAGCATGTAAGATGATTCTAAAAGAAAAATAAAACATCACATTGTTCTCATTTTTTTTCTTCAGAGCATGAATGAGAGAACAAATGAGAGTGCTCCTTTATTCAGACATACATAGACCCGGGAATAAAGAAAACTATAACATCCCCCAAGGTGCTAGTATTTCAGTCAACCAGTGCTGAGACAAAACAAATTGTTGTAGCTATTTAATTTGAATTGCTAAAATATTGCCCTTGAACCCATGTAGTTAACTCTTCAGGACTTAAGCCATTCGATAAAAAATGAACATGCATATCACATCAAGTATTGGACTTTTCATTAGAGACATAAAGGTTTATTTAAAGAAAATAAAGTTTAGCTCTAGTGAGGAGATATATATGCAGAAAAAATTTTAGTCCAATTTGGTAAAAACAATAATTGATCTACATGTGATTGCTACTAGTGTAAATCCATGTCTTTCAACCTATAAATTCAGATTTGTGATTCATGAATTAACATAGAACCAGCTTTTTTTGTTGCTGTTCTGTTTTTGTTTCATTTTTTCATCCCAGGTCTCAGGTCTCAAACCTGGGTCCTTGGATTGTACCTGCTCACATGGCCTGCACCTCACTTTGTACTTAACTTTTGAACCACAGGGTGAACTGCAGCTAGCTTTTTTTTTTAAATGTAACAGAACAGGATAGAAATTTTCAAATGTATTTCATGAAATACAACACTGTTTTAAAAAGCTGTTCTAGTTTTACAGAGATTTAGATATAGACATAGATACAGATTTCATTACAGCTTTAGACATAACTATAGGAATATATACCTATACACATATACATATATAATCCCTATATGTGAGGGTACATCTATATATCCCTATATATGTGCGTGTGCATACATATATATGACTAGTACACTTCTACTAGATGTACTCAAAAAGCTTTGAAAGTCACAGTAAAGGAGATTTGTCTGAAGAAGTCAAGGCAAACTTCATAAAGGAAAAAGCATTCAAACTGTTATTATATGAAAATTTCCTTCAGTTGGAGGCTTCCAGACAAAGATAATAGAGCATGTACAGGTTGAGTAAGCACTCGACATATCTCTAAGAACTAGGTAACTTTGGTATTACTAGGATGCAAAGTTCAAGGATCATGGAGGGAAGCAGATAAGGACCATATCATGTCAGACACAAGAGAAATAACAAAGAATTGAGGTTTTTGCCCTGCAAAAGATGAAGAGTCATTGAAAAAGTACGAGAGGAGCAATATAAGCAGAGGACAGATGTCATTTTTATTCTGATAGTAGTGCAGAGCTGAATTGACCAATATGGTAGCCCCTAGGTATATATAACTTTTGTGCATTTAAAATGGGCCCACCAGGCGCACATGGTGAAATTACATTTTGGATATGCTATTCAAATAATATTATTAGTATCACCTTTTTCTTTTTTTTTTTTAAATGTGGCTACTAGAATATTGATAAATTTATGTGTCAGTGTATATATACACATACGTATGTATTTATATATATTTATATATATATACATAACTTGAAGAATAGATTTCAATTGAACAGTACTAGTTTAGATGAGGAAATGGAGGAAGGAAAATATACTAGCAATGATGCAACCACATTTAGGCTATTGAAATGTTCATAGCGAAATAACATGGCAGCTTGACCCAGAATGACAAGAATAAAGAGGAAGAGGAAAGAAAAGTTCAAGAAAGGAAAGCAGAAAAGTCAAGACTGTATATAAGGGATGTAGGGGAAGAAGTCATATGTTCATTAACTCATTCACTCACTCATTCATTCAAACATATCACTATATGCCTAGGATAGGCCAGCTATCATGCTGGTTACTCTATAATGCACTAAATGAAAGTCTGAAATGCTTACCGACATTCTAGGCTGGGAAACTGAGTGGAGGTTGCTATCATTCATGAAATAACAATAGTAACAGTTCTATTATCATCAAATGTACCAAGAATAAGATGCTTTCAGGATATTCAAATGAAAATATCTGGGAAGCAATTGGCTATCAGCTCTGAAGCGCAAAATAAAGATGTAAGATGAAGTCAGAG
Organism: Solenodon paradoxus; assembly: GCA_004363575.1. Taxonomy (NCBI): domain Eukaryota; kingdom Metazoa; phylum Chordata; class Mammalia; order Eulipotyphla; family Solenodontidae; genus Solenodon; species Solenodon paradoxus. The sequence goes on along the minus strand of RJWH01000007.1, from coordinate 2,075,419 downwards.
GACATCAAAAAGGAAAGAAAAGGAAAAGAATTGCAAATCCATTTACAAGAGGTAGTTAAACACCAAGGTGAAAAGTCCATAGCAAGTAAAGTCACAGGAATTAAAAGAGTAGAATGCTTTAAGATGTAATTCAATAGGATCAAATTGAGTGATTTCAAAGAAGCACTGAAAAGTACACAACAGTTGACATGTCAGAGATCACAGAGAATCTTCATAAGATTATCCCAGCAGAGTGCTGAAAACAAACAAGATTGCAGAAAGCTGAAGAGTAAAGAAGAGAGCAAGAAGTAGAGAAGCCGAGTAGAGGCAACTGTTTCTAGAAACCTATTTGTGGATACAGGAACCACAAAGTAGTGAACACAAAATCAATGGAGCAAATGTTTTATCTTTGTTTTTCAACCTGGGGGTACCTTAATATGTTCAAAATCTCAGAAAAGCATTTAGTACTGAGAGGCTGGTTAAAAGAGCAAAAAAAAAAAAAAATGGAATAATTAATGGAGCAAGGGTCTGAGGAGTTGTGAGAGGAAAAGATTTCAAACACAGTTGGATAGACAACTTTGAAGATGAGAAATTTCTTCCTCTAACGATGCAAGGAAAAGTGGTAGATGCAGGCAAGAACTCTAGATTTTTCTACTGAAATATTCCTCATCTATACAGTAATCACTGGGCTATTTTGGTTAACGGCAACTGCAAATATGGTTCCACGTCCCAAGTAAATGATTAATACTAACGTATAGCAAACATTCTAAAGTCAAGGGCATGGATTCATCACAGTAAGGGCTAGCCAACACCAGTCTAATTCATATCCAGTGACTTCCTATGCTTTCATACCTATTAGATACAATTGTTATTAGTCTCAAAGAGAAACAGAGGGAGAAAATATGGGCTCCAGTGTCATGGGGACAAGAAACACTTATCCCTCCACTATGTAGATCAGGAGTAGAAGGTGTGGAAGAGAGTTTCTCTTCCACCTACATAACCCCTTACAAATTCCATTCAGGCAAGTCACCGTTATCACAGTTTAAACCCTTAGGACAGAATTGTTAAGTCTTAAAGGTAGGAACCAGACTCCTATCTACACTCTTTCTGTTTCCAGTGTTGGAGTGCTGAATTTGTCTGGACAGGCTCTGGTTCTCCAGTTAAAGTGGTCAGGATCATTTCGCATAACTTTGAAAAAAAACAGACCTTCATCTCCTCTATCCTCCAAATTTCTCCACCTATAATTCACAGGTGGGTAAGTAGGATTATGCCTTATTGGAGGAGGAAATAAGACTCCAAATCCCATTGGACATTGATAGTTACCAAACATTCACCCAGCTATAAAGTAGCACTGCTGGATTCTATAACTTATCATAAATCATTCTTCAGTCCAGAATCTCAGAAGGCAAAGAGGAGTAAAGTGGAAGATTAAAACATCAAAATCCTGCCTTGAAACTCCCTTATCCAAAAGTCTTTAGTGACAAACTAAAATTCATTTTTCTGCCTCTATCTTCTCATTTTTCTCTTCCTCAGTCTGACACCCCTAAAATTGCCCCTCCCTCCACTTTAATATCTTTAAGCCAATGAATATCCATTTCAAATGCCACCCTACAAAGGAAGTCTTCAATGACCTGCCCAACTAAATTTAAATGTCACTGCCACGTGTAAGCACTTACAAGTCTTACTTATATCTCTATTAAGCATTTTGTTATAATTAGTTATTTAATTCTATCTACCCTAGTAAATCTAATAGAGCGCTAAATTCAGCTTTGCTTTTCTGGCCTTGAACACATTGCTAAGGTAGGCCCCTGTTCCAAGTCACAATTTTTTCTCTCCTAGCCCTGAACACAGCAGGCAGCATATCGTGAGGATCCAATTGCTCTCCATCAGCACCATCCTTTTTCGTTTTTTTTGTTCCTCAGAAAGAAAGGAAACCCAGAGGCTTCTTCATATCATAGATAAACAATCTGAACTAATCTGACTGCCAATACCAGAACCCAAGGAGCAATCTTTTGACTCATCAACCAGTGACTGGTCCCATTTGGCCTGAAGCTATGAAAACTCTTAAATCACCAGGCTAGAAAGAAGTACAGTCAGTGAAAATGAATCATGAAGCAGTCAATGGGACTGAGATCAAAAAGACAGCCAGCAGTTGGGGCTGCCTCACCACAATTTAGAAAAAGTACTTTACACACATATTTTTAAACTGACTGAAGTAAGTTAGGAAGTACATAGACTGTGCTTAATAAACACTGAATTTCTGATTTGAGCATTTTTAATGTCAAAGCACCTTATAAGGTCATTACAGCACACAAAGTACTCCAAATACCTGTTGTATACTTGAGGAAATGAGGTCTTAGATAAACTGGTGAGTTCTGTAAATATTCATTCATCAACAAATATTAAAAAAAAGTCTTTTATATGCAATGCACTGGGACTAAAGCAGTTCTGCCCTCATGGACTTTTTTTTAATGGTAAAGACAGATAATAAACAAAATAAATAAGTAAAATGTATAATGTCAAATAGTGCTAATGGAAAAATAAATCAGGGTGGGTGGGAAGTAGGAGTTTTGACTAAGATGGCCAAAGAAGACCTCAGTGACAAAATGACATATGAGCACAGACTAGAATGGGGAAGCAGAGAGTCAGCCAGTATCCCCATCTAAACTGGAACCCAAATCTTGGATTTCCACCTCTCATGCCTTTCAGATACAGCAAAGTGCCTCTGTAACAAAGGAAGATGTAGACAATCTGGAAAGGAGAAGAAGCAGTGCCCTGTTCTTAACATTTGGAGCATATTAGAAAAGCAGCTCTGAAAAATCCCCAAACAGGACCCAGAGCACCATCCAATACCAAAGTGAGCCCAGACCACATATTTAGATATTCCAAAGAGATGCCAAGCAGTCATTTTCATTGACAGGACTAGCAGTGCCACTCCAAATAGTAAGATGTTTAAGTTGTAACTAGAGAATTTTTTTTATTGTTTTTTTCATTTTAAAGTGAAATGTCCCATGTGACTTGTTATGATTTCTATCATAGAAAAGTTTTCAGTCTACTCTGAATTACTCGGCCATTGCAAGACAGAAAATGAAGCTCAATAAGAAGAGTTTATTGAGAGAAAGGGAAGAAAGTACAAATATCTGGTCTAGCACCTAGGTCACTATCTTCATGAGGCACGCTTTACCTTTTCCAATGAAGTCTTTATACATCTCAAGTAAATACCCACTACTAATCAGAAGTAAAATTTGCTTCAGAAAGTGGGGGGGGGGGGCATGAAAAAACCGACTTCACCTGACAATTGTTCCACCTGAGTAATAAATAATCTGACATAACCAAATCTAAAACAAATAAATTCTTGCTTCATAAATGAAGCTCCCATCAGACTTTTTCTTTTGCCCAGTTTTTTCAGCCCTTAATATCACTTCTTTTTTTCTGGGCTCATATATCCACCACTTAACAAACAAATTGAATAGGCCAAGTACTTTGAATGGTTAAATATTTGAAAATGGTGTGCATTTATGTGTGTGTGTATCTTTGTGTGAGTGTTCACATACATATACACAAACACATGTACCAATTATATACTTGGCCCTGTGTGGCCTCTACTTGCAAGACATCTAAGCACAGCAACTCTTTAAACTCATCTGTGAATATAGTGTATTTGTGTGTGATCTTATATGTTAGAAAGAAAATGAAAGAAAGAAAAAAAGAAGAAAGAAAGAAAGAAAGAAAAGAGAGAGAGAATGAAAGAGGTAGGAAGGAAGGAAGGGAAATGAGATAAAAATAAACTAAAGTTTCATCAGACAAGGAGAGGAGAAATCACAAAACAACTCATGAGATATGTAAACAATGATATGATATGTGCAATGATATTCATTGCTCATCAACTGCTTTGTCCATATCCTGCATGTTCCCTCTTTACCTTACAAGGTATATATAATCAAGATTACCTTCAAAGCTATTTGAAAAAATAACTATGCTATAAAACTTTTAACAGACAAGTAATTATATTTTATATTCCAAAAGAAAATAAGGGATAAAGCACCCCCACTCCCCCACCACACACACACAAATTTGTTCTCCTGCTTCACGAAAGAAACAAAAGACAGATTTAACCAAGATAACATCTTAAGTTTCCGTCTAGCCATTCATTAATTTTAAATTTGATTTTGCTTTTCATATCACAAAGCACTTATTTAAAAATAGAAGAAGAGTCCCTATATCCCTATGTTGTCATGCAAAAAGAGAAAAAAATACTATTATTTGTATTACTTGTTCAAACACTATAAGAATAAAGAACTGTTTTCAAAAATGATGAGGCTCCTGCAGATAACATTTACCCACCAGATTTGAAGGGTTTTTTTTGTGACATAAGTGCAGAGTACTTTGAGGATGGTTACCGATGCAATGGCACAGAAAAGGCTTTTAACTTTGGCTCATTTCCTCTGACCACCATGCCTCCATTCTAAATTATAACCTCTCGAGCTACAGATCCTTTAAAACTAGCTTTTAAACTACCTTTCCTTGATATCACCACAAAATAAGAACACGTTGTTACTTGAAAATAAAAGCACAAAATTATTGACCTCAATAACTGTTCTCATGATTGCAAACCAATAAACAAAGCTCAACAAAAGTTGTTTTTGCTAATAAGTATCACTTCTTGAGCTGCCAAGAAATAAATCAAAGAAAAAAAAAACTAAAGAAAGATCTTCTTAACAATATAGATGGCTTCTTATTCAGAATCTTTAATATCAGAAATAGCTACCACATATCCCAGTACTATAATTATCGTCCATAATAGAATCTTAAGCTAAGCACTCAGATTATGACATTCACATTTTAGAATAGGGATTTTTAATACAAAATATTAGAGAATACCATTTTTAACTTAGTGATTTCTTTATAATAGAACCAAATGTTACCTGCTCTGTGGAATCACTTTTAGAGTCCTTATAGCATTCCACACCCCAAGAAAATTAACAATAAGTCTAGGAAACACAGAAATATCTGGGTCCCTTATCCTTGGTTGAGAATAAGAAATTAGCTGGCATGACCAGCAAGGCCAAGACTAAATATTCAATAAGCTGGTTGGGGCTGTTGAATAAAACTAAGCCAAGAAGTAAAGGCAAACAAGTAAACATGTTGAGGATAATGGGAGTCAGATTTTTTAATGCTGGAAAAGGCAACTACAAGTACACAAAGGAAGAAATACAAATAAATCTTGCTGTTTTGAATTTGAATCAGAAATATCAGTGTAAACATAATTTTAGATAGATCATTCTACATATAGATGATGACGATGATAGATAGATAGACAATATACATACACAGCCATCAAATCTACATTTCCTATGTTTATTTCTTGAGAAGACCTAGAAGCAAAGTAAAGGTAAGCACGTCTAGAAACCATATCTTGGTTTCTAAATGTCATTCTCCACTAAAAGGAACCAGAAGTCTTTGTAGTTCCAGGGTTAAGGCAGGACAACTATGAAGATAAGCCTAAACCACCTTTTAAGAACATGAACTGAGAACACACCATCGCTTCTATGGTAATCCTGCCCAAAACACATCAGTTGAACCAGTTCATGAGGAAAAATCAAATAAATCCAAACAGAGAAGCATAATTGGGCTGTACCCCTTTTTAAAATTTAAGATCATAAAAGACCAGGCAAGACTAAGAAATGGTTAGAAAACAAAGATGACCAGGTGTAAGGACAAAGAAATATAAGGCATGATCCTGAATTCTACACTTAAAGAGAATACCCCTGGGACAACTGGTGAATTAGTAATGTGATCTGTAGATTCAGTGACAATATTACATCAATAATAATTTATAATTTTGATTGTTTCATTGATGATATGTGAAAGACTAGACTTGCTTTTATGAAATTCTCACTGAAGTACTCATGGAGTACCAGGACATCATATCTGCAACATTTATTCTCAAGCAAAAAAATATTCAAAATAATAATGTGTGAGAAAAGGGAAAGAGGAAAGAGACAGAGAGAGAGAATATGATAAGACATTATAATACAATCCTGATAGTTAAGGAATAAAGCAAAAAATCATAAGTGAGTTCTTTGTCCTATTTGTGGCATGTTTTGACAAGTTTGACACCACTGTAAAATAAGTTTTAAAAAGGAAGAAATATTTGGTCATAAATGTTCAAATATTAAGAAAAACCATTTTTATGTGAAGGGTCACAATCTGCTATGAATTCTTCAATAAGAAAATGTATGTTTTAGCTAGAGGCAAAATATACTTTACATAATACTAAAGGCACTCAAACAAAACAAAAAATGTTAGAAGGGTTTTTATCATCTGTATGTCTAAAATACGTTAAAATTCGTCTGATTAAAGGTGATATATACTGAAATTACAAATATTAGAGGAAAAAATGCAGAAAATATCTGATAGTTAGAAAAGAAGACCCAAGTGGACAAAGAGAAATAGAAGGGAAATGCCCCTGTAGGACAAGCTTGCTCACTGCCCTCATGTGGGGAGTATGCTCAACAAGCAGCCTCCTGGTCAGTAGACTTCAGCATCCTTCTCAGCTGCAGACAGCAGCCCCACATAGGAACATTCTACCTGCTACAACAGAGCAGGGATGACATGATACAACTCTGAGGGCACTACTCACTCCAGACACCCCTGCTAGGTTGGTTAGGGCTTTATCAGGCCTGCATGGCACTGTGGCTTCTTGCTTTACCTAATCATGTAGATTACCTTTCACAGGGATTGATCCCTGACATATACCTGGCATCCCAAATTCCATCTTAGCAATGACCTCTGCGGAACCACAGGGCCCTTCTTTGTTATTTGGCAAAATTTAGCTTAATATGGGCATATTTGATTATTTTGTCTTGTCAGTTGGTAACATTATTTCTGACTCACAAGACAATTGCAAATTTTCTTAAGGTGAATTCTGCGTCGAAAGCTCATCCATTTACCTTCTCATGCTGTGTAACAGAAGAATTGTACTTTCCCCTTTTCATGTTAGCCAAATATAAAAGATAATCATTGTTTAAACAACAGATTTCCCTCTTATGGTCCATTAGTTCCCTATTGCTTGTTCCTGTAGTGAAATTGAAATATAACAAAACGATTTCCATGGCAATAGATAATAATCTAGTAAATGTGAATTTCTGGCTTACCAACAGAACAAAACAAGAAAAGATTACGGGAGTGTAGTGGGACTAAATATCAATTTCTGTGTGTGTACCACATCTTAAAACAAATGCATACAAAAAGAACTATGAATAAAATTATAGGATATATTTTAAAAACAGTTATCAATAATCATTTCTATTACTTCCTATCATTAGTACCCAAATATATTCAATGATCATAAAAAATTACTTATAAATTCTTGTAACATTTAAAATCTATTATTTACTGCAACATCAGTTCCAACTACTAACATCCCATTATGTTCTTTTTTAGTAACCCATTGGAAATACAAATTGGATTAATAAATAAATGAAAAATTCACAAAGAACAAAGAACTACCAGACCTCTAGAAATCACAGAATAGAGAAATAAGCATCACAAATACAGCAGCAGATCCTTTGTCTTATACCTGATACCCAGTTGCAGGCAGATCCCTTGGGCCACAGTTTTGTAAGCATCTCTACTATGTACGTGCTTTTCGACTTCCACCCAATACACTCACCAATAGCTGGTTTTTTTCCCCACATATATTACCAGTTCTTGTTGCTATAACTGTATAATTTAATTAAAATATTGATAATCTGACAAATGCAAAAAGGGAAGAATTAAGAAATCTAAGAAAAAATATGATACTTTGCAATATGTGATAAAGGTGAATCACTACAAGTATGAACAGACTAGTATAAGCAAGGCTAGATTTGTGAACAATTAGGAAAAAGTATTCAAATCTGTAGGATATCTATATTTAGATTGCCTTGTGTAATAAATTTTTGTTCTCTTTAATAAACCAAAGTATAAATTATAGATAATGCACTGAATCTATGCTTCATACAAGAATAACTATGCAAAATTACAAACTTCTTCATGGAAAAAACTTCAGCCTTACACACACACACACACACATACACACAGAAAATAGAGATAGAACAAGTGAGACAAGTATGAGCCTTAGTTCAAGAAAACCTGGATAAGAATCTTTAACATATGGCAATACAATCATACCTTACTTGCTTCAACTCTCTTTGAGATTCCTATTCTCAACTCTCACAAATGACATTGAAGAACAGCCCCTGTGTCTATGACCATGATAAGCACGTCTTCAATCTCAGGGTAATTTTCCTGACTGGTAGTGAAGGCTCAGAAAGTCTTTTCCCCTGCCACTTCACTGTCTGCACCTTGCTGTGCACATATGGATTCTTCATTACCAATTTGATTCCATTTGTATCTGACATATCATGAGTCCAAAATGTGTTTTCTACTTGGCCATCTGCTATCCAGTGTGGTTCTCAGACAATAACTTATTTTGGCCCAGAAGTCATATGGACAAATAAAGATTTTTTTTTTTAAATTAAAGATTATTAAAGATTTTTAAAGATTTTTTCAATCTTTTATGTATCCTTGCCAATGAATATAAGGACTAACTAGAAAACGATTACCTGGATCAGTCAACCTCTTTTTCCTATTCTAGCCACATACAAGAAGTCAATGGTCCCTGCCCACTAACAACGTATAAGAGGTAGCATAAAAAAAAAAAAAAAATTCTACTATGGGCCCATAATTTATAAATTTAGATCCTAAAGTACCTGATTGGGCTTCTTTATACCTAATCTATTGTCTTAACTTCCTTAGTTAACACTAACCTCATTCCCTATTAAACTAATATAGCCTTAGCTGCCTCCTCCAATTTCCTTGGCCTTTTTTTTTTTTTAGCTCAGTGCCCTCCTAATTACGCTTGATCTGTTTTTACTCATAATGCTCTGACTCAAAATGAGAGGTAGTTTTCCTCCTGACACCAACCAATACTGATACCAACTAAGAGTCTAAAATTCAATTCAGTTCTGACACTAACTATCCAGAGTTAGTATCAGACTCCACAAGTTTAGACTTAGTCCCATAAGACGGCCCTCATTTTAGATGTCATTCACAAGTATTGGGTCTCCAGGTTACTCACACTCTGTCCAACTTGGCTAAAAGTTCGGGGGAGTTCCTACAACTCCTTCCATTCAGAGTCAATAATCTGTCAGAACAGCTCACAAAACTCCAGAAAACAATTTATTATTACTGAATACAAGTGAACAGCCAGATGGAGAGGTACAGAGGATTAGGTTCAAAAGATCTCAAGTACAGTTTATGTCCCCTGGAATTGGGATGTGCCACCCTCCACCTATATTCACCAACCCTGAACAAACTCTCTGAAGCCTGTCACTGAGGGTTTTGTGGGGTTGGTTGGTTTGCTTGCTTGCTTTGATTCTTTTTTTTTTTTTAACGGGATGTTTCATGACAGAGGCATAATTGATTAAATCACTCATCATTGGTGATTTATTCAATCTCTGGTCCTTCTTTCCTCCATAGGTTATGGAATAAAGCTGAAAGTTCCAATCTTCCAGCCAAACTTGGTGTTCTTGCCACCATTTCCCATTCTGAAGCTATCTTTGGGTCCACCAAAAGTTTCATTAGAACAAACAATGCTTTCATCACTCTATCACTCAGAAAATTCCAGGGAATTTTAGCAGCTCTGTGCCAGGAAGAGACAAGACTAAAAATCTCTCTATAATACCACAATGCATTACCTCTTTCTCCGTTTTTACCACTTGCCCATAGACTGTAAGTATTAGCTTTCTATTGTGACACAGCCCATAGAACCGCTCCCCTCACATTACCTCCTGTGATTTTTTTTTTCTTATTTCTCCTTTTTGTCTTTCTTCCTCAAGTATGTACCATATTAACAGGTAGGAAATATATCACTATATATTTTCAGTCAGACTCACTTGGTTGTCCCTCTCTGCTCAAGAACGATCTGCAGTACATAAACTGCAATCTAGGAGAGCTATTTAATTCTGTTCCTGACATTTTATGTAGAAGGGAATAGTTTACAGATTCAGTGTCTCCAGGAAGAACATTACCCTATGAAAGACATATCTATTTCTCAAAGTTTACTCACTGTTTTCCTTTTAAATCCTCCCCACCAATATTACCTACTGCCAGAGTACAATTTTGCAACCTAATGTCTAAAACTTGCAGAAATTAAAGTCTAACTTCTAACATAAAAAGCCATCCCTACCTGAAGACAAGCAGACTTCTCAATTTTTTTTTTTCTGGTGCTCTGTTCATATACGGGTTCGATATATCCTTTTCCTGACAGAGTTAGGCCCAAAGATAATCAAAAGATATGGACAGACCTTAAACTTTATTCTAAATTGAAGCATTCACTGTTTTTTATTACTAGGTTCTCACATTTTCAAAATGCTCCCCAGTGATAATAGCCTTTTTAAAAATTGATCATTGAGACAGAAGACAGTTATTGATCAGCCTGCTAATTTACTCTCGTATCTACTAACCAATGCATTTTGATTAGGATACAATTCACATTCTGTAATCTATGGAATAAGATACATCTTATAGTTAATGATATTATAGTTTAATTGCTATAAAATCATTTTTAATTGCTATAAAATCATTTTTTACTTTTGCAATGGAAAATAAAGATACATTTTAGATTTCATAAAATACAGTGAGTTCCTCTCCTAACAGCTTCTGGTTGACCACTAGAAATAATTTGTGTAAAATTTTTTTCATTAAATGTGATGTACAGTATGCACTCAACAATTTTTCATTGCTGCCATAATCATAAACATCAGCATCATCATAATCACCATCATATTTCCAAACAAAAAGTTTAAATAAATATAAATTAAGTTATAGTACTGATGCATTCCCTATATTATAATATTATACTTCTTCTCTGAGTGCCTGTTATTTGTTTCTGTCCTAATTTTTAAAACATTTCATTTGTTTCTATGTGAGAAAATAACAAAAATATCAAATGAAATGCTAAAGGTTGTTTTTAGTATTAGTGCAGAGTATTCAACCCAAGCAGATGTTTCTGTTTACACCTAGAACATTTCTAAAAGTGAGAAAATAAAAGCAATAGAGATTACTGCATTTTAATATATGGAATTTTTTCTTTATTCTGTTCTTGTTGGATCTTGCCTATTTTCTAATAAATTAACTTAATTGAAAGCATAGTATAAATTTGACACTGTTGTACTAAAAATACATAGCTAGCTACAGTAACATCACTCTATAACAGAGTTAAAATTGTTGATTCAACCTGGATCCTTGCCCTAAACAGTGTTATTAAACAAATTTACTTAAACTATAATTTTAATTATTGAATTTTATGGATATTATCTTATGAATAGAGAAATAAACTTGGAAAATTATTTGTATAAAATACAATATAATAAAATATAGTGCTAGTCTGCAATTATTAATTTAATTTTTTCTCATTAAATATGAGGCTATAGAAAACATAAGATGCTCTTTAATTATAAGAAAATATTACATTTAATAGACATATCCATGATATCTAAGTAAAACATGTTCCTCTAGTCTCTTGTACATACACATATACTTTAGTTTTCAAATGCTGGAATTATAACATATATCATTGTCTGACTTGATTATATATTTGACATTGTAATAGCAGTATTTTTAACATTCTTAAAATAGTCTTCAAAAACATGATTTTGAATGACTACAACTATGTATTGCATCAAAATGTAACAGTTTTACAGTTAAATTTAACGGATCAACCGCTGTTGAATAGTTAGGAAATTTATTGACAATGCAATAGAGAAACTTTCTCTTTGTTTTATATTTATCTTTGCTCTAGTCTCTGATTTATTTCTTAGGGAAAATTTCCTAGAAGTTGAAAATACCAATTCAAAAGCATATCAACATTTTCAAGACTTGTTGCCCACAGTCAAATTGTCCTCCCTCTGATAACACATAAATATATAGGCTTTTACCAGAAACTTTATCATCATTGAGTTTGCCTGTGGAGTGGATGAAAAAGTATCTTATTGAGGAAGGTTTTCCTCATCCTAATGTCTAATGATTCACCTGCACTTTTTCTAAATACTTTGAAGTTTCAAGTTTAGTATTTATTTTTAAATTCATCTGAAATGTATATAACATATAGGATTGGTGGGGAGATAATCAAATTTTTTCCAGACAAAATTATTCTAACATACCAAGTTTAAACTATACTTTTCAGACTGAATGTATTATTAATAGTTTTTTATGGCTTATAAACTTGTCATTTCTGTTTTCTTTTAATCTAGGGTCTAAATATTTACTAACATATGCTACATTTTGGCTTTTTCCAGAATGTAGAATCAAGATTCTCCTCACTCCTTGTGGTTCATGCTACCAGCATTATAAAATAAGAAAATCAAAAGAATGCCACACATTATAAAGAAGAGTTTGATGTTTTGGCCCAATGCAAACATGCCAAACTTGTCTTATTACTTTAAAAAGTGGACTCAAATTCCATAGCTATTGAAAAAGATGCAAAATTAAAAGTAGAGGATAAAATTATATAATCTCCATTTTAAGCTATCATTAAAATACCTGGGCTATCTCTAATGTTAATCAACATAGTACAGATTGAATAAATCTATATATGAACCTATAGATATAAATTAATCTATATATATTAAATCTATAGATAGAAATCTAATAGATAGTGTAGCTATGAATAAATGTCAACTTGCCCCAAAAGCCTTCCTGCCCTTAACCCTATTCTCCATTCTCCGGCTAGATAAATTACACTCATGAACATACTTGATCATAGTACTTATCACCTCATTCATACTCCATTAAGTCTCCTTAGGAAAACAACAGAGACGCAGATCTCAACCATCATTTTATCCCTATCTCCTAATTCAGAGTAAGCATTTGCAAATATTTGTTAAATAATTAAATTGAATGACAAGACTTCTAATCTTTCAGGTCTGCCCAATTACTAATGATTGCAATAGTAAACAAATCATTCAACCTTTATACACTACAGTCAATTCAGATATGGGTAACTTTTTAACAAGATTATCTACTAAGTCTTTTCAAGTATAAAAGAATTTTAATACTAAAAGAATATATATGTAAGCAGAGGGGATTAAAACTATAGTTTTAATATTCAAATTTCAATGTACTTTTGAGCAAGGGGAAAATTACCCAACTATGTCCTTTCCAATGATACACTGTAAATTATGATTTCTGCAGCACTTCTGTAAAAATGGGCTCTTACTGGTAGTGGATAACTACTTGTTATTTGGGAGGTTCTTCAAATATCCATGAAGAATAAGAAAAACTGGCATACCCTGATGGAGCAGTAGTTAGGTCAATTGCCTCCAAAGGAGCACAGGTCACATACCCCTGGGTTAAATCCCAGGTTTCTTGGAGAAAACAATCAATGTGAACAACTAACAAAAATAGAATAAAGATGCTTCTTCCTCCTTTCTTTTTCTGCCTGCCTGCCTACTCATCTTTGAGTACACCAGCCTGCACCTTTCCTTTAAAAAGAAAAAAAATTAATAAGGCAAGATGGTTTCATGGTCATGTGGAGCAATTTAGTTGGTACACCATGGATTATGTAGCTACAGACAAGATCAGAGAGAAGATATAACTTGAGATACTATTAAGCAATAAATCAGGAAGCTCAGTTTCATTATTAAAACATTTATTTAGAGCCCCCAAAACTCCAATGTGACTGCTAAGTTAGTGAATAAAACTCAGGAAAAATGTTCTCTGAGATATTATATCCCATGTTAAACATTCATGGTACAAAAATAAAATTCATAGGCCAACCTTCATCCACTCAACCTGTAAATATCCTACATATTGAAGCAAAACAAAGCAAAAGTCTTCTGTCACTATTTTTCTGTAAAACATCTCAGCTGGTATTCCTAGTTCCTGACATAAAGTCCTCTTATTCATATCTACATATTATCCAAATAATGAATCGGAATCATTTGTTTCCTTAAGATGTTGCTTTTATGACTTTATTTGATCAAAAAATGCCAAGATTATAATCACTAGAAAATGAAATTGAATTCAACCTGTTTTCTACTACCTTTCCAATTAGGAATTTTTCTGTTCCAGCCACAAGCCCTATTAGTTATGCAAAATGATTAAGTTTATTGGTGTATATTTATATGCATGTATTTACATATGTTCATTCTATGGCCACCCTCATACAACAATACTGCTCCCTCCTATCCAAACCCTTTCAACATCAACTCAATCATTATTCTCTCAGATCATACAAAACCATACTACTTTATTCCTATTGTATATAATGCTCACTCTGGAAATTAATCTTATACTGTTTTAAATTACTATCAGCTGTTTTCATACTAACTAGGCTAAATTTCTTAAAATCAGATGGTCTATCTTTTCTTTAATTTGTGCTTGCTAGGATACTAAGTGTATCACTTGGTGAACAACGGGCACTCACAAAATACATGCTATTTAAAGGTGGTCAATAAAATAATCTAGCAACTCTATACATAAGCAGAGGGTAAAATATTAAAAAACTAATCTAAAACCACAAATAATTTGAGAGTCAACTCCAAAAATCCAAACATTATATTGTTCAAGTTCTAAAGAATCCTGAGGGTTCTAGAGGGTTCTAAAAGGCTTAGAGGGTTCTAAAAAGGTAAGAATTAGGACCCCTTCCCATGAAATATTTGGGATGCTCTTATTTAAAAAGTATCCTGAATAATGAATGTAGAATTTCTATCATAGTAACATAATATTTGGGCAAAACATTTTGAAGGATTTATGTGGTTTTTTTTTTCAATGTAACATATGAGTGTAAGGATCATAGCTGGAATAATCCCAAATGCATATACTAATTAATGAATATCAAACAATAGTTTACAACATGCAAGGAGCTTTATCGTGAAGACTTGACCTAACCATCATATTTAATACTCCCCTAGTACTTTATCTACTTGGCTAAAAATAAATGGTCATACAAATTCATACAGTCAATCTATTTTCTAAAATATTTTAGAATACAAAGGGCATAAAATAATGAGAAAATAACTAGAATATCAAGGAATCAGGTTCAATATGATACAATTAAAAGTGGTTACCCCAAAGAGCTGAAATAACAGGAAAGTAAGAAATTACTGAGAATCTTTTAGCAAAAAATTGAAGTCTGCCCAAATGCTATTGTAATGACAATGAGGAATTTTATTTCTTAATGATTTCATCAGGAACACACAATATTCAACAGACTATAAATACTTTCAAATAAAATAAGCAAATAAGGAATAACAATTATGACCACCCTCCCTCACAAATAAAAAATAACTTTTGAGCACAACTCTGAAGTGGTTTTAAAGCTTCTAGGAATTCTATTTTTCCATCTAGGAATAAATAACAACATATAATGGTTCATAGAAAACTCAAGCACTTCACTATCTGAGTGAAAAGAGGTAGAAAATATATAAATTCCACTTTTGATCCATTTGAAAAAGTTTAAATTTGAAGAGACATCATTCTTAAAAAGTCTTTACCAAAAATGAAATTCGTTCTAAGCTTTTATATTTGACAAAGACAATAATATCAAAAAACAGCCCACAATTCCCTAAAGGAATGATGTCAATTGGTATTTCTTAAATTAATTCAGTGACCTACAATAATGCGAGTTCTCTATACATAATGTCTGTCAGCAGACAATTCAAAAATATCCAAATAACTTCTGGTGTCTGAACTCCAAAAAGTAATCCCCAAAAATATATCTAAAGTAGTTCTTTAATTCCTATTTCACCTTGAATCTATTACTTACAATAATATAAAAAATAATAATTGAATTAGGCATTGCTTGCTAGAATTACAATTCCATAAATTAAATATGAGTTTAACCTAGATTTCTGGTAATGTCTAATCAACAAGCTTTCTGAGTTAAGGTATTAAAAAATATGTGAAAATCCTCTTACCTCCTATGGTTTAGTTTATTCGCATGTGTTTACTCCATTTATTTCTACTTACTTAACAGACCTATGCAACAGTACTCTTTGGGTTATTAAAGGACTAGAGAAATGAGAATGTTCAAATTTAAAAGATTTATTTTATCTCTGAACTCTCTTCCTCTGCTTACACTGTTGTTTCCAACAATGTAGTTGCCCCCTGCTCCCAACACAGAGATCAGTTGAAAATTATGAAGAGAAAGCTCTAATTACATCATCTTAACAATAACTCCACATATTAGATTATTTTTCAAAAGATACATGATAGAAGTGTCCTAAAAATTTGATTAGAACTTCACACTCAAATGTGTAGAGTTCTGAGTACTACAGTACATGATACTGTAAAGTCTAGAGAATGGTTAATTATTTTATCAGTGAAAGCATATGTCTTATACCAAAGGAGATTAGAATGTTACATATTTATATTTTCAACATAAATTATTCGTACAGTTACAAATGTTGGTAAAATGAGGATAAACACAAATTATAACCTAAACATTTTATGTTTGCTGTCTACATCACTAGCTAGTTCTTCCCATTTCCCTGGTTCTAAGTATTAAACTACCCTGGAGTTCAAGGTTCACATCTATGGGGTCTTCTCCTTCCTTTTTCTATTCACCCCGCTCTCCATTTCAGAGAGGAAATAACTGAGTTGCAGAAAAATAAGTAACTTGTTCAAGATCACTGAAGCAAATATATTAATAAATTAATTAACTTAATACTCAATAACTCATACTCAATAAATCATTCCAACCTGAAATGTTAAATAACATTTACCTATATTACTAATAAAAGCAGAAGATAACATCATATATGCACAAATACAATAACTTTATCATAACCAGCATATTTAAGATTGTCCAATAAGTGGCCAGCTTGCAATGCTTCTAATTACCTCTACTAAGCATTGAAATCAATAAAAAATATATGCTAATTTATAAAACAGTTTGGTCAGTGATGCATATTCACTGAGAGATTTAATTATTAAAAACAAATAAAAAGAGAATACCTCTGATCTAATCTACTAAATAAATGTGTTCATATAGATAGATAAATATCACTATAATAAATGTAAACACAATTTTATTCTGCAAGAGTCATGCATAAAACATACACACAAACATATATACTGCATCACAGACTATATTAAAGATTTTTCTAGTGCATCATGTCACAAAACTAAAGGTATATCACTGCTGCAATAAATGAAAAGTACAATAGGACAAGATGAGATAACAGTGTGTTTTATCTTTTTCATATGAAAGTCTGGTTATAAATTTCACATACCAGTAAACTATAAATGGAAAACTTGGGGACAACCACTTCTCGTGTATCTTCAGATAAAACACTTTCAAATTTAGAGATAACTCTAGAGAAGAAAGCTGATAAATGAAGCACTTTGTATGTAGTTAATATCTTTCTTACTAAGACACCTCATATAAATGATCAGCAAGCCTATACTATTTGACAACAATGTATTTTAAACAGTCTAATAAAAGACAATATCCAGAACACAGAGGAAACAGGATATATAACTAAAACCAAATTTATCTTCAATACCTTTGCATACTAAGACTGAAAAATCCACATCAGCATTTTCTATCTAAATGATATATTGATGAAAAGCTACAATAAAAAATTGTGCTATAAAATGTGCCATTTATAACTGAGAATACATGCTTCTAAGCACTGACAAGCTTCTGTCAGTTAAATTACTTTCATGTAGAAATTCCTCATATAAAATACTTCCTCTAATATCTCTATTAGGAAATGTTTCAATTAATTTATGCACAAAAATAGTAACTCAGCAAACTTTTTGTGCACTGGTTGTACAAGTAATAATATGCATATTTAAGGTATTTATTTAAAGTTGAGGAAACCATTCCACAGCAAAAAATTAATTCCTATTCTTAATTCTCTTAGAGTATAATGTATATGCCTAGAAGGCAATGCCATCAATAATAAATTAATGATTCAATATGGATATCAACCCATAGCTAAAAATTTTCAGATCTACATAACCAACATTAAATAATCCTCTTGGGTAGTGTACAATTATGAATAACTCTCATAATTCAACACACACTATGGTAAGAACTATTAGAACAGCATGTATTCATTTTGAGTCCTAATATTTTTAAAAGAACATGTAGATGTTGTCAATGTAATGAGTGAAATAAAAAGTATCTTAACCTCCCTGAAAAATATTTTTTTTAATATGTTGGTATAACATTGTTTAAATAATCTTTTAGTTTCTATATAAAACAATTCTTTGAAATTCCTGAAAATAAAAATACACAGTAACATAAAGCTTACTTCTAAGAGCAACCAGATTCAAAAATCAGGTTTATATCAATTCTATTAATTACAATAAACTTAAGTGAAAAAAGTAACTATATTGGACCACTACAGGATTGTCCTACCAATTATGTATATTACTAGAAAAGTGGGCAAAATATGTAAAGCTAATTAAGATATCGGAGTGAAAAAAAAAAAAAAAAAAAACATATACCTGTAACTATTAAGAGAAGGGAAATAAATTAGGTGTTCTCTAAGATTGGTTGTATTTCCTCCAAGAGGCAAAATCCAGACTGAGGTATAAGGACAGGGAACCCAAAAGAGTCTCATAGAATAAATTGAATAAACTGGCTGAATAAATTAAGATATAGAGATTACGGTTTGAGAAAGCTGAGATGGCTGGAATCTGTGGGACAGAGAGCTAATGAGGAAGTTATGGGAGTTATACGGAAAAAAGGTTGTAGTAATCATCATAAGAATTCACTTAGAGCTTTGAATATCAAACTATGAAGTACAGGGTAAAATTCCAAGGGATAAGCTGAAAGACAATTAGAAGAGAAAGCTCAATTTCAGGGAAGCTGTAAACTGAACAATTCCCAGAATGGAGACTTTATTGAATATCCAGGGCATTCTGCAGGAATTCCAGAAAGGTCATACATTAGTAGTGAGGCTAAATTAGCTCGAGTCAATATTACCCTAGATAATCCTATAAAAGCATGGAAATAAGCCTTAAAATGATCAGACTCATCTACAAATAACATAACTGAATATGAAAAAAATAAAGCTGAACACCATTTAAATGAAAATCATGAAATTCAGCTTAACAGTGTAAATTCTAATACTCATTACTGAGTAAAATAAGTAGAGAGGTTAAAAAAAAAGGCATGAAAATGTTATCCATGATCAAAAGGGAAAAATGCAATCATAACAGATACAGAATTGACAAAGAAAAAAAAATTAACATAAAAGAACTTCAAAATAGCTATAAAATATACTTGACAAAATAAAAATACTTTAGGAATGCATCAGTGGAGCAGATGTTGGGTACAGTTCACATACTCTCAAGGAATCAAGTTCATGTCCCAGTGCAGGCAGAAACAACCATGGTAAACAAGTAAATAAAATAAAATACTTCTTCCTCTCTATTCCTGCCGCCTGCCTGCCTCTGCCTGCCTTCATTCCTACCTGCACCTTTCCTTTAAAAAAATTAAATTAAAGACTTAAAGGAAAATGTAAACATAATTAAAAGACAAAGGGAAGATACTAAAGAGAACCAAATAAATGCCTAAAGATAAAAGATACAAAATATTTGACATAAAAAATTCACTGGATAGAATTATCATCAGATTAGACAATGTAAGGAAAAATCTATCACTAATATGGAAGATACAGTGCTATAAATTATCTTAATTAAAGGAGAAGGAATGGGAGGGGGAGGGAGAGAACAGCAGAGGGAAGGAAAAGAGGAGAGAGGAAGGCAGGGGGAGGGGGAGGGACAGAGAAAAGAATGAAGAAGAGGAAAATTGATCAGATAAATAGATAGATAGATACTAGAAAAAGGTATGAGTAGGATTTCTGAAGAGATTTTTACATAATTTTCAAAAACAGAATCAATGTTCCTACTTTGCTGTCTTTAGAATAAAGTAAGGTCAAGACAAAAGAAAATCCCTTAAACTATGAAATAATTTCATAGAATTTTAAATTTTGGTGAGGCTCACCATTTTAATATGTTGGTATAACACTGATTAAATAATCTTTTAGTCTCTATATAAAACAATTCTTTGAAATCCCTGTTCATATATTTTTTTCAAAAGTGTATAATCACTGATACAGAAGAAAATGTTAAATAAATTCAAGATTCAAGGATTTTTATGATTTCTATGACTGGTGGATAAAAAAGAGCATTTGGTTTTTCTTTTCGTTTCTTATCAACGTTCAAAATAATAACTGCCTTAAAATATTAACTTTTCTTTTCCCTTCAGCCTTGGATATTTTATGATCCATCAAATTAAATTTACAGCATTTGATTTGTACTATCTTGTTAACATTATATGATGTTTAACAAACGGGTAGAAAAAGAATTAATGAATAGGACTAAGGGGCAACATAAAATTTTGGTAATATTTAAGTAAACAAAATTGAAAAGTATTGAATATCTTTATAAAAATGTTTATGGTCATTCAAATCTCAGAACTTGCTAAGAAAAATTACTGAAGAAAATAGTTTTGATTGTATTTAAACATTAACCTAGGTATGACCTAGTGGCTCAAGCAGTAAGCTGGTAGTTGAAGTATATACTATGTAAAGCCCAAGGACTGAGGGTCTAGACCCAGGTCTGGGAGAACAATCAAAAAAAGAACAAATACATAAAAGTTCTTCCTTCTCCTCCTCCTTTCTTTCTTAAAATGCTTTTTCCACCTTTCTCTTCCTCTCTTAAAAAAAAAAAAGTTAACCTAAAGGAGGAATGAACTAAGAGATATATTCATAAAACAGAATATTATTATTATTCAGCTTTAAAAAGGTTGAAGTACTTAAACTTACTTTGATATGGATTGACCTTAAAAGCATTATGTTCAGTAAATGAATAAAATCTGGGCATGGGGGAATTCCTCTGAGGATGAAAAAATATTTTGGAATGAAACATAAATTACACAACATTGTGAATGTCAATGAATTACATATTTGAAAATGACTAATTTCACCACAACTGAAATAAAAGTGAATCTCCTGTTTAAATATTGGTTGTAATTATTACCTGTAGATATACAGAGAACATTCATTCTCAGCTGTGTAAATCACTAGCAAATAAACAGAAAAGAATTTATTAAACAACCGAAATTTATAAATTGGTGCTGAAAAGGTCATCTGTTCACTGCAATAACAATAATGAAAATTTTCTATCCTGAGCTAGGCATATAATGAATAAAACTTGCAAGGGTTTTAAGAAAATTATATAGAATGATATACCATAGTGGCAGGTTATATAACAAAACTAAACAATATGCATGCTTTTTTTTCTTTTTTGTAAATTAAATATTCATAAATTATTGTCAACATAGATAAATAAAAATTTAGTCCTAAATTTTGGAATATGGTTTAGACCACTAGGATTAGCAAGCTAAGCAGTCAATTAAAATATTAAACTTGTCAATCAAATAGTCCACACTCCAGTTAGAAATACTTTATTAAATTTCTGAGAGAAAAATAAAAGATAGTAATTTATATGAAAGGTTTCAATCTTCACTTTGAAAACACATTTTAAGCAATAATTTAAGTTTTCAATATGATTGTTTCGATATCATTTTCTAGCAGAAAGATCAACATATTACAACCAGAAGAAATATTTTAAAGGTGTTTTTCATCTTCATATGAAAAACATATCGGCAAGCATAAATGTGTCCATCATTATGAGAATTTACTAGTCAATAAGTATATCATATGTAACATAAAATAAACATTACAATTTAGAGTTTGAAACCTAAATGACATCATAGGCCAAGCAGAATATGCTATGATGCATAGTATCTTTAATGAGCACTAATTTTACATTAAAATTGTAATAAAGTAGATGCTAAGCCTGAACTAATAGAGTAGATATAGACCACATATATTTATTTAAAGTACTTAAAATTGCATACAATTAAAGATTTTTTCCTCAGTTGCACAACTAAGATTTATTTGACAGAGGTTATTTGCCACAAATCTGCCCCATGAAACTTGAGGTTCAGGTCTTCTGACTTGAAAACACCCCTTCAGGAATCTGGGAGGGGCCTTAGCAATGTGTTCTCATAATTATGTATTTCTGTAAAATTTGCTAAAGCAAAATGTTTGAACTATAATTTTTTTTTTCTTTCCATTCCAACTTCCCCTTCACCACCATTTCTCTTGTGTCAGATGATGTGAGTCATAGTAGGCAACTTGGAGATCTAACAAATGCAAGCTGAATTGAATTTGGGTTGAGTGGGGACAGTGGTTCTCATTTATCTCCTTGCATGATTAATTATTGCTATCTGTTCTCCTGCAGGAATGACTTCTAGGAATATACCTTTTTCACACTGTACCAACACACCTGGAGTCTTAAAAAAAAGTGGGGGGGGGAGATCTATGGAGACATGAATGTATCCCATAACAACCAAAACTAGAGGAATGTGGCAAGTGGAAAAGAAACAGTTTAAAATGTACATAGCTAGAAACTAGTCTGTGGAAAATCCTCCCAATTACAAGACGTGAAATAATATAAGTAGATAATCCTGTTAGTAGTAATCAATACCAAATCAAATCAGAAGTTCTCTCTTATTACAATAAGTTGATAATGCATATATAATTATAAAAGCATCAGCTTTAAATCTCAATAATACATGAAACAGAACACTGTAACCCTGTGTTTACAAAGCACAAACCTAGAGCCATTCTAAAATCAGAGTACATCTATGAGCAAAGCTGCATGTTTTATTCATTTCAACTATCAAAAGTAAAAAGTAAAATTTTATTAGCCAGTCAAGGAAAAGACTAACTTATTTTTATAATCACTCTGTAGGAAATCATTTTATAAAATATTAACCTGGAGAGAGGCAAACAAAAACTACACATCCAGAGACGGAAGGGGAACAAAGGAGTTTAAAAGTATATTAGCAGTTTTAAAAACTTATTTTTCTAACTACTGACATAATTATATCATAGACCATCTATTTTGAAATCTTTATCTATTGCTATCATTTTTCTTATTTTATAAAAGTGACTTTAGTAAATAAATTTGTATTTGCAATTTTATATTTTTTCTTAAAGAGGACTCTCCCCAAAATGTCTATACTGTAAGTCTCCTATAAAATCTTGATCTGCCCCGAAGGCTAGGAAATTATGTCTTGATTAAGATGCATATTATCAATTAAAAATATGCATATCTTTATTTCTTCATTCCACATATCGCATTTGATAAACCAATATCATCACTGAATTCCAGAATTTAAAAGGGTTAATTTCAAACACATCCCTTCCATTCATTCTGGACTTTATTTGAAATATATTCAATCTTCAATACAAAAAAAACTCACATATCAGTGATGCAAATGTCATGCCTTATAATTAGGTTATTTTGAGTGCCTTTGAGATTTGTACTGCTAATGCCAGTGAAGTTCTTAATACAGTTATAATTATACCTATTCAAATGACCATGATTTTTCTTTTACTAAAAAGTATATTAAACCAATACTGATCATAAAATATCAATTCATTTAAAGAAATTAAAAATTTTGTCATCTAATCACATTTAGAAAATATTCTGAGCTATATCTGCATCAAAAAACACCTTTATGTATTATGAAAATATATTTACAATATAAATATAAAAATACCCAATAGCTTATGCAAACATTACATTACATTTTTTACATATTTCATTTCATACCCTTTACACTTCATTAAGTCAAACATCAAATAACCTAATTTCTCATTATTGTACTGCAAAGACATTCTCAGACTGAAATAACATCAAATGAATTGTAAATAAAATTTCTGAAGGCCAAAGTCATAGGTAAAAATCAAATTAAATGACTAATTTCATATAAATGACTAAAAATATGTGGTTTACATTTGTTTTTGATGCAACCTCCTACAGCTTTAAAATGATGTTATTCTAAAACATAAATAATATATTGGTTAAAAAAAAGATTTCTGGTACTTCTGTTTATCTTACTAACCTTGACTGATATATTCAATAAAAAGAAAAAAGACAAAAATCTTACCTAAAAAAATTAAAGAATGAAATAATTTAACTATTTTACTAAAAATTTAATTGCTCTAGTCATAGAAACAGAAAGTATAATGGTGGTTGCTAAGGGGAGGGTACAGAAAGGAATGAGGAATTAATGAGTTATTGTTTAATGGGTACAGATTTTCAACTTCGGAAGATAAAAAATTCTCTGGATGGTGGTAATAGTTTGCAACAATAAGAATATACTCAATACTACTGAAGTGTACCCTTAAACAAGGTTTAAAAAGTACATTTTATTTCATGCACAGTTTTGCCACAATAAAAAAAAATTATACATTGTTCTAAAGTATCATACTTACACTTTTATATTTATCTTTTCTTTCCTGAGATTCAACCTGAATTGAAAAATCCTTCCGATTCCAGTCCCAAAAAGGAGGATTGTTAAGATCTCAAGCTTACCTCCTCCCCACGGGTACAATAAAACTACACACATTTAACAACTATGACCTTTGAAAAAGAAAGTGGACTAACAACTCCACAAAGAGATAGGACACATCTTTATAAATGGTAGAAGCAGATCTGTCTCAGTGTGACACCACTCTTTTAGGCGATTCCAGGGATGGTATAGAGAGACTAGTAATGAAGATACACTCCTTTGAGCTAAAGGGCTTGCTCCCTATGAGAATGTGCCCCCTCTAAAATCTGACTTTCATTTGTTGAACCAAAAAAGATGGCGTGGGTTAGAAAGAGGAGTTTCCTTGTGAACCAAGTTGCTGCTTTTGTGCAGTACTAGAACTAGAGGCTGACACTGCAAGAAGACCCCAGGGTACCAGCCTCCTCTTCCATGAACACAGTTAAACGAGAATGTTTGTAGACTCAATTGCAGTTCTGCAGGCTGCTGTAGACACTCAGTTCTATGTAAGTACAAGTAGCTGAGTGATAGCCAGTAAGAAACATTCCATTCTCTACTCTCTCAGGGAAGATAATTGGAGTGGCTCCATTGAAATAGCCCACTTGGGGTTACTGCTAAACAGCTTGTAACTGCTTAGCACTTCTTTGGGCTACCAACTACAGGCTCCCAGACTTGTTTGCTGTTCCCTGGAAGGACCACTGTGCCTCTCTGGAGTACTGAGGGAATTTCACAAGGGAGTATGCTTCCTATAATCAGTTACTGGGTGTCTCCTCAGTGGCCTTTGTTGGAACTGTGGCTTGTTTGTGGACTGGGCCCATAATTCTTGTGTTTCTTTCCTTGTGCTTAGTTGTTATGTAACTCTAGGAAAAAACACTGCATTCCCTATGCCAACTGTAACTCTGTAGGATAGACTCTCAAGCCTCAACACAAGACTGGCACTAGTCTAAACAATTGTGACCAGTGCTAAATTACACAACTAAAGGAAGGCCATTCTGGATCAACCCCCCATGGCCTATGCTGTGCAATTTAATAACCTAACATAAAGTCTTTACATCAGGGAAGTCTAACCCACAGAAATAAACACAGAACAATGAGACAGAGAAATATATATGAAATAAAACTAAATTTTAAAAAAAGGAAAAAATCTGAAAGCATCAGAATTAAGCAAACTGAGATGAGAACTGTAAAGTAACTGTTTTAACGACTCTCACTGAAATCAGGAGGACAATGGAAGAGCAAAGAGAGAAATTATAAGGCAGTTCCAGATGGAAATCACTGAGCTAAAGAATACATTAGCTGAATTTAAAAACACAATAAAGAGGCTTAGCATTAGGTTGAAAAAAACTAAAAATCTAATCTGAAAGCTAGACGATAGGGCAGTGGAATGAACCCAAACAGATCAACAAAGAAAAGAAACAATTAAAAGAAATGAAATAGCATATGAAACTTACAGGACAACATCAAGAAAAATAATGTTTGCATACCAGGAGTCCCAGAAGAAGAAGATACAAGGGGGTAGAAACTGTATTTGAAAAAATAATAGCTGAAATACTTCCTGGCCTAGGAATAAAACAAACCTCTAGACCCAGGAAGCTCAAAGAGTTTCAAACAAAAGAAACCCAAACAGACCTAATCAGGACATATTGACATTAAAAAGACAAAAATACAAGTATTAAAAGTAGCTAGAGAAAAATGAGTTACATACAAAGGAACCCACAATAAGACTATCAACGAATTTCTTAGCAGAAACTTTATAGGGATGCTATATTCAAAGCACTGGGGAGGGAAAGGATTTCCAACCAGGGATACTCTACTCTGCTACATTATCATGTAGAATTGAAGGAATGATAGAGACCTTTACAGATAAACAACAGTTAAAGGAATTTACCACCATGAAACTAGCCTCATGAAATATACTATATGTATATATATTTATACAAAAAATGAAAACATCACTTAGAAGCTGCAAGATATCAGAACTATAAAATGTGGAAAGGAGGAGAATAAAAATCTGGACTATTAGAATGAGCTCAAGACTAACTTGCTTCTAAGTTAAAATAGGCTAGAAGCATAGAAACTCTTCTGTAAAACTCAGGGTAACCTCAAAACAAAATCCATTAAAAAAAAAAGAAAGAAAAAGAATACTATGTCCTGGTGGAATAGTGGTTGTATCTACTGCCTCTGGCTAACACAGTTCACATACATCACAAGGAATGGGTCCATGTCCCAGGGCAGGGAGAAAAACCAGGATGAACAACAAAATAAAATAATTTTAAAAATGCTTCTTAAAGGGTATGCCCTGGTGGCCTAACAGTCTAGAGAGCCTTGGAAGCCATCCTACAGACATTCCACCATGCCAGTTTAAAGGCCTGAGACTGAAGAGAACAACCAACGCGAACAACTAAATAAAAATAAATAAAATGCTGCTTCTTCCTCTCTTCCTGCCTGCTTACTCACCTTCATTCCTAACTGCACCTTTCTTTAAAAATAAAATATGCTTCTTTAAAAAAGGCAAAGAAGTAAATGTAAAGAAAAAACAAGTATGAAAAACATACATGCTTTCAAAGCACATAGGAAAATAAGAGTAGTCTCTAACAAC
The DNA here is from genome assembly GCA_004363575.1 of Solenodon paradoxus. Classification (NCBI taxonomy): domain Eukaryota; kingdom Metazoa; phylum Chordata; class Mammalia; order Eulipotyphla; family Solenodontidae; genus Solenodon; species Solenodon paradoxus. The sequence continues at coordinate 2,048,426 of RJWH01000007.1, read as the reverse complement.
AACCAGAAAACAGTGAACAAAATGGCAATAAATAGTTCTATATCAAAATAAACCTAAATGTTAATGAATTTAACTCACTAATCAAAAGGCTTAGAGTGGTTGAATAAATTTAAAATCAGAACTCAATTTTTTGACTGCACAGAGGAAACTCATCTAAGTTTGAAAGATAAACAAAGATGATTCAAAGTCAAAGTATGGATGACAACCTACATCAAATTGCATCCTTAAAAAACGCAGTGACAGCCATATTTATATCAGATAAAATAGACTTCCAACTAAAAAAGGTAACAAAAAAAAAGATGGATATTACATAATAATTTAAGAGGTCAATTCAGCAAGAAGACTAAACTCTTATTAATACATATTCACCAAAGGAGCATCAAAATACATAAAGTAATTACCAACAGAACTAAAGAGGGGCATTGACAGCAACACAATAATGATAAGAGACTTCAACACCCACTTACATAAGACAGATCAACCAGGCAAAAAATTAACAAAGAAACAACTGCTTTAAATGATCATGTAGAACAGATGGTTTTAATAGACATTTACAGGACACGTCAAGTCAAAAACTGCAGAATTTACATTTTTCTCAAGTGGTCACGGAACATTCTCAAGGATAGACTATATGTTGGGAAACCAAACAAGTGTCAATGAATTTACAAAGACCTAAATAATATCAAGCATCTTCTCTGATCACAATGGCATAAAACTAGAAATCAATCACACAAAAAAGCAGGAAAATACCAAAATATATGACTGTTATGCAACATGCTTCTGAATAACTTCAGGGTAAAAAAGGCTACCAAAGGAGAAATTAAAAGTACTTGGAGACAAACAAGAATGAAGATACTATCTCCCAAAACTTATGGGATGCAGTAAAAACCATATTAAGAGGAAGTTTCTAGCAATCCAGGCCTACCTCGAAAAATAAGAAATATTGCATCTAATCTACCCTTAACCTAAAGTAACTAGAAAAATAATACATGGAACCAAAAGTCAGTAGAAGGAAGGAAATAATAAAAATTCAAGAAGAAATAAATAAAGTAGAAATCAAAAAGAATTTAGAAGATCAATGAAACTAACACCTGGTTGTTTGAAAAAAAACGATAAACAGTCAGTAAGGGTCACTAAGAAAAAAGAGTGAAAACAATAATAATTACAATCAGAAACGAAAGAAAAGAAGCTATAGCAGATAGCCAGAGATTGAAAGCATTATTAGAAACTAGGCATATTTTTAGAATCATATAGTCCATTAAGACTAAATCAGAAAGAAAATCAGAAAAGACCTATTACAAGCAAAGAAATTTAGATAGTAATAAAATAAATGTCTCCCTAAAATTTAAACTACAACCAGATGGCTTCATTACCAAACCTTCAGAGATTGACACATATTCTTCTCAAATACAACCAAAAATCTGAAGAATAGAGAATACTTCGAAACACTTCATATGAGGCCAACATTACACTGATACCAAAAGTTAGCCAAAATGTCACTAAAAAAAAATTATAGATCAATATCTCTGATGAACAAAGATGCAAAAATCCTCAAAATAAATAGCAAACCTAATGCATGAAAAGGATCACACATCATGACAAGCAGGATTTACTCCAATGACACAAGGATGGTTCAACACATACAAATCTATTAATGTAATATATCACATTAACAAAAGCAAAGAGAATACCAGTTAGTCATATAAATAGATGCAAAGAAAGCATATCATAGTCTGTATCCATTTATTACAAAAACTCTACAAATAATTGGGATAAAAGAAAATTCCTTAACATAATAAAAGCCATATATGATAAACTCAGTGCCAACATTATATTCAATTGTAAAATACTGAAAGCATTTCCTCTAAACTCAAGGCTGTCTATTCTCACCATTGCTATTTAATATTATACAGGAGGTCTTAGTCAGAGAAATTGGGCAAGAAGAGAAATAAAAGAAATCCAAATTGTAAAAGAAGATTATTAGTAGTAGTAGATGACATAATAATATACATAGGAAACCCTAAAGACACCAACAAAGAAAACTACCAGAATTCATTAACAAGTACATAAAGTAGTAGGCTACAAAATTAACACATGAAAATCTGTGACTTTTTTTTATACCAACAATATGACAAAATAGAATGAAATCAAGAGAACTATCCTCTTCACAACAAGCACAAACAAATTAAATACCTTGGAATACACTTAACAAAGGAAGTTAAAGATTTATACGATAAAAACTATAAGGTGCCAGAAGCAAAAATGATACAAAGAGATAAAATGAAATTCTATGCTCATGGTTGGGAAAAATAATATTGTTAAAATAGCCATCCTACATAAAAATACAGAGGCTTAATGTAATTCTCATCAAGTTCCCAGACACTTTTCAAGGAAATAAAACAAATATTTTTAAATGTACACGTAGTCACAAAAGACTTCAAATAACATAGCTATCTTTTTTCTCTGCTACCATACAGATTGAGGGCTCACATACTAAAACAAACAAAAAGATACTTAGAGCAGTAGAGGTACAGTGAAACTTTTTAAAGAAAAGATAGGTAAATATACATATGATTACAGGGTTGTGGGGTGAGGCAGGTAGTCTACAGTAAAGCAAATCAACTTGATTCAGTGGTGAGAGAAGGGAATTGTTAACAGTATGAACTAGTTAGTTTATCACATATACCGACATGTCCTGTCTTCTACAAAACATATCTACAAATTATAATAAAAATGATTTTTAAATGAGTTCTGATTCACTATAAGTTTAATTTTACAAATATAAGTAGCATCTGCAGAAAATAATTTATAGTAAGATACTTTTACTCATCAATGTTTCTCTAACATCTAACAGGGTCACATGATATGTACATAATACACACATACACATATATATGTGTGTGTATATATATATATATGTATATTTATCAGGAAAGAAATGACAGAATGAAGAGAGAAGGAAGTGGGGTTAGGGAGGGTTCTGTATATCCTTACAACCCATCAGCTAATACTCAGTGTTTGTACTAAGCAGAGAAAGGCAGAGGGGCTAAAGATGGTAAGTGGTTAATAAATTTCAAGAACCATTGCTAGACTAAGCAGTATTACTCTGTAGATAATACTGGTGACTTCTATAGCACTTAGGGTTCATGTCTAACTACACCTGATGTGTAATTACACTACTAAAAACTTAATTTTCAATACAAAGACTCAACACAAAGTAGTAGTATACATTCCTAAATAATTTTCATCTAAATAATTAAGACTATTTTTTTTATTATTGTTCCATGTGTTTACAATTTTACATGATTTTCAGGAAAATACATTCACTCCTCAATCAATGTCATAACACAACCACCACCAAAGTTGCAGTGCCAGTCACTACCAGTATTTTTATTCTTTTAACCTCAGGTTCCCCAGTTCTCCTCAACATCCCCAAGCCCCAGTAACCACAGTCTTGCCTCAGTGTCTGAAGAGTTTTATTATGTTTTGTTAGATTTTAATTTTGCTTCTTTATATTCTACATATGAGTGAAGCCATCTGTCAGACTTATTTTTCTTAACATAAATACCTCCAGTTTCTTCCAGGTTGCTGCAAAAGACCTAACTTCATCTCTTTTAATAGCTGAGCAGAATTCCATTGAATATAAAGATCACATCTTCATTAAGTCATCCGTTGATATTATTAGGCTACTTAAATGTCTTGGTTTTATTGGTTTATTGTGAGTTGTGCTGTTATGAGCACAGGTGAGTATCTTTTCTGATTCATGTTTTGTATTCTTTAGGTATATACATAGAAGAGAGACTGCTGGATCAAATGACAATTCCATTTTCACTTTTTTGAGGACTCTCTATAACAGTGGGTACACTGGATACATTCCCACCAAAAGTACAAGAGTTCCTTTCTCTCCACACCTTATCCAACACTCACTACTTTCAGTCTTTTGATATAGACCATTCTTAAAGGTGTGAGGTAATATCTCATTGATTTTGAATTGCAATTTCCTGGTAAGTGATAAATAATTTTTCATATGTCTATGGTCATATATGTGCCTTCTCTAAAGAAGTATCTATTGGATCTGCCCATTATTAGAGCTGTTTATTTTTTTGTTTATGTGTGTGTTCTTTATATATTTTGGAGATTAATCCCTTGTCAGATGTATGATGTGCAAATATCTTCTTCCAATCAGCAGGTTACCTTTTGATTTCAGTGGTGGGAGGGTGTTGTAAACTCTGTATTTTTATCAACATTTTATAATAGACCATTTTAAAAGCAATTTTTAAGCAATTCTATTACAAAAGAAAATCTTTTGAAATAATTGCCATATTTCTACTGTATAACTTTTGTAAAATATGTATTAATTTAGGTTAGAATTGTGATATTTTAACCACCAGGCAAAAATCTCTGTCCAGTGACTTTCAGATTTATATTTCCTGCTGCCATTATAAGCAATTACAAAGATTAATGGAATGCTAGTTGTGTGTACTTCTGGCATTCCCCTACATCTATGACATGAGTCATTTTATGAAGACATGTTAGCTTTCCTTCATCAACTGCCCTCATTTTCCAGGCAAAATTTTAAAGATCATTTCACATAGCAATTCTACATCTTTCTATGTATCTCACTTAAATATTTCTGTTTTCTTAAAGATGCAATATCTTGGCAAGATCAAATTTATCCATTTTATACTGGATATAAAAATCAGAAAAAATGATTGCCTGTGAGGTATATGGGCAGAAATTGAATGACAATGGACATGAGAGAATGTTCTAGACTAAAGATAATGTTTTATATCTTGATAGAAGTTTGAGTTACACAAATATATTCATGTGTATTCACGTTAAAATTCACCCAGTAAAGAAAGAAAAATCAGCAACTGTTAACAAAGATTTTGAAACATGATCTTAGTTATCCCTTGCCTGATCATTTCAGGTAATAATAAAATTTGATCCAAATAAATAAAACTGGATAAAAATCTTAAGTTGTTTAAATGGTAAGTTATTCATCCACTTCTTTATTCCACAAATACTTGTCAAACACCTTCTATCTACCAAATATCTCTAGTGCTAAGGAAGAAATACAACTTAATTGATATTGACAATAATGTGAAATGCATCAAGCATTAAAAAAATATGGCTAGCAGGGCATTTTCTAGACCATGAAGGATGAGTAAAATTTCTCCAGATGGAGTACAAAGAAAAGAAAGTCCATTCTAGACGCTGAGAAATTGTACAAGTATGCATATAACACACAAACTTTATTTTATAGCTAAAAGCAAATCATACATTATGATAATTGCTTCTCAAATATATCAAAATATCTAAAATAAACATACATTTTACAATCTCATATACTGGTTTTGAAATATTCTGCAATATTTTTAGTGACCAATATAATATAGGAGTCTGTTTTTTACCACTGAATCTAAACTACATGTACGTCATTTTTAATAATTAAAGATAAATCCACATTTGATTTTATTACTTCTTAGGGATTTGTTCCATAACAAGTTTTATGTGGAAAGCACTGCTATAAAATCTTGAAATCCCAAGAGTGAATACTCAGGGATTATAAAGGTTTCTACACTAGGCAGCAAATAAAAATGTAAATACCTCACCCAGCAACTCATTTCAATATAAAATGCACAAAGGAAAAATACCAGAGTATTGCCTAATTGTCCACAACCTACTTAGATGTTTCAAATACTTTATATTTTCCTGCTTAAGGCATGTTAACAGTCCCATTTCTTTTAGTGAGTAATCTCCTCTAAACTAATCAAAATCCTAGTACATGTGGATTTACTTCTATATACCTCATCTTCAAAATGTAGGCATCGCTATATATCTCACATGCTTAATGTAAAGATTAAATGAGTTTTTAAGATGAAAAGCAGTTAGTACTTACTGTTCAATAAATAGTAATAATTTTAAAAAATAGTTATCCATTTATATATTAATGCAATTGCGCAAACATGGTTTATAGTCTAGGACACAAGCTAACATGGAGAAGAATTCATTTTATCTTTTGAGTTTAGTTACAAAGATCTAACATTTAGTCTCATTGCATTACTGACCACTGTCATGATAGTTTTTCATTTGCTCCCTTTCAGATCCAAACCCTTTACTTCACTGCTCACCCAAGACTAGCTCTCTTTACAGAGTTCACTAGCAAAGACCTTAGAATTCTTTTATCATTTATCTGTTAGTGACTGAGAATAGAAATATCATTGGACCTTCACCTCAAATAAACCTCTAAAAAAATTCCAAGTGACTGAGTTAGGCCAGAGGTTCAGACTCAAGATGTTTTGTAATTTATTTCAAACCATTTTCTATAGGTACTTCCAAATGATTCCTAGGTTGAATAAGATGTTTCATTCTGAGGAATTATGAGGTCAGTTAAGAAAGGTAATATTAGGGGAGTTCTGAAGACTGAACACCGAATTATAACATAAGATAAAGAATACTCTGAGATTCTGGAGTGAAAAGAGATTCCTAGAATCAAAACATATTAAATAGAAAATATCATTTCATTTTTTAGTACATAAAATGATTACTATTTAGTAGAAAACTACATTATCACTTTTAGGTAGAAAGAAGGAAATGAATATAGAAATATTATAACCTTGAGATGCAATTAAGTGATACCTTAGAAAAACTTAAACAGAAAGGCACATTTTTGCACAGACTGCCAGAACTGTCTGCATATTTGAAAACAAGACTGAAAAATGATCTCTGCTATTAATCAGTTTGCTAACAGGCATGTTATATTTTCACTAAGCAAAAAATAAAGTATTCTTGATATTTACTGTTAATTACAACCTAACCCAATAAATAATTAAAAACAGTTCATTCTTTTTTAATGTCATAAAAACAAATACAGAAAGTAAGCTTCCATTCAATAAAGTAAGTTCATATCACTGACATTTTCTTCTTATGAAATATGTTGAATTTAAGATATAAATATGAATCCTATTTTGCTAAATGTTACTTATACTCATTTTAAAACCATGAGTGCTATTGGTACTTATGTTCACTTTTTCACCTTTCATGATATGTTCTTGATATGTGTAAGTTGTGTAACTGTACTCAATGTCACACTTCCCATTAGCTAACTCCTACTGCATATTGTATGCATTTGAATCTTCATGTAGCTTTTTTTTTAATCTGCAATGTTCTAGGATATATATTTTCTTTATTGCTCTCTGATCTTGCATTTCAATCTTCAGGAAAATGATGGGGCAAGTAGAACACTATTTAGCATATAAGTCACTTTGCTTATTTATTTACAAAAATAAAATATCCCATTTCTTTTCTAATTGAGAAAGATACAAGGTAATAGAAAAATGAATACTGAAAACTTTCAAAGAAATAGAGATTTTGATAGCAAATATTTCATGTAATAAAACTAAAAAAAATTGATGTCTAAAAGTACTGAGGTGAATACCTACAGTGCTAAAAAACTTTTACAAAATGATTCATATGTGAAGTAAATCTGTCATTTCAAAAAGGGAAAAGAAACTTTGGGGGTAAATGGAATTAAATCTTCATAAAAGCTTTCAAGAAAATACTTTGCAAGTATTTTCTAAAGAAGTGACCAGGTGCCTAACAATTTTATTTTCCCCCAAGAAAATCCTACTCTGTTTTACTAATAATATGCTTTATTTTAAAACCAGAGTGGTTTAAAAGGATCAAAGGAAGACTTTTACAAAGTACAAAAAAAGAGTCCATGTGATAACAAAGTCACAGATGAAATGATTATCTATATACCACCTTCCCAAATCTACAAATGCTTAAGAGTATATTATTATACAACCACATACATATGTATATATTCCCTACTTTAACAGTTTCACAGATGCCATGAATCAATTTTTCATTTTTCACAAGTACTATGGAAAATGCACAAAGTAATACTGTTTCTGACTTTAAAAGAAACAGAGAAAATAAAAGTACACCTAAAGTATACTGACAAATAGAAAGTTTATTTGATATAGGCAACTGGGTTGATAGGGGTGGGTGACTAATGGGTGAATGGATGAATGGATAATGGATAGGTGGATGAATGGATGGAGGATGGGTAGATGAGTGGGTATTGGGTGGAGGAGTGGCTGGATGGACAGATACACAGGTAGATGAATGAAAAGATATTCACAAGGACATAAATAAATGAATAATGAATAAATATGTGTAATGTAATATCCATTCAAATTCTTAATCTGGGTGCTGTCAATGAACTTCAGGAAGAGGTTTGTGAATCTCAAGAATCTCCATAACCCTTGTATAGGAGGGGAGATGTATGCTGAAATGAGTATCTACATCAATGTATTTGTGTTTGTGTATTTGAAAGTGTGTACAGACATCCATTTATGTGCTTGTTTATGATGGGGATTAATAGATTTCTTTTTTATTGAAGGAATATTGAATTATAACATTAATTAGGTTTATGGTATACATGACAGTAAATTTATATGTGCTTAATAGAGCAAATTTGCCAATGTGTCCTTTTTCTCTTCACTATATGATTACCCCCTTTACCCTGTTTGCCCCCTCTTTCTTACACCTATTCATTTGCTTTTTTTTTCCCTCTTCTTTTCTTTTTGGACTAAAAGATTATTGATGTTGTATTTAGTTCATTTTAAGTCTATTGTTTTTATTTAAGTTCATTCATTTACTCACTATCTCTAGAAACCACTTTTGAATGACATCATGATGTCAGTCTTTCTTTGGATTATCTCACTAAGCATAATTCCTTCCAGGCTAACCAAAGGCATCATGACCTAAAAGATAGTTAAGGCCCACTATATATAAAATACATTAGATGTTTAAATAAATGATAGGATACTAGACATTCTCAAAGTTGGATAGTCATTCTAAGAAATTAAAGAAAACAGTATGACAGACTCAACTCAGGGTACCCCATTAACCAGAGTTTATAAATTAAACTGCTCATCTTAAGACTTATTTTTAAAGTAAAATTAAAAGCATAAATGAGTACTGACAGTTCTCAAAGTGTTCTTAGTAAGACTGAAGTTAGGACACAAAAGCTCTCAATTACCAGCATTCAGTACTTTATAGCCTGAACCCCAATAATGTGCCTTCAGATAACATGCAAAAGTATAGAATCATCTATTAGGGGGCACACAAAAAAAAATACATTTATTCTGATTTCCAGATAAAAACTTTTAATAAAATTCCAGTTTTCCAGAGCCTTTCACCTATCATCTAAAGCAAAACCTGAGTCAAAAGTATGAAGACTGTTTGACAAAGCAACTTGAACAAGCAAACTTTCCACACATAGACTAGACAAGCTACGGTACTCACAGATGGTGCTAGGCATGGTTCCTGAATTGAGAACAGCAGGAATATCTACCTACTATGAAACAAAAGCACTGAAAGTTGGCTTAAAAAACGGCATCCCTGATTTTGTATTTATCAAACATCATCCTTTCACAATACACCAGAAGAATTAAAGATTAAAAGAGTCACATCTAATTGAACTCCAACCAAGATAAAACAGTCAGTGTTTCTTAAATTGAGATTCCAACAGCTAAATATTGCCTTTCAAGGTAACAGAACTTTAAAGAAATGATACCTTCCTGCAGATCCCTTTGAGCTTTTCACAAACATTTATCATGGTGGCCAGTAATTTCATAAGATTCTTTATTACATAATTCTGCTCACACTTTGAGAAATACAGGCACAAGAATCAAATATGCAGCAGAAGGGCAACACAGTATTGCTGGACCAGAAACAAATCAGAAGGCTTAGTCTTCACTCTGAACTAATAGGATGGATCTAGTTAATCAGCAAGAATGATAATAATGTAACATTTCAATGGTTACTGCCACATGTGTACAAAGCAAATATAAGAAACTCATTCTATTCAACTCTACTTCTAATCTGTCAGGTTTTATGTCAAATCTCATTAAAACATTACAACTGAAAATAAAAACAAAACTAAAGACTGCAGAATTATCAGGATATTGGAAATTAATAATAAGGTGAGGAAACATGTTTGATAGTTTCACAATTTCTGTGAAATAAAATTTCTCCTAAATAAACTAAATGGCATATATCCTAGAACTACTGCTATTTTATCTAAAAATAACAAACAGAAATATTATTGCTTCTTTCTTTCCTGGCAGGACAAATGTTTTATAAAGCATATAAACTTACACATTTTTAGGGAAAGCTAAAGACATCATTAAGTATGTCTTTGATACAGTTACATATATTTAATTTGGGATTTATTCAGATCTATAATTCTGAGAGTATCTGCTGCTGCTAGTATACAAAAAGAGATAAATAACTGCAGATAAAATTATTGTGCTTTATACCAAAACAATACGCTTTGGCATGCCCTGGTGGCTTAGTGATTAAGACTGTGGACTCCAACCAGCATAGTCTACATACATCCCAAGGAACTGGGTTTGCAATCCAGTCCCAGAGAGAACAACCAATCATAAATAAATAAATAAATAAATAAAAATGCTTCTTCTTCCTCTCCCTCTTGCCCATCTGCCTACTCGTCTTCATCCCTGCTTGCACTTTCTCTTTTTAAAAAAATAAATTTTGTTTTGAGAGATTTTAGTAGGAATTCTGGATGCACAGAGTAAGAACCTTCAACAGCTTAAGAATTTTTTTTATCATATTCTCTTTTAATTTAGGAAGTCAACAGAGTAGACACCATTAAATTTAAGTATCCTTAGCCCTTTTTTATCTTGAAACAAGTGCTTTATCACAGCAATACTTATCACACATGCAAATTTCCACAGTATATGGCTACAATTTATAGATAACAAAACCCACATACAAACATACAACTTATGGTATTATGATACCCATCACCAATACACTTTAGATTGTCTCAAGATTTTATTGGTCAACACAAAAAATGTTGTGCTATACTCAAAAGCAAGTCATTTTTCATAGAAGGAAGTATTTTACTTATTAGTGTTATTTATCTATAAACTCTTTGTAGGCAAAGACCATGGAAACCCTAATACCCATAATCAGTAGCAAAGAAATAATATGCAGAATCCAAGATCACAAAGGTTCTCTCCAGTCTATTTTTTCTTCCATTACATAATTTTTTATGTCTGAATGTTGGTTTGGTAAGTTCATAAAATATAGTAGAACAAATAAGAAGGTGGGAAGTCCATAAAAATTTGATCTAACAAATTGAAGACCTTACAAGAATCACTTCACTGCAGTTAAATATTTGGTTAAAACAAACAAACAAAAAAAAACTATCTCTTTTATCTTTTGTCTTACTAGACATTAAGTCTTCAGAACATCCCAAAGACAGAAATAAAGACATGAGAAGATAAATTTTGATCATTTCACTCTCAAAATTGTTGTTTGATAAATACAAGTAGCTCCAAGCTGTGATTAATCACTTTACTAAGGAGATGCTTGCATCAGACTTTTACCAAATGCTACCAAAAACTCTAGTTCTAAGCATTATGTTAAAAAGTCACAAAAGAATAGTTTCTAGTACAGCATTAATGTTTTCTTATTTTTTCCCTCAGATAATGTCTTATAATTTGAAATGATACAAAACTCTCCTTTTCTATTAAAATATATTTATGCTTTTTAGACAAGGAAGGAATCAGTACTTAGAAATTCACATTTAAACAATACATCTTAAGATAACATTCCAAAATGCAGAAAAAAAGTTTTAAGCAACAAATGTCTATCACAGAATTACTTATAACAGCAAAATTCCAGTAATAACCAAAAATTATTAAAGAATAACTACATAAATTGGCATACCCACTGATCTCTTTTGAAAAAGATGTTTGAAATGATAGACATAAAAGCCATGTGACAACATGGAAATGCTTTCTTTAAAAACAAAATTGACAATAGGCTATAAAGAAATAATACACTATCCCCTTAAAGTGAAATTGTTCTTCATAATATTTCATAAAGAAATTAGAAAAGTTAAATTAAATAAAGATGAATTTTTAACTAAAACAAGCCAGGGTTGCTGACCAAGTGTTTTCTTCTGGAGTGTGTGAGAGTGGTTGTGTGTGTGTGTGTGTATGTGTGTGTGTGAGCATAATCATTTAAAAAAATTATCCTCATCATGCAAAAATCCAAATAAAGTTACTCAAACTTTTTAAAACCCTAAAAGTTTTGTTATACTTGAAATCTTGTCACTGAGCTAAATCACATTAAAACATTACACAAAGATGCACTTATTCTTTATATATGAGAAAAATAAAACAGCTAAACTAGACCTTTGAAAAAAACACATCTCACTGCTCTAACAGTTTGAGGAACTCCAGAGTGAAAACAAAGAACTGCATCAGTCTCCTTACAATAAAAGTATAAAAAAGACAGTTTCAAGAGATGTATATAAAATAATTAACATTGTGCCACTTGTAGAAGATTTTATTTTTAAATTATTTCTTCTCATTTTATTATTTCTTCCTGATCACCTACTATAAACAAACCATCAGACTACTGTCACATCACAGTTTTAACTATTAGAATAGCATTTATTATTTTTATCTAATATTATTTCTATTCTATTTATTTATTATCTGGTCCACTAGAAAATAGATCATGGAATAAAGGAGTATTTTCTATCATATTCACCTCGAGTTGCCACATACAGATGGGTAGATTTTATATATGTTAAGAGTACATTACTGCAGTTAGGCAATGCACAAACTGTAGAACTAAATATGAATGACTAATTATCAGCATGTCATGAAAAGACCATGTATCCTAATGCCATATCTCTAGTGATGATGCAATCCAACTCAACATGCATGACAGAAAAAGTTGTTTCTCAAAGTTTCAGTTCCTAAATTTTATTTTGCATTGTTTCACATGAACATGTGTGAATTTGTTCTTTGTTACTACATAAAATACAAAACAGTAAAAAAAATTTTAAGACAAAAATTAATCTAGTAGAATTACCTATTAAAAACCAATCATAATAAGTTATTATTACAGGGCATGTTTTTCAGAATTTTTCAACCAAAGTATACTAAATTATGTGCTACTGGATACATACCACACATTTTTATATACATTATATATAAAACATACATATATGTGGGTGCACGTATGTACACACAATACAGTCTCAGAATTTCAAGCACAGGAAAAATATTAAACATTAAAAATTATAGAATAACTTTTTAAATAGATTTCCATCTCTGTTTCATAACAATAAGGTGCTTCGAGTTTAAATTATTATTATTCAGTAGCCCCATACTGTTCTGAACATAGTTCTTTTTGTAATAACATCTGACAACATCTAGAAAATGAAAATTTCAGTTTTCATTCACATTAAACACTAGAACCAGTTCTTGGGAAATCTAATTCAAGAAAAATAATCTCTCCTTTATATGAGATTGTCGTATATGCATGAAACTGACTTAAAAAAAAATGATAATGGAATACGAAACCTTTCTCTCCTAAGTTTTTGTTTATATTCTGGATGAAGCTGATAGCTAAAATAAAGCACACAAAGCCAATATGAAGTGAATATGTAGGGCTGACTATTCTTTCTAGAAGAATGACTTTTCTTCCTAGAAGAAGAATATTGATCAGTAAGACTAGCAATAACTTTCTCATACACACACACATACACACACACACACACACACACACACACACACACAGAATTGCAAATTCTCTTCCCAATTTGGCAAATACTAACCAAATTTAAAACATTTTCATTTGTCTACTCTGTGCTCAATATCAACTGGATAAAATATAACCATGAAACACTATCCCTAGAGAAGCTTCATAACTAGTATAAAAAATTTACTTGGTCAACAAAGGAGCATAGACACAGTGTTAAATCAAGGTAAAGGCCAGTAGTTGGAATTGGCCCTTCGTTCTATGCCTAGACACACGGCAGACTAATCTCAAACGATGCTGTCTTGCACCCCAATGTGTACTACTCTTCTGGAACTACTCCCCTCCTAGAATTTTTATCCTTCCTAACTATTCTGCCCACAAAGACTACTGCTAAATTCCCTCATTTCTGCTTTTCAGAAATGGCGCTTCCCAATTACCCCCTCCAAATCATTCTGTGATTATAGGGTAGGGTCCCCATCTCCAGCACTCTCCCTCCTCAAAATTGTCCTCCCAGTCCTGATGACCTGGTAAGGAAAAAAACTTGCGACAGCACATTATGTCAAAGAAAGACAAGTACTCAACTAACTAGAAAATAAGACAAGTGAAAACACATGAGAGCTCTGCAGGTCCTGTGGTCTGAGCTATTTATCATAAATGTCCAATGACATATTTAAGAATTCCCTACAAAATAGGGGTTCCTTCACAGGAGCTGCCTAATATATCCAACAAATTTGTCCCAAGATAGTCTTCATGCATTTTCCTACAGGAATTTATAGCCAAAAACTATTTCAGGTTTTTGTCTTTTCAAAACTAGTTTTGTTCGCCAAACATGACTTTAGAGACATATATTTGGGAATATGATTTGCAGTTGACTGATGTTGTGGACCTTCAAAATACTGGATTTTACCTCTTTAATGACCCTCTACTCCAAATATAAAATTTCTTCAATGCCAAGATACTGGGGGAAATAACCCTGAAGCCAGCTGTCAGATTAATAATAGCTACAAGGTACATCTCTAACCTTCAGTAAAGGCATGTGTTAATGAGAAGGCCCAGATGTTTGTTGAAATATGTACGCGTAGTTATCCCCAAAGGATTGCCAACTACCAAAAACAACAAAAATCTGATGCAAATAAATTAGAACTAAATATAGCTAATAAAGCATTATAACATTATATGATGAATATAAATACGACAAAATTTTCTAAAATTATATGGCATATAGTATTTTGTAAATCATAGGAGGATAAATATTTTTAACATTAATCATCTTCATACAGTCAACTGCTATTGCCCAAGCAAGTCCTATGAATTAAAAAGCAAAACTGAGCTGACTTGGACAGTTCTAACTGCATTTAAATAAAACAGAACAAAGTCTCTAAATTGATTGGGACAACATCAAAGTGGGGACACAGTAGGAACACAACTACCTAAAATGTCTCAATTTTATATTTGCTTTAGAAATATTGATTTTTCACTTAACTTTTTCTTTCCAGAACATCCAACAAAATTTTTTATCAATTATTAAATATGTATACACATAATAGCTTAGATTGTTGCTTTTAAGATGAAGGTCAAAAGAATATCTCATTGAAACTTGTATTTTAATATGTGAAAATGAAACCCAGAAAAGTGTTTCAAATAAAACTACACAGTATACTAGGTGGGAATTCTCTATTAATTATTTACATTTATATCCCACAAAATAACCCACTTTTCAAATATAATAGAATAAGTTGTTTTACTGGTCTATCAGTAATGAAGCAAATCTGATGGACTGGTTCAAAAAAAACTCCAAAAAAAACACAATTGTGGTTTTTTGATTTACAATTAACTCCCTGGAAACCTGGTGAGTTGATATGACTTGATGCAGCTGAGCATATAGAGCTCAAACATTTATTAAGTCTCCTCTGAACAGGTCTGAATTTGCAGACATATTAGTGTCCAGTTTTACTTTGCTTCCAAGTTCAGGCTGCATAGAACAGCGCCCTTCTCAAAATATCTAAGAGGAACTTCAGAATTTAATTTTTCAAATGCTCTGACAAAACACTAAAAAAGGTGTAATTACCAAAATAAAAAATGCATTAATTCAAACATGCTCTCCTGTTACCCATTTTTCCCTATATATCTTTAAATATGGGATCACTACAAATGTTCTAAAACTTAGTATATTCCAATTCTTTCTATACTGCCAACAGTGGAAAGGAGTGAGAAGTTGAAAAGGAGAATATTTTGCTTTTTTCTATTCATTATTAAAGAGGAAATTGTAAATGGTATTATAGATATAAAAATTGAACTTAAAAGAAGGTGTGTAAGCATCTTGACAGCACCAAATTTCAAGGAATAAAAATGTTTAAATACACATTTAAACTACTTCTCAGTGAATATCACATAACATTAAGTGTATAAGCTCAATTCTTATGAAAGTTAAGTTTTAAATGCAGCACTTTAATAAAAATCAGTTCTCTTATTACTTAGGAGAAATAAATCTGTTACTATTTTTCTGTATTCTTCAATTAAACTCTTAAATTTGTTCATCTCCATTAATTATAATGTTTTCTCTTATGTTTTCAAATAATCTGCATATTTATATATACTGACATATATACATATATTTATAATCTAAATCAACTAATACTCTGGAAAATATGCATACACATATGTGTATACTTCCTTGCATATATATACATAAATAAATACATACATACATGCATTCATAAATACATGGTAGACAGATACAAAAGAAATGGTACAGCAGTTAAGGCTCTAGAGCAAGACTATTTGGTTCAAATTCTATCAGCCCTGTACTTACACAAGTTACTTAATCTCTGTGAGCCACAGTTTTCATAAAGTAAAATGGGAATAACAACCATAGCTTCTTTAGGTACAAATAAGATTTATTACTTGTAAAATGATTAGAATAGTTTCGGCCACTGTTAAGTTTACCTTTAAAAAGTTTTGAAAATTATTTTAATTTTATCTTCCTTTTCCTCTTCCTCTTCTCTTCCCATCATCATTTCTACCAACACATCTTCATCACATTCTGCTATCAATTCCAACATTATTGATAATATTGATGTACTTATCTCAGAAAATTAACAACAGAACACAGTTAACCCTGGTGAAAGTATATATACCTAAAGTAAATAAGTGAAAGAATACAAATAATAATCAGGGACAGAAACTGTGGGGTGCAATGCAATGGTCCTCAAACAAGGATATGCATCGCCCTGTAATTACATGAAGCTTCTTCTAAGGAATAGTTAGGCACACAATATATTTAAGGAATAAATTTCCAGATCCTCAGTTTCCACATACATTCTTTCTTAAAATGTATCTCTGTAAGAAAGTGACTCCCAAGTAAGATCTCCTTTCCCATTTCCCATCTCACTACTGCCTTTTTCCTGCTGGTTTACAGGGGGAAAAACACACACATCCCTAAGCATACTAATGTAAATTGTTCTGAGATAAAAACTGAAAGATGACGGCACCAAAAAAAAAAAAATAATAATAATACAACTCCTCATATACTTTGCTACTATAGGCACTGTCAGCTTAAATAAGACGTATCTCCCCAAATGTGAAAACAACCTACCATCTCTCCTCCTTCCTACCAACTTATTCCCCTCTTTCCTAGAACAAAGTTGAAAAAAATAGAAACAAAATAAGACATATACATACATTCATATATACATACATATACATACATACACACACAAACACACATACATTAGTTTAAGATGTTCAAGTCTTCAAAAAGCAAAACCATACAAGGTCATGGTGAATAATAGAGAAGCACAAATTTGAAAAGTGAATAATGAAACTTGAAAGCACAAATAGAGAATGAGAATTCAAGCACATTTGCTGAGGCATTATGAGAATTTTCAGATATGTCTGAGAGTTCAAATTAGATGATCCTTTTTGTGGAGTGCTGAAAGGGTAGAGGCTGGGAAACAATTTAAAAAACAGGAAGAACGAAGTAGGAAAGAAAGGAGAGAAAGAGCAAGAGAAACTGAGTATTAAAAGAAGGAATCCTCTAAAACAAATCAATTTCATAAAGGCTACAAATTAATAGTTTAATGAGCAATTGAAATTTCATTATCAAAACAAAATACCTAAATGCTACTTAGTAAATAAAGAAATCCTTCATTTTCTCTACAAATACCACTAGTAGCATAAGTAAGAAATCAGTAAATACTCTTTTGAAAGGAAGATAAGAGAAAACACAGAGATCACAAAAAATATAAAACTAATGTCTTCCCACATAGACTTAAAATAATTCTAGTCACTGAAGGGCAGTGGGGCTGAAAGAGGGAGCTATCTTTTAAAGATATTATATTATTCAGTGACACATGGAGAAGTTTAGACTTATCTTTTTCTAGTAACATTTATACATTAATCAAGAGGCAAGTTTATTGTCTAATTTTCTACCTTACTATAAAGTTATCAGCAACCATTTTATATAATCTACTATGTGTGTGTGTTTGTGTGTGTGTGAGCACGTGCGTGCAAGCCTCAACTCTAAGGCAATTTATTATACATTCCATATATCTGAAATTGAAAACCAGAGCTATTATTTTAACAAGCTGTCAAGATATGCATGGTTTTGTCAAAGAAACATTGTGTATACTGGTCTTTTGAAAAATAGATGAAACTCAACATTCCTTACAAAAGCCAGAGTTACACAAAATTGTCATAAAATTCCTATGAAGCATATTACTCAAATGCTGCCAAAATCCTTCATAAGTAAGATTTATTTCTAATAAATTATCCCTGGTTTTGAACTGTTAATTTGCTTCCCATTTTCCTGTATTTTTTCTTGTTGCTGAATAGAAAGATGCATTATTCACAAAACTCAAGCTATAGTAATAACCTAAGTTCCAGCTGGCAGATAAATGGATAAAGAAGCTTTGGTATATAATCATGTATCACTTAACATTTTGGTCAATGCTGGACAGCTTATATGACTGTGATCCCAACAGGTTAGGCTATACTATCTACGGGTATGTAATTACACTCTATGGCATCCACACTACAGTCTCACCTAGCAACACATTTCTTAGGACATGTCCCCATTATTAGGTGACATGTAACTGTATATATACAATAGTGAATGACTTAGCTATTTAAAAAAAAACGAAATCTTACCATTTGGGACAACATGGATAAACCTTGAGAATAAGATTGTGTTAAGCAAAGTAAGTCAGACAAAAACAAGGTATGATTTCATGCATACTTGGAAGATTAAAAAAAGCAAAGGAACAAACAAAACAAAAGAGAAACAAACCCTTTTGTTTTGATAACAGAATGATGTTTGTAGAGAGGAAGGGACTGGGAAGTGACTAAAAACAAGTAAAGAAGATCAACTGTATTGTGGTAGGTGGGACTAGACTTTTGGTGACGATCATAATGTAGTATATATAGATGTTGAAGTATAAAGCTAGACACCTAAAACTTAAAAAATAAAATTTCAATTTTAAAAATTTAAAAGAACATCACACACATTTTATTTTGATTTGCTATTAAATTTTATTACAATCTTGAAAAGCACACACATATTGACTTTCTGTTCCTTCCACTAATCTCTCTGGACAGAACAAATCTCAAATCTCTGGAGTTGTAAGGCAAGGGAAGAAATCTAAACAACAGGTTGCCACAACTCTCCTATCCAATGTCATCGTCTTACTCTATTTAATAGAGCTACTCTGTACCATCTCTTCTAACACCACTAATTTTCTTTAGAATAATCTTTTCTGTAGCACCTATCTCCTGAGATACTACGTAATTTGCACAATTACTACATTTACTACATTAAGTTTCTCAAGAGCAGAGACCTATATCATTTTATTTACTGACCTATCCCCAGTACCTAATAGAGTACATAACACATTGCAGGTGCTCAAAAATATACTTAATGAACTCTTACTCTATCTGGGCTCCACCTGTTCCAAAATCCCCATCTAAGCACTAACTAAACCAATACTGCTCCAATTCTGATTAATTTGCATGTGATTTTTCTTAGCCTTAATGTCATCATAAATTTACTACCTTAATTCACTTTTCTACACACTATACTTGATACCTCCTCCCCAGCTTTTATAGTATTTTTACTATTTTGGAATTACCCTTATCAACACCAGTTCTCAACAAATTCTCTGAAAGTCCATTAGTTTAAAAAAAAAAAAAAAAAGAGGTAATTAAGATTAAATGAGGTAATTAGGGTGGGCCCAATCCAAAAATAGCTGGTGAATTTATAAGAACCCCTGGGCAGAGATAGACAAAAATAATTTGAAGACAAAGGAAGAAGAAAGTCATATACAATCCAAAGAGAGAGAACTCAGAATATCAGCGTCTAGATTTATAAGAAAAAATGATTTCTGTTAAGACAAAAAAAACTACTAGTAATAGCTTTATATTGACACTTATGAACCTATATAATGTATATAAATACATGCTATAACATATTACTATAAAAATACTTATTAAGTTGTAACTTTATTTGATATCAACAACTTGCTTTAAACTGATTAAGGAAATGTAAAGATGGATTCCTACCTAGAGGGCAAGAGGGAACAAAGAAATCACATTTACTGTTAACATGGAAAGGCTTCAGCACTCAACTCTTAAATTTGTCAAGGGAAAGGAAAAAAAAAACTGATTGGCAGGCCTCAACCCATACACAGGACTGTCCAGGTACATTGACTGGCTACTTTCTACCAATGCTTCAAGTTACCCAAAAATCACTCTCTCACATAGAAAAACCTGTTCTTTCAGTTGTGAAAAGAGAGAGTCCTAAAATAACATGCATTTGTAAGTGAGTGGTTTACAGTAGTAGGCACTCAATAAATATTTGACAGATAAATTAATAAATGAATGAGAACTTCCCTATGTCTTGGAAATTTGAACCAAAGGTAAATGTCAGACTTTTAAATGTAAAGTATTAGGTATCAAAAATGTTCATCACCAAATAAACTTATAACAGCTAAATAAATATACCCACATGCTTTAAGCATTCAAATATTCAATATATTATTAACCACTGTGAGACAATTTTACAAGTTGAAACACTTTTGATCAAATTAAATAATCCTCAGGTGAAAATTTACATTCAGTAACATATCTGTCAGAAAGAGTAAATAACTTTTCCCAAAATTAAAGATTCAAAAAGTCATAAGATAATTACTTTAATATACTCTCAATTTAAGGAACATGTATTTTGTTATAATAATGTTGATTCTGCTCTCTAACAAAATATTTAATTATGTTTCCATAATTAAGATTAATCACACAAAATAATGGAAAATATTTCAAAATAATGAGAATCATTTCATTCTCAACATACTAAAGAAAGTATAAAAATATCAAATACAAAGACTTTTTCAAACATAGCTAAGTTAATTAAGAATATGTTAATTTTTAATATCACTTCAAAAGAACATATTGATTAAATGTATTGCTAGGATTGTTTTTTAATTCATACAGTTTCACTAAACATTATGTTTTGTGGCACACCCTGGTAGAATATCAGTTATCTTTGGCCAACATAGTCCACATACATCCCAAGGACCTGGTTTGCATCCTGGGGTAGGGGGGCCAAACCAAGATGAGCAACTAAATAAAATAAATAAAAATGTTTCTTCCTCTCTCTTCCTCCCTGCCTACCAGTCTACCTGCCTTTATTTCTGCCTATTACTTTCCTTTAAAAAAAAAAAAAAGAAAGAAAGAAAGAGTAATTATGTGTGGGAAAAAAATACAATTAGTAATTTGCTGGACTTTTGCAAGATATGCAAAAAATAAGCATTTGTAAATTAATGAATTTAAAAGATTTTTAAAATTTTTCTCTACCCAAAAATACAATCTAGGCTAAATTCAATTACTGACCCAAGCTATAAATGGGAAGTTCAAAATTAGCAACACTCTAATACAGATACATGGACTAACAGTGATGTAGGAAGAGGTCATAAGAAAAGATAAGCATCTTCTAGGATGTCTGAATTCAATTTTTACTGTGAAGTTAAAGTTCAGTAAAAGGCATGCTAGGAAATCTAAACTCTAAGATTTGTCAGAAAATAATGCGAAAAACTTTGAAATATGTAAAAGATATTAGTGGATGTCCTGCCTAGTATACCTTTCTAGGTTATCTGATTCTATAAGGACTTAAAACTTTTATTACCTTTCACTTACTTTACAACTCTGTAAGTTCTAAAACACACATTAATACAAATGATATGTAAATGAAATGCAAATAAATTTCATCCACTGGGAAAAAAAAAATCACTGATGATCATGATTCTCAGGATCTTGTCCAGTGGGACATTGCAACTATGGTATATTCATTTTAATATTCTTGATTGCCTACATATGTAGGCTCTTTTAATTCTCCTTTTAACAAGCTATAATATTGTCTGATTCTCTCATTAATTATGAGCAAAATAACTAAAAGTATGACTTTTAAAATGACATTCACTTCCCATGAATATACTATTTTTAAATTTCCACTTGAACATAAGTTGTCATATTTAAATTATTCTAGTTAAAATAATATTATATGCTTCAGTGAATCCAAAACACATCATTATATAGTGAACATTTATTGTTTATATACCACTGAAGTTGGGGGAGAAGGGGAGCGGCCAAATAAATCATGACATAATATTTATCATTTAAGATTTCTTATATTTTTTAATCTACCTTTATCATATATTCCACTGCTCTGATTTAATGTCTGTGTGTATATATCATTTATTTTTCCAAGGCCAAATCACAGGATATGGCAATTGTGGTAGTATTTGAAATCCACATAATTCAATTAAAACATTAGCAATGATCACATTAACATATGTACAATGACAACTATATCAGCATCATCACATGGCTAGCAGAATTCAATAAATTATTAGAGATGCATAATAACTTTGGGTTATTGAAATATGAAAATATAAATCTTGTAAGCCATATCATAGTTATAAATGCAGACATATATTAACACAATTATAAATGGCAAACAGCTTACAATCAGAAACTACATAGTTATCACTTGCTTAAATATTGGAGTCAGTATAACACATAATTAAAAGCTAGAAATGTATCTTAAAAATAAGTATCAAAATCTTAGGGAAATCAAAATAATATTTTAGAGGTAAAAGAAAGGGAAAATCCTTGAGAGATCCACGGTTATCCAAGTTCTTGATGACTGAAAAAAGTTGTAATGGTGGTTTGGTCTCTAGTAAAGGCAAGAAATATTTTAAAGCATGAAACAGATGACTTAAAGTAAAGCTACGATAAAAGAAAAAGATCACCCTCACCCTTCTAAAAGACATAATTCTCAACTTCTTTTATGATGTACTGCTACATTCCCTTTCCATTTTTCAATCTAGCATTAGCAACCAATAAAACTGCTGTTACTATAACAATCTCAGTAATAAGGCTTTTTGCTTAAAGAATTATTTCTCAAATTAGTTGTAACCTCCTTGATGATAAGTAAAACAAGGTTGTCTTGTGAAGACTTGGGTAACTTCTTCCAAATTAAAACCCCCATGTTTTAAATATTTATCAATTATGTCAACCAGATTTCCTATTAAATTTACTTCTTGCTAACTTTTCATAAAATGCTGTAAAAGTGTTATCTTTATTTTTTCTGGGGATTGTAATATAGCCTAGAATACAGTAATAGCCAAATGTTAGTAAATCTGAACTTCAATCTTTCTTACAACAGCCTTGATTCTCACAATTAACCTATGTTAAGTGTACATCAGTAATCATTATTTGCATTTTATGTATGAAATGCTTGCTTAGGGATTTTATGACTTGTACAAAGGCACACAATAAAGAGTATTATCAAAGATGAATACTAGATCCTCTGACTCTGAGTCCATAATATTTCTTACTATCATAGATTTAATATCCCATGCCTAGGAGTTTTCCTTCCCTCTCCTATCAACATAACAAATAATACTGTCCCAGGAATCTGGCTTGCTCAATTCTGAAACCATATGAATAGTGAATGAATCCTTATTAATGAAGTAATTATATAGTTAACCTCACATTTTGGCAATGATATAAAATTATGTATAACAGATTGGAATTATGCAATATTGACAGTCAAGTGGCCATATTCTAACAGAACTAGAACACTTTTTCCTGTGCCTCAAAATCTTCATTTGGAAAAATGAAGTAAAATGTAGTTGATCTCCAAGGCTTTTTCCTAATTAAAAAACAAAGCTAATAATGTAAATCCTTATCAATGAAATCAATCACATCTGCTAAATTTTACTTCTTAATATCTGGTCTTTCATTATGTGTTAAAAGGAAAACAGGAAACTGTATAAACCTAGATGGTAGATTCTACAGTGAGATAAAAGCAGAGAGTATATAAACAGATACTTACATATATTCCAATCAGGCTAAGGACGCCGTCTGTACTATTTTTAAATCAGAAGATTTTGAGGATAAAAAAGGTTTATAAAGACACTATTTCCACAACAGCCCTTCTAGATATAAAGACTTCTAATACATTTTACTTACTTAAAACATACTTTTTTCTGATACAGCAAGACTATACTTTTCTAATTATAAATGTCTTAGTTTCTCCTGCAAAGTTATTGCAAAAATTACAAATGTTCCTAATTTTGCCCATAAAGCAAATGCATAAAATATTATGTTATATGAAAAATGTTTGCCATGTCCTTTAGTTGCTTCAGGATGTATCATATACAGATCTATGTCTAAGATGGCACTCAGCTAAAATCACAAGCTCATAACCTCAACACAGACACAACCAAAAAATATGAAAACAAAACAAAAAACACCTATTAGGGAAAAGAACTGAATCACCTGAAATAGACTCATTAATGTATCATTAATTAATTTAACCAAAGGAGCCAAGAGCATAAGATGGAAAAAGGAAATCTCTTCAATAAATAGTATTGGAAAAGCTGGACAGCCACAGGCAAGAGAATAAATCTAGACCATTCTCTAATATCATACACAAATATTAATTCAAAATGAATTAGACTTGAATATAAGACGAAAAACCATAAAATACTTAGGAGATAACATATGCAAAACATTCCAAAATATCAGCCTTAAAGAGGTCTTTGGGGACTCAATCCCAGCAGCAAGGAAAACAAAAACAAACAGACAGAACTACATCAAACTAAAATCCTTCTGCCCAATGGGAAAATAAAAAAAATCACCAAAACAAAACCACTATCAACAGACTGGGAGAAGATATTTTCATATTATATATCTGACAAGGGATTAATGCTCAAAATACACAAGGAACTCATAAAATTATACAACAACAAAAAAAAAACGCCAATCAAAAATGGACACAAGAATTGGATAGACATTTCTCCAAAGAAGACATACAGGTGGCCAACAGGCATATGAAAAGATGTTCTTCTTCACTTGCTATCAGGAAAATGTAAATCAAATGTGGAAGTAACACGTTACACCTGTGAAATGCTATTATTCAAAAGTCTGGAAACAACGAATGTTGGCAAGGATGCAGAAAACAGGAAACATTTTTACACTATAGGTATAACCCTTATGGAAAGCCATATGAAGATTATTCAAAAAGTTGGGAAATCCCATACAATTCCATCACACCATTTCTGTGGAGGTGGAAAGAGGGCTAGTCTATTGAACAGAGATGCTGCTTCTGCACAGTGCCAACACTGAAGGGTGCCATCACAGATA
The DNA here is from genome assembly GCA_004363575.1 of Solenodon paradoxus. Taxonomy (NCBI): domain Eukaryota; kingdom Metazoa; phylum Chordata; class Mammalia; order Eulipotyphla; family Solenodontidae; genus Solenodon; species Solenodon paradoxus. Next base: position 2,023,124 of record RJWH01000007.1, on the reverse strand, counting down.
GACCCACAAAGGGAAATGCCCACCCTCTCTGCCATTAGTACACATGTGTAAAACTGCCTTTCCCCAGGCTGCCAGAGACAGACAGCCAAGTCAGCAACATCCAAAGTTAAAAGATCCCTGGCAAGGAGTATTCCAGTCTACCCCTCTCATAGGAAAACTAATCGGAAGGACTCCATCAAAATGGCAGTTCTTGCCAGCCTGGGGCTACAGTTAAACAACTTCTTTATTTGTCTGGTATGCCTAAAACATCCACCCCAGACTCCAGGTCTTGTTTACTGACCTCTGCTGGGACTGCTGCTACATTGGGGGACTGAGATATTTTCACAAAGAATTATACTTTGACAAGAGCAGATCCAAGCAATCTCTGCTGTGGTTTCTGGTGGAATTGTGTCGTGTTTGTGGAATGGGTCCACAATTCTTGTTTCTTTCTTTGTACCTTGCTGTTCATGCCTGTGACTCTGGGGGGAAACTTCTGCATTCGCTACCCCAACTCCAACCCTGTATATGCAAAATGATGGGCCAAAACAAAAACTCTGGGGGAAATCTGAATGCAACAGAATTAACCGATCTAATAAAGATTTTAAAGCAACGTTTTTATTTCAACTAAATAAAAATAATGGAGGAATAAAGAGAGGACTGCAATAAAAAGAAAATATGAGGCAGTTTCAAACAGCATTTATGGAGCTAAAAGCACACTACAACTGAGCCAAAAAAAATAACAGAGGACATCAACAGTAGGCTAGATGAAGCCTCCAATTGAATCCGTGAGCCTAAGCAGACTGACAAAATGAAAAAGAAACAGACCTCCAGACCTAAGAAGCTCAAAGAGTTCTAAACAGATCTCTACCAAGATACTCTGTCATTAAAATGTCAAAAATACAAGCTAGAGAATCTTAAAAGCAGCTAGTGAAAAAAAAGTTATATACAAAGGAGTCCTATAAGACTGTCAGTGGATTTCTCAGCTGAAAATTTACAGGCCAGAAGGAAATGACATGACATATTAAAAGTACTGTAAGAAAAAGGTTTCCAACCAAGGATACTCTACCATGCTACATTATCACTTGTAATTGAAGGAATGATAAAGAGCTTTTCAGACAAACAAATGTTAAAGGAATTCATCTCCACTAAACCAGTATTAGAAAAAATACTAAAAGAAGCTCTATAAAATTTAGAAGCCAGCAAGACATCAAAAATATAAAATGTGGGGAGAGTAAAGATGTATACTGTTAGAATGAGCTCGATAACTTGCTCTCAAGTTAAAACAGGTTTTAAGCATAGAAACTTTTATGCAAATCCCAGAGTAACTTCAAAACATAAATCCATAGGAAAAAAAAAACAGAGAAAATAAATGAAACGAAACAGAACATAAATGTACCTAAGAGAAAAACTTAAGGACAGCATTGAAAAATCTTTAATTAAAAATACTAACTTAAAATTACAACACTATACGAAACTTCTAAGAACTAGATGGTATCAAGAACAGGATGAAGAAAGGAGAGGGGCTCTACCCTGTGACCTAGGGTAGAGTTCAGAGGTGCTTTCTGTGCTTGGGTTAGATTGGTCCTGGGGACTCCTTGAGTCCTATGTGAGGCACCCTGCCCCTCCCCCTAGGCACCTGGTACCCCAGGAGAATCCATAACACTAGTTGGTCACTAGGGGGTGAGGGGGAAGTCCCAAGAGTATGAGAGACATTTAGGAAAAGCTGGAGCAAGGATAGGCTGTGGTCAACATGTCTGCTCTGGACATTCTCTTCTCTCAGTTCCTGGAGATTCCTCTGCTGTGAGAGCACAGTCTCCTGGCTGTCCTGGCCTCTTTTCTGCAACAGGAGCTTCTTTTTCTCTTGGAAGGCCTGGGCTCTATGCAGGTCCCTGCCCCAGACCTCAGCCATCTTCTTGTGGTGACTGTGGAAGTGAAGGGTGGAGACCAGAGTCCTTTGGGCAGTAGTCAGAGTCCTCTAGACGGAGTGTGCCTCCTCCATTATTCCCTAAAGCCGCCAGGTCTACTCTACAAAGCCTGAGGCTGAATTTGCTGTTTAGACCAGAGGTTCTGCATCTCACCTTCCAGCTGGAAATTTTCAGAGCACAAATATGCCTCCAGGATTTGCAGAGCATTTATTTGTGCTTCAAGTTCTTCAACCCTTTAAGTTTCCTCCAGCTTCTGTCTGCCTACCTCCTCCCTCTCTTTCTCCAGGGCAGGGTTGTCAACAGGTCCTCCTAACAGTCCTTCCTCAAAGTCTCCCGCCTGCTGTTTTGGTGTTGGCTGTTAGTCAGGGTGGTTTTCCTCCTCTGTGACCCTGGTCCCTTCTCCTGAGGGTCCCACTTCATTGTATGTTCTGATGAGGGTGTGTGTGAGCTGTAGCAGTCCCACCCAGGTCAGCAGAACCTCCACTGAGCCCAGCATTTCCAGCTACAGGCTTAGGCTCCACAGCTGTATGGAGCCTTTCTCCTCCACCTTCTCCCACACTCTCTGCTCCCAGCTTTCCAGCTTCTGGGCCAGCATTTCAAGCCAACCCTGCAGGTCAGTACTGGGCCTGCTCCCAGGAGTATGTAAGCCAGGACAATCAAAGGTCATCAAGGGCCCTTTGGAAGGTGGGTTCCTCCTTCCTCCTTCCAGAAAGGGTGCCCTATATGGAGCTGGAGGGCAGCTACTGGTCCCATACATTGTAAGAGAGAGGCTGGGTGATGTGTTGTTTCTCATTATTTTTAAATAGTTAAATATAGATTTTGTTCCAGTAAACATATAATTCTTCTTGAACAAAGTCACAGTATGCTATCACAAAAAGAACTCAGTGAAGGGAAATATTTTCATAGAAAGAATACAGGTGTGTATAGTCCACATCTAAGAAAGAATATAGAACAAAAAGATAAATGCTAGAGTCTCGAAAGCATCCTAGGCTATCTCCTTTGAAATTAAGTTGACTTGGAAAGTCAGAGAATAATTTAGAGTTCCAATAAAGTTTTGCTAGATTTCACTGAAATAAAAAATGCCTCATGGCACAGCTTTAACCATTTTATTGCAGTTCTAGAGCCCCCTCAAAAGCAGCTAGAGTCACATCCTGGTGGAGCAGCAGTTAGTTTAATCACCTCTGAAAGACTCAAGCTACACACCCCTGGGTTCAAATCCTGGGTACCAGATGGTGGGGGTGGAGAGATAGGAGGACACAACCAGTGAGAACAACTAATGGAAAATGGAAACAAAGTGTTTCTTCCTCTTCTTTCCTTCTGTCTGCCTGCCTGCTCGCCTTCATTCCTGCCTGCCTGCCTTCATTCCTGCCTGCCCGCCTTCATTCCTGCCTGCACCTGTTCTTTACAAGAACAACAACAACAACAAAAAGGCAGCTAGAAACCAAGCAACATGCTTTATTTTAAAATTCAACTGTATGGATTGCAATGTCCCCCTAATATAAGATAGAGTGAGTAAAGGAAAGAAGTTAGAGCCCCAAATATAAAAGATAACTCATATTCAGCACATACAACACATAAAGCAAACAGAACAAACATAAGATCTGGACACATAAACTGAGTCTCTAAAGAAATTTTAACTGATATATTCTAAATCCTATTAGATGAGAAATAGCTCTTCTACATACTGGTGTTTCAGAATGACTAGCGCAAATTCCAAAGCCTTAAAAAATCTAGAGGAAGCCCAACTAGAAATGAGAAGCAAGTTTAATGCCAACCAACATTTCAGAAATTTAGAATAGGGAGTTTATAATTGTTTTGCTTGTATTTCATAAGTAATGATACTTATGGGAGCTCTTTAGATGAATATATGCCTTCTCTGTCATTTTTTTAATGGTAAAGAAGAAAAGCTAACTAGGAAAAGAAGGGAATGAAAGCAGTCATTTATAAAATCTGGAATCCTGAAGAATTCAATCAAGATCCTTCTTTGATGTTATTTGTTCTTATAATAGCGCCACACAATTACCATGAACAGAGTCAGGTAATTAATTAGAGTCAAATATGGTGTTTTTTGTTTGTATCACATATCAAGATTACTGCATTTTTCCCATGATAAACCTAATTAACAGGGTGCAACCCTATGGCTCAGTCAGCTAAGGTTGCTAAGACACAGGCCATGTAAAGCACATGGACACAGGTTCAAAACCCAGCTTGGGGGTGAAAGCAGGAGAGGAGGAGCTAATTAATGGTCAATATGAAAGATATATTAAAGAGTAGACTAAAGAAAAATATACTCACAAGTCTGTGGTCCAAGTAAATCATAATTCATATTTTGGTATATTTCCTTCTCATATTTTTTCCAAGCCAGATTTTGCTTGCATATTTGATTCTATACACTTTTTTAATCCTCTTATTTATTATACAACACAACAGCATATGTTTTTATTCATGGTACTTAAACTGGTCACAGGCTTCACTTTAACATACCATTGTATTAGTGGCATTTTACAATTTATATTTTGCCTAAAACCTGGATACTTGCTTTCAATTTCCTACACCCTTATAAATAATTCTCTAAGGAAATTATTGGGCAAAGGTTTTTCCAGTATTTAATATTCTTTTCTTAAAATACAGTCCTCAAAATCAAACTACTATATGCCAAAACTGTAATTAAAATTAAAAGGCAATATGATATCTGGGATTTATAACAACACAATTCAGTAATTCAGGGTAAAGAAACAGAGGTAGTCAGAGATAAAATAAGATTTTATGTTTAATTTTTTCCTAGAATAATATGTTCAAACAAAAATAAAAATCAGAAAAAATCCTGTTAAAAAATATATGTGTGTGTGTATATATATAGATATGTATATAAGTAGCATATGTGTGTGTATTCATTCTAAGAAAGATGAAAGGTTTTAAAGGCTCTTGTTGTAAGTTGCTTCCTAAAGGACTATAATCATTTTCACTCTAAACTTACAGTTTAGGGTTTATTGCGAAGGCTTTAAATTCTCTTTTCTTTAAAGCTTTTATTTAAACATTGACTTTAGAACATCTCTCCAGCCTACTGTATATTTTTTTTCTATTGAACTATGTTTCTGAGTTTTCACCTTATTCTGAACCTTGGCAATTGCTTTTATAAAGCTCTATTGTTCATCATACAAACGAGACTCAAAACAGAACAAGAATTGCATAACAATAATTTACTTACAGGAATGTTTATCATATATTTATTTACAAAGGAAAATCAGGTCTACTATAATATCATTGAGCAAAAACTAGACGAAATCATTAGTATGTCACTTTTAGGGGCTGTATAGTATTCCTCCAAGCTGTAATTACCAAAAAAAAAAAAAAAAATTGTTAAGCTGCCATACAAAGGCTACAAAAATGTTTGTGTGATATAATTCCATTTTTTATATATTATAAACACACATGTACACAAAGAGAGAAAATCATGGAAGTATATATACTAATAAAAAATCTACTTTCATTGGGGGTTGATATTAGAAGTGATTTCTATAAACATCTTTATACTTATCTATATGCTGTAAACTTAACAATAAACATTCTAAATAGATAATTCTTTTAAAATATCAACTAAAGTATTTCTCAAAATATAGTCAATCATTATTTGATCAATTGATTTTGTACATAGTAATTTCCAGTTCAATTATATCAAGTCTCTCAACTTGATACACTGAATATATAATCACTGAACACTGATAAATAACATGATCATCCTCTGAATAGCATTGTTTTTCTTCTAAATATCCAAAGTAAAGATTTCCACCTAAAGATTTTCCAAATATATCTCATATAAATGAAAATTTGGGTGGGTTAGGAGAATTAACAAAAACACTAGTAGGGCATAATTAATTAAAATTCATAAATTTATCACTAGGGTATTAAAACCAGTCAATTTAAGCTAATAGGGTATTGTAACTAAAAATTAGGTGATAAAATGTATATACGGGCTTAACTTAAATCTTAGTGTGTCCATCTCTATCAATTCTAACAGGTTTTCATCAAGGCCTTAACCTTAACTTTACCATTAAACTTTTGTGATCTTGGGCACAATACTCATCACAAAATCCAGTGTTAGCACTAGCTAATTTCTAAGATATTCATGGCTCTATGACTATGTGCTAAAAAAAATAAATAATTGTAAGCAAAGTTGGTCAGTAACAATCTTTATCATGATAAATGGTATACTCATTTCCTAGAGCTGTTATAACTAAGTACAAAGAACTGGAAGGCTTAGGACAACATAAACGTATTGTCTTATGTCTGGATGTCAGAAGGTGAATCAAAGTGCCAACAGAGCCATGTTTCTTTTCCCCTGAAGATACTAGGGAAGGATCTATACTATACCTCTGATTAAGTTTCTAGTAGTCACAGGTGCTCCCTGACTTGTAGATGGTCCTTTCTTCATATCTTCACATCATATTCCCTCTGCATATGTCTATGTTCAAATTTCTCATTTTAATAAGGACACTAATCATACTGAATTAGAGCCCATCCAGATTACTTCACTTTAACATGATTACCTGTATAAAGACCCTACTTCCAAATAAGCTCACATTCTGAGAAGCTGAGGAGGGGGTTGGGGGTGACATAATTTAAATTATAACATATGTCATGCTGGTTAATCTCTGTTGCCCTGATCTTTTCCGTTCTATATCCCAGAGGCTGACTTATATGAAATTCACCAGCCAAGTTTCCTTTATTTTTAGCTTCTAGTTGGATTCTAAGAATAGGAGGTACCTGTAGGAGATCACATACTAATAAGAGAAAGTGGGGTATTTGTCCCCATGTGCCCCCCACCCCATCCAGGCGGCTGCTTTGGTATCAACTACATTCAGGCACCTAGGGTCCTGATTCCTGTCCACTTGCCCCTCTCCCATGTTTTCTGCTCTCATCAGGACAGATAATTCCATTCCCTCTCCTTGTCCCTTTTGGCATAAGACTATACTGACTTCCCACAGTCCCTGAGTGCATCACTCTCTTTTCTTAATTTAATCCTGTACTACTGTTCACTCCTGTAAACAGTCCCTTCATTAAACTCTCATCATCTCCATTAATATGCATCTGTTTCTCACCAAAACCCAGTATGATATAGAGATAAGCTAATTCTTCAGATGATCTAATGATTTGCTTATTATTATTTGCTTGAACATATATACATTTGTCACTCATTTGTTCTTTCTCTCTCACACATCTACACCTTCATCAGAAGCATGATGAAAGAGGTGGAAGATCATGGATCATGGAGGCTGACTGCTTGCTTGCACTCTTGACTCCACCACTTATGAGACCAAACTAAGCAAGTTTTTTAAATCACTCTGTGCACTAATAAAACAAGAACAAAAACAATGGTATACAGCATAAGCATATTATGTGAGATATGTGTCAAACTACTTATGTTAATTTTAATAACAATCAGTTAATAAATATAAAATTACCTGATTGCTGCAGTCTTATATGAGCATTAGGTAACAAAAACAATGGTATACAGCATAAGCATATTATGTGAGATATGTGTCAAACTAATTATGTTAATTTTAATAACAATCAGTTAATAAATATAAAATTACCTGATTGATGCAGTCTTATATGAGCATTAGGTACTGCTATTATTAATTTTCCTTCTTTAGTTTGCCCTTAATACATGATTTAAGTTAATGTAGCTGCAATGATTTTATGTGGATCCTTTCCTCCCAATAAAATGTATAGTAGAAATACATAAGAACACAGGCAAATGTTTAATTTTTACTATCCAAACAACTTATTGTTCAAAAGGTTAATAAGACCTGTCACTCCTGCTGTACCTGACCCCTATTTGATAGTACATTTTAAATCCATAGAAACTCTATTTACTTACAACTCATTTTTGATAACTTGGTTATCAGACAAGATTTTGATATTCATAAATCCTCACCTGGGCTACTCCTAGTTACATGTGAGATACCACACTCCTACCCACTAGCCCAAGCTTAGTCAAATTTTTAAAAGACAGTCATCTTGATGAAGCAGCACTTTGGTCAGTCGCCTCGGTAGGTACAGTCCTTATATACCCCAAGGAACCATGTTTGCATCCCAGGGACGGAAAACAACCAAGATGAACAGCTAAAATTAAATAAAGTATTTCCTCCTCTCTCTTCCTGCCTGCTTCCTTCATTCCTACCTACACTTTTCCTTCATAATAAATAATTTTTTTTAAAGTTACCTAACCTTTCTTCTGAAAGAGAAATGACCCTACATAGTTATTTTCACTTCAAAATGTGTATGCTTGTATGCTTGGTTTGATTTAAATGAGAGAAAAAGGGCAGTGGTTGGACTCAGACATCACTCAAAAAGGATATGAAAAGCATCAAATTTACTAACTTTTCATAAGGAAAGAACTTGGTAAAAGAAACCTTCATTGATCTTTGCAAATAAGCCTTCTTTCTTAGATTTTTAAAAATCACTCGATTAGCTTAGAAGAACATACCTCAGCTGCAATAACTACAAGAAACACAATGTGATTACTGTTCTCTATAAGATGGCTTTAAAACATATTTAAATGTATTATATTTGTGTATTTATATAACCACATATTTAATATTATATAACATATTTATATAACCACATATAATACCACATATAATACCATAGATATATCTAGATCCTAAGGAAGGTTCAACTTAGAAATGAGAGCACTGGCTATGTTGAGTAGTTAGCTATAGATTCATTATTATAAAATCATATTGACCGACTGCAGACTAATGACTAAGAGTCAAGAGTCCAGGAGTATAACCCTAAGGTGAGAGGACATAGTCTGAATCCTCACTCCAGTATTTATTAAGTGACCTTGGAAAGTTACCTAATCTCTTTGCACTGCATTTTCTCATTATAATAACATCTCTTTTCTCGCATGGCTATTGGGAAGATTAAATGAGGTAATATATAGAAAATATAAAATTTATACCATTCTTGGCATAGCATAAGTCCTCAAAATGTTTACTTCTAAAATTTCCAATTGTATATGCAGTCCAGAATTACATGTAATTCTATAAAAGATAGTATTTATTTTAAAGGGAATACTTTGTTGTAGTTACATGTTTTAGCTTTTTTTCTCCTATATATGAATGGCACTGCTCATACTAAGCACAATACAGGTGATTTTAGAGAATTAATTTTCAATGACAATTGATGTTTACATTGAAAACAACATGCTAGATCCTGAATTCATGTCTGAATATGTTTAGAATTACAGCGATGACAAGGTTAATTACTATTTAAAATATGACTGTCTATTACCTTGTGGAATTTGAGAAAAGGGCAAAACATTCCTACTATATGCAAAAATATTCCTGTTGACAATTTATTCATTGTTGCTTATGACCTCTAGTTTTCTTTCAAATCAAGCAATTAGATTTTAAGCAAATATTCGTGAAATGGAAGCAAAAATCACTTCCTCCAAATATTTAGAAATTCTTAAAGGTCTCCTAGAAGTAACACCTTCCAATTAATATTTATCCTCTTCCCTGCAGCATCAATGACTATGTTGCCTAAGGGAAGTCCATTGCAAGTTAAAGTATATGAGGTTAATAATAACAGGATTTGGACAGTTGAACAAATAAGTTGTATAATAAAAAAACTAACATCTCATCCAAGTGAAATATGCTAAGACAGTAAAAAAGTCAGGAGACAACCAATTGTAAAAATATTATAAAATAGGTAACAATTAGTCATTCTTTCTCACTCCAACTAGATCTGCTAACTGCCAAAGTTACTTTCTACTTACATCAGTATTACCTTGAGGGATCTATTGTTTTCCTATAAAAATCAGTCAAACTGCACAGTTTAACCAAGATATTTCTTTATATTAGTTTCTATGTATAAATAGTATATCTTTAAATAAAGCACACATCATTCACTGCTACCAAAATGGTATTAACTCTTGTTGTCCAAGAACTGAAATATGCTGGGATTCTTTCACAGAGAAACAATATCTGCATATTAATCTACCTATGGATATCACATGAGTATATCATATATCAGCCCAATATATTTACTCATTTATTATTATGCGTATAGGAGTGATGTCAAATCATACCCTCCATATCTGATGACTAGCTTCCTCCACTAACCATCAAGAAGCCTAAAATTTCAACATTAAAATAATTTTAGATCTCAAAGGCTCTTAGAGGACAGGGAAGTTTGAAAATAAAGAGACAGAAGATGTACCTATTCAGCTCTAAATTCTGACAGACGTTCAGAAGTTCAAGTCTCTGTCATTATTGACTAGAAGGAGGGAAAAAGGAGAAATAGAAGAATTTAAAGGTGACTAGGAAGTACCTGAATTTGACTCATGGGTAAGTGATAATGAGGATCCAATTATCTCAGCTGTACCACCCTATGCAATATCCATGAGTCTCAATGAAGCTAGTGAATACGTGAAGATGGCTCATTCAAATTGAGCTGAGCTCTGTGAAACCCAAGCCAGATTATCAAGACTAAGTATGTAAATATTCAGTAGTTCATAAACTATATCAATATTTTTATATTAATGTGGGAAAAATATAATGGATAGATTGAGTTATATAAAATATACAATTAAATTAATTTCACCTGTTTCTACTTTTTCAATGTATTAACTAAACAATTTCAAATTATATATATGTGTGTATGTGTATAAATACATATATATATTGTTCACATTGTATTTCTATTAGACCACCCTGATCGAGAGAATGAATACCAGATTCCAGCAAGAGCAGGATTCAGACAGGTTCTGTTAGAGCCTCACATTAGGGTGAAGTTTATAAAAAGGTGACCCAGCATGATTTCATAACTGTATAGTTCAAGAAACAAAGATCCCAACTGGTTAGGTGGCTTACCCAGGTCATCTGGTTAGTTAGAAACAAAACTTTAAACTCACCCATGCATATTATCTCTATTATTCTATCTCTTGAAATATAGATATATACATACATACACATATTTAACTATATATGTATATAGAGAGACTGAATTTATTTCAGCCCAATTCCACACTAATTTTCAAAGAGAGTGTCATCCATTCAAGCATATAATCTCTTAAAAACAGTCATACTAAAACATTTAGAAAGTTCGATGAATTTACTTCTCAACTCTTATACTATTTATTATCTGCCACTCTAGAGTGGTAACTCACCAAGCCATCATGGTGCTCTTTAGTGTAATATTCAGGGAAAATAAAAAACTACAAAGTTAAAAGTATGGTTATGATATATGATGTTATACCATATTTCAACATCTGGCATAATTTAAAGTCCTACTTAATCCAATGAAGCCTCAGACTCATTCAATCACTATGCTGCAGATCAGTCACAATTTCAGGATCACTAACTACCCAGCTAAAATGTTTGGCTTTAATTTCTTTAACACTCCAACCTACTCTAAATCTATTTACATTTCCCATGTAAGAAAAGGCACAATTATTTTTAAAGATATTTTCTTTCTAAGCTAATTTTCCATGTGAAATTGAACTATAAACTCATCACTTGAAACTGTACATGGTACTTAATTTTCTGAAATAGTTTTTAAGCTAATAACTGCCAAAAATCACAATAGTTATTTTCTTTGTACAGTTATTGCTCTAAAATGCAGAACTAAAAGTGAAAAAATATTTGTTTAGATGGCAAGTTCATTCCTATATATATTATGTATATATATATAATATACATATACACTGTATTTATTGTAACAGATAAAACTACTATTGGTATTCTAAAATTACATTACTGAGAAACACAGAAATAAAGAATACCATCTTCTACTTTTTAAATATCTGCTGGTATCTCAATGTAGCACACAGATAAAAGACAGATACAAATCTAGCTAAAGGAGTTAGGCAAGCATAGAATGAGTGTGTTTTCCGAAGATGAGTTTTCAGTTTTGATCTACATATTTTATTCTCTTTGCCTTGATGTTTGTGACCCCTCTTCACTAACTAAAGTTCGTGTGCTCAACTACTTCAAAGTTATTCCATTCGGGACTCCTATATGGCAGACTGTCCCCTGGATGCTATCACCTTCCAAAAGCAGCATTTAAAGCTGAGCTTCATTCAGCACACTCTTGAGAGCTTTCGAGTTTCCCCTACTCGTCACTGTCCCTTTTGAGCTTACTACAGAGTAGATGCTGTTCCTACTGTCATCTATTGTTAGTAAAGCATAATCCAACATAGTGCCGGAGAATCACTACTCCTTCAATGCTGGCAGAATGAATCACATTATCAGTGTTTATTTCAACATACTTCATAGTAAGAGTAATTTATAGGTGATGGTGAGGAAATTGCGTAAGTATCTGTGGTAAATTAATATTAATATTTTACAAAATGTTTATCACAAATAACATTATATAGGGCATTCAGTTTGGTAAAAAGCCCATATTTTAGTCAAAAGGATACTATTTTCTCTTAACTCTCAAAGTTCAATGAGAGATGGCACAAAATTCAAGGACAGTCTTCAATTTTTCACTAACAGTGAAAATACACCCCGCTATAAACAAATATATAATTTAAACACTGTAATGCTCATAGCAGGCTAAGCTTAGATACCTTGCTCAAGAATGACAAACCTACTTACCACTCTTTTCATACTATTTATGAACTATTTTCATTTGCCTCAGAATGTTTACACATGCCGTTTCTAAAATCCTCTTGCTTCTCTTATTAAGTGTATACCACCCCATCTTTAAAATCTAGGTTCAAATTGACATCTCTTTTTCTTTCAGCCCCTCTTCCTTCAGTAACTCATTAGCTTCAGTATCATTTCAGTGGTTGTTCACGTAGTTCTACAAACTCATCACATGACTGTGTCTTTACCTAATCTGTACTTCGATCATAGAATATACATGGCAAGAAAATATACCTGTCATTTCTGTTATGCCAACTGACCAACAGATAAATTAATTAAACCAGATAAATTAATTTAAAAATTAAAAAAACTCGATGTCATACTTTCTAATTTTCATGATATAAATACTCCCACCATGGCTAGTTTCAAGCTACCAAAATGAAGTTGTTGAATGCAGGGTTGAGAAAAATTGCACATACTGATTCTTGATCAATATAAGCCACTGAATCATGCTTGGCTAACTCCTGATTTGCTGAATATCAAACTTTCTATAAAATATGCTCATCTCACATTTTTGATGAGTTTCAAAAATGTCTATTTTGTTTCTTAACAGAAACAATTTAAGTTTCTTAACACAACACACACAGATCCAACAGAATATTAAGTTCCATGGAGAAGTGTCTTGCCTATCTATTTTCTTCATGGTTTTATCACAGTAGCTAGTCCTGTGCCAGGAGAAGGCACTTAGCAAATAATTACCAAAGGAATACATTGTTAATAATTTCACATATAACAAAACATCATAAAAGTATCTAGTAGATTCTATGACATGTCTCTTATCATAAAAAAATTCAAGCTACACAGATGGAAAATAATCATAGAAAAAGAACAGCCAAGTCAAATGATAATAAATTATGAGATATAATCCCTTCCATTTTATTAAAGAGGAAAACTCAGCCACAGAAGTTAATCAACAAGTTAACTGACACACAGTCTCTTCATGACAGAATGAGACCCACATCTCTAGGTTCAAATCTTCTTTGACTATCATGACTGCCCCCTGGGAATAGCCAATTTGAACTAATAACCTTTTACATAGTTGCTAACATTTTGAACAGGGATTTTTTCACTGGTTTTCAAAATTAATATACAATGCAAAACTACATTTTATAAACCATCTAATAAAAGAGAAGCCAAGCTAATTATATCAGTGATAAAAGAAAAATTGTAATTACAGAGAATATTTCTGTATGTATCAGATTATCTTTTTTTCAGTATAACATCAGAGAAGCTGAGATTAGTACAAATTCTATGTTCATATTATCCTTAAATATGAAATAATCAATGAACTTACTTATCTTGGTAACTATCCCCCATATTTGATCATTAATACAGAAGTCATATATAATTGGGCTTTATTTTTATCCCAGAAATTATTACAAAGATCTTCTCACAATTCAGAGGTATAAGATATAAACTGAAAAATAGCCAAGAATCTCTCAACATATTTCTAAGATATTAATAAATACATATATATATATAAATAATTGGGTTAACTAGAGAGAAGAAAAACCTTTAGACAATATTTGGTATTTTATCTATTTACCTTTTTTAATAAAACCTTATTCAAGATATGTTTACCTTGGAATTATAACCTCCTATACTAAATTTCTATGAATAGTTCAACTAGGCTGACAGCCCCTAAAGGTATTTCTATTATAAAACACATGGGTAAAGTAGAATTGAAATCTAAATAATTGATCAATAACAAAAGAATTACACTATTTTAACTTATTACCCATGATAACTTCATGAGAAATTATTTTTTCCATTTCACTATTTGTTATACTTTAAAAGCCACCACATAATAAATGTGCTAAAGAATCATACCTCCTTATAGATAACTAAAATCAAACCTTCCATTTCTAGAGCAAAAGTGAATATTCAAAGATAATTGGAGGAGGTTAAGTTCATTAGCCAATATTTCCTCCTAATACCTAAGGCAGTTTTCTGATTTTTTTTTACAGTATGATCTTATTACTGCCTAATTATCCATATTGCTTTCTTCCTTTATATTAAACTGAAACTCACTGAAGCACTTTAACCTTTCATTAAGAATCATTAAATACAGTCCCCTCCTTCACTAATAACTGGCCTCTTTATTAACTTATCCCCCACCCTTGATTTATTACAAATCTTTTTGCCAAGTTTGGATGCATTCTGTTAATACATTCTTTACCTTCTTTCAACTGAATTAACACACATTCACTGTTATCAAAGCTTTCCTATTATTTCTTCAAGTTCTTATTGCTCTTTAAAGATCTTCTTGTAGAAGAATGAAATTTTAATAAACTTGGAATATTTTAATGATTCTTACTTAACTGTATGGTGAAACCCATGTGAAACTTACTTTCACACTGAAATGTTTCTACTCTATTGTCATAATATTCTAAGGTAACTTTCCAGCAATCTAAATACACAAATCTTTGCAATGTAACTTATGATTTCTAAAAGCACAGAGAGCCATAATCATATCCATAGCCAAATCAAACTGAGTCAGCTTCTTCGTCAGCAATTTCAATAGCCATATAATTTTTAATAAAGTGAAACCTATACTTTGTATGCTTTCAGTAAATATTAATGTGACCTCTGAGTGTGAGTAAACCTGTCACTAGATTATACAAGGAGTAACCTTTCATAATATGGGTCACTGAGTCTTCTCATTAATGCAAACAAACAATTACAAAAAAAAATAAAAGTATTCCTGCTCCATTCTTGGAAAGAAAATGTTTTCCTGAGCTAAAAAACACTGATAAAAGTTTAGTGTCTGTTGCTTTAAGATCTTTCCCTTTCTTATCAGCCAAACACACAATTCCCAGCAACTGTCACCTCCACTCACCAAAAGCAGTGCCTTTTTTCATAAAAGAAAAAGAGAAATGGGAAGATAACTAATGACCTTGGATCAAATAAGGTTATGCTTAAGTTTAAAGATTTCTTCCACATTTCCAGAGCCTAAACTATGAAACAGAATGTGGAATCCAGCATCACTTTTTATAAGAATAAGTGGACAGTTTGACTACTGGGAAATGCAATGTAAATTAACAAAAGAGGTGGAGAGGACCAAACAAGGTTAGCCAGTAGAGTCTTAGAAACTCAACTCCGAGAATGAAGGAGTAAATGAAATGCAGATTTTCACAGCTTTCTTATTTTGAATAATTTTAAACAAAAAAGAATTTTCTCTCTTCCTGCCATATACAAGTACCTGACAACTTCTAACTTTTCAATAATTTTAACTGATGACATAATCTTTGAAAGTATAAAGCTAGGTAGTGAGTTAGCCATGAGCAGGGAAACAGGGGGGAGGGAAAAAGGCAGTCCTCCAATCAAAAGCAGCATACT
This sequence comes from Solenodon paradoxus, assembly GCA_004363575.1. Taxonomy (NCBI): domain Eukaryota; kingdom Metazoa; phylum Chordata; class Mammalia; order Eulipotyphla; family Solenodontidae; genus Solenodon; species Solenodon paradoxus. Next base: position 2,007,220 of record RJWH01000007.1, on the reverse strand, counting down.
GCAAAATGGCACCAATCTGGTCTTACAATCAGTTTAAAGGGGAACCACTAATGGACAAATCAAAACCCTTGTCCTGCTTCAGAATGCTCCTGAGCAGGGATAAGGACTACCAGATTCCTTAAAAACTTCAACCCAAAGCTCCAATTCCCCTATTGGAATATGCCGTGCCCTTATCCTAACTCTTAAAAGGTATACCCTCTTCAATAAATCTCACTTGCTTTTGCTTTACTGGCTGCACTACCTTCTTTCTTCCTGGAGCAGGTTAGGTCCAAGGAAATGTTCTCTCAGACTCATAAGAACCCTGAAGTGAGACCCCAAGGCCCCCATGCACCCCAGGACCCTCACGTTGACACATACTCATTTGATGCCTTTGACCAAAAAAACCTGGTATTCAAAGTCTCTTTATCTATTCTAAATTTCTATGTAAGGTACCAACATGGCTTCTATAAAAAAGTTTCATATCAGTTTTGACTCCAGTTTCAACAGTTTCTGATATTCTTAGGGATTCTTACATCCAGCTCCCTAACAATTCCATATTGATCCCTAAAACTATTTTCATGTAAATTTTAATGGAGGGGACCTCAGAGATTACCTAGTCTATAAGTCTTATCTTTGCAGATATTAAAACTGACTCAAAAAATATTTAAGAAAACCTGTCCAAGGTCAATCAGTCAGTTAATAATTAATAAGAGAAGAGGTATGATCTCCTAAAGCTTAGTCCTGTGTTTGTGCATGGGGAACTGGTAGGTAGAGGCTTACAAATTGGTTTCAAGTGAAAGAAAACAAAAATTAATTAGCCAAGCACCTAATAAAATTGATGTTTTTCAAATGCCTAAAAAGAATTCTTTGTAAAAGTTCATTTCCTTATACATTTTAAAGGTTTTATAAATGTATTTTAAAATTACTTAATAGGGTTTTCTATTCCCACTATAACAAAACAAATTTACAGTTTTCAAATAATGGCCACTTATCATCTCAGTTCCCCAGGATAGAAGTCTGTCAGTTTCAGCTGGACTCTCTTCTAAGGGTCTCAAAAGGACAAAATCAAGCTGTCAGCTAGTCTGGGCCCTTATGTGGAAAATGGGGGAGAATTCATTTACAGGTTCATTAGGCTCTTGACAAAATTCAATTCTGTATGGCTGAAAACTAATATCTTCATTTATTTATTTGCCTTTGGCCAGAGGTCATTCTTGGCTTCTTTTTTGAAAAGAAGGGAAAGAAAGAGGGAGTAAGGGAGGGAGGGAGACCTTTAGTTATTGATCTGTATATTTTGGCTTTTCATCCTAGCCCCTGGTCTCAAATCCAAGTCCTTGGGCTTTACATGGCCCACATGTCAGCATCTCAAACACCTGAGCCACCAGCATATCAGTCACTTGAGCCACCAGAGGGTGCCCCTTTCTTAATTTCTAGAGGCAGTACTTTCCTTGTTGACAGCCTGAATTTTCAGTGTTATGCATCAAATCCTTCTTGTGCTTTGAACTTCCCTGACTTCTGCTATATCTCCTTCAACTTCTACCTCTGCTTTTTAAGGACTCATGGGATCATGCCACCTGAGTAACTGCCCAATTTTAAGGTCAACTAAAGGTCAACTTTAATTACATCTGCAAACACCCTTTGGCAACTCAAGATGATATATTCATTTGCATTATATCTTACCTTATTCACTGTTCTGTTTATTAGAAATATGCTTGAGGAATGAAATTCTGCTAATGACATTTAGTATATATGTTATTGATGTAACCTTAAGGAAAGATGATGTTTTTGTTTTAATAGACCTTATTGTTCGAACTTAACAATTCTCATGAAGATACTAGTTTTCACTCCTCACATTTACAGATCCACTTTCAGGAGTGACTCTGATTAGCCCTGCTTGTTTCTGGTGCCTGCCTCTGTACTAATCACTAGACTACCTTCATAGGCATGTGACAAGCACAGTCACAAATGGGTCTGAGCTAAGAGGAGTCCCACTCTTGAGGTTTACTGCTCTGCAGCTGCCATCTTGAAATTCATAATACTTTAAATCTGTTTTTTATGTGAAGTACTGAAGGACAATGAGCACATGTTGGGGGTTGGCTTGTCTAAAAAAAGAGTATAGTTCTCTTTCATCTTTTCAATAATAGTTCCCATAAGTACAAAATTCTAGGCTGGGAATTTTTCTTGTCCTTTTACACTCTGAAGATGTCAGTCAGTTGATTCCTGTCTTCCATCAGTTGAAAAGTAAGCTATACTTTTGCTTCTTTGAAAGAGATAAGCCTTTTTTTCCTTTTAAGATTTTTTTGTTTTGTTTTGTTTTCAGTAGTTTAATTACCATGTGTCCTAACTATGCTTTTCTTTTTTTATTTTATTTATCCTATTAGGTTAGTTGTGGTTCTTGAATCTATAGATTGATGTCTTTAATGAGTTCTGGTAAATTCTTGACCTTTATTCAGATATCGCTCCCCCTCTCCACATTTTCTTTCTCCTCTTCTACTAGGATTCCAAACAGATGGAGGTCAGCCTTTTTCATTATGTCCTATTGAAGGGAGTGAACTGTTTTATGCATGCCTCTGCAACATATACAAGGCAGAAGTTTTCTCATGATATCAGAGCTAGAAGCACATAACAGCGAGCTTCTAATATCTAATTTTTAAATATTCAAATGTTCCCAGATAATAGCTAATGTTTGCAGCCCTCCCTCGCTTTGCAATATTCCTATTATCTCATTGTAACCCAGCCCTAAAAAATAAATCAAGGAGACAGGATCAGCATCACTGTCTCTAAAATGAGAGCAGTGTCCCACCTGGCCCCCACTTTCTAGATGTATGTTGTCTGTCTGCCTTTCTTTAGGCCCCTGCAGCCTCTCCTCTGGGACACTTTCGATCAGCCGCACGGGTCACAGCACCTATATAGCTCTCTCTCTCACACTATTCATTACATGTTCCATTTTTTTTATCCTTTATAATAGTCTAGATAAATTCTAACTGACCTATCACCCAGTTCACTAATGCTCTCCATATTTGCTATAATATATATAATATATACATAATATATATATTTGCTATAAACATATTTGCTATCTACTGAGCTCTTCATTTCAATTATACTAGCTTTTTTTGTGTGTAGAATTTTTTTGGATTCTGATTCTCTGCTAAAATTATCAATCTTTTCATCAATGTTTAGAATGTAACTATTATAACTATTTTATAGCCCATGTCTGATAATTCCAATAATGATCACTATGAGATAAATCATTTCTACTTTTTGGTTTTATCTTGGTCCTGTCTTCCATATGCATGGCAGTTGTTTTGGGTTTTGTTTTTTTTTAATGCCAGGTATTGTATACAAAACTTACCAAGAGACTCTATATGATATCTCTTGCTTCCAGCAGGGCACACAATTAAAGTAAAGGGAGAGTACCTTAAAATAAAACTGAATTTATCAGAGGGTACATTTGATTTTTTATAAGGTATGCTTTATTTCACGTTCTAACTCTTAGGTTGTAGCATATCAGGGATCCCAATTAAATATTTGGAGTGTTTCACCAGGGTTCTACCTCCACCTCTCTGGAATCTAATTTAGGATTCCCTAGCAGTATGAAACTGAAAAATAACTTGTGGTCAGCATCTCCCCATTTTACATAACACAGTAGGGCTTCTCAGGCTTATGGCCTATGCTCCTTACAAAGTGACAGCTATCCCAAGGAGAAAAGAGGTAATGAATACAGGGTTTGAAACAAACCAGTCTATCTTAGCCGGAAGTAGGAATCAGGTATGAATTGATCACAGTAGACTATCTTTACACATGTATCTATATCTTACTTGTTCCAAAAATATTTAAGATAGATTGACATACCTATGTATAGTTTATTTTTGTTACATTTCCTTATTAAAACCGAAGCTATTTACTTCTCTAGTTTTTTTCAGTATTTCTCTGTTACAGAAATATTACTTAAACTTATATTAAAAATATGTATTTGAGAGTTCCTTCCTTGTAAATGCTGTCTTGCACTTTAAAAAGAAATGTGCTCTCAAAGACTACATATTTTCACAGTAAAAAGAGTTCCAAACATACATCTCCTTATTTTATAGACTGCGGCCTGTAAAACTTTGGGTTTTGACAACTTCTAGTCATCTCTCTAAGGATATAAGATTTATGAAATAGGATGAACAGATTTATTAATAGTTCCTATAGTTACATTACCATAAAAATCTCAATAATTCAAAGTTGAAATTTATGATCACTGAAGCATTTCTTAGCTATAGTTTGTCTCTGAACTGAGAAAATGTTTTATTGAAAAATTAAATGTACAAAATTATGAAGGTATTTTATATAATTTAAGAAAGCAAATTGCAATTAAGGACTACCTTAAAGGCACCAACTTTCTATATGCCTATGAATAAATTTATAAATCAGCTCAATCTATATCAAATAATAGCTGCAATACATGTATTATCTCAATTTTTAAGCAGCATTTGTAGATATACTTATTCATGAATGCAAATTATTATAGGTAAGTGAAAGTGCCAAAACCTAAATCTCTCATTAAAATAAAATGTAACTAGGGATTTTACTCTCTAGTATTTTAATAGTCATTAAAAAAAAAAAAAACACTAGGCAGTTCATCTTGCTTATAGAGCCTTTCATTGAAAGTCACTGTTTTTCCAAATTTGTGTTCCTGAAATGTGTAATATTAAAAAAAAATTAAAAATAATATGTAAATATAAACAAAAAAAAAAAAAAAAAAAAAAAAGGAATGCATGTAGATAGAAATGATACACAAGCACATTCTCCCAACAACAAATAACTGGTTTTTAAATTTAATTATGGGTCATTATTCAGTGTCATTGCTCTGGGTATTTATTTCAAAACATGACTTCACTTTTTTTTTTTTTTTTTAGCAGATTCCAATTAATTTCTCTTGGTCAAGAGACCTTTAAAGAGTAACACACACTCATGACACAAAAGAACTAACACCTTTTATTGTTTTTTTTTAAAAAAAAAAACTCTATTTCATCTATTTTTCTGGTTGAAATCTTCACAACTCTTTGCTCACATTTACTGCTAGAGATGCAGCCATCACAGTGGCCATCTGTTGTAAAGTGGCAATTAGTTTAGCATATCACAAACCGTCTGTCAAAACTGTATGCACACTAAATGTTCATAATAAAGTATTATTACTATTAATGAAGAGGCTATATTTCAGGACCTGCTGTATCAGAAATTCATTATCAAAATGGTAATATGATTGATGTAGACATATTGGGGTCTATATGACTTCTTTGCCAAGAATGAGTGAGCATCTTCAAACAAACCATCACCCTATTATACAGAGGTATTGAAGTATGACAATTAAGAACATAGGACTTGATGTGAGGCACTTTCAAACCTTGGATCTACCATTTACTAGCTATACGTACTTGAACAAATTATTTATTCTATCTATATCTCAATGTTCTTATCTACAAAATAGGAATAACAACAGGATTTACTTCCTTAATTTTTAAAAACAGTAAGGACTAAATAAAAATGAATATGTATTTCTTAGCTCAGTGACTAGAAAATAATTTGTAGATTACATGTCTTTTCTCCATTATCTTTAGATCTGATCAACCCAACATTCTAACCACACAAATATTTTCCTATATTTGGTAGTCTGTCTTTGCTTCATAGTAACTACCTTAACATTTTTCTACCTCAGATTCAAGAACTCATATTATTTCAACTCAGACATGCTCCAGGAAAGTAGCAGTGCATAATGAAAAAATATTTCAACATAGCATTGTCTAACAGAAATCTAATATACATTATGTATAATTTTAAACTTGCCATATTAATAGATAAAAAGAAACAGATAAAATTAATTTAAATAATATATTTTATTTGGCTAAATATATCCAAAATAGTACCATTTTAACAAGTAGAAGTAGCCACATTTCGGGCAGTCAATAGTCATATGTACCTACTATATGAGACAGTACAAGTTTAGAATCAAAGAACCTGGATTCTAGCTCTGCTGTTTACTTGTTATTTACTTGATTAATCCACTTCAACATGTTAAAAATAGCTACCTCAGGGCATCATCATGCGAATTAAATAAAGACTACATACATAAAGCACTAAGTGAAATACCTGATCTACCTAAGTGCTAAATGAGAATTCTCTCACCCTTTCTACTCTAGAACTGAACACTTAACACCCAGGTATATCAGCCTCAGTTCTTTCCCTTCTACCTCTCTCCTTGCTTCAAGAAGGTATAAACTTAATTGGAGATATTTCTGGTAGCCATGAACACTATTAGTCATGACCCAAGCGTGTGGTTCCAAGAAACTAAAAAGACCTGCACCTGAAAGTTTCTTTCTCCTCTTGTCCTTGTCTACCTCCGCAGCTGGTAACACTGCTGGAGTTTTCTCAGCAACTGCCCTCAACAGAAATGCTTCTCCATATGAAGACAGACTTACCTCAAAAGTTAAAAAGTTGATATCGTTCTGTAAACTAATTGACTAGAGCTTCGAAAGTGTCAAAGGGAAAAAAAAGACAAAGAACAACTAAGGAACTGTCAGAAATTGGACTGGAAAGACATGAAAACAAAAATAAAATTCAATATCCTGAGCAGGATCTTGGTCTAGAAAAAAGACATTAGTGGGAAAATGTGAAATTTAAATAAGGTCTGCTGATTAGCTAATAGTATTGTATCAATGTCAATTTCTTGGTGTCTGTAATTGTACCAGAGTATGTATAATGTTAATATTAGAAGGGTATAATATGAGAAAGACCTGAGGATCTAGTGTACAACATAGTGACTATATTATATAATTTAAATTCGTTAAAAGAGAATTTAATTGTTCTCAACAATAACAGCAAAGGTAAAAAAATGTGAAGTAATGATATGTTAACTTATTGGAGGAATCCTTTCATAATGCAAATGTATATCAAATAATTATGTTGTATACCTTAAAATATCTTACAATTTTGTCAATTATACTTCCATAAGGCTGAAAATATTGGAGAGGTATATGAAAATGCTATACTTGTTTTTTTATAAATGTTAATCTAATATCATTTTAAAATAAAAATGTGATCACTTGAATCATGAAAGAACCTCTATCCCATTTGTTAATTGATACCTAATTGTGAAATATCTACTTACGTTAAACCTATAAAACTAAGGTCATCACATAGTTTAATGAAATGTTTATTCTAAAGTATAGAAAATCTACCTTAATCACCACTGTTAGTTTGTGAATTCACTAAGACAGTATGATGTCACTGATAACACTCAGTAATACTGAGAACTTGACAGAAAACAATGTTTTATGTGACCAATAATATTATCAAGTAACCATTCTGATTTATCATTAGTGAATAACAACCAATAATTAAACACTATGATCAACTTTTTACAGAGAGTTGAGGACAGGAAGCAATACAGAAGAGAGGTAAAGAAGCATATTCCAAAATACAATCCCTACACCAACCCAGATGTTTCTTGCTTTAGAAAACAGCCTGACTCAATAAGATCTAAAGAAGACCTCTTGCAATAGAAGAATCTATTCTGCTACAGTATTTCTTTTTGTAACATGAATTAGCACAAAAGCAACTGGTTAATAGAGAAATGATCTCAATATAAACTAGAAGCTGCATTAGTTCATCTGTGCTTTTTACCCCGATCATTAATGCTTTGTCTCATAGTAGCAACGTTAAGTACACGAACAATATTAAACCTGGAAGAACTGTTTCACACATTTAAACTTAGTGCAAGTTCTAATTACAAGGTTAACATCTTTGCTTTAAAAATATATTACAAATAAATAAGTAAATAAAACAAAGTAATTCAAAACAATGGGCATAATGCATATCTCTGATAGGCGTACATTTTGTACAAAGCCTGCAATTTTTTCTCTAGTTGCAACTTCTATTGATAAGGTCCCTCTGCCTTTATATACATAGATAGTCTCAATCTTTCCTTAAGTTGTCTTCCATCAAACTACATTGAACTATTTCTATTTTAAATAAAATCCTACATTTATTGCAGTGTTTATTTATTAGGAATGTCATATCTTTTAAAGTGTACTCATGTTTTTGTTGGAATTATTATTTTCATTAGTGCTCTGGTTACAAAGTTGTAAAACTCCTACTAATTTAAGTATGAATTTGCATACCTAAAGTTTTCCAGAAATGCATATATATTATTATTGTAGAAAATCTGTATTTTCATATATTCTTTTTATGTAAAAAAATTTTAATATCAATTCTCATATTTCCTTGTTTCCAAAGATTACTTACATATCAATTAAATATGTTATCATCAATTTATAAACAAAATGGCAAACTATATTTTACATTAAGCCTTAAACACAAAATTCTGCTATGCAGTTTGTATTTGTCACACATTTCTGAGATAGGACACTCTAATGTAATGACAATCACCATCTAAGTTAAAACCAAACTGATGCATTTTGAAAGAAAAGCAAATTTTCAATATTGTTTGATAAAAATTAAATGTGTATTTCAAACTTTAATCAAAACAACATCAAGCTCTTCAAATGAAGCAATCTATAAAATGTAAATAAATATAAGGTTATGTATCAAGGCATTATATTTGCTCATAAAACTAAAAAAAATTTCAAAATGTCTTTTGCAGTATAATACCACCTAAGGAAGAAATTTGTAATAAGACTTTTATTCTGTCTCAGAAAATTATTGCTTATTGATAATCTGTTGTTAAATAATTTATCAACCCCTAAAAATTATTTTATGCAAATGGCTCCGCCTAGGAACAAAGATTATGAAAGAAAATTTGCATTATTTGTACAAGACAGATACAGCAAATAATTCACTCATTAAAAATAGTTAATCGAAGGAACTATAATCTATTATATCAACCCCAATTGAATATGCTGTTTTTTAAACTAATTTAATAAGAAATACTAATCACTTTAACATTTACATAAAATAGTGTTCTTTTTTTCACAGAGTCCATAATGTGCTGAATTACTTTTATGGACCCATGCAACCCTTAATCTCAAGGAGTCTTTATTTTTCCCATTACCTATTCAAATGTACGTGCTTAGAGATAGTCTGCATGTTTCTCACGGGTAAAAAAAAAAATACTGTACTATTGTCTAACTTATAGTGTGACCTCTTCACTTGGGTGGGTATCCTCTCCATTACCGGCTAAGTGAGAATAAAACCTTGTGAAACCAAAGGCAAAAGAATAATGAGCATATGACAGGCTAACACAGCATAGAAAAGGTTGTTAAGGAAGTTGCAAAACTATACTCTGAATCGTAAAATAAAAGCATACTCCAAAGATTAAGTTAATATTTTAAAAGTACTCAAAACATGAGATACATTTAATCCCCATTCTTGGATGCCTGCCATACAAAACTCTACTCAAATTTATTTATTTCATTATTTACTAACCAGATTTGGTTAATATGCTTCTAAATAAATCCTAGTAGAGCATATTTGACAGAGATACATTCATGAAATATCTATTTCCACAACGCACCAGCCAACTGTAAGTATGAACAAGTAAATTTTTTTTAACCAAACAATTATAAATTATCAACCAACAAAAACAAACATTCCAATTCAAGAAGAAATATTAATTGGAAGTCTTTAGCAAAAGCAGAATTTTTACTATTGTTAAGATAAATGACAGTAACTGTTACTTAATTGCAACTTCAGTGTACTAACTGGCATAACAAGAAATCATATTAAAACATTTTCATAAATAGCTGAAACAAAAAGCAAGTTCTGCTATAATTTTCTGTGTAAATTTATTTTTAAAACAAAAAATCTGAAACCTGAACTCAATTCAAGCATGAACTAGGCCTACATATTATATCATTCCATCAATCATACACACTTTGACATTCTTTTTCAACATTAAGAAAGGAATAAAATTTTTGATCCTGACCAGTCATAATATTTTAACAGAGAAACAGTGCCACCTTTTGGTCCCAGACAAAAGCCTCTGGGTGATTAATCTCCCAAACTTCCTTTTTTCAGGTAAATTTCTCATATATATAAATGTCACTGCAGTTCATAATCATAATTTTCTAGAAATATTTCTCTGCTACACAAACTAATGAAATGTGAAAACATAAAAGCTGCTTCCAAATTGCAAATTTCAAAATAATATCAAATTCATATACTCTGGATCATTAATGTAATCATTTTAATCAACATTTCATCAAACATAATTTATTAAATCCAAGTATGTAAATCAAGTGATAAGTTTTAAATATAAAGTAAATCTTTGTTATGGCATTCTTATATTTCAAATTTTATTTTTTAAAATACAATATATTTAAGAATGGACTCAATAATTCACCATGGCAGAAACATTACCAGCAAAATCATCATAATTATAAATAATTTATACACAAATATAGTATTTTTCTGATTTACTTACACCAATGACACAATGTCACCACGTTGTACTTCAAAATTCCTCACTTTCCAGTGGTTCAAAAGTACCACATCAGATGAGTGGCTCCCCCCAGGATTCAAAGAAGGCTAAAATATAAGCAGAAAGAGACGTATACATTATTTTATTTTTCAATCTTCATGTGTCCTTCCACTTTATAGCTCTAGAGTAGTACAATAAAGCATTTCTAATATATTACCTTTCAGTAGAGTAACAGCAAATGATGGGTTTTCAAAAAGGCTCAGTGGGATTCTTCACAGGTGAACTACAGGTAAAATAAATTACCAATGCAGTACTTATATGAAAAGAAAATGTGTCAGATATTCAAATCTTTACTAAGGTTCAGTAAAGAGGCATAGAAATCTTTAAGAATTAAAAATACATGAGGAAAAAGTGAATGAAGCCTCTCAATAGAATACTCGAAGTCTATTCCCACTGTAGTATATATCATTGTTCCAAGTAGAGAAAAGAAGCAATAAACTCCAATCAATCCAAAAAACCACCCATATGAAGAAGTGAGGGGAAGAAAAGACACAGGTGACAGGACAATCAGAGAAAAATGTGGGTATTTCCTTTCTAAATCTCTTTTCTCAAGAAAGCATGCCTCCAGAATCCTGGACATAGTGCAAAAGATTTCATCCTAGGAATCACAGAGGTCTAGAAGTGCCTGCCCAGGGATTGATGGGTCAACAATAGAGAAATATTTTGTGTAAGAATTCAACAGAATTTCAGGAACCATCTAGGGACACAAATTTGATTGAGGGACCATGAAGCCAACATATTTTTCACTTGAACTTGGTGTAGACAGTCAATGGATAATAAGTCTGAGGCCAGAGGTGGGACTAATGGGGCAAAAGAATAAGAAAAACCAGGAGAGTTTTTTCACAATTGATTCTCCAGGTTCTCTGAGAATGTCTTGAGGGAAAACTGCAATTTCCTTAGTGAAATTTGTGAGAATGGTGTCATACAAGAACTGAAGCCATCCAATGTCCCCAAACTGTGGCAGCAAAAACAGCCATAACTCCAGCCGGTAGGGCTGGGATGAGGTTGCCAGCCAGCCAGTCTCTGAAACACTAGTGACATATTCCTTTTTGGAAGATGCCTGGATTTAAGCACAGATTTTCACAAAGCAGAGATGGACAAAGCTCCAGAAATTTTGTGTGAAGGCTATGCTCATGACCTTATTTTTGATTTCTCAGGTTTGGGGAGCCAAGAAATATTGGCTGTCCATGAAGATCTCAAACTCTCCCATAGCTTCTATCAACTCCTTTATTTCTCTTTAATTTTTAATTCCTTATTAACCATTTCACTTCACTATCTGACATTAAATTAAACATGATTAAATGATTAAATCTGTATCATTTCCTCTACACCATTTTCCCACTCAATCGGCTTAAAGTCTAAGTTATCTTTTTAATTCATATCTAACCAGTCACTAACTAAAGGGTTTTTCTTCTTATCTTTCATTTATTGCCCCATCTTTTCTCTTCATTCTACCATCATATTTCAAGCACCAATCACCATGCAACTCATTACACACTTTCACTAGTCTCTCACCTCTACCTTAGAAAAGAATAATTCCATTTCTTTCTAGCTATGTTCTTCAGTGAGATTGAGAAAGTCTCAGTTTCCTTACTAGCTAGTTATCATTAGAAACTATTACATAATTAATAATTAATAATAGTCTAGATTTAGCAAGAGTTTACCAGGCACACTGTTCTAATAATAAAAGCCAGATCTGAGTGGTTATCATATGCAAGACATTACTGTAAGAGTTTTACAAATGTTAACTTACTTGGTAATGTAATTTATTAAAGTACTTAGAACAGAAACCATAGTTAAGTTCTCAATAACTTCTGTGTTTTATTATTTATTCTGCTTACATTTCCATATGCAATAACTTCTACTGACATTACCCCATCACAATTTTAATTACAGGGAGGTTTGTATCATTTCTTCAGGTTCCTCTTCTGACTCTATTCCTAACTGAGAAGCAAAGTGAATACAGTGGGATAAATCCAAGGGTCTTTATTGTACCTTGATGCTAGAAAATGGAATTTTAGTCATCACTGAGTGAGGTTAAAACAATGGTTAGCATACATAGTGGCTCATTCTTTATTTCATATTTCTCATTCACAGTCCCTATATCTCCTTCTTCCTTTCCCATTTCATGTTTGAGCTCAATTTTTACAAGTCCTTTTTTTTCATTTCTTTGTATTTCACTTCTTATATAGCTGAGGCAGTAAAGGTGGCCTGGGGGAGACCATCTGAACCATAAAGAGAAAACACCTTATGTGTGTTCACTGGGTTCATTTCTTTTCCTTGTCATCAAACCAGTGAAGAACAGTTATTTTAATTATTTCTGACTCTTGGTCCATAATTTCTTTTATTAAGGTTGTGACCACAACCCAAAACAAGAAATTAATTTTACACTGCATCTAATACACACATGAATAAACACATTTGGACAAAATTTCACAAAACAATAATTTATTATATACAACCTGACATTTCTGTTCTCTCATACATTTTTTTATTCCATCTACAACATTATTAATTTCATATTCACAATATTGATTTTGCAACTTACTAATAAGTTGCAATCCACAGTGCTAAAAATCATAGCTTTAGAAGATTTTTCTTCAGCCCTTATCCTATGAAAGGTGCTTCTTTTCCTAAACTCTACTTTTAGCCCTTTATGTTTTTAAATTCCTTTCCCAAGAAATCTCAACAATATTCTCAACTGCAAATACCAGTCATATAGCAATGACTCCTTCTGTATGTGCAATTCATAGCATTTCATACTACAACCCTTAGTACATTATAATGCAATTTTTGTTTATCTTTCTACAACTAATCAGGAAGTGTTTTTTTATCCATTATTATAGCTCCTAATTAAACTCATACTCCAATTCCCAACTGCTTTTGCAGGATTCTAGCATATAATTCTAATTGGTTACTGGGCATTTCATCTGATCCAATCATTGTTCTGTTTAAAATCTTTGCTAGTCTCCCACACTAGCAACATGACTGTCTTCGTAACAAAAATCAAGACACACATGATCTCCAGAGCCCTATTAATTCCCACTTAGATAGTTCTTACAAATGAAACAAAACCACAAACAGTACTCTATACACAGGTAATTTACTCATACTTCCAAGGCAACATATAAGCAAATATTTATTTTCTATGTCTTGAAATATCTTCACTTAACCCTCATTATTATTTCATACAATATTTCTAACTGAAATGTTTCCCCCTCTCTCCATCTTCCTGCCATCTAACTTGTATAGGACTTCAAAATATTTGAATCCCATGATACAATCACAGGAATTCTTTCCTAACACCCCTTATGTCTCCTCCCAATTCTTATCCTCACTATCCACTAAATAATCAAAACTCCCAAGTTCTCATCACACCCTGTGATTATTTATAGCACAGCTTATTTAAATGTGTACTCAAATTATTAATCTGTCTCTCTCTCCAAGAGTCTATGAGCATGTTGAAAGCTGATGATACGTATATCTGTGTTGACACCTGGGCATATAGACAAGCTAAATTTTCTAGAGGAAAGAATTTTAAAAAATCAATTAATAAAATTCTCAAACACTCTTCAAATAAACATGCCCATAGATCATATTCCACCCCAAGCCCCAATTTACTCCTTAGTTAATAGAAGTATAATAGTTATACTCCTGTCCCCCAAACCTGAAGACTCTTGAATTTCTCACTCTCTTTGAGTTTCCCATCATCAGAGTTTCTTTTTGCACAGAACACCTTTTCCCTACTTGGAGAAATCTAATTATTTTTCAAAGCCCAGCTCAGATGGTAACTTCTCTGCTGAAACCTTAGAAAAACAAAAACAAAAAAACACCAACTTGCATTTGCCTTGTAGAAATTAGGAAATTATATTCTGCTGCTCTAAGGCTAGGACAAAAAATAATCCCCATAGACTCAAGTTGTGACATTTGAATTCATTGTTCCCTTACAGATTCATACATCCACAAACTTTCTAATGCTAATTGCTAGAATCAAAAGGTAATGCATTGTCAACAAAAGATGTAGGGGAAAAAAAATCCCAGAAGTAAGCATGGCTAATTTCAAATAGTGAAATATTAGAATCATCAGTCAACAACTAGAAGACCTTGTTTGCTTTTATAAAAGAAACAAAAGAGTTTTCTTTTACCTTTCCTCTTCTCCACAAAGTTAATCATTCCTCCATCTGTGCTCCCTTAGCAACTTAGGTAAATATCAGCGACAAAGCCTTTGTTATAGTTATCTGTCTATATATACGACACTATTACTCAACTTTAAGCTTCTTAACTGCAGAAACTATATCTTAACTATATTGTGTGCCCAGAACAATGGCTGAAAATAGTATTTCTATACTTTAAAGTTTAAAAAAATTAAAGGTCTTTAAACGTATATTTAAATGAGATGCTGCCTAAGAAACATACATCATCTAAAAATGTGTATGTCTCCTTCAATGAAACAGAGTCTGGATACATACAGTAAGAAAATTTTTGTGTCATGTCAAGTTAAGCAATTTAAGCATTAGGAGTAAGGTAGAATAGTATTTTATTATTGCATATAATTAAAAATGCTAATCACAACAGAATAAAATGTTCTTTATGATGCATTTTTTAATATGAATAACATTTATAAAGAAAACTTTCTTGAATTGGGAAACTCTTAGAGTATTATAAAAACCATAGTTCTCTGTTTTTCAATTAAAAAACTTATTAAGAAGAAAAAAATTTATTTCCTGTGTTTTCTAAAACAACTTTTGAATGGCAGTTTATACTTCAGATAGAGGAAGCAATCTCTTCAAATCAAAGAAGTTATATACATGAACTCTAAACTGAAAGTCATAAATTTTGGAACTTAATATAACCAGAAAGTCTAGATTTTCTTATCTATTTTAATAGTTTCAATCCTAGATTCCAAGAGACATCAAAATAATAACCAACTTAAAATTATAAATTTCTTTAATGTAAAAATACTCAAGGAATATTTAGTCCACAAGTTTCTACCTATATCTCAAAATACATGACAGCATTGGATATTCCTGCTAGTAGTAAAACTTTCCAGTGGTAAGGGGGAAAACTGATAATCACTGAGATTACTAATAAAGAACAAAGCAAGTCCAACAGCTGCTCTGCCCATCTTTTCAAGACTTGCATCCTCACAGTCTATTCCTCAGCTTCTACCATGGATCACAGGTTAAAAATGAAACAAGAGAAGTATTTTGGATAGCCCGAGCGAAACACAACTGTGTCCAGATCTTGGCTCCTTACTAGCCAGATTAC
The DNA here is from genome assembly GCA_004363575.1 of Solenodon paradoxus. Taxonomy (NCBI): domain Eukaryota; kingdom Metazoa; phylum Chordata; class Mammalia; order Eulipotyphla; family Solenodontidae; genus Solenodon; species Solenodon paradoxus. The sequence continues at coordinate 1,991,496 of RJWH01000007.1, read as the reverse complement.
TTTAAACAAATTATTTAACCTTTTTTAAGCCTCATTTCCACCTCTATAAAATGGTCTAGGCAATACCACCTGACTCATAAGGCTGCTACGAGAAGTAAAAGATAGGATCCAATGTGTTCCTAACACAAGGCATGACACAGAGTAAACAATTAACAAATAAGATATGAGGATAGCAAAAATGGAACAAAGGGACAAAATAAAATAGAACAGTGTTCTTTCCACAAAATACAAGGTAAGATTAACTCTGATGTGTTTTGGTTTTCATTTTTAATAGTAATCTGGAAGTATTCAGGCTTAATACTCTATCCCTCATTATAAATTATTGAAGGATTATTACCTCATTTCTTATAAATGAGTAAGGTCAGCATGTTTTTATTTTAGATTTCAATTGTTCTCTCTAGGAATTAATTTTTTAAAGAGCAACTTGCACAACTATTTAGTTACAAACATTTTCTAAAAAATATTGTATGTGTTATGTTTTAAACATTCATTTTTAAAATATGAATACATATATTAAAAAGATAAATAGTAAAAATCTAAAAATTCTTAGCTATGGTTGATGAGACTATGATTTTTCTTTTTCTTTCTGTTTTGGAAAGTTTTCTAAATTATAGCAATAAGCAGTTATTGTATGCTTTTCTCTGACCTAACTACTGCATGGTTCAACTTTAAGAAAGATAAGTCAGCAAATTTTAACAAGCGTTAATAGAGTATACTAAAGATGGAAAGAGCATATACCAAACTTGCTTTTGAAACAAGAACAACACAGAAGTTAGGTTTTAATGAAATTTATAATCAAAGACCATGTTGAAGGGTTTTTATTCATCCTACAAGCAAATATTATTGTCAAGGTATCCTAAATTCTCAGCTTGTGTCTAAGTTCTTATCATATAACAGTTTGGGAGGGATTTACATCTTGGTTTAGGAAAATAAAACTCCCCTAGAGAATTAAACAGAGACATGATAGATTTCTTACTATGTAATAAATATTTAGCCACAACCATCAATCAGCAAATGGTATTATTTAGGTTTTTATTTTTTAATAAATTTCCTATTCATATTTAATTAAAAAAAAGCTTACAAACCTACAGCTCACTACCTATTGCCTACCCCAAAAGCCAGGTTTTAACCTCATTTCTTTGGAAACAGTACTGTCAACGTTTTCAAGCAATAACAAGCATCACCTACACAGGCTATTGACAATCTACTATGTTTAAATATCAAAATCCGTGCTTTAAATTATGGTCTCCAGAAGCAGCCATGAGAAACCAACAGTAGCCCTTGTGCTTATTCTGAAGAACCATTATTTTAGAGAAATGATTAGAAGAGAAATAATTAAAAAAAGAAGAAACATATGGTACTTACTCATTTAAAACCTTTTAAGACTACAGAAATGCCTAGGAAGAATGAAGTACAGTTTAAATAATATAGTCTAATTATAAAATTATTATTAGATGCCACACTCATAAAAGAATATGGAGGAATTGGTCTAAAATACCATCTTCCCTTACTATTCAAGGATCTATATAATTTACATGGCTTTAGAGTTCTCGAATTTGTCTCACTAGATGTGCATAATAAAATGGACTATAATTATACTCAAGTCTACACATATTATAAGTTAAAAATGGAGCATCTCCCTTAGGCAAAGTATACTTATTACCTATACTATGGTCCCAGAAAACAAGCTCTACTGTGCAAACATCTAAGAAGACTCTGTTTACGGGATGAGTGATAATATTTCACTGGCCAAAGAGAGTCAAAGGGTATCTTAGTTTGGTCAAATCAAAAGTTAAAGTAGGAGGGGACTACATAAGACCTTGCAAACCAAGAGGCATGACTCATGGGGGTTGTGGAGAGATGGGGGATATTGATAATCCACCAAAGTCCTGCCCTCTGGACCTATGAATCATTTCTCTGTAACATGCAAAATATCTATAACCCTTTCCAAGAACCCAAAGTCTCCTTTGATATTTGCAAAAGGATCAATAGCTGTCACTTTATGATATGTGTCAGGTCAGAGTGTGGATGAGGACCCTGTATATAACTTGAATGCAGCTCATTTTGAATCAGAGATTTAAGAAGTAAAATATGTCTTCCAAATACCCAACATACAATGGAAGAACAAGGAAAGGATAACCATTGTTTTTTCAAAAAGAGAAAAAAAGGAATAGGCGACACAGAAGTCACTTATACAAGTGTATGCAAAACTAAAATCAGCAGCAGATGCTACCAGTGCCTCCTACCTTAGGGACAGAATGTTCTTTAATTAGGAGCCCTTTCTGTTCTCTGGAATGGCTTCCTATTTATTGTTCTCCCTGACTCTTTGCTCTGCCCTCTGGGTGTTTGGTCCTGAGATTGGTTCTTTTAAAAAGAACCCTTCCTGTTCTGAATAAGTTGGCGGCCCAGAGGGTTCTTTTCAAACTCACCATCCCTTTTGATATAAGTTAATTCAACTCCTTAGAATTTTGCATACTTTCAATTAATCTAATTTGGGTTCATTCCAATCCCCTTAAAACTATATTCATAACTCTTTATGAACTTAAGACTTTTCTCTACTTTGGAAGTGTCAGGCTGCCATGACACAAAATCCTTAAGATTCTTATCATCTCCTTTGTCAGTTGAGAGGATTTACTAAGACCTTAAATTTTTCTGAGCTCTTAACAAAATCTTTCAATCTTTTACCTTAGACCACTTCTTACATTGAGAATCTTTTGCCTTCTAGATATTGGAAATGAGAAACTTTTATTTTCCAGTACAAAAAGCCCTGAATATCTTGTATTTCCTCTAATTTTTAAGTTCATTTCTTTCTTACCAAACTTTATTTAAAGCTATAAAAAGCCAACAGACAATTTCAATATTCTGCCTAAAAATCTCTTTAGTCAGAGCCATAAATTCACTAGGCACATCTTCTAGATGACAAGTTCCTGCAAGTGATAGTTTACATTGTTTCCTTATCATAAAACATGGGTCACCATTACTTGAGTGTCCAATAATAGTTTCTTCACCATCTTTTCAGCATCTATTAACAGCTTTCTGTCATTTGTACAGTCTCTCCCAACAATCTCCTCACCATTTTTCAAGCCCATAACTACCATCTAGTCCTAAACCACTGCCACATATTTTAGGATTGTATTATACCAGCACCTTACTAATGATACCAATTTTTGCTTCATAATAAACCGACACTCCAAAGCTATGTGTCATATAAGGATCACCATTTGCTCATGATCCTGCAATTTGAACCATACTTAGCTAAGCAGATCCTCTGCGTGTCTCTCCTAAGGTCACTTACGTGGCTGCAAGCATCTAGGATGCAAATGAGACTGGAAAGTCCAAGATGACCTTACTCACATTTCAAGCATTGGACTAGGGCTTATTGATCCAGGATGTTTCATTTGTCTTCCAACGTCTCCTTCAGCAGGATAGCTTGAGTTTCTTGCCTATTTCAGCTCACAAGTATTTACCCAAGCTTCTACTTGAATAACATTTGCTGATGTCCCATGGTCTAATGCATGTCACATGGTCAAAGTAGATATAGGAGGAAACCATGCAAATCAGTGAGGGAAGTGTGATTCATTAGGAGCTATTATTATACAAATCTGTAAGTTTCCTTGATTACGTGAATAGGCAATTGATTCAGCTAACACTCATCGGCTTCATGATGTTCCTTTTTACAAATACAGAAATATAGAAATAAAATATACTTTATATGGCAAAAAAGAAAAAAGGAAGGAAAGAAGAAACAAAGGAAGGAAGGAAGGAGACTAATTAGCTAACTAACCAAAAAAAAAAAAAAGAAAACTAAACCAAAAAAGAAAAAGAAACTAAAGATAACTAAGTACTCCTAAGGACATATGAGAGTTACAAAGTGCAGAACAATTTAAAAAATGTAGAAATTAATAAAATGAAAACTAGAAAGAAAACAGTTTTAAAAAATAAAAACAAAATTTATATACTGAAAAAAATTAAATGACAAATATAAATTAATATAACCACTGGTATAAGAAATTAGAAACAATAAAATAATCTAAAATTAGAACAAATGTATGATGAATAATTTCATAGAAAATAGAATGGGGAAAAATATTTTGTAAAGGTACTGAGAGTAAGAATTCAAAAGTTTAGCAAGTCAAGGCAACAGGATTTATCAAAGAAAAACAGTTCCCATGTCTTTCAAACCCTCAAACAATTTTCCTCACCCAAGAGATGGGACTCCCTAGAAAGAAACAATTCTAAAATGAGTATTTACAGAGCTTGTCGCAACGTAAATTTCAAGATCCTAGAAAATGTTTGCAATTTCACAGATCTGGAACAGGGCTCAGGAATCCCATAAAAAAGCACCCCAGTTGGTGTGAATAAGAGAGGCCTGAAGACCACACTAACTGCAAAAGGGTTTTCTCAAATACAAGGCCTCCTAATCCTTACTAATGAATTTATTGCTTGAAACCCTTAACAACAAGTCCACATTTAAAATTTCAGAATCAAAAGCTAAAATGCGCCACTCCTTTAGTTATAAAATATTTGCAGCTTCACCCTTTCAAACCTCCCTCTAGCAATAAAGCAGCGTTTTTCAAATTACAGGTCATGACCAATGAGTGAGTCATAGAATCAATTTAATGGGTTGTGACCAGAATAGAAAATATCAGAGGCCACTGCACATAATGATTGCAATTACAGCTTAATTGTTACATGAAACTTTGCTTCACTTGTGTGTATGTGTGTACAATGCAAAACTACACTGCCTAATATGAGTCACAGGCAAAAAGTTTTGAAATCTCTGCCCTAAAGACTACGATGGATTCATTAAGAAGCTAAGAAGTTTTCAGGTGAATAGTGCAGAAACCCCTCAAAGTCAAAGAAAAAAATGTTAATGATGATCATTTCATTTTATCATATGTCATATGTTTTAATTACTCAGGTAATTTAATTCTTCAAAGATCAAATTTAATGTGCATTTATTCAGCATTCCTCTCAATAGGAAGGTGAGAGAAATATGATCCTTTCTTTTAGAAACTTACAAAGTACACTTATTTTAACCCATGAACTACAGAAGGATTAGAGGAAAATATATAAGTATAATCATGAATTGAACTTACAGTGCTATAGGATTTCAAATAAGTAAATGATGGAAGTAAGGAAAGGAATTGAGGTTAGCCTTAAAAATAGCATAAGAACAAGCAGAGAATGTTAATGAGTATTGTTATACAGTCAAAGTAGGCTAACTGCCTATAAAAATAACCCCAAAATACTGGTGCATAACACAATAGTATGTGAATTTACTGCACACAGTCATTTGGAAACCCAGATTCTTTCTTTCTTGCAGCTCCATCATCTCCTATAACCTTAGAATGCTCAACTGAATCCTCTACATTTAGCCAACAAAGAAGCGAACAGAGATATGAAGAAGGTTTCTGTGCACCAGGCCTGAAAATGACACCTTACTTTCACCCATTTTCCACTGGACATAATTCAGGCATATTTAAAGACTAAGAGAGGGAAAAATATGGGCTACAAATAAAATGGAGTAATTTCCACTTATTGCTAGTCTTCTCACAACTAAAGCACCCCAGTTTACAAGGAACAAATAAAGGGAGATTCTGAAAGATGAAACAAAGACAGACTGATGGCTAAGACATTATAACTTGAAAAATGACGTGCTAGCAAGTTCCCTTGGTTTTCTTTTGCCTCCCTTTTATATCGTAAAAGGGGTGCTGAAGAAACCACCAACCCAGAATCACCAACATGCAGGACAAAAACAGACTGAAGAAAGAAAAGAAAAAAAAATGTCTAATTTCTCTAGCCAAAAGACCAGGAAGAGAATAGCCTGGTGCAACAGAAAACATTTTTGATAATACCCAAACTAGTCCAGTCAAATTCCAAAGAAAAAATTGCCCAACACCATGGTGTCAGTGGCGCAAAGCAGAAAGCTTGTCTTCTAGCCCCACAGGTCATGGTGAGAGTGGGCACATTATTTTCACTTTCTGACCAGGCAACAAAGAGGTAGAATGAGAGTGCAGGCTGTGCTAATCAGTCCACTTTTCCCCACCAGGTAAACAATTTTTCTAAAAATTAAATATGAATGTGCTATGCCACTTAGCAATTCTACTCTTAGATGTCTGCTAAAGAGAAATGAAAACATGTATACAACCTATACATGAACGTCCAGAGTGGCATTATTCACAATAATAAAAATATGGAACCAAACAAAATGTTCAAATGATGAAGACAGAAACAAAATACGGTATATCTATCCAATAGGATACTATTCAGCAATAAAAAGGAACGGACTAATGATGAACAGTATGATCTAAATAAAATTAAAAGCACATTATGGTAGTAAAAGAAGGCATACACAAAAGATAACATACTGCATGGTTCTATTTACAGGTAACATTCAGAAGGAGCAAATTTATAAAGCAATTCAGCGGTTTCCTAAAACAAAGGTAGGCGTGAGAATTAACTTTTAATCAGCATGAATAATTTATTGGGGTGATGGAAATTTCCTAAAATATGATTATACAAGTCCATACAATTATTTAAAAATCATTAAATCACTTACAATGGGTAAATTGGATGATATACAAATTATTCCTCAATAAATCTAACTTTAAAAATTAAACAGACTCATATAATGAACTACATGTTACACATCAACTAGATTTAATAATTATGAACTCATGGTCAATATATAATCTATAACCCACTCCACTTCTCCTCTTCCCATATTTAAAGCAAATCTCAGTTATTAATTATTTCATTACAAATTTTCTAGGATTGATAAAATTGGAGATAAGAACTTTTTAACCTACCTATAACTCTACTGGATGAATTGATAGATCAATAGATAGAAACATAGATGCATGGATGATAGATATAGACAGTTGTTACTGTTATACAGACAGTAAGGGTTTTTTAACTTACCCACAATACCTTAAAATGTATGTTAAAGTACAAGTCATAAAATTAGCAGTTTTCCTGAACATTTTAAATAATCTTTCATTGTTTCCCATGTTTTCTGTTCCCTTTTATTTTTTTTAAATTCATAACATTTAATAGCTGATAGTTCTAATATCTAAAATCTTTAAGATGTGATTTTCCTGAGTGTTTTTACTGACTCTGCTTGCTTCCTTAAGTGACATTTTTACTGTGAGATCATGTTCATCAAACTTTGCATATGCTCAAGAGGATAGCTTCTACAAGTACCTGAGGTTGTTCTAAACCCAGGTCCACTGTAAATTTGATATATCAGTTTAGAATTTTTCAATTACGGCGAATGTGAATTCAACTTCATTTCCCACATCAGGGCTTCTCTCCTCTACTCCAAGCATAGGCTAGACACGTAATTTCTTTTTTTTAAAGAACAGATTTTTGGTTAGTTTATGCATTCCCTAGAGATGCATCACTTTCATGATCCAAACTTTATTCAGAACTTCTGTTCTAACTCTCTCCCTTGTATGAGTCCAGGAATTTGTCTTCTGATCATTAAAACACAAAACTCTAAATTATCAGTCATTGACAAATGTCCACCGGACAGTTGCTGGCTTTAATACATATTTACTGTTCTGAAAATGTATTCCCCCCACGCTTTTTTGTGGTCTCAGAGTATTTCCCTTACTTCCATGCAAGGTCAATATTAATTTTTAAATTTTTTAATGTTTTATGTATGCCTTTTTATGAGTTTTGCACTGGAAATATTTTCTATATATATATGATCATATTTCCAGAACCTAAAGTCTAATTCATTCTTATGAAGTCTATAATCTTCCACTAAGAATAGGGTATCTTCCATCAACTTGAGCTTCCAAGCTTAAAATCTTTCATCTCCAACTGTAATATAAACTTAATTTCTCTAACTTCCAAATGAACTAGAGAAACATCTAAAAATTAAATTACTTGCTAATTACATAATTCTATAAACCAAAATAAAATTAGCAAAATATCTCTGCAAGCAGGAACATTATTAGGAAGCATGATGATCTAAATGATAACGCATAACTCATATTAGCTATTATTTAGTGAAACAGAAAGCATTACCAGCCAGTTGTAAAACAGTGACTGTGTGAACTTTGGTAAATTGTTTCAAATCTCTGCTCTCGGTTGTTTGAAATTTGAAGTTTAGGACATGAGTCATTATCCCTTAATATACCTAAGGTTCTATATATCTGAACCTGAGTAAAGTATTAAATTTAAAAATCTATAAAAGAATAGCATCAATGAACAAATTAAGAAGCAGTGTGACTCAAAAGAGTATATGGAAGTATTAAGTTTTAAATGGGTGAGATGTATGCGACCTACAGTTAAAGAGTTCAATAATATATTTGTGTGTATGTGTGTGTGGTGTGTACTCACTTATATACAGATAACAGGGACATAAATTTTACATACATATATGTATATAAAATACATAAATATATAGATTTATGGCTATATTTATGTTTATATATGTGTCTATATACGCATGTACACATATATAAAGAGAGACAGACAGACAGAAGGAAGGTGAAAAGAAAAAGAAGAGAAAATAAATATGGCGAAATAATGACAACTGGTCAATCAGTAGAGAATACCTGGGGGTTCACTATACCACCCTCACAGCTTTCCTTTAAGTCTAAAAATACTTCAACATTAAAACAGAGGGAGTGCTATGAAGTCAATCTTTAAATAACAGATTTAACGTTGGCTATATAAAACAGAAGTATATAGCTATTTTATCATGGGAAGGGAAGAAAATCCATGAAGGAACATTATAAAGTTATCACTCATCAACTATTTCAGTATCACATATGTTTGTTGCTATAAATACAAACTGATGTATTTGAGTTATATACTAATGACACGTTGCAAATTACATAAAAATGTATACGATCCTAAGTGGTAGAAACTTCAGGTGAGATTTTTGAGCCAAATGTAATTTGGGAAGAAAGCTCACATGTAAGCCAATAAAGCATTCCAGCATTAACTTCTGGCTTTGCCCAAAGTCAGCTCTAGCTGACCCAGTGGAAATGTGTGCCCACTGGTTCCCAGTAACTTGGAAGTGCAAATTCAGCAGCCAACATAAAGCCCTGAACTCTTATCTTAAATACTGGAGCATAAATCATAATATGTTTTCCTTAGAGTCTATTCATATCCAGCTCCTTCGAATGTCAAAATAATAGTCACGACCAACAACATCTGCTGAATATTAGGTCCACTATGGGTTTAAAATTTTTTTTAATAAAATAAGTGTGACAGGAAGAAAGAAGGGGGTACTGAGAGAGCCTCTTCACTTGCTTTTTTGACAGAACTTTTAAACTTAAACTCAGCAGGAAACAAGATAATGGCAGCAAAGAACCAGGTAGGAGTCTAAGAGTTTTATTACAAACCAGTTCTTCAGGATCTTATGCAAGTAGCTAAAAGTGAAGACACATTTTGAACCAATGAATGTGTGTGATTGATGAATCAAAATCACAATAATGACTAAACTCTATTTTCTCTCACATTCTCTAATTTTCTAATACATTTTGCATAGATTTGTCTCTGAAATCTGAGCCAGAGAGATAGTAATGTATAGTAATTTAGCTATGCAAAATGGAAAGTATAGTATACTATATAAAAACTACGTAACAATTCCAACAAAAAAAGGATGATAACACTTAAAATCATTTCTGCTGCTTACTTCTTAAAATCTTAAAATCTCAATTCTAAATATAGGCACATACCTTTTATAAGAACCAGTGACACTGCTGCATTCTTGCTCAAGTAAAATCTAAAACTTTGGTGTGAGGTCATTAAACTATTCCTAGGGCACCCTTTTACTCTAAAAGCCTCTGTAGGCAATTGAACTTCTAATCTGAATAATTGCATTCCACTAACATGAATTCCCTCTGTAGTTTCAACTGTATGCAATATCAGTCTTCATTTCCTGAGTTAAATTAATGTTGAGTAATGCGGGGCTTCCTTTAAAAAAAAATGCATCTACTTTCATAGTAACCTTTCAGCAACTAGTAGAAGTGATTCATGTGTACTACAGGGGAATAGGTCAGTATGAATAATCATTAGCCAACAATTTCTGCCAGCTTTCATTGTGCATTGGAAAATGCATATCTCATCCAATAAAATGAATATACTTATGCAAATTTATAAAAAAATCAAATGTTTCAAGAACTGAAACGTATTTTTGATTGAAGTATATTATTCTATCATTAAAAACCTTAATTTAGGATTTACCTTCAACTAGTTAAGACAATCATATTTGACCATTTCTATTCTTCTAGTCAGATATCTAATTAACTTTAAATTAATATTGGAAAACCTAACCTAAAGAAAGAACCACTGAGTAGTGTTTAAAAGAACAATTCATTAAGAGGAAATTCTGAAAATGAAAATAATAATTCCAAACCAACAGAATTTTTGAAACACCTGAACACAGCTCTTACATAAAATGTGTTACTCAAACTAAATTTCCAATGTTGCTATAACAGTATTTATTCAATAAACTCCCAAGGACTAGAACTGTATGTCCCTCTAATGAGAATCAATCTTTCAGTCTTTGAATTTTCTTAAATAACATGTCTAAAAGTTGCAGAGTGACCTTTAAGAAAATACACTCTAAAGCAATATCCAATTGGCCCTGGGCTATTTCAAACCTAAAGATATATAAAGTGGATCAATCCATCCCAGAATTCAATGACTCAGAATTTCAATCTATTCCAATTTTGTCAGTCTTGAGCTACAAAGACTGGGGTCCTGTTAGAATCGGATTCTTGGATTACCTATGAAATGAACTATGGTGTGAAATTAACCACAGAGTCATAGTGGCTGTAGCTACACTTACCTATTCATAATTCTTCCTTCCCTTCCCACCGTGCCATGACTTTTCTGTGGGTGAAATAATGCTTCCCAATCTCACTGACTTTGGGTTTTGCCATGAGATTTATTTGGACCATTGGAATGTACAGGTAAGAGTGAAGTACTTAACTGAGGCTTTAAAAGTTTTAAATGTTTTCACTAAACCTCTTAGGTCATACTATAACCTAAGAATACTATGAGAAGAATATACCTCAGGTAGCTAAGTCTCCTTCAATCTACACCTCACAATGAGAGATACAAAAATCCAACTGAACCAAACCTGTAGTCTAGAATCACTCTAATCAATCCAAAGACTGAAAAAAAGAAATAAAGCTCTCTATGTAGGCCATGGAAATTTTGGAGTTGTTTGTTGCCATAGTAAAAGTTAATACAGCAACCAACAATAAAAGTGTTCAAGGTATTTTCTGGTACCACTTTGTTCCAAATTGAAATATCCAAGTCCATCTCCAAAATAACATGCTAAAACAACTTTTCATTATTGATGTACAAAGCACTGGCTGTGAGACAGCTTAATGTCTTCCATATTAATATCATCTGAAGATGTATCCATTGTCCAGGATTAATAATTCTTGAACCTTCTCTACTAAAGAAAAAGTACTTTGAGGACAAAATCTGTTCTGATTCACCTCCTAGTATAGTAACTGAAACAGTGCTTCACACTTACTAGCCATTAAATTACTCCCTACTCCAATTCAGCTACCAATATTTTTCATTATTTTCCATATTCCAAATGACATCCTGAGTCACAAAATATATATTTGAAATGACAGAAATGACCAATATGATCTTTCTGCCTAAATACAAAGAACTAAGATACTATTAAATGAATTATAGTCACAAAAACTACATCATTATGAATTCCTTCAAAATGACACACAGATTCCTTCCATTGGTGTTGAGATGCAGAATGAATAGTTTGATGGCATACACACAAACCTGCAGCAGAGATGTGACAAGATTCAAGGGTACCATCCCAAGGGAGATCCCACAACCCTTAACTGGAGCACTTTTCTGTCCTGAGTCTCATTATCACAAATTCCTTATGCCACTGTCTTCTGCTCACTGACCCAAGTCTCAAATTTTCTCCAACATTCTGTATAATTCAACTAATCTATGCTATTTTCTTTTCTCTATTTTTTTTCTTTCTTGACTCTTGCTTTTTGTCTTTCTTTCATATTTTTTTTCCCTCTTCTTGCATACTGTAAGCCTTGGTACAAGAAGATATCACCACATAAACATCCTGGTAGAGTAGAAGTTTGGCCAGCACCTCTAGTCAGCATGGTCCACAACATCCCAAGAATACATGATTCATGTCCCAGGGCTGGGGGGGAACAACCAAGATGCACAACTAAATAAAAATAAATTTAAAATGCTTCTTTCCCCTCTCTCATCCTGCCTGCCCTATACTTGCCTTCATTCCTGCCTGCATCTTTCTTTTCAAAGAAGCAAAAAGAAGAAGACATCATCACACATCCGGAGAGCAACTTCCCTTCACAACAAATCAACTACTATAAACTAGATAATAATTTTCAGTTCTCAAAGTCAATAAAAGCAATTATGCTCCTTGTGGGATGCTCAGGGACTTCCAGAGAGCTCCAAAAACCTTGCCAGTGTTTCAATACTTACATCATTAGAGATATTTAAAGACAAGAATTATTTTCAATTTTTTTTGACAAAATTTCTGCTGAACTCCATAATATAAACATGTTCTGTTTATCAAAGGTGTATAGTAGCAAAGATATCTTTAAATATGCTGAACAAATCATCATATCTCATTTTTTCAATTTCTGCTACTAGATAATTTTAAGTATGATCTAGTTGCATGGAATGAAATTATAAATTACCTGTGATACTTAGAAGTAGTCTCAAGTTCCTTAAATATAGGCTCAACTGAAACAAACATATTTTTCCTTTCCTTCTTTATTCAGAAAATAGCACTTTATTCTCTCCACCAAATATGACCTCTACTTATCTCTGAAAACCCATGGACAGTGTGGTTCAAATATATGCTGTCATAATCTTCCTCAGCCACAGGCTAGGAGTATCACCTGCCTGAAGGGGGATCAATCATGGTATCTAGACTGATAGTAAAATATGATCTACATTTGTATAAAGAAGAACATGTGACCCAAGGAAAATCAATCACAATCCTTGTGCCATATTTTTCAAACTGAAATTAAGACAAAATGAAGACTCTATCTCAGACAGTGATGAAAATTGGGCATCTTAAAGCATGAGAGCTGCCAGCAAGCATGTGCCCAGCATTGTTGAGAAAACTGTTGTAAGAGAACTAAGCCAAGATTTAGATAGAAGCAGACGTCAGAACAGAGAGAAGACAGAGCACTGTGGCAGCATTCAAGCCCTGGTTCAGTTGTCCCTGACTATTGCCATACTCCCATCTTCTGCCTGAGTGCATAATAAGCCTTCCAATACATATCCCAGTATGTCTATGTCAATTCAAGCTGTTTTTCTGTAACCAGTAGCAGAAAAAATTTTACACAATATACCAAATTCCAGGGTACCAAATTTTATCTCTTGTGGTAGGCCCAGGAATACTGTCAGAAATTTCAGTGTATCTGCAGCACACTTCACAATTTGAAGGAGCACACAGGAGACCAACGGCAGTCTTCCTCCCCATACAGGGAACAAAGAGAAGCAAGCTGGCCCCCACCATCCAACAAAGCTACAGTCTCTACCCACAGAAGAGCACAGAGTACCTACTTGGGAACTCCCCATACCCTACACTGGAGAGGTGAGGTGAGTATCATCCCCTAGGTATTGACAGAGCTGATGGAGAGACAGGGGGCGGGGGGGTCTTTTGAAGTTGTACCTTGACTTGGGAGTTGCAGAGGAGGAGAGCCCAATTCCCATATTCACAAGACACTTCAATCTCTGTGCTTAGTAGAACATAAGAAACCTGCCTGAGATAATACCAGCACTAAAGAGTAGTGAAAAATGAATCCCACCTCCCCAGACTAGAAACTGTTTGCTTGCCTCAGAGCTTGACAGAGATTACAGGGTCTGCTTGCAAACTTGGTCCTTGGATGAGGGAACTTCCTATCAGGAGCCTTCAAGAAAAGAAATGCACCCCTAACCCCACAGAAGTCAGTGGACACCACTAGATAACATTACTGGCTCACCGCAAGAGAACAATCTAAAGAGGGGAACAGGTCCTGTCCCCCACTCAATCAAGTGCTTAGTACTAGTCACACCATGACCCCAAATCATCATTCAATAAGAAACAAAGTAAAAGAAAAAGAAAGTCATAATGCTAAATCTAAGGCAGAGAGGAAAGCCATGCCAAAATCAAAGTCACCCAACACAACGTGAATGCTCCAAAGAGAGAAAGATTCCAGGACATCTCCAGAGAAGAACTCCATTGACACTGAATGGGACAACCTAACAGATAAAGAGTTCAAAATAATAGCTATTAAGAAAGCTGAATGAGGTGCTAGAGGAACACACAACTACCCAAAGGCAATTGGAAGACCTAAAAAATAGGTGACAAATCAAAGGGAATACTTCACCAAGGTGACTGAGGCCATGAAAAAAGCCCTAGAAGAATACTAGAGAAGAAAAGACACAGTCAAGGAATTGAAGATAAAAATGAAAAGCTCCATTAACAGGCTCAATCTTACAGAGAAATGAATCATAGAAACTGAAGACAAGATCACAGGGCAACACACACAAAAAGAGGAGAGAAAAAGAAAGACTGAAGCAAAATGAAGAAATCCTAAGAGAAATGAGAAATATTAGATACCATGAGAAGAATAAACACAAGGACCATTGGTATCCCAGAAGGAGAGGAGAGGGGAAAAAGGGACAGAAAACTTACTCAAAGAGTTAAAAGCAGAGAACTTCCCACATCTCTCACAAAAAGTAATCAAGCAGTTACAAGAAACAGTTGGAACACCAAATCTTCTAAATACAAAAAGACCTACCCCAGACACATCATAGTAAAACAAGCAAAAGCCAATGACAAAGAAAAGCTACTCAAGCCTGCTAGAGAAAAAAAACACAACCTACAAAGGTATACTCATTAAGTTATCTTCAGACTTCTCAGAAAAAAATTTTACAGACCAACAGGAGAGAGGAAAAAAACAAACAAAAAAACTAAAGCAGGAAAGAAAATGATAGAATCCATAGGAATGCATATATATGATATGGCATTAGCTCATAAAAGACTATCACACAACTGTAAAAATAGTAATAATCAATATGACAGCCACAGAATCTAATACTAAAGAGATACATACCTGGGAAGTAGACAAAATAGAAAGAACTGATAACAAAAAACATAGAAAGAATAAAGCAAATGAAAACAAATTGGAAATGAAGCAAGAGACACAGAAAACAAAGGCTCAAATGACAGAAATAAAGTCCATATATCAGTTATCATTCTAAATGTGAATGGACTGAAGACATCTATCAAAAGACAAGTCACTATATGGATAAAAAAAAACAGGATTCATCAGTATTATGCTTACAAGCAGCTCATGCCAGATCTAAAGACAAGCAGAGGTTGCAAGTAAAACATTACAGAAAAATAGATCAAAGCAACAGTAATGAAAGGAAATTAGGAACTGAAATACTAATTTCTATTTAAAAAGGGAATAATGAGGCAAGGAAGGGTACTACATATGGTAGAGGGGATAATTTATCAAGAAGAGGCAACTATCATTAACATACATAAACCCAATGTTCAACCATCTAAATATATGAAACAAATACTGACAGAACTAAAGGCAGATAATGACAGTAACACAATAACAGCAGGGGGCTTCAAAACTCCATTTGCACCAATAGAAAGATACATGGTGTTCTACCCCAACAAAAAAGTACATACTTCTCAAGTGTACATGGAACATTCTCAATAATAGACCATACCTTGAGATAGAAAGCAAGTCTCAAGAAGGACTGAAATTATAGAAAGCATCTTCTGTGATCACAAGGGGTATAAGCAGAAATGAACCAGAAGAACAAAACTGAAAGACGCGGAGACTGAAACAACATGCTTCTGAACAACTCATGGATTATCAATGAAACTAAGACTTCTAAGGAAACAAAAGAAAATGAAGAGACAAGCTACCAGAACATGTAGATTGCAGTAAGAGTAGTTCTGAGAGGAAACTTTATAGTGATACAGCAATAAATCAAAAACTGAGAGCCCAAATTAAATATTTAACCTCACACCAGAGGAAATTAGAAAGGGAAGAATAATCAAAACCAAAAATCAGCAGAAGAAAGGAAATAATAAAAAGTAGAACATAAATAAAAGAAATTGGAAATAAAGAGATCATCCAAAGATCAATGAAGGCAAGAGCTGGATCTTTCAAATAATAAACATTGATAGACTTCTAGCTAGATTCACAAAGACAGAGAGAAAAACCCTAAACACAAGGATCAGAAATGGAAAAGGTGAGATTAAAACTGGTATCACAGAAATACAAAGAATCATGAGACACTATTATGAGCAATTAAATGCCAACAAATCATGATGAAATGGACAGATTTCCAGAATCCCATAACCTCCCAAAACTGAACCAGGAAAATACAAACAACTTGAAATGACCAATCACTAGCACAGAAACTGAAGCAGTAATTAATATCTCCCAAGAGTCCAGATCCAGATGACTTCACTAATAAATTTAACCAAACATTCAAAGGAGAGCTAATCTCCATCCTCCTTAAAATCTTCTACCAAATTGAAGAGGAGGAGAAATAATCCAAAATAAATTCTACTAGGCCAATATTACCCTGATTCCTAAACTAGAAAAAGATAGCACCAAAAAAGAAAACTATTCACCAATATCATTAATGAATATAGATGAAAAGATCCTCAATAAAATCTTGACAAGCTGAGTTCAACTGCACTTAAAAAAAATACTGTGACGAGTAGGATTTATTCTAAAAGTGCAAGGACAGTTCAGTTAACAGAAATCAACCAATGTAATACACTACATCAACAAAGACAAAATTAAAAAATCATATCAACAGATGACTGGACAGGACTAAATAACCATTCATGATAAAAGCCCTCACCAAATAGGAATAAAGGAACATACACAATATAATAAAAGGATTATACAATAAACCAGTCAACAAATACTCAAAAGTCAAAAAACGAAAGCCGAATTTCCCCTAACATCTGGAACAAGACAAAATTGCCCTCTCTCACCACTACTATTCAACATAGTCCTTGAAGTTTGGGACAGAACAATAAGACAAGAAAAAGATATTAAAGGAATACAAATTGGAAAAGAAGAAATAAAACTATATTTGCAGATGACATGGAAAATCCTAAAGACACCACAAAAAAATATAAAAAAAAAAAAAAACCTTCTGGAAACAGTGAGTATTGTAAAGTGGCAGGATATAAAATCAACACTCAAAATCAGTAACAGTCTTCTATATAAACAATGAAGTAGAGGAAAAAGAAAGTAAGAAAGAAATCTCATTCTTTATAGCACCAAAATAGATCCAATACCTTGGAATAAAACTAGCAAAGGAGGTGAAAGACCTCTGCAATAAGACCTTTACCAAAAGAAACAGGACAGAAAGAGATGGAAGAATATTCCATGTTCATGGATTGGAAGAATTAACTTAATTAAAATGGCATTCCTACTCTAACCGATATATAGATTTAATGAAATTCCCATCAAAATTCCAGAGACATTTTTCAAGTTAATTGAGTAAATGAGTAAATAATACTGAATTTTGTTTGCAATGACAAAAGGTCTCAAATATACAAAGCTAATCTGTGGCTCCAAAAAAAAAAAAAAAAAAAAAAAAAAAAAAAAAAAATAAAAAAAAAAAAAAAAAAAAAAAAAAAAAAAAAAAAAAAAAAAAAAAAAAAAAAAAAAAAAAAAAAAAAAAAAAAAAAAAAAAAAAAAAACAATGGAAGAATCACACTTTCCAACTTCAAACTATACTACAAAGTAGTATTATCATCAAAACAGTATGGTACTAGAACAAAAAAAAAAAAAAAACAGATCAGTTAAATAAAATTGAGATCCCAGAAATAAATATACCTATATGGACAGTTAACCTTCAATAAAGGAGCCAAGAGCATACATTACAAGAAGGAAAGATATTCGACAAATATTTTTGGGAAAACTGGACAGGCATCTGCAAAAGAAAAAAGAAACAACATTACTCATTAGCACTCTACACAGAAGTTAATTCAAAATAGATCAAACACCTGGACATAAGACCCAAAACCACAAAATACTTATAAGAAAACACTCTACTATATCAACCTCAAAGAGGTATTTGGGGAAGAATCAGCTACAGTAAAAGAAACCTAAGTAAAGCTAAATAATTGGGAACATCGAGCTGAAACACTTCTGCATAGCAAAAGAAACCACCACTAAAATAAAAAAGTAACCCACTGAATACAAGAAAATACTCACACAACATACATCAGATAAGAACTTAATCTCCAAGATATATAAAGATCTCACACATCTCAATGAAAAAAAAAGGAGATGACCCACTCAGAAATGAACAGAAAAACTGAATAGACATAAATCCAAAGAAGATACATAGAAGGCCTACAGATATATTAAAAAATGGTCTACATCACTCATCATCAGAGAAATTCAAATGAACAAAATGAGATGCTACCTAATACCACTGAGAATAGCCTATATCAAAACGACTAGGGACAACAAGTTTTGGAGGTGTGGAAAAAAACAAACCCTCTTACACTGTAATGGGAAAGTAAATTAGTGCAACCTCTCTGAAAAACAATATGGAGATTCCTCAAAAAAACAAAGATAGATTTATCACTTGATCCAGCAATCCCACTCTTAGGCATATACCAGAAGATACAAAATCTCTAATCAGGAAAAACATTTACAGTGAATTTTCTTGCCTCTTAGCACAAGCCATAAACATAGGTATATCCTGGGCTAAAAACATTAAGATTAGGTAGGCTACTGTGACAGCCATGCGAACCTTTGTAAATTATGAGGTACAAGATAAGGAGGTTCTGTGTACTGGAAATCTTCATCTCAGGATAGTGATAATTGTGTAGCCATTATTACTATGATTGTTACCAAAAAATTCATACCCATGGTGGATTCAAAGAGATCCAAGGGGCCAATATGGGATTTAGGTGGCTGTGAAGTTTTAATCTCAAATAGAAGGACTGTAACAGACTCTATGTATACTACTCATCTCCCTGTATTTTGGTAAAAAAGTAGGTTTATAATTTAAAAGGGCCAAACAAGGAATGCAAAAACCTACTCTATCTCAGATCTACTTCTTGAACTGTCATATTACAAAGATTAAATAGAAGTAAAGGGGAAAACATGGGGGAATGTGGGGAATTTGGAGAATTCTGCAGGCATTGGCAATGCCCCATACTGTGGCACCAATCGTGAGGTCTATCAGATTATCAGGCCAATCACAAGTCTCCATGCATCAGTGTAAGACAGTGAAAGACAGGTAACCAATCAATTACCTGTACCTCTCTGTCTCTTCTGGCTAAACTTATCTGTAACTAGATTGCATGTTAATTAAATGTCACTGATTCCTCAGTTTATGATTAGCCAATTTTATTGGCTGGCTAGAATCCCTGGCTCCCAACATATTGCCTGCTATCTGACTCAAAAACTCAGCAGAGAAAGTCTAGCTTTCCCTAAGGATTGTGTCTAAGAAGAAGCTGACAGGAATTAAAAATTGAAGGGCAGAAATTATAAAATTAGGCGATGTTAAATGTCACTGTATTTAGAAATAAAGACATAAACCTATAAATCTGACTCCCCAGATCTACTGAACCCTTGCAATAAAATATTTTTGCATTTAAAGTAACAGACAAGCTTCCTTTGGTGTGGTGACACCACTATGGAGACACTGAGACACAAAGATGAGCTCAGAATTCCCTGCCAAAGAGAAAAGTCCTAACTACCCTTGAATGATGAAAGTAGAAGTAAATATTTAGACAGCCCTAGTTTAGACCTTTATCTCCACCCTTTAACTGCATTCTAAGGATCTCACTAACTACCAGAACTCAGGAAGACATCCGATTTTCTAATACAATAATTACAATAAATAAAGAAAATTCATTCTAATTCCTTAAAACTTATCTTGATGTCCTTAACTAGTTCTAAAACACAAAAAAACGCAAGTTGTTATCTTCTGTACAATTTTAAGCTCTCATATCTATTCATTTTTAACTTATTTTCTTTGCTTCACACAGTTACTTAAACTTAATATATGTTAATAACAGCAGAAACCAAATCAACTTACATAATGAAAATTTTTAATTGCATAAACTTTTTTAAACAGCTTGGTTCTAGGTATCAAGATTAGAACAAGAACGTGTTCTCTATTCCATAAGACTATTTGCACATAATTTTTGGAAGTTTACAATCCAAAATTCTTCCAAAGCTCTGCATTTAATCTTTTTAATCAGCAACATTCTTTAAGAACACACTAGTGTATCTGAAATCAATGCTCTAAACTTTTCTTACTTATTAAATGTGTGTGCATGCACATTTATGTGTATATATATATATCAACAGATTGTGATTTTGACACTAGAATAATCTAGTCTTTTTAAAAGTGATATTCAAATACAGATATGTAAACTACCTTAAAATCCTAGACCACTAAAGAAAATGGTGTCATTTAGTAAAATTTCTTTAGAAAATTCACTTACAATTCTCAAAAAAAAAAAAAAAATAGACATTAAAAAACTATGATTCTTCTTCTTCACTTCTCTTTGATTATAATGTAACAGTACTGGGAAGACCTCTTAAAGAAATTCAGTAAAGTTAAATTTCAGTTCAAGGACTTTTTTAAAACCTTTCCGCACCTAGCTAGAAAAAATACAAAAAAATCTGTCTAGTGCTTGAGAGGCAATGGAGTACGTGCTTTGAAGAATGAAGTAGCATTGTTTGTCACCTGCATTGATGCCCCTTCCACTCTTGCCACGCATGCGACACGATCCAGTAAAGTCACTGCCACGGGCACTGCCACAAAGAATCCTTTACAAAAGGCCTTGAAGTATCTTTTAACCCGACTTTGTGTCTGTGCCATACCTAAAAACAAAAAGATGACAAGTGAGAAATTAGCTCAAAAAAAGGTGAAAAAGAAAGTCATGAGAACAGCACAAGAAAAGTAAGAGCCAAGGAAGAGTAACCTCTTTTCTTACTGTAATTCATACTTGTACCTGTAACCATTAGAATAAATGTGACAAAATTCCAAAGCAAATACATGGTTAACACAGGTTTTAACTCTTTTCAGTAGCTTAAATCCATATGATAACTTCAGTGGATTTTTTTTTTTATAAAGCATTAAATAAGGAAAAAAATAAGAATTCTAAGAGTAAATATTTTTCTATTGCTGACTACTATGGTAATGTTTCTTATTCCTTTATACCTGTTCTCTTCTAAAGTTACAGAAGCCTAGTGGCTACTCATCCTCCCTTGCAGTTAAGTATGACCATGTGGCTAGGTTTGATGAATTGTGTATGAGCATAAATTATATACTTCCACACCTATTAAAAGGAACATGTCCTCCCCATTCAGTTCCCCCATTTTATGACACCTTCAATAACATAGCTGTATGAGTAAAAGTAGCCACTTCAAAAACAGAGTTGAGTTAAACGTGACAAAGTAAAAAAAAAAAAAATAACAGAACAGAATAGATACCCAGGGCTATGGAGGCACCACATGCCCTACATATCTTACACTCAATTATTAGATAAGAGATAAATCACTTCCCATCAGGTTTAAACCACTGCAATATTAGCTCTTGTGTGGCTTTAAATATTTGCTTAAATATTAGGTAGAAAAATATTTTAGTGGTCCAGTCAAATAAGTTTAGACAACCTGAAGATTTAGACTTAGATAGAACAAGTGAAAACAGAAAAGCATGCCTCTGTACATCTATGACCCTTAGAATAAAAGTAGCAAATACATGACAAAATAAAAATATAGTAAGTGTTCCCTCTGCTGTTCATTGTGCTCTAAAAGCATTCACTAAATAACTAGGGATACTGCGGGATAGAAACTTGGAAAGCCTTCAGATATAATGATGCCACAGCTATCCCAGTTATAAGGCAGCACTCATGATTCAAGAAAAAAAAAAAAGACATTAAGATAAGTTGCATTAAATTCAGAGTCCCAGAATTTCGAACCTCCTTCTTTTCCAATGGACACTCTCCTACATACTGCTACTTCCTGTCAATTGCTGTGACACCCAGAAAGAAGTGCAGTAATGAGAGTTAGGGACCCTGTGGTGGTATCCTCTCCCTGTCTGTAATTAGCTGAAAGTCTTATCAACTCCCTTCTAGGTCTCAGTTCCCTCATCTGCAAAAAAGAGTTAAGTTCAATTTCGAAGGTGCTTTCTTGACTCACCATTCCTTATTTTTATCATTTTTTTCCAGGATACTAAAAACAAAGACACTAAAAGAAAAGTATCCATGTTACTTTTGACTAAGAAAAGATACAAAGTTGATTCTTAGATTGAGACTTTAAGTGTTAAAAATAAAAAACACACTTTTATTAAATAACTAGTTAAACAGGAAACAGAGCAGCTAGAACCGGTGAAAATCACATAAAAGAACATTTTAAATGCTCTTCAGTTCTCGCTTTCACAACTCCACTGCTGACCATTTCCTGCACAAAAAAGTCCAGACAAGCATTTTTCTACTGAGAGACACTCAAAAGAACGTGTGAGAGGTGTACCAGTCGGAAAGGGTGCAGATTCTGTCCCAAGTCATGGGAGAAAAAAATAAAAACTATCTTGAAAAGAAATGGTCACTGTTTTCAAAGTCTAAAAAGAAATCTGTTTCGTCCTGTCTTAAATGAATTGTGAAGGACACCTATATACCATTTTAAAAAATAAAACACTTTTAACAGTTTCTAATTATTCACACCATGGTGGAGTAGCAACTAGGTCTGCCACCTACTTCCAAATGAAGTCCACATGTATCCCAGGGACCTGATTCATGTCCCAGGAGTTAGGGAGATGCATGAATTTTAAAAAAAAAGGAAAATAAAATGCTTCTTCCTTCCCTGTCTTCCTACCAGCTTGCCTATTCACCTTTATTCTTGTCTGCACTGTTCCTTAAAGACAAAAAGCTTCTAATCATCACAAAATACTAAAGAAGCCATACATAAATAAACATTACATTTTTATATTCTCATATTAAATACATTATAACACTATCATTTTGACCTTGTTACCCCACGTTCTCACCCTCTCTTCCCTCCCTTGGTCGAGTAACCACAGTCTTGATTTCAGAATCTGTGAGAATTTTTATTGTGTTTTGCTATTTCATTCATTTTGTTTCCATATATAACACATATGAGTGGAATCATCCAATATTTTTCTTCTTTTGACTTATTTCTAGCATAATCAGCTCAAGTTATATCCAAGTTATTGTTAAAGGTGAGGTTTCATCTTTCTTAATAGCTGAGTAGTAGTCCACTGAGTAAATAAACAACGTCTTCTTTATTCAGTCATCCAGAACAAGCTTTTTGATTGATTCTGTGCCTTGGCTTCTGTGAATTGTGCTGCTATGAACACAAGGGTGCATATATCTTTTTGGAATAGTGCTTTTATATTCCTCGGTGTTGGCATAGTATGATATACACATTGATCAAGGTGTGAACACATTCTTTGAAAATTACACAGTATTGTAAACTAATAGCATATTAATAAAATAATTCTGACATTCACATTCTATTAAAGTTAACACATTTCCTTTTCTGTATAAATTGTCAATGAATTATTGGGATGATCTGGTCTTTTGTTCACAATTTAAATGTTTAAAACTGCCATACTAATAAGCACCTAACATCCATTTCCTCTGAGAAAATTTCCTCTAAGCAATTACATTGTGGTACTAAAATCATCCCTGGCAAAAAGGGAATAATTTTTATCAGTAACCCCATTCTTCTACTAACCACACAAGTCATTTTAGGTTCCAAACATTGCTTCTGAGAAAATTATTGCTTAAGTAGTAGGCACACCTGGTTCATTGCTAAAGTACTTATACTGAGAATATTTTTAAATAAGCTTAGAGATTTTGTTGAAATAATATTTGCCATCTGGCACACAGCACCTGCAAGTGAAAATTTCTTGGTGATATTGACTTCAACCACATAATAACCTGTACTGCAAATGTCTCTTTCACAAATGACTTATTACAGTTTGATGACATATGAATTCATAAAAAATCATTCTTAAACTTGTTTGTTTTTTAAACCCTGTACAAAGTCACCAATCATTCATCCATAGCAACCAGGTGGGTAAATATACCTCAAGTCATCCTAATTATAAAAACTATTTTAAAATTGTGTGGAGGATTGAAAGTAAGAAGAAAATAATTATAAAACAGTATCTTATATAAAATACAACTTTCTATCATAATAACAAACCTGAACATTTGGAACACCGAATCTAAATTGTGTGAAGAGGAAATTATCAAACTATGACTATCAGAGAATATAAGAGAAAGAATTTAAGAAAATCTGACACCCAATTCTTAACTCATTTAATATATACGTACTAATTGCCTACTATAGATCTAGAAACTATACTAAGAGGTGTGCAGAACAAGGCAAGTGTAGTCCTTGACCACGTGGAGCCTGTATTTTCATTCTTTCTACATTAAGTGTCTACTTTTTGTAGATACTATGCTAAATCACCAAATGTAAAAATATCAAGTCACAATTCCTTCCCAGAGACACATTCGATGAGATCACAAGAGAGGAATATGTGATCACAGATGATCAGGTTACCCTCCTCTGTGGCCTCTCCAGAAGCAACTAGTACCAATAACTCATTCTTCAAATAGAACCTGAACTTATGCCAAATTAAGAGGGATTATGACTAATGTGGCTTAATGCAAAGAAAAAATAATAAATAATTAACTAGGACAAATCTGATCAACTGGAAGCAGATCCTGGGAAGAAATCAATAGAAACCAATTAAAACTATTCAGGACCACCTTGCATCTTTCACATTAAAAATAATACAAACATAGGCAACTGGTAATGTTTAGGATGTAAATTCTAGCATCAAATTCTTTATCTTTTAACCAACTTAGTTCTCACTTGAAAATTTTCAGAAAGGAAAAAATAGGAAAAAAAGAATAAATAAAAACTATTCAAAATAATAAAAGGGTGGATTAATGGGGTCAAATACAAAATGAATCATGTTCTAGCAAAGATACTCAATTTTTAAAGTTAACACTGGTAGACTGATGAAGACCAGGGTCCTCAATCTTGACCTAAAACTGCTTTTTTGCCAAAGATAATTATAACTCTATTGGCAAACTGATGAACACCTAGGTGCTAAGAGAAGTTAAAACTGATATATTCAATTCTAAGTCAGTAACACGTAGAATCAAATGAATTCCAAGGGCATTTTCTACTATACTTGGTATAAAGAGAAAACACCACCAGGAAACGAGGTCGTACAAACTCATAACGGTTTCCTGAGGTTTTTGGTAAGGATTCCTTCACCTGACAAACACCATGTGTTTGTACCCAGATTTCTCTATGCCTCTGTAGAAGAATCCTCTCCCTGTCTGAGGCTGAGGCTAGGGGTGCTCTGCAGAGGAAGCATCAGCAAAGAGAAAGTCAGTGGAAATTTGGGCTCGGAAACTAACAGACCTCAGTGAAAATCATGATTCTATGATCAAACTTTAGACACATTACTTTGTCTCACTGAGCCACATTTTTTCATCTGTGAAAACCTGCAAGGATTTTTGGAGGCCCAAAATGTTGAATTGTGTGTATAAGTGTGTTTGTGTGCATTTTCAATGTACACTTGCATGAAGAAAATAAATAAGCCACCCATAAAACTGGCATCTGAATAAGTTACATGTAATATATTAGAAAACAATGACTAGGCCATCAAATAAAAAGCATTTCTTCAGATAAAAACATTAACCACATCTAAAGAAGATGAGCAATAGCAAATCAAAATTGATAACAGAATTAAGGATGTATATTACCTATAACAAAGCCTGTCTTCTTGATCATCAGACACCTGATTATACGGAGTGATGATTCTGTTCTGCTTTGTACCTAATCTTGTTCTAAGATTTGACTTGTTACCATTATTGGCCAATTAACAAGAATTATACCAACAATTAGCAGTGCTGTTTTACATGATTTTTTAAGCAGAATAAAAGAAAATATGACTCAGTGCCAGAATTGGATCATGGAAACAAAGAGTATAACAGCCATTGAGGGTGGAAAAGAAAGAACTGTAAGAGCTGGAAGTGCAAGAAAAAAATTCTTGATAAGAAAAGCTGAAAAACAAAAGTAAAAAGAAGGTAGCTGGTAGGTTTAAGAATGTTCACATTAAAATTCTTACAACTTTAAACAATTCTCTGTGTTTACATTTTTTTATTAAAATTTTGAAAATAAAAGGATATGTGGCAACCTTCTCAGACAAGAGGAAAATATGATTATACGAATATATTATATTCCATCTATTCAAGATAGGGAGACTACTGGCCAGACCAGAAAGTAGAAGATAATTAAGAAAAGTGAGGAGCAAGACTGGATTTAATACTTATTTTTCATTTTGCTTTATTTTGTTCCTTAGTAATATGGAAATCTAATGACTCCAATATTTTCAGAAAACAAATAAAACAGAATCTGATTCACTACAGCAGACCTCTCTAAAAACTGGCTCAGGCCATCTTAATCTTCTAAATTATACTAACCCCATTTGACTGTATTTACAACTAAGGTCCAGTCTCAAATTACAGTTATTAAAATACCATAAGTTTCACAAAAATAGTTTACCAGAAAAATTAAGAAGAAAGTGAACAGCTTTTTATAGAATGAGAAAAATTCTATTAAATGAGAACCATTAGCAAGAAGCTGAGTAAACGTTAAACTCTAATAATAGTAAAATTTTACTTTCGACACTGCATTTTTTATTCAATTTAATAAAAAGGACATAGAAACTATAGGCATGTTGATTTAAGCTACTAATGTGGAAATTAAATATATGTGTAAATGAAACAGACCAGGTACATCTCCACAATTCAAACAACATAACTAGAGGACTTTGGACTATTTCACCATAAATCTATTTATACCTGAACATTAATATTTTGAAGAAACAAAAGAACATACTTCAAGCATTACAATACTTACTGAAAAGCTTAAAGAAAACTCCACATTATTTAGCATTTGGGATATGTGTGGCAGTGACTTTTAAAAATTTAAAAGAACCTGTAAATAGAAAAAGTATCCTTTAAAAAAAAAAAATCTCAAAATCCTTCAAGTATCAAAACTAAGAAATAAGATTGAGACAGGTTGAAAATAAAAAAAAAGGAAATATAATAATAACATTGAGAAACGTGAAAAAGTAGAGTGCAAATAAACAAGGATAATAGTTTTAAAACGAGCTGCAGGAAAATAACGTGAATAATGGGAAAATGTCCCTGGAAATTCCATGTGACACAAGGTTCCAAGACAGTCATCAGGCCCTTATCTGCCTTGCTCCGCATTGTGTATTCACAATAGTTCTTAGCACAATTCTGCTGTCCCTTAGCTTGTTAGCTCATATTTTTGGCCTAGTAGCATTGCTTCATATTCATTTCTCTGAGTTACTTTTCATTTTAAAATTGATAATATTAAGAACAATAGGCATTTTCAAAGACCATGATTTTAGGATCTCATGAAAATCCTATCCTGACTCTAAATCCTATCCTTGACACCTCAACTACATCATCTTCTTTATCAGACAACAAATACTTGTAAGTGAATATAAGACACTGACTCAAATTCACACCAAAAGGTACAGAGCAAAAGGATGGCTTTTCCTTCGATCAGGTTTGGAAATAAGGAATAGGAAAGTTCCTCAAAATAGCCAAGACCCTGAAGGCAAGGGAAGGCAATGGGAAGGCAAGGTCACAAAAAAATGGGACTGGGAAATGCAAATAGTCCAGGGACTGTTACTACTCTTTACAAAACAACATAAAATTAGGCTAAACACGGGCTCCCCCATCAGGGAAGCATGTTAAGGTTCTGATTAGTGTGTCAAAAATAAAACCTGTCCAAGCTATGTTTGGAAGATTTGGAAGGTTTGCCACAGCCCATCCGCGGCAGTTGCATGTCCACAGGGAGTTCAAACAGCAATGGTACAGGCTCAGTACTAGGTAAACAAACAAAGTAAATGAGAAGATTTACACAATTTAAGGTGGAAGAAATAATAATAACGAATGCCTTCGGAATGAGTGCCCGTGGTCCTTTAAACTTCTAAGGGCTTATTAAGGCGCACACTTTTTGGGACAGCAACAAAAATTCCCCCAAAAGTAGTCAAAGGTCCGAGGACAAGGAGGTCATCCTGTTCAGCCTGGAAAGGAAGGCAGATGGAACACCTCAAACTCTGGACTCAAACGTCTGCTGCACAAAAGTCCAGGGATCATAATGAGACCCTGGTGGTTATTACAGCATATGAAACTAAGAGGCTATTTAGATTGTTCTCCACACACAAAAGCCTTCTTTTGATTTTGCATATTTGCCTATATGTTAAAAGATTTTGTTTAAGAAACCTGTGAAATTTCATCAACTGCAATGCCTTTACGTTACAATGTATCTTCCGAAACATTTAAATCATGAAGTATGAAATCACGTAAAGCAATTTTCTTTAATGCTATAAACAGATATCTACGATGAAATACAATGATCACCGATATATAATTTCAAAGAAGTTGGGAAAATAAAGTAACTTAGTATCTCCAGATTATTATCAATATAATTTAGTATATTCATTTTTACATATGTGGCAAACAAAAGCCAATGGCTGTCAAATACAGCAGAGCATAGCATTATATGATATTCCATCAGTCTAATGACTCTTTAAACAAACATATGAAAAGTTTTTATTATTAGTGTAGAAGTAATTAAATACATGAATGGAATAAAAGAGAGCTATGATGATTTAAAAGTATTCTACACATTCAGTGTAAGAAATACTCCCTTGAAAATACGGAGCTTAATTCCCATCTTTCCAAGGGTGGGCTGGACTTAGGACTTGCTTCTAGCAAACAGCACGCAGTATAAGTGATGTCACGTGACTTCTGAGGTTAGGTAGCTTGTTTCTAGCTTTCTCTCAAAAATCACAAAATTTAGACTAGCTTAGTTCCATGTCATGAGGTCAACCAGCCCAGGAAGAAGTCCCACTGGAGAACTAAGGCCTCCATCCCACCAACAGCCAGCATTGTCTTTGCCAGGCTTATGAATGAGCCACAAGCAAGGCAGATACTCCCACCACCATAGTTACTGTGACCCCCACTCCCAGCCCTGGATCTTGAACCTGGGTCCACAGCAGCATAAAGCAGAATAATTTGTAATCATTGTGAAAGACATTATATGGCCATATTACTTGATATTCTACTTTGAAAAATATATAAATATAATATGAAATCATTTATGTGAAATTTTATATATCATCATCATTGTCAAAAGTCAGGTAAAGAATATAAATCAAAATTATGATAGTATTTATTGAAAGTCAGGAATTTTTACTTTTTCTTCATAATTCCTCACATTATTTCATTTTTCATAATGGATATATATTATCTTTATACACTAAGGCATATTAACACTAGTCTTTTCAGCTAAATAGATATTGCTTTAATGTAAATTAGCTCCGTTCCCTTGTCTATAAGAATCCTAATAGAACTATTCATGGGTCACAAGGAGATTTGAATCAAATGAGGGAGGAACAAAGGGAGGGAGGGAGGGAGGGAGGAAGGAAATATTTTTTAAGTGAATGACTTAAAAACCCATAATTCAAAAGAGGAAAACCAGGGCTTAAGGTCGTGATATTGGTTGTAAATACCAGTTGAGTTTTAGTCATGTTGCTTTTATTACAATTATCAGTTTTTGTGTTAATTCTGACTAAAATTTTCACTGATGCCAAGCCATCTGTTCCCTATAAGTTCTATCATTTTTAGTACATAATCTTCTAAACTAAAATATTTTTCAGGAACGCAAATATGTTATTAATAGAGCAATGCCTATACTATTCTAAGTAATATGCAGAGAGACAGAGAAACACTCCATAATTTAAAGAAGAAACTGTAAACTTTATTTTGCTTCGGTGATAGTTTCTAATGAAATAAATGAAACACAGGGCAAAACAATCTCAATATTCTTGACTTACACCACACATTTTTATCATATTTTATACATGCATACAGAAAAATTGACCTTTGGCCCACTAGACACTTAAAATCTAAACAAAGCAAAATTAAAGAGCCTTGATAGGTAGAAGAATACAATTACCTTTTTTTTTTAAGTAGCACAAATAAAGTATTTCTTTTTTATATAAAAGAATTCTGGAGTCAAGCATTTCATACACACTGATCCTGAACTGCCCACAAAAGCAATTCATCCATCATCTTTTTTTTAAAAAACCACTTTATTGTAGCATGATTGACATACAAAAAGCTGAATATGGTCAATGTATACAACTTCATGAGCTTGTAACTATGAAACCACTACAATATATTACTCCATAAATATATGGGACATATTCAAAAGTTTCCTCTTTCAATCCAATTAACTTTTCAATATCAGGTTTAATTATAAGTCCGCAGTTGGGACAGGGAGGAAGAGAAATGCAAATGAGGAGAGCAGTTCTGAAATTTTATATTTTTTTTAATTCACTAGTGTTATTTATATTGCTATATGCTCGTTAGGACAGTGAATTCATACCTCAGTCTGTGTGCATTTCACACCACAGCCACCACCAGATTTTTAGCACCCTTGACCACCCACTTGTTCCCTCCTTTCTGCCTTGCTCCCTCGCCGCTACCACATACCCCACCCTTTGCCATAGTCCTGCAGCCTATGAATTTTGTTGAGATATGTCTGCTTATTTTGTAAAACTATTTTAGATACACTATAGGAGTGAGCAAATGAGTAAAGGTATTCATTGGCAGGCAGAGTGCTCTCTGTGGAAAAAGATGAATACATAAAGTAAATAAAAGAGGAACTCTGTAGAGACCAAAAAGCAAAGATATTTGCTGTAAGGACAAGTATCACTAGAATTCAGATCTTAGATTCTAATGCCATTCTTCATCTAAGGAAGCAGGTTCTTCAGAGAAAGGGCTGATTCCAGGGCTGGAGCAGGGAAGGTAAAGTTAACCTGGAAAGTAAAGAAATACACAGGAAATAATGGAAACATCAAAAGGGCACAAAGACCTGCTTGAAGTTGTTCTTACTGATTAAATAAGGGAAACTTTGTCAACTAAATATTTAACATCAGTAATGATTACAAACTATTAAATTATGTTTATTTTCTGAAATTGGGGATTATTAAAGAATTGAGTATTTAGCCTGAAAAGGTAAAGCTAATTTAAGTAATATCATACAAGTACATACACTGTTCAGTTTAAAAAAATGCAAGATATTATTTTTAGATATCTTTGGAATCATTCTCAGATATATGTGAAAAATAAAGTTCCCTTGTATGTACATTTTTTTAATTCATAAATTATCCTTCTAGATAAGTATACTTTTATATTGAGTAGTTTTCTGGTTTTAATTATTACATATGCATATCCAACCGCCAAGTGAATTTGGAATCCAGTAGTAAAATGGAAGTTTTTGAGATTCAGCTATTAAAAATGCACATCCAGCATGCCCTGATGACTCAGAAACTAAGTCGGTAGCTGGGGCACAGACCATGTAAAACCTACAAACCCAAGCTCAAGACTCAAGAGCCAGAGATAGGAAACAACCAAAGTAAATTTTAAAAGTAAGTACAAAACTTTTCCTTTTCCACTTTCTTCCTTCCTTAAAAATGGTTCCTCCTCCTCTCCCTTCCTTCCTATCATAAAAAAGCACATTGTTTCATTAATTATCTCATTAGTATTAGTAACACCAATGGTTGGACACTTGTGGGTTTGTTAACAGCTGATGTTCAAAGTATCAAAGTCTAAATGAGTATCCAAAGGGAAGAACAGATGAATAATTACCAAAAAAGAGAAATTGAGTTTTCATCTCTTCCTTGGATTTTCACATCAATAAACATTTATTGAATACTTAGTATGCGCCAGCCATCATAGGAGTTTCTCTTCTGACAGAATGACACATTTGTGCATCTATACAGACACTGAACACTAGCGGCATTGTTCTTTTGAAGTACTCTAACCTTGTGATAGGTTAACAGAGCCATAAAAATAAAATGAAGACAAGTTTTATAAAAGAGAATGGCACTTAGGGAAGTTACAGAAAGAAAAGCTATACAGAATTCTATACACTCTGGTTCTTCTACTCTCAGAAAATGACTCTATCATCCAAACAGCTGCCTCAAGATCAACATGATAATTAGCCAATGTGCCCTCTCCCCAAAAAATACAAACCATAAGTAGCTCTTGCTTTAAATTCTTCAATAAGTTGGTTTCCTGTAAAAGATTATCAAGCTCCTTAAATGTAGCACACACATCGAATTTTGATTACATCCCTAGTCTCATCATTTCTACTCTTATTAGCACTTCATGCTTCAGCAAAACTGATACATACAATTTCTGGAGTGTGATATAAGTTTACTTGTCTCTGAGCCTTTATGTATGTTCTCCCTTCCATTTTCATCACTCTTTCCACAATTCTTTGTTCTGGTCAACACTTAATTATTCTCCAGGTTTGCTTAGATTCAGCCCAACAAGAAATTCACTCTGATTCTTCAAGTCTGAGCTAGATGCCACTTCTATGTCCTACCATAAAATCCTATTTTTCCCCTAACATATCATTTATCATACCTAATTTTCTTAACCTTACCTCCCACTGACTGTGAGCTCTGTGATGGTAGAGACTTGTTCAGTGTTACATCTCAGTGACTTGCATTGAACTGTTCAATATATTTTATTAAAGAAATTAATAAATCACTTCCAATAATCTATAACTACAAATAAATTTAGTTAATTATTTAGGCAAGCTAACCTCAGAATTTTCTATCTATGCAGACTTCCTATATTATATTCAGAAAGTGATGGATATAGTGGAGGCATGAATTGAAAGGCATGCTCAATCTTATGCCACAAATTGTATGCATGTAATGTGTGTACATGCATGTCTGTCTTGACTATCCCCATCTCTTATCTGATGGTTTTCCTTGGCTACTGAACATATTTATGGAGCCTGAATTTTTCTTCAATAAATCACAGCAAAACACTCATGTCTAAAGATGAGTAACAAGGATCAAGCAATTTTTCACAACCCATTAAACTATAATGTATTAAATTTTTTGGAATTAAGAGTTTAACTTCTAATAAGTGTTTAGTTTATTTTCCCTTAAATGAGACATTTTTCAATTAATAATGCATGGTATATAGAGAATTTAACCTAGACATTTCAGAGCCAAAGGGAGCAGGCACTAAGAGGGCAGAGTTCTGAGCCCCAGCTCCCTGCATAAAGCAGAGCCATTCTAATCTGGTCTGTTGAAATTTTTTTTAAATAATAAAATCCAGAAAAAAGTTTCCCTTGAAGAAGTGTTCACTACATTAAAATAAAAAAAAATGAAAAAAGTTAAAACCCACTGCCTTAAAAATAAACAATAGATTGAATATCATTCAAGTCCTAATGTTTTTCATATTTCTTGCTTAGAAATAATTCATCTTCGTCAGGTTTATAGTCTCAATTTGTACTAAAATGAGAAATACTTCTGAATACAGAAATATTCAGGTAGACAAAAAGCAACACGGTTTTAAGAAACTTATTTATTCTCTGATGCAGCTATTTCTAAACTTACTTATCTTATAATTTTAATGGGATTATTTATGTGCCAATCTTCAAGTTAATGGCCCATAACATGGAATACCAAAATAATCAAACTAAAACAGAAAAGCCACTGCAAATGCCAATTACTACTATATTTTCTATATTGGAGACAAATACTAACCCTCAGTTTAATAGTGGCTTAGTAAAATTATTACCTTAAATGGAAAAATCAACCAAATTCACATTTTACTAGGAAATTGAGCTTCTTTGCTGATAAAGAAACAAAAAGGGAAAGGGGCATCTGGAATCAGGGGTTATTTTATCATGAAACATTCAGAAGACCAGTGGTGAGAATTCGATGTGAACACAGGCAAGAGTGATAGGCAGAAACGGGATTCTGTGAAACAGAAATCAGCAGATATAATTACTTCAGCTGTCCAGTGTTGGAATTATGAAGTCAGGTAGACATCTGAAATCAAGTCCCAGCTCTGTAATTTAATGAATGTAATTTAGATGAATCTGCAATCATTAGAGCTAAACACAAAGAATTATTCCTAGGATCTACTGAACTGAGAAGCACCTAACACCTCTTCAGAAAAATTCATTTGTACTCTAAACCACAGCTCCATCTTCCACTTCCAAAATCCTCTATCATGAACTAGCTACACCCACTTTTAGTACCCAATATTGTTAGTTATCTTCTTATAGGTATGTCCATTCTTTCTATCTAGATTATAAGTACCTAAAGGGTAAATACCATGTCTCACTCATATATATATATATATATATATATATATATATATATATATGCATATCTGAAATATATCAGAATTTTGCTAAGCATTTACATATCCTAAATGTTTCTTGGCTCACCCTTTAATTTTAGATAAAGTTTATATTACCACCCAATTAGAGGGTTGATAGTTTGGTATGACTGTGACTGACACTCCATTCCTTTAAATGCCAGGTGTAAAGGAGAATCCGGGTCACCAGAATACCTCCAAGTGATAGAATTTTCATTTATGTGTCATTCCCAAAGAAACAAGCGCCCAATCTGTTCTAGAACTAAACCTTTTCTCCTCTTCCCATGCTCAGTATCAAATTAGTCATCAGAAGATTTGGTTCAAGTCCTACCTATGGCAATGACTAAGCAATTCATCTCATCTATTTGAATATTCTACCTCTAAGTTTCTTTGCTCCAACTATAATTCTGAATCTAACTTTAGTCTTTTACCTTTCATATCAGAAATCTATGGAAGAGCCATCTAGAAGGGATTATACTAAGCGAGGTAAGTCAAAAGAAGAAAGATAGATACCAGATGACCTCAATCATAGGTGGAATGTGAAAACATAAGACAAAGAAACAGACGAAACAAAACCAACCCTTGGATGCTTGCAATAAAACTGAGGTTACCAACACGGAATAGAACAAAAGAAGAAAGATAGATACCAGATGACCTCAATCACAGATGGAATGTGAAAACAGAAAACAAAGGAACAGATGAAACAAAACCAACCCTTGGATGCTTGCATCCAATAGGTTACCAATAAGGAATAGGACAGGAGGGTAAGAAGGAGGAAGAAATGGTGATGGAACCCACTGGATAATGGTAAAGAACACTTGGTGATTTAGTGGAGGGCAGGATGTCTTGACATACATATGAGGAATGGGGAAACTTTACATGTGAGTTTATTTAATGTGTAAAAATAAAAATAATTAATTAAAAATTAAAAAAAAAAAAATCTATGGAATAACACATTCCTTATAGTACTTGTCTGCCACAATATCTCCCATTATCCTTTTAATCATTCACCTATTGTACCTCAAGATCATTTCTGACTTGTGTTGAAAGGTTAACATACTCAAGAAATAATGTTCTAAAGATGACACTTAAAATTCTTGTATGGTCTTTACTTCTTAACTGTGTTCATTTACACATGTTGAGCAGATGGCTGGATTGATACAGGATAGCACGCACAATGGGGGGAACTTCTACTATATTCCTGCTTTCAGGATAAATACAACTTTATTTGCAAATAAGTACCAAAAACAATAAAATTATTTTCATACTGTTCACAAAAAGGTTTCTTTTCAACTAAACTAACAGCACAGTTGTCCTAAGAATTGCCTAATCTTCCAAATTGTATAAAAAAAATGTATCTTTATTGTCTTGTCAATATCAAATAACACTAGGGAATACCACAATGGTTGTTAGATATAGGGCTTAGAAAGAAAATCCAATAATGATTTTAATAGATTTTAGGGAATATATAAGCTAGAAAAAAATATATGAGCCGTACAGAAATTCTAAGCAATCTAAATTAATATCCATCAGTTTTGAATAATGAAGATTTTTTTCAGAACCTAATATAGCTTTGGTCTATAGAAAGACTAGGTGTATTAATTTCACCTCATCATGGATATCAACCAAAAAGAACCACAGTAAAATCACAAATTAAAAGTCAGTTTTAGAAGTGAGATCCAAGTAACAGACACCTCCAGGAAATATTTTAAATATTATTTTTTCTTGGTCAAATTATACAAACCTTTTGCTACACTTTGGGTGTTAACTTCAATACATATATTAAAAGTTGCAAAAAATTTTAGTTAGGTATACCCTGATAACTCAGGTGCTAAGCCTATAACTGGGGCGTAGACCATGTAAAGGCCAAGGACCTAAACTCACATCACAGGACCAGGCAAAACAACTAAAATAAAATAGACAAATAAATAAAAATTGCTTCCTTCTCCTTTTCCTTTCATCCTGAAAAAAATGAAAAAGAAATTGGCTACTGTTGATAATTAATTTCATTTTTAAGAATGATAAAATAAATGGTCATTTAATAAAATGTCAGAAGTACTCATCCACAAATTATGACCTATATAAACTTTGAAAGAAGCAGTAATTGGGAAAAGAAAAAAAAAAGGAAAAAATTTTGTGAAACAAATGAAATAAAAATCTCAGGTTAGTAAAGAATATTGATTTTGTGTTGTCTAAAATATTATATCAAAATGCTGAGATAAAAATCGTTACTGCAATGACTTAATTTAATCTTATACCAACCCTCTTTTAATTCCAGTTAAAAAGACAAACTGATGCTCAGCATATTTGAGTAATCTTCCTAAGGTTACAGGATAGTAAACAGTAAACTTGAAACTACCTGATTCAACTTGGAGGCCTATGCATTTAAGCACTGAATTCCACTGCCTCCTACTTATCTCCCGCTTCCAATAAATATTCATCATTCCCAATAAATATAAAACAGAACGAGGTATTGATTTCATAACTGTTATTACAGCATTCAGATGTGGCTTATATAAAGTGTTCAGAATAAACAATTCATTCAATTCATCATAAAAGGGAAATGCGCAAGTCTCATTAATTTCTAATAAATTTTCAAATAGAGAAGGGGTACAAAAGGAAGAAACACACAAATTAATATATAATATTAATTAATACAAAAATATAATTAGAGTTTTCTTTGGACTTAACAAGTACTGAAAGCCCTCATTATCCTGTTGTCCTTTTGATACCCTGAATTGCCTCTTAGAATTTTCAATTTCACTTCTGAAACAAAAGAGAGCTAGAAGATATGAGCATTCAAAACATTTGCCCTTTTGCAATTTCCCTTCTACATTTATTACCTGGATCTTTAAACATTCAACTAGGCGCTAAGCCAATTCAACTCTATGTATAAAATGTAAAATTGGAAATGCCAGAAAATCAACATGACCTTTAAAGTATAACATTTTCCACAATTGTTTAGTTAATACCAGAAAAACATTTCATAGTGTTTAAAGCATAATCTTCATGTGTTATATTTTCAGCAAATATAAAAGCAAATAGAGAACAAAGTAGTTAAAATCAACCACATTGCTAAGCAAAAACTTCAATTAATTTTAAACTACTTTTTCAGCAGTACCTACATTATCTATTAAACATTCATAACTATATTAATACAAAGCTGATGTAACCACTGTCACCCTACTACAGTTGCCTTCTGCAATTTTCAGGACATACTACAATGCCTAATTCTTCTCCAATTTATCCACATTAGTTTGCTTAAGAACAAAAATAGTGTCAGCAGAGGACCAACATAAGATCTGTCTGTAAGCCAACAAGTCCACACTTGATTAATCCCCACACACTGATGTCAAAAGCATGTTTCCTAACTAAGCAGACTCCTCAGTCAAAGATAAAATTTAGCTAGTCAATATTACCATAAGGCTACATTTTGTATGAGAGCAAACATAGTCTTCCATCTGAAGATAGATACACTCATACATTTGTTAAAAGTAAAAGATATGCAAATTGATGCTAATAGGATGATAAATTTCTCCCCAAGAATCACATTTGAGATAAAATACCACTAAAATAAAATCAAATTCCAGAATCAAGCAGCAATCCTTGAGAATGTATCTTTCCACTTTGACTACTTTGATTAAAGTATTTTCAATAAAGGGTGTTCAAAAAATACTTTTTCTCAAACTTTTTTTTCTGCTAGCAGAAGAGAAAAATTAGCAGACAAATGAATCCACCCCTTCCCTCTTTACCTATTGATTTTAAGTATTCATTTAACTATATATCTATTGACTTGAACACCTGAGAATTAGAAAAAGAGATCAAGAACAAGATGAGCAATCTAATATCTGGATAAAGAACAAATTCTCTTTAAAATTCAGTATAGTTCCCATCAAATCTGAAATCAATTCATATTTCTTTAATACAAAGAGTGAAAGAACAAGGTTACAACATGGAGACAAGAGTGAAACATGAACAAAGCACTAAATTAGATACCTTCCCATCACGGAGAAAATCAATAAAGCCCAATGAATTTATATTATACACTGATTTATTTAGGGAAAACTTCCAAATACATTATCTTTAGCTCTTTTTGTACTAAATGTATTCTGCTCCATTGGCTGGGAAAAATCTTAAAAAAAAAAAAAAAAAAAAAGGATGGTCTCTGTGGCAAATGGGATTCAGACTGATGATAACAGAGAAGCAAAATGAGATGAGAGTAAAACAGTTAGGGAGGGAGTGTTTACATTCAAAACACACACACACAAAATACATATATATATATGTTGGCTTTTTATGGGGGAAAGGAAGATAACTGGCAGTCCTAAGAATAAAATAGGCAGAATCAACCTCACAAGAAACAAAACAGGAAAATTAAGTAGCCCTGAGAGTGGTTTACATCCCAAAAAAGAGTGAGACAAACTCAAGTAGGGAAAAAAGAGAAAAACCCCAAGCCCCTTAGCCCACTCAGAGAAAGGCAGAATAAAATACATTACCAAGAATAAAGATGTGTAGCTTCAAAAGTCAATGTTCTCTCTCTCTCTCTCTCTCTCTCTCTCTCTCTCCCCCTCTCTCCCTTTCTCTCTCTCTCTCTCCCCTCTCTCCCCAACCCATATCTCTAACCCTCTCTCTCTTTCTAAAAGTACAATATATTTTACAACACTAAGAGAAAATCAAGAAGAAATATCTATGCCCACAGAAGCTTCCAACAGACCTCTTTTTAACAGTATGTTAATTTCCTAGGTTCAAGTCTACCAAAAGTCCTGGTCAGACAGAATTCATCCCATTGTTTGACAGGAAGATCCATAACCACTGTAGTAAAGACACACCCCTGCAAAATGACTGCATTTGAGAAACCTACAGAATCTCAATGGCTCCTAAGTAATCTCCTTACCTCCCGCAACACCATACATTCTTCCTAAAAATATCTTTCTACAATGCAGACCATGAGGCTATTCATCTCAAAAACCTTTGATGACTAGACACTGAAATACAGGGTGAATTTAGCTGGATTCTTTTCCAGCATCTTGCTCTGTACTCTAAGCATATGCTTCACCTCCCCAGTCTGTACCTTTACTTATGCTATTCCTTCCACCAAGAATTTCTCTTTCTCCATCCCATATTGTATTTTAATACTAGTTCAAACTATCACATCCTATTTGTGAAATCATGGCACTCTTCTTTAGTTACACTACAACAGCCCATTCTGTGCTACCCCAAAGCTTTAGTCAGTTTAGTTTGGCCAGATTATACTCTGAATCATAGTCATTTATTTACATACTCTTAACTTTGTACCACTGGGTTCTTTTATTGGAGGGAGGATGGTGATAATTTCTTAAAACTGTGGTAAGATATATAACATTTACTATACAAAATTTACCATGTTAGCAATTTGTTAGTATATAGTTCAGTAATACTAAGTACATTAAAAATGTTGTGAAATCAGTCTCCAGGACTCCTGATCTTGCAAAACTAAAATTATATACACATTAAACAACATCTCACTCCATTTGTACCTACTACCTATTTACTTCCTACTACCAGTCCCTGTCACCCATCATTCTACTTTCTGTCTCCCAGGTAACTCAAATAGAATCACACAGTATGTCTTCCTGTGACTGACTTATTTCACTTGGCATAATGTCCTTAAGGCTCACTCATTTGTAGCATATATAAGAATTCCATTACTTTTTAAGGCTAATATCCCACTGCATGTATATACCACATTTTTTTGATCGATTCCTCCATTGACACTGGGTTGCCCCCTTATTTTGGCTACTGTGAATAAAACTTTTATGAATATGGATCTTAGAGACCCTGCTTTTAATTCTTTGGGGTGTATGCCCAGAAGTGAAATTTCTGAATCACATGGTAATACTATTTCCAATTATTTGAAGAATTGCCTTACTCTCTTCCACAGTACCACTACCATTTTATATTCTAAGAGTGCATAGGGTTGTAATTTGCCCACATTCTCATCAACACTTTTTATGTTCTATTTTTAACATAGTAGCCATCCCAATAAATATAAGGCTATAGTATTTCATTATGGCTTTGATTTGCATTCCCCTAATGGTTAGTGAGTTAGAGCTTTTTATGTGTTCAGTCATTTGTACATCTTCTTTGGAAAAATGTCTACTGAAGTCCTTTGCACATTTTCAGTTAGATTGTTTTTGTTGTTGAGTTGTAATTTTATATTCCATGGAATATTAACCCCTTATAAGATATATGATCTACAGAGTTCTTTTGAAATTTATTTTTATATTCCCTAATTCAGCTGGCTATATAACAGAAATACATTTTGTGTTGAATGCTTTTTATTTACACGTAATACAAAATTTTAAATATGAAAAAAAACATATACAATAAGACCCCCTCTAATCTCTATTCTCCAGTCACGAGATTTCAATTCCCAGGAACATTTTCTAGTTTCTTACTAATTCCTTCCAGAGATATTTTATGCATATATAAGAAAATATGGATCTTAAATCAGTCTCCTCCAAAATAGTAACCTACTAGCACCTACTATTCTGTACCTCACTTTTAGACATATTATTCCATTTCAGTATATATAAGCTGACTTAATCTTTTCCCCCCTGAAGATACATTCCACCTTTCATTTATATTTTGGGACTTGCCCTTGTGGTTCTGAGGCTTGGTAAGTGATCATACTAAGGTCAAGGACCTAGGCAGAATGAAAACTAAAATAAAGATGCTTCTTCCTCCCCCTCCCTACCTTCCTTTGTTCCTTAAAAAAAAAAAAAATTTCCTCCTTCTATATACCTATTTCCTATTTCACTTAAGCCTAAATATGTGGTTAAACCAGACTGTCCATATTTAGCATGTTTGATGTTTGTTACATGAAATACACAGGAACAACTTTTAACAGAAATTCATTGATGTCCCCAATTATAATTTTATTACAAATAGAGATATCAAAACAATCCTGAATGTATTTTATACTACTAGGTGTCAGCACCCACACTGTTTCAAAAATTTACACAATTTGTGACAGTGTTCATTGCACCTGCAACTTGAAACAATTTAAACCACAGTTCTTTCACTAAGCAAGATGGATAAGGCATGCCATTTCTGTTTTTCCTTCTTGTGATTTTTACTTTTTGAAAACAAATATGCTTCCACAGTCATTTGACACTTCTTGCTGTTATTTTATCATGTAAACCTGAATTCTATTTTGAGAAATCTGGGTTTATGCTGAAATGACAGTGCCTTAACAGGAGAAAAATAATTGCATTTTTCCTAGTTACCTGAGATATAATGGTTGTGTGTGTGTGTGTGTGTGTGTGTGTGTGTGTGTGTATATATATATAAAAAAAATTATATTCTTACAAATACCCAGCTCAATTTTATTTTTACTTCATGTATGGGTAGTTTGCACTGCAATATTTAATCAAATCATTAACATGAGAGGAAGATTATTGATTTTGGATAAATTTAAGATCCACTAAAATTAATTGTATGTTTGTCCTTCTCATATGGTGGCTGTAAAAGCTTCACATTTTCCTTGGAAGTTATTAGACATCTTAGCTCTTAAAACATAACTTTAATGCTATGTGAATTT
This sequence comes from Solenodon paradoxus, assembly GCA_004363575.1. Lineage (NCBI taxonomy): Eukaryota > Metazoa > Chordata > Mammalia > Eulipotyphla > Solenodontidae > Solenodon > Solenodon paradoxus. The sequence goes on along the minus strand of RJWH01000007.1, from coordinate 1,949,542 downwards.
TGCTATGTTATTAACATTGTACGCTTCATGCATCCACTGGAATTATTTATTCCATTCATATTAATTTTGTTTAAAAATCTAACAAATAGAGGATCATCTGGATATTAGGTCCAAATTCCACTTTCAGGCTGCATAATTCAGGTTTTATAATTTGCTTTTGGTGGTACAATAATCATGCCTGTCTAGCTTACAAGTGTTTCATTTTCATTATTTTCAAGATTCTAGCTAACCCATACTATCACCTATTCCTTTTTGCCTTTCAAGTTCCTCCAACAGAGGAAAATTACTAAGAATTTCAATTCCTGTGGAGACTGCCACCATCTTCTCCTACAGTCCGTAAACCACCATAATTTTTTTTAAAGGAAAGGTGCAGGCAGGAATGAAAACAAGTAAGCAAGCAGACAGGAAGGAGAAAGAGCATTTTTATTTTATTTTTATTCAGTTGTTCACATTGGTAGCTCCACCTCCCCCGCTCCCCATCTGGGACTCAAACTCAGGGGTCTGTGGCCTTGCATTTCTTTGGAAGCAGTTGACCTAACCTCTATTCCACCAGGGTACACCAACACCTTACTCTTTTAAACAACTACTAAATACTCCACTATATGTAACCATAATTTATTAGTGTCCTAAAGATGAGCACTTAAGTTGTTACCAACTGATACCAAGAACATCCTTAAATGTGTATTATTTCACACAAGTACACATTCAAGATATATAAAAAAATTCTTCTAGAGGAATCAAATGATATGTGTATTTTAAGTTTTGATAATCATTTCCAAATAGGTATCAAAGAAAATTGCACACATTCATAGTCCCATTAGCAATGATGACACTGCCTATTTCCTATACCCTTGATTACACATTCTTTTTAAATTTTGTTTCTTCACTAATTTGATAAATTTTTAAAAATTTCACTGAAGTTTTACTTTCTATCTCTTATTATGAACTGCCTATTCTACATCTTTGTCCATTTTTGTTTATTATTCTTTTTCCCATTAAGTTGTTGGTTTTCTTTATATATTTACGAATTAGCCATTCTCCTACGACAATGAATTGCAAACTTTTTCCTAGTTTGCCTTTGCTTTTTTATGCAGTCATTTTTTTTTAATTCTTTTTTTGTCAATGCAGAATTTTCATATAGTTTATACTCTTTTCTTTCATGGTTTCTAGCCAGCACTTACCTTCTATTCCCACGATCATCACAGGAAAAATCACCACCTTGCAAGCAAATTAGTTTCCCAGTTGATCTACTTTTTCATCACTCCCTTTATCTTCCAACTGATCCTTGTCAGATTAATCATTTTAAAACACTACCCATTTAAGGCAAAAATCTTTGAATTACTACTTTCCTAATATTTATAAATTACTAAATTAATATTTAGGTCATTAGCAATCTAATTTCAGTCTCTATCCCAAAGCCCCTTACTATAATCAAATAGTCCCTCATTGGACCTAAATTTAGGGACAAAGTTATTTCTACTATATCTTTATTTAAATCATATCCATTATTCTGAATGTTTTTCCCTCCCCTCAAAGGTCAATTAAAGTTCATCTCTCTGCTCTCTGCTCAACCACTCAAGATCACATAGATTTAAATATTTAGTGTCTGCTATATTATACAAAGATAGACAAAAAAATTTATTCAATGAATCGTGTGCTATTGAAAATCATAGCAGGAAGAGTCAACCTAGAATGAAGTTGGCCTCTAGACCTTTAAGCTCTACCTAGAAAATGAAGATATGATACAGATAAAAAATTAAAAGAAAAAAGGCCAAGTAAACAATAATTTACGGACTGTAAGTTAGTCTGAATGGAGTATACCATGCTAAGGCTAGAGTAAAAACAAAAGAAAAATGCTGCAGAGATAAGTAGGGCCAAGTAGAATAAGGTCTGTGAAGCCAATTTAAACAACGTTTATCTTAACCTACATAGGCCAGAGAACCATTTAGAAAGGGAATGAACTGGTTAGAAAGAAATTTTACAAGGATTACTGACTACAATCTAGAACTTAACCAGCAGACTTTATTCAGACTTTAAACTGATTCAAATTTTAAATACACATATTTATTCAATAAAGCAATGTTAAACAGTCATGGTACACAATGTTACAAGAAGGCAGTATAAGATAATGTACTGCTCTACTTTGCTAAGGGCTTACAAAAATTATTGTTTTTAATATTGTTCTCATCAACTTTAAACAACCAGATATTGAGAGCAAATTAGATTACTGATGATAAAAGGTCAAAGCTCTCTCCACTTTATTTTCATTATCATAAAATCCAAGAAAAAAAAGTTAAAGACTTTAAATTTGTGTCATTCACTTAATAATTTCACTCATATCTTCAGTTATGCAAAACAATTGTCATACCTCTTTTTTATCCTACTTTCAAGACCTGGGATAAAAATGTCCAGGAGAAATCCATGAAATGTAAGGATCATTAAATTTCTTCACATTTAGGCTATGTACTAAAAGCTTACTGATAGGGAAGGAATATTATTTTTCTCATCACCCAATTCACTTATCTAAACTGTTTTTCTATTTTCATGTTAGAAAGGGAACATGTACCAAGTAATCACATTCCAAAAAATTAAAAAACTGTCCTACCAGACTTTTTTAGGACGCTTGTTAAATTTAATTCTCTCCATTCTCAATACCATGAGTCAGAGAATATCCACTAAGAATTGTTTGTACTGTCTTTTTTTGACAGTTCCTTTTTGACACCGTCTACCTTAAAAGATATCAATTCAATGATCATTCTTCCTTTGCCACACAGTAGTCCATCATTTTGTCTTTGGCCATATGATGTATTTTGAAGGTTACAGAAGAAACAAACTTTAGTAGAGACACAAAAAGTTGAGTGCAATATAATAAAGATGTCAACAGTACCGACAAGAAATGACTACTAACAGTTTTACTTAGGGTGTGCCCTTGTACTCAGGTAGCTTAAAGGACTGGGGTATAGACATGTAAAACCCAAGGACCTGGGTTTTCGATGGCAGGGGTGGGGTAAGAGAAAGGCAAAAATAAACAAATGAATAATAGTCTTGTTCCTCCTCTCTTAAAAAAAAAAAAAAGTTTCAATTGAAAACAACATCAAATATTCTCAACAAATTCAGAATTATAAAGTTTTCTATTATTTTAATTCATTAATATGTCACAGGTCATTCCTCTCTCTAAGTAGAGGGACATTTTTATTGAAATTAGAATTGCATTTAATATATCACCTGCCTCAGGATTTCAACTTTACAAAATTATTTTTATTGTCTTCCCCCAGAATCTTTCTACCTAACTCTACCTTGCCCTGTGGTTTCAACTACATAGAGACTTATCATAAGAGCCTTAGAATCTATCCTTCCCTTACCATAAACAGGAAATAATGTTTCTCTGACTCTATAAATAATATGGTAATATAGTTCATGCTTTTGGAAGGAAGACTAACATCTCAAGCTGACAAGTAGGTAATAAATACGATGAGGAGCCAAGGACACAAACAGAATATCCCAAAGTGTACACCTTTCATAAGAAGACAAAAGCTGGCTTGATAAATGAGACATTCAGGTTTTAAAATGCAGTCATAGAATTAAGCAAATATGTCATTTTTATTTTATTTTTATAATGCAATTGCATGGTGGTAAAAAACAGGCAGGTTTAAATTAGTGTGGTTTACTGCCACTGCATTGATTCTGCCTAACTTGCCAGCAGTTTCACTCACCATTGCTTTTGCACATCAGAAGTTTTAACATGGTGAAAAAGTCAAAGTTTTTGTATTATTACAAAAACAATTTTGACCTCACAGAACCCGTAAGAGGCTCTTTAGAAATCTATGCTGTAAACAGACAAATAAACAAAATACAGCAACCATAAGAATTTAAAAATAGTTAAAATCCTATCTGTGTTTCTCAAGTACATGAAATAAACATACAATTCTCAGCCAAAAAAAGTTATTTTTCTCAGATGCAATTAAATTAGCATCTTTTCAGCAGCATTTCTTCTTACCACCAAATAATCATTATTTCTTTTTATTACTTGCCTACTGAAAAAAAAAAGCTGAAGGTAATAACCCAAGTCTGACTCATTAATCAACTAATTGTTTACTTCTTTATAACTGTCACTGGTTTGTATTTCTTTATAAAGTAAGGATTATATTATAATTCATAGGATTCTTAAAAATAGCTCATATAGTCCTCCAAAATAACCTATGAAATACATGTTATCTCCATTTTCCCAAAAGGAAAATTACCTTCAGAGACAAAAACTTTATGTTCACATAGCTAACAGCAGATTTAGCACCTGAATAAGTCTTCATAACAACATTCCCTTCTTTTTTCACAATATATTACCACTGCAGTATCTAGCAACTTATTCTTACTGCCTATTTTTTGTTTTAAAACAAAGATTTTAATAAAACCCTTAAAGTATTAACATCATGCAATCAGATACACCAGGCATGTCTGAATCTATCAATATTCATATATGTTGTCATAATCCATGTTACGCCTCTTAAATTAGAAATAGTAAGATTCATAAAAAACACAAGCTAATTATTTTATAAAGTGCTTCAGACTGACCTAACATAATAACAATAAAAGCTATCTAGTAAAACTAAACAACAGTTAGTTTTTTAATCTGACACTAATAATACTCTTACTAAAGCAAATATTAAACAAATAAGTTCTTAGAAAAACACAAAACTGCTTTGTTTATAATCTGCTACAACAGACAAAAAAATTAAGGCAAAAAGTCTACATACTCTATGATTCCAACTCTGTAACATCTGGAAAATGCAAAATAATGGAGACAGTAAAAACATCAGTGGGTGCTAAAAGTCTGGGGGTAGGAGAGATGAATAGGCACAGGGCACAGTGGATTTGAGGTCAACGAAACTAATCTGTATGACATTAAAATTGTGGACACATGTCATTACACATTTCAACCCACAGAATATACAATACCAAGATTGAGCCCTAAGGTGAACTATGAACCTTGGGTGATAATAACGTGTCAGCGTAGGTTCACCGGTTGTAATAAATATCTCATGTGGGATATTAAGATTATGCATGTGTGGAGGGGAGTAGAGGTATATAGGAAATCTCTTCACCTTCCACTAAATTTTTCTGTGAACCTGAAACCATTGTAAAAATTAGTCTATTTAAAAAATTAAGGCAAATTATCTGTGGCAACTCTGATCTCTTCCTAACAATTGTTGCTTTACATCTACTTAGTAAAGAAGATCCTTGGTTACCTTCAACGGAACTTTTTAATTCTTAACATACTCATTGCTCCTCAACACCTGTTGTGCACCTCCCTTGAAACCTATTCATCCTGCAACATGACATTGGTAGAGGAAGTCCAAAGATGGGGAAAATTAAGTACTTAAAACAGACAGAGTAAGCAGGAGGTGGCTAGGAAAGTAAAGAATTCCTAAAGAAGAAAAACCCACAAGTAAGAACAAAAAGGAAAAAAGAATTCTGAGATGCTCTGAATCTATTGCTCTACATAATGTGAAAATCATAAATTATCCTAAAATTATAAAAAGAAAAATACTACAAATACCTTCTTTTAAAAAAAGGTTTTGCTGTGCATGATTCCAAAACTATGATTGGATAATGTATTTACAATATGTCCTCCAGCTATAAGCAAGATAATTTTTCAAAAGTTGGCCATAAATGCTGCATTTTTCAACAGAAAGATATATAAAAATGTGTGTTTGTCAAAGTGCCATTACAAAGACCTAGCTCCCAGAATAAACTTTTAGACACTGTTGCAATGATTAAATTTTTATTACTTATTACATGGAAGAAAGATATATACTTTTATCTTCTGGGTATTCTTAATCTAAGAAGTCAAAAATATGCTATGATTTACTAAACAGAGCAGAGCTCAAAAGATTTTGAGCCAGTCACAAAGGATTGACTACAGGGTATGTGTGCTTGCTTGCTTGCTTGTTTGCTTTGGTCATAATTAAGGAGGCCACGCTAAGTCCTTTGCAGAGCCAAACACCTGAATTATTTAGGAGAAGTGAAGGGCTCCAGTATAAAAGGTGATTCATGAAATAGGCTTAAAGATGATTCTAGCAGGAGTCACCACCCGAGCACAAACCTCTGCATCTGACATTTCATGGGAGGCACAAAGCAATGCAATTCAGTTACAAAATACTGATTTAGCACCAATAAAGTATCAAGTATTAGGTTAAAGGTGCTGCAGGACACTGAAACAAATAAGATATAGCCCCTACCTCAAGAAGGTTCCAATTTAATATATGAGAAGACAAATTCACATGTGACTCTGATCTAGGCAAGGTAGAGCAAGTGCCAAAAAGAGGTACAAAGAGAATAGGCATTCAGAGATTTCATCAAGGAGACAGACTGTCTAGGATGAAAACATAGGTTATTACTCAGATGATCAAAAGTTCTTGCTATCATTACTACTCTTAAAATTTTCTATCAGATGTACTACTTTTATACCAGAAGAAGTAAAAAACTTGAAAAATATGCATGCTGCTGTAATAGTTTACAAAAATAGTTTAGAATTTTCACATAAATTCTTAAATTAATACCCAAAGTTCTCCTAGAAGTAGGAGAAGTAAAAGTTGTTATCATATCTGGTAGTCAATCCCCCAAATGGTACCCCATGATGCCTGTCATATCTTTTGGGTAGTCCCCTCCCACACTGACTGGTGCTGACCTGTGAAAGAAACAGGTAACATCAAAAATGATGCTACATGAAATCCAAGGTCATAAAAAAACACTATAGTTTTCACCTTGGTTTTCTGTATCTCACTCTTAGGAAGCCAGGTCTCCAGAGGCATGAGGATACTAGCTCTTCTGGGGAAACAAGCTCCCCAAATGTGTGTCCCCAAGGAGGATGAGGTCAGCTGACAGAAAACCCACTGTAGAGAGGAGCCAACTTAACAACCATAATAAGTTACTCAGGAAGTAATTTTTAGTCCCAGATATGCCCTTCAATAACTGCAACTCTCACTGACATGTGAGAGTAACTTCATTAAGACTCTAAGCCAGAACCACCCAATTTTCAGACCCACTGCAATTTTAAGATAATTAGCAATTATTGTTCTTCTCAGTCAATAAGCTTTTGACATATTACAAAGCAATAGAAACTAACACTCCCCAGTTTTACACATAAGGCTTAGAGAGACTAACTTATCTACTATCAAATGGAAGTGAACAGAGTAAAACCAGTCTGGAACTCAGTCTCTCCACTTTGGATCAAATAACAATACCACTTCTCAAGTACCAAATTAATATCAAAAGGATGGTCAGGTTTCCCACAGTACAGAGACACAGCATATGGTATATTTAACAAACAAGACAGGAACTACATAATTGAACTTGTGGTATTCCATGGTACTGTGGGGGGTGGGAGGGGTTAAGTAGTTTTTAGAAGATTTCTAATTTTTTTTTTAATATACAGACCTTAAAAATAAAAACTATTATATCTGTAGCATTTAATACTAAATAATTACATTATTGATATTGAGAATATTTATACTTTACAATCATAATCACAATAAACATTTGTATAATTTTAAACAGAATTACTGTCAGACTGGAAATACTCAACTGCTGGTTGTTTCTTTAAGGATTTCTTTATTTTACTTAAGGTCTCCAACTTCTTAGCATTACACAAATGGGTTAAAACACATCATCAAAAGGCTCATGATGGTAAAATTGCAAATTCCAATTCATAAAATGGTTACTATCTTACAGGACAAGGTGGCTTGGCTATTAGCCTATCTACTTCTGGAGGTCAACAGAATATTTTACGGTTATAATCACATGATCATGCAATGTTCCTTCATACACATAACCTCTGATTCACAGAACCCTAGAAAATTAGTAGAATGGTAGGAATACTACCATCCTCATTTTCCAAATAGGGCCTAGAGAAGAATAAGTAACTTAATTTATGACATATAGCCATTAGAAGCAATTATAAGAATCCAACCTACAATCTTCTAGATCCAAACTCTGACTTTTTTTGAACATTGTTTTAGCCTGTGGTTCTATATACCCTGAATGCTATTAGGACACCTGGTTAATTTGAAAAATATCAGTACCTGAACATCATCCCCCAGAAATACTAATTTAATTGTTCTGGTCTGTCTTGGGTAACTAATATATAATAAATTATTAGTAGTAAATTCACAAAAAGTTTATATCACAAAGGGAGAAACTGCTGATGTATCTACATCCTTACATCCTAAGAACAACCTCAAAGATGGAGATATTGTACAATAAACCAAAGAGGAAAAGAAGAAAGACAAAGTAGGAAATTCAAACCTATTCTGCTGCTATCATGCAGTCACCAAGAAATATTTCATTGCCAGATCCTACTCCCTGAACCTCACCATCCCTGATCTTATCTCCACTGTAAGCTTTAGCTCAAGCATAGTCTCCTTTGTGAGGTTTTCAGGATGAAATAAAGGATATTTTTTCATCTATCTTTCTTTGAATTCTACTCTTAATAGCATGTATTACACAAAGCATTTATTTACACATCCATTTCTCTCGCTGGCTTGAGGGATCCTTTAGGGCAGGATCCCTGTCTTATTCATCCTTCCCACCTTATGTATCCTCAAGCACAGGATTCTTCAAGATCGTAGATATTAATAAGTCTTTGCTAAATCAGATGATATGGTCATGTTTAATATGGCTATTTCTCCCTTAGCTTCCTACTAGACATTCCCTTGACATTTCACTCATGACTGTGCCCTTCACACTGACATATATACAGCAGAATATACAGACATATATACAACAAAATACACTATGCTCTCTTAAAGCTATACAATTACTCATGCTATTAACTCCACCTGGAAATGCTATTTTGCTCCTTATCAACTTGTCCACTCCAACTTAGCCTTCAAAATTTAGCTCATATACAACCACTGCTGGTATTCCCATCAGGAATCAAGAGCTTCTGCTAGACTTCCTTTGATTTATATGTATCTTCATTATGACAAACAGAACAAAATATTTGAAATGTTGATTAAAAAGTCTATTGTCCTACTAGAGTATAAGCCCCTTGGTCAGTCAAGGACAGTGGCTTTTCACCTGTATATCCTCAGTCCTAACAATGCACATAGCATATAATAAAAAATAAAATATGAAAAACCATAGGCCAACAAAATAGCAAGAAGATCAAATGGACTTTAGGCCAACAAAGTGGCAAAAAATTCAACTGGAATTTGACTAGAGGGGAGAAAATATCTTAAGGAAGTACAGACATTTGGCTTATATTAAGTCCAATTCATAAAAAAAAAAAAGCAAAAAAGAGATATATTGCTACTCAGATATTATCAAGACAATAAAGAAAAAAGCATATTGAATTAAATAGGCAATAGAGATAAATCTCCAATGGAATAGCTGACAAAGTATAACAAAGAAACTAGAAATAAAGGTGGTTCTACCTATCAGTCAAATAATTCAACCTAAGTCCAAGAATGAAACAAAAGACTAGCACTCTGTCTCTCAGTTTACCATTCCTCCCTTCTGTCATTATTTCCCATACCCCACTCCCCGTCTCCTCCACCAAATACCAGATTCCATGGATAATTTTCTCAGCTAGAACCAACAGTCTAATCCAGTGGGTTAGTTCTGAGATATAAAAGAGGGGTCTTTGTTCTTATAGCCAGGATGGAGAGTAAAAAAAAAGAAAGCAATTACTACTTACTGAGGAGCTATTGTGCTACTTTACAAATACTCACTAAATCTCCCAGCAATCATGAGTAATTAAGCAATTTATAGATGAGAAATTTGTGTGTATGATCATACAAATAAGCAATTACAAAGCCTCCCTCCCCCAGAATCCAAGAATGACAGTCTCTGGAGTTTTGTCATACCCCTAACTACTTAAAAATAGAGAGGTATGTGGTCCAGTTAGTCAAGTTCAGAACTCAGAATACATTATTCTCCACACTATTACAAATGTTGGTTAGCCTGCATAGTGCCACTAATACATAATGGGCATATAATGAATTTTTTTAATACTTTGGGATCCTGACTTGGAAATCTGTTATCTGTTATTTTATTCTTATAAGCATATTGTTCAATATTATAAATAAAAATTACCTTGAAAATAAATTTGGAGAATATAATGAGTTCTTAAGTGAAGCTTTCTTCAAGAATGTTTTTCTTCAACAAAAAAACCAACGATACAAACTATTTCACCATGATAACTTGTAAGAACAATGACACTAGAAGATACCTGTGGGATATGTACTTATCTGACCAGGTGCTCACTTACAGTGTGCTGTTATTTAAATAAAACATCATATTAAACCCTAAAGACCAAAACTTATGATAGACATGCTACAAACTACAGAAATAAAGCTGATATGTCTATAATCTACTGACAAAATGTACTCCTTAGCAAAGTGAAACCAGATGTCTGGTGTGAAATCAGATGTCTGTGGACTTGTCTTTTCTTGGCTTCAGAGCAGTATTAGATACACTAAATACACAGCTTAGCTGTATATTAAACCCACAACTTGGCAAAATCATGACAGTGTGGATATGAAGCATCAGCATTTGTTACTGTAATTCTTATAAACCAAAGACATTTCTGAAATAGAAATCCTAAGTTTAAGCACTGAGCTAAATGCAACAATATGTCTTTCTCACTTTGGGAACAATGTCAGAGCTTTTTAAACACACTGTATAAACCCTTACTCTTCGTTATTCAAGCTGACACTCTTTAGGCAGGGCTGTGAAATTATCTGGTAGGAAGAATTTGAGCCACAGGTGTCAGTCCTTGTTCCAGAAATTCTAGGACCAGATATAATAATTAGATGTTGTGAAAATGAAAATACCCAAGAGGCTTAACTTTAGAAAAGTAAGTACTAGACTGTGTTCCACAATCAATAGGAAGATCAAAAATAATGAGTTGCCAGACAGAGAAACAGGAAAGAAATGAACAGTTAGTATCTATATGCCAGGTGCTGTTTCTTGTTTGAGATACTCAGTATTGTTTTTGACAGATGAGAAGTTAAGGAATACAGAAGTTTTAACTGGCCCAGTGTTGCAGAGCTAATAAAATGGGTACAAGGATTCAAGACAAAGTCTAAAAGACTAAAAAGGGATACTTACTTCTACATGAAGATTTGAAGTAGAACAAAGAACAGCGGCAAATAGCCAAGAAAATAGAGGTAAAAAGGTAGAAATGTCAAATTTTGTCAAATAGTTATTTATATACATATGTGTGTGTGTTTAAACAAAAGTCAAAAATAAGCACTTTGTTGACAGTGGTGAACTAAGGGAAAGTTCATAGGTGACTCACTTTCTACATTTTATATCCCTACAAGATTCCATTTTAAGTAATATGTTTGCGTTATATAAACTTTGTAACCAGAAAAACACTTTTGTTTTCACTTCAACTAAAAGAAATGAGTTTAAATGTACAGAGACACACAGGAGTGAATAGTCTACTTTAGTAGTTATTTCCCCAAGTGCATCATCCTTAACACACTCCAAGTTTTCTAATCTTAGGTCATTCTTATGGAACAATACAAAAAGGTAACATCATCTATTATACTTGTATATTTATTACTCCAGAAAGTGACTAACGCTATTCATTAGAGGACACAAATCACCATAATCAGTCATCCTTGAAAGTCTATAAAGTACCAGAAAGGTGGAATAGTAACACTTTTTCTCCCAGAACACTGTATAAGACTTGAAAACCAGGAAGATCAATAGTATATATTATACATTAATATTTAACCATGCACAAGATCCACAGAAAACTGATAAAAGGCCTAGCTCCAGAAGGTCATTTCCAAGTCTAATGATCTTCACCATCCTATCTATATCAAAGTAGGAAAAGATAAGCATCGATTGAATCAATCAATGAATCCATCATCAATAAACAACTATTTTCTGGTTTTCCATAAAGAAAATTATGTGGTCATCTGCCACTTGTGCACAAAAAAAATAAAATAAGTAGGTTCAGGGAACAGCCAATGTCAGTATTTATATCCAAGAATACATTTTACTACATTCTTGTTTGTGGCTAATCTAAATTTTAACTACTTTGTTATATGTGAAATATGTAACAAAGCATATTTCATTTCACCAAAAGGAGGGGAGAGTGGAGTATTAGAGAAAAGATGGGTAAGTCCCACAGAAAAGCCCATGAACAAGAGCACACTGAAAAGCACAGTAAACCTCCAGGGACTTCAATGAGCTTTTTGGCAACTTTTCAGAAGTGCATACAATGCTGGTGAGGGGCTATAAAGTGAAATTAAAGAGAAAAGGCGCAGCCTGGTCATTTCTCCCACTCAAAACACCATCCTCACTAAGCTTGAAGGAAGCTCCCAAAAGAAACTTTTAACACTTGTGATATTGCTATCAACTTTATGCTTTGAGGTCCTAAAGGATTTTCACAGGCACTTTCTTAAAAATGTAAAGATCCTTGGTAGGGGTTCTTGTTGATTTGCAGGACCTTGATTTGACACTACTCTCAGGAACTGGCCAAACCTAACTAAGAGACATGGGCCCAAGACCTACAACCACAGCGTCAAGTTCCAAGGTAAAAGAGATGAAGAAATAACAACTTTTCAGTTTTGGCGAGTGGCTAAAAAGTATTTGTACCACGCTGTAAACTCCTTGACAGTCTGAAAAACCCCTTGGGATTGGGGGTCTGTGGCCCATACATGAGGGCCTTGGGTTCCTGAAAAGATGGAATTTGGCCCCAATTTCCCCCAGGAACAGTTGTGTCAAGTCCTAGCTCTTCCACTCCTGATCATTCCTTACTTACCCTTTCTCCCGCTCTTCCTCGGTGAGAAGGGGTAAGTGGTAATTTTGTGCCCTCGCCCAACTTGGCCAAAACCCTAAAAATAAAAATGACAGACACGTGCTTTAAAATCCTGACGTTCAAGCCTGGGGAACTCCCACCACCAGCACAACACTCCCTGACAGAGGGCAACTGTCCCCGCCGCGCTCCCTCAGGGCCAGGGCTTGGAGCGCCCTCACTGAGAAGCACAGGAGAGGGCACGACCTCCCGGCGACCGCTTGGCGAGGAGGAACTAGTAGGTTCCAGGCTAGACGTTTCGGTCGCTACACGCCGGTGTCCGACCCTAGTCCGTCAGGAGGCGGCGGCGGCGGAATGGACGACTAACGCGCGGGGCCTCACACGCGCGCACACACACATGCTCGCAAACCAACCCCGCTGCGGGCCAAGCCACCCTCCTCCTCCCAGCTACGCCAGCCCCTTCTAGGACCGACTCCCGAGAGGGAGGGCCCAAGCCCAAAGGGCCACCAGGGGCCGGGGCCGCGGAGCCCCCAAAACCCTTCAGCCTCAGGGTCCCCAACCGCCGCCGGTGACTCGACCTCCGCACCCGTAGCGCAGCTCAGCCCAGGGGAAGTCCCAGCGCGGGCCCCGCCCACATCGGCGGCAAGTCCCGCCCCGGCCCCCTGGCGCGCACGTAAGCCCTGCAAAGCTCCGCCCCCGGCGGAAAACCGCCTCTGGCGCAACCCCACTTCACTACCCGCTCCGGACCGGATTTGTCCCAAAACCTGGCCTGGATCGTCAAAGGATCAAGAATAGCACTCAGCGAGTAATTGAGCACTTACTCTAAGCTAACACCATACTATCAAGCTGAGAGAGCAAGAAAGAGCTGAAAATCTTTGAAACTGTCTTCAGCCCTAGCCCCTTGTGTTATGGGTCAGGAAACCGATATCCCAGCAGGTGCTTTACACAACTAGAGGGGCAAATCTCTTTACTCTTACTCCTCTGAACTTTTTATTATGATTTTCCTACTAAGCAAGAAAACTAGTCAATTTTGCTGCCTCCAGGCGAGCAAAAAGAATAATCCAGAAAAGATGCTTTACACTAAACAAACTGGAATTTCATACCTAAATTCTCGCGTTCAAGTGATACAAACTCTAAACAGCGTTATTATAACCTACACAGAAAATGGAAACTACCAAGAAATGGGAAATAGAATAATCAAACATAAAATACTTTCGGCTCTTTTTTTTTTTTCAACCCTGCCCAAATCATCTCTCTTACTATGTCTTTATTGGCCTTCTAGATGCTAGCAAACAACTCTGTATATTACCAAATCATTTGATACAAACAGGTGATCTAATACTTTTGGTTCAACATTAATTCTAAAGGTTTAAGAACCTACTCAGTGACTTAAAGAACTGATCATCAGAACTCCTAGAATTTCCTAAGAACAAAATTGTTTTCCTATGAAGGTGTTTCATGCCAGTTTTGTAGTTTTTCCTGTCACTAAAATAATTACTGTAGGGTCAGCATTCTGCCAATGCTTAGGGATTCAATTTCAAAGTACTTAGTTAAGAGGACCATCTTCATCAAATAGCAGCGAGTTTTATCATTGGACTGGCTACTATTGGCACTCTGACCCCTAAATTAAATAGATGGTGTTCCCAACCACTAGGAGCTGACAGTCTGGAATGGACTGTGCATGGATAACAACAATGATATGTGTACTTGTTAATTATAATAGAAAGCAAAAAAAAAAAAAAATTCAAGAGTTGCTTAGTCTAACAGTTGCTTTGTCAGGAAGTTATCAATGTACTTAGAAAGAAGCTGACTTTATCTTAAAGTACTACATGCTGCTTGATTCCATCTATATGATATTCTGGAAAAGGCAAAACTATGAAACCTGTAAAAAGATCGATGGTTGCCAAAGATTAGTGGGAAGAGAGGGAAGAGTTGGCACAGCACATAGGATATTTAGGGCAGTGAAAATAGTCTGTATACAACAAAATCAAGTTGATATATGTTATTACATTTGTTAAACCCCATAGAATATACAACACCGACAGCAATCCTAATGTAAACTACAAACTGTGGTTGATAATGATGTGTCCCTGAGGTTCATTATTACAGCAATGTGCCACTTTGGTGTTGGGCTGCCTGTAGTTGGGGAGACTTATAACCCTTGTGAAAATCAGGAGATATATACGGGAACTATTACTATGAAGCTAAAACTGCTCAAATAAATAGTCTATTTCAAAAAAGAAGCTGGAATGAATCCTCAAACTATCCTTTTTTCTTAAGCTGCGTGGCCAGCTTCTATAGAGAAACAGCCATTTTTGTGAGCAACCCCAAAGCATTCACACCCAATGTTTGCTATGTTCTTTCTTTCTTTTTTTTAAAAAAGAACAGAAAGGAGAGGAGGAGGAAAAAAAACAATAAATTTGCTTATTTGTTTTTGATTATCCTGCCAACCACACCCCAGTCATAAAAACAGGACCACATGGTCCACATCCAGGATCCGGCCTAGTGCCTAAGCCACCCAGGCACACTCAGAACATCCTATTTTCTTCAAATTCATCACTAAGATTCTAAACTGACTGTTGGGCATGTGACTAGAGATGAAATATAGGGAGTTATCCTTATATTAGAGCAGCCCGCCGTATGGCATTAATGCTATCAGGGAGAAAATTGAATCACATACTCCTTACTAATGTACAAAATTAAATTATGGTTAGATAGCCTCTGTAATAGTCAAGGACATATTTAAGCAAAATGAACTTGAAATAAAGATTACAGATTCTATGAATACATTTATATTTCAAATCTTTTCCTATCCATACGTATTTACAGTTAGTAAGCAAATAGTGCAAGAAATTATAGAGTAGAGATTTTCAAACTTTTTGGTCTCCAGATCTCTTTTTGGTGTGCCCTGGTGGCGTAGTAGTTTGGTCAACTGTCTCCAGTCGAAGCACAGTCCACAGACATTCCAAGGACACAAGTTCATAACCCAGGCCCAGGAGAACAACCAAGATGCATAACTAAATAAAATAAATCAATTGCTTCTTCCTCTCTCTTCTTGCCTTCTTGCCTCTGCTCACCTTCATTCCTACCTGCACGTTTCCTTTGAAAAAAAAAAAAAAAACTTTTTGTAGTCTTAAAAATAAACAAAAGACTTTAAAGAGCTTTCGTTTGTATGGATTATATAAATCCATATTTACTATATTAAAAATTAAAACAAAGTTAGGTATGTGTTTATTCATTTTTAAAATAAGAAACTCATAACATGTTCCTATAAAAAACATTTTTAATAATGACTACATTGTTTTTAAAAAGTGAGAAAATAGACTTTTCATGCATTTTTTGCAATTTACTGTCAGCAGGAAAGAGAACTCTGTGTTCATATTCTGCTTCTGCACTGTTTCGATATGCTTTGTTGAGACTCAGGAAAGTTCATTTCAAAATGTGCCAAAATGGCACACTGGTTGAATTAAAGTTGCTTGAGAAACAGCCAAAGCAGGAATTTCTCTCACCTACCTATATCTACTAAAAGCATGAAATGAATCTCCATTATGAAGTGTGTACTCCCTGTACCAGGAGGGAAAGAAACAGCAATACAAAGTTTTAAGGGCCCATTTCTTCTATAAATACACCCTGCTTAGCTCAATAAATTAACTGTTCAAACCAAAAATTTAAAGAATTTATTTGTCTAAAAAGTGTTTAAGTGTGTTACTCACTTCACATCACAGATTCCATGTCACATAGCATCTCTATACACAGAAAATTAAATTGGCCTTTTTATTAATCTGTCTTATTTCAATTTAATTATTTTGCAGCCATTAAGACCTAGAGGAATAAAGGAAGTTTCTGTCTGCCCTGCCAGTTTTTATGGCTCATGTCTTGTAAAGAAAATTGGTCCTCATACAAATTCATAGTTGAAAAAGGGAGGATCTTGCAAATCCCTTAAAAAGGGTCTCAGTAACTTTCTAGGAGTCCTCAGACCTTTGAGAATTGTTATCAAATAGCACTTTGCAGTTCATTTATTTGAATATCATGCATTCCCATACCATGATCTGCTTTAACACCTGAAATTATCGCCCTTTCCTTATTTCAATCTAAAACTCAAATCTGACACCTTATGTCAAACCATCTCATTTCTGAAATTTTTTCAAAGCTTTTACTACAGCAACTCTGGTGAAATTGATATCTTATTAGAATACATATGAAAACATTTGAGATTTCATTTACGTCCTTCATTTCAAACTTTCTGGGAAATTTTCAATATGAATTGTGCCATGGGAAAAAATAAAACATTGGTTTAATCCAATTTTAGGAATACTTATAATAAAGGGTATGCATCTCCTTTTAAATACATAATTTAAAAGTGAGCTTAAAATAAAAACAAACAATTACTGTTACATTTATTACTTAAATAAATACTGGGTGCTAAAATTACTGCCTTGAAAAAAATTTTAGATATATAAGTTTGCATTTTAACAGCAAAACAATGTAAACCATCAGTTTGGGTTTTCTAATGTAATTTCCAACTAACAGAGGAATGTCTGGTTCCAGCTCTGGGGCAGAATATACATAAGAAGAGCATGGAATACCTATACCACAGAGCAAAGAATCCATTCACAAAAGAAAAGAGTGTCCAAAGGTCACAAAAACCAAAATCAAGGGGTGTCTTTGTCCCAAAATGGGCCAATTTGAGTATTTAAAAAATGTAATGAGTGCAGTTGTTTAAAACATATTGTATAGTAAAAACCTATAAGCTTTTCATATAATGGAGAAAGGAAATTCTTTTCAACAAATGGTTTTGGGAAAACTGGACAGCCACATGCAAAACAATGACATTAGGCCTTTAACACTATACAGAAAAAATTAATTCAAAATGGATTAAAGTCTTACATGTAAGACCAAAAACCCTAAAATATTTAGAAGAAAACATCAGCAATATATATGTTCCATAACATCAGCCTTAGAAATATCATTGGGGACTCAATTCCAATGTCAAGAAAAACAAAAACAAAAATAAGCAAATGAGACTACATCAAACTGAAAAGCTTCTTGAGAGCAAAATAAACTATCAGAAGGAAAAACAGACAACTGAATGGGAGAAGATGTTTGCACATTATATATCTAAGATATAAAAATAATTCATACAATTCAATAAAAATGCAAACAAGTCAATGAAAAAATCCAGCATAAATCTTAATTGACACTTCTCAAGGAAGACATACAGATGGCCAGCAAGCACTTGAAAAATGCTCATCATCACTTATCACTAGGGAAATTTAAATCAAAACTACAATGAGATATCACCTAACACCTGTGAATGACTCACATCAAAAAGGCTATAACAAATATTGGTGAGAGTATGGAGAAAAGGAAACATCAGACATTTTGGTGAGACTATAAATTGGGGCAGTCGCTTTGGAAAATTGGTGAAGCTGCCTCAAAATGTTAAAAATAGAACTACCATATGATCCAGCAATTCCACTTCAAGATTTTTACCCAAAAAATGTTAAAGCACTAATTTGAAAAGATATATGCACCATAATGTTCACTGCAACACTACTTATAATAACTAAGAAACGGAAACAGAGTACTCATCAATAGATAGGATAAAGAAGATGTGGTGTATATACACAATGAAATACTAAGCTACAAAAAAGAAAGATTAAAATCTTGTCATTTTCCACCACATAGATGGAAGTTGAGTAAATTATGCTATGTGAAATAAGTCACAAGAAGAAAGACAAATAATGGATGCTTTATTCATATGTGAGTTATAAAGAAACAAAGAAAATAGACCAAACAAAACAAATCCTTGGACTCTAACATCAAAACTAGTGTTACCAGAGGAGAAGGTGGTGGGTGGTAGGAGCAAAGGGTTGAGGGGGTCCAATGGATAACGATGGAGTATTATTAGAACTTTGGTGCCGGCGATGGTGTGGTGTCAGACATTTGATGAAAAGTGAACCTATTCCTAAAACTTATACTGTGTTGTAAACCAATGCTACCTAAATTAAAAATTAAATTTAAAAAAATCATGAACTCTTAATAATGTTCTAAAGGGGAGAGGCCAACAGAAACTAAAAACAAAACCAGAAAATTCATTAGACACTATTGCATAGGTCTATAGGGCACTAACTCCTTATTCTAAAATTAGCAATTGAAAGAAATTATTAGAACTTATATTGTCTTTCCTGTTTGAACTGTATTTCCAAAAACTAAATTGTTGTTGAAAGGAACTCATTTTTATAATAAATGTGAAAGAAATAATAGAATTGGAAAATTACCATTCAGCAATCCTTCATGAAATAAGTGTTTGAGGCAACAATAATCAGTCAGTAATTGAAACCTTAGATGAAAGGTCGATGAGGTACTTTGCAGTGGAGATCCATGTGTCTGCCTAAACCAAATAATCTAAATACCCTTGAAATGGGACACCAGACATTGAGTACTTCCTGACCTGAAGTTATCTGCAGCATTAACACATTTATGAATTTGTTCTCCCCAAAACAAAAACAGAATCTTAACAAACTAACAAAATATAACAAAACTCACAGGATACCAGACTGGTTACCAGAGATGGGCATATGGAATGGGATGCCTGAGGTTGAAAGACCAAAAATAATAGCACTAGAACTCTGGTGGTGGCTGTGGTGCGATATATACATAGATGAGGTAAGAACTTATGACTTTAAAAAAAGCATAGCAATGTAAGAACAAACAAAAAAACAAATATAATCAAGACTTAAAGCTGATTTTTCACTTACAGCCTCACAGGAAACATAAGGGTTAAATGGAACAAGTTAAATGATGCCATAAAGAAAGGAGCAGATAGTTCTAGAAGGTGAGACATTCCATAAAACAGCTGATAAGGTCTCCATAACAAGTTAATAACAAGATAAAAAGTAAAGGGAAGTGTGAGGAAAGTTCTAGATTGAAGAGATACAGCTGCCAAATCTAAGGTATAAACCTTGTTTAGTTCTGTATTCAAATACCATTACTGTAAAAAGACTTTTAAGATAATCATGGACATTTGATTATAAACTGGTATTAGACAATGAAAAAGGAATATTGTTATTATATTAGATGTAACAATGTTTATGTAAGAAAATGCCCATTGTCTTTGCAATGTCATTCTGAAGTTTGTTGAAGTTAATTAGTATTCTGTCTGGGATTTGCTTTAAAATACTTAAATAAAAAAAGAAAAAAGAGTAGATAATGATAAATGTGACAAAAGTGAATAATAATTGAATGTAGGTGATGAATATTTGGTGCTTCATTGTATTTTTCCCTTTGCTTTTGTATATGTTCAAATTTTTCATAATAAACATTTAAAAATAGATACAAGAGTCTGTGGTTGCTCAGATTTCTTAGAAAACATACCTGAGAAAAAATTGACATAATAACATTTTATGTGGGTTAGGGTTTGCCATCGAGAAAAGCAAGAATGAAGGGATTAGGGAAAGACAAGATAGAGGAAGGAACTACAGAGTGATGTGCTACAAGCTGATTCTAGCTTCACAGTTCACAGTACATCTCAGGAAGGTTTATGAAACCATTGCATAACACAACCATCCCTCAGAAGGGAAAAGGGCAAGCAAATTTTTTACTGGAGTCTTCCTGCCTCTGTCTCTCATTCATCAGTGCTTCCACAAAGGAGGATAAACTTCTGATTCATCAATGTTTCTTTCACAAAGCAGGATAAGCAAGTGGAGGAAAAAACTGCGGGTAGAGGAGATGAAATGGCAACAACTAGGTCTCATAAAGTAACTGAGATTGATTTTTTTTTTTTAACAATTTACAATTTAAACCCTTCAGTGACTTTTAGGTTTAGTAAAGACTTACCTATTAGTTTAATCTTTTTACTGGCATAATCATTCTGTTTAGTCTTTTTACCTCAGGAAATAATTTATTCAGGTCAAAGTCATTCATTTTAATGAATAAAATCACAATCATATTACTGTCTGTAGAAATCACAAGAAGGGGGAGTAACCCTGATAACCTTTTGTATCTCCACAGAGATCGTGTAAGCAGAGGTTCATCGCTGTAAACCCCAGTCTTGGTGGAATGCCCTTTGACCCTCCCATAATACAAAATGGAGGAAGGCTGGGAGGAACTTCTGCTAGCCCTTTCTCCTTTGCTTCCCTATCTGTGAGGAAGAATGTCGAGAGAGTTTATCATTGCCTCCTGCATTCTGATAAGATATGAAACTTTCTGCCTAATTCTCTGGAAGATACCACTATAGCTATAAAACTGCTAACCTCTCAACAAAAAGGTCCCTATTAGCCATCTGGATCCCTTTGTTTCAGTCACCTTCTGTAAAAGACATGGCACCTTGTCTACTCTTGCTTTTTCTAAGTATGTAATCAACTGCCTGAATCTTAAAAGTAGTTCCTTGTTTCCTTACTGTCAGTATCTTTAAGCCTTGCTTTGCCTTGACAAATTCTAAGCAGGAATTTGTGACTTTGTTTAATCCTAAAGATAGTCATTACACTTTGCAGTTTGCTCTTTGGTCAACCTATAATGTCGACAGTCAGCACCCGGTGCACAACTCATCAGAAGATACAAGTGACTTGGATTCACATTTTCAGAACAGTCTTCATTCTTTTAAGTGTTGTAGGATTATTTTCAGTCAACAACGAAAGAAGTCTTTCCTCTCAGTTGATAGAATATTTGTATAAGTGAGGTAAAGATTCAAACCTCCTAACACATAAAAATCACTGGGAATGATTTCCAGCTAAGTCTGAACATTTTCTACTCATATTTTGCCATTATCTAAGTTGGGTTTCAAAGGTCTCCTCAACTAGAATAAGAGAGAAACAAACAAACAGAAAACAAACATCAAGCACCATCAACATGCCCTATGTACTATTTCACAGGTAGATGACTTAGTTCTCCCTTTTATACACAAGATGATGGCAGTGATGCCACTCAGAAAAGTTCGCCTTTATTTAATAGAGTGAGAGGCAGTATTCATCTGTTCTCTTATAGGAATGTAACCAAGCAGCAAATAGGAAAACAATCCATGATAGTACAAAATATGAAAAACTAAAGAATACCTCATCTTTCCCCCTTTATTATCATAACTATGTAAATTATCTCTTGGGACTGGAACAGCATAAGTGTTACTAAATGAATCTGTCCCTTTAACAGTGGACCAAATCTGTAAAGGAAGCACTTTTGTAGAGGACCCGGGAATGCCTCATCTTCTTTCCAAGGGTGTCCTGGTATACTAAAGAGATGAAATTTGCAAATCTTTTGATTGCCTTTTGATTGATAATCCTAACATAGCTGAATTGATTGCTTAAATCCTCTTAAAAATTAGCAAAATAATAATTACAAACCAGAAATCCTTAATAACCGCTAGTGGGGAAAACTACTCAAAATAAAACTGTACATAGTAAAATTTTTTAACTAAAAAAAAAAACCGAAGAGTCATATGTTGCTGATGACTCTGAAAATTAAAAACATTCAAATAGCAGATTTAGTAGGAATAATGCAAATATAAGCTAAATAGTGGCTGAAATTACATGATTAAACTGTACAATTAACAGATTCTCTATTTTCCTTCATCTAAGAATGTCCTCATTTCCCCTCATTCCTGAAGGAATGCAAAATTGACGGTTCTTTTCTTTGCATATTTGAAAAATGTTGTGCCACTTCAGGTTCCCATTGTTGTCAAATAAGAAATCCGCTCTCATTCAAATTGGTATTCTGTAAATATAGTGTTGTCTCCCTCCCTGGCTGCTTTCAAGACATTTTTAAATTTGTTTTTTGTTTTCAGAAGCATTATGATGACTTGACATGCATATTATTTTTCCTACTTAGAGTTTACTTATCTCTTAATCTTTGCTATTGGCCAAATTTAGGGATTTATCAACTATTATTTCTTCAAATACCTTTCAAGTCTCACATTCTTTATCCTCTCCTTCTGGGACTCCAATAATACAAATGTTAGCTCTTTTGCGATCATCTACAGGTTCCTAAGACTCTTGATTTCTTTTTCTGTTCCAGTCTATTTTCTCTCTGTTATTCAAATTAGTTAAATTTTATTGATCTGTCCTCAAGTTGATCAATTTTATTCATAGTTATCTCTACAACCCAACCTGTATCTTTTATTGTTATTGTGTTTTTAATTATATAACTTCCATTTTGTTCTTTTTTTTTCTTTGCTGAGATTTTCTGTTTTTTTCATTTGTATACAGATGTATAACTATTAGTTGAAGTATTTTTAGAACAGCTGCTTTAAAATCTATGTCAGAGCATTCCAACATCCAATTCATCTTGGTTTTGACATCTGTTGATTTTTTTCTCATTCAAGTTGTGATTTTTCCTGGGTTTTAGTATGATGGATAATGTTCAGTTATATCTTGGACTTTGACTATTATAAGACTCTAGATCCCATTTAATCTTCTTTTTAAGCAGGTAGCCCCTCTGTGGAGATGTAGTAGGAGGGTCAGGAGTTTGATTTTATATGCTCATCTTCCCACTGGACCCCACCACCACCACCCAGGCAATAATAAGTGTTCACTCATACTGCCCCACTGTCTGCAGGCAGACTTGACATCTTCCCAGTAGGATTGAGGCCCACATGCCACTTAGATGCCTTTGAGTGAGGACACCAACAAGGAGAGAAGAAGCAGACAACTGAGCCACGCCATGTTGTTGCTACAGGACTAAAGGAGAACAGCTCTCAACTCTCCAGAGTACCAATGGGCCCCTCTTACCATCTCCTTTATCTCTGTGATGATAGATGGGAATGAAGTTTCAATAATTGGACTTTGCTGTCATGGTTTGTGAAAGGAAAAAGAAAGAGAAAGTTGAAAACTGACTAGACTTGAGTTACACACCCTTGCTCAGCCTTGTTGATGCTGTGTGGGGATAGAGGTTTCGCTTCCAGCTAGATTTCATTGACCCAATGGGTGTAGTAGGAGGTAAAGTGGGAACTGAGGTATAATTGTGACAAACAGCATCTCACTGCCTCATTAAGTCTGGTTGCTAGCAAGTATAGATGTAAGCTCAGCTTATTGCTGGACAATGTTGATACTGCCGAGAGTATGGGACAGACATTCTTTAGTCAGGCAAACAATGGAAGATGGACTCTTCCCTGAGTCAGCCACTCCTTGTGGGTGAAATCAGTGAAAGGTGGGAAAGAAGCTTCCTGCTTTGTCTCACTGAAACCCTGAGAGAGGGAGGGGAATGATTCTTCATTGGAGCCTGGATGGAATGGAGTAGAAATTACCAAAAAATTTGAGCTGTGCAGGCTTTTCTTGGAGGTGTTTTGGTATAGGTCCGTTGATATTTCCAGGTTGGAAACTTCCGCAGGGCCCTATAAAGATTTATGGAGATGAGGAAATCCAGGGATCCATAGCCCTATCAACCCTCAAGCACAGAGGTACCTCACCTGTCCACCTTCTTCTTTTCAACCTTCAGTCTTTTATGTGTATTTCTTGAGTTTATACCTAGAGTTCTAAGAATGAGAAGCTGGAAGGAATGAAGCTACTTCAGTTTGGTCAGAACTAGTGTCCTCTTTGTAAATAGTTTATTAAAAGAAATGCAAAGAAGCTATTAATTATAATGGAATATTCCCACATTAAGTCAGAAACTGATCTAAAATCTGAATTGTCAAAAGCAGTATCAGTTTCTAAAAATCAAAGAAAGCAGATAAAATAGAATAAATAAATACAAAAATTAGTGTATGCAAAACAATGTGTGCCAAAATAATTAACTTCAAGATGCTTTTGGGCATACTCCTAAACAATTGGACAGATACTTAGGCAAAATGAAAGAAAATTTTCCACATCTGGAATACTTGTTAATGAATCGAAGATCAAGATTATGCGGTAGGGCAATTCTTACTTTGTGGCTTTTAAATTCCTTTTATTTAAAAAAATGGTAACTTTTAATTATTTTTGTTACTACCTTTCGATTTTTAACCACTTTTATTTGGTTTTTATTTAATGTTAGATCTATCTTTTTTATTTATTTTTGTTGTGATGTAGAAGTTATTTTTACATGTTATTGATATATATGCTCTTGTAACATGTATTTATTGTTTGCCTTTACTTTTACCAAAAGTATTTGAAACTTTTAGCATACACCTATCCTTTCTTTGGTCACTTGTTATTTTAAAACACACAACAACAATAAAAAGTGCAGAATAACTTAAGGAACATTGAAACATTGAAATGTCTGGAATTTTGTTTTTCCTGCTTCATGAAGCTATCCGTTGGGAAATTGTAAACCCCATAAATATGTGAATATTTTGACTATCTGCCTTATTAACAAAGCCTTTATTTTTTTTTCTTTTTTGAATATTGAAAACTTAATCAAAAAATTTATCTCTCCAACATCTATTTCCAAACTTAGTTGATCATTCTAAGCAGTCTGATGCAGAGAAGTCATGAGATAGGCTTTAACAACCTAGGAACATTCAGAGTAGAGAAGAAAAGGCTTAGGGGAGAATTTGATAGCTATCTTCATAAACTTAAAGGGCTGTTCTGAACAAGAGAGATGACATTTATTCAGTGTTACCCAAGAGGATAGAATCAGGATAAATGAGATGGAGTTATAAGGAAGGATTTTTTTTTATTTCATATATATATATATATAAATTTTCTAGCAATAAGGGAACTCTGAGAAGAGAATGGATTGCCTCAAGAAATAGTGATTTTCTGTCAAGGATAAAGGCTGAACAACCACTTATTGAAGATATTATCAAAGGGACTCTTACAAGTTTATGATTCTTTCTGTCTCTAATATCTCATTCTATTCTCTGAGTGACATATATGAGACAAGAATTAAAACTGGCACTTATGAATGGGAATAGTGAAATTCAGAGCATACTAATTAGTATTCTTTATAAATTCTTTATAAAAACAATTTGAGGTCACCTAAGCAAAAATGAAAGACAGTGTAAGATTGTAAGTTCACAGCCTAAAGCCAGTATAATGAAGCTGGGTTCCCAAATGGGGCAGAAACCACGTCTTAACTCTGCTTCTTTCCACAAACTGCTTTGTTCTCTATCTTTGCAAGTTTGTTTTCTATGCTTTCCAATGACATGATAGATGAAAGATATTTACTCCACAACTCCCTAGTTTATATCTCTGTCATTCAAGAGAACATCCCAGAATAACTCGCTGCCTCAATTATTTTGGACTCATCTAATTCTCCCTTTGGTATACTAAACTATTTGGTAAATTCATCTCATTCTCCCTTCTGTATCCCAAACCATTTGGTAAACAACTGCAGTAAAAATGGATTGGACATTGTGATTTGAACTTGGACAGCAGTGGAATCCTCTACAACCATCCCATTAATTGAATTTACAATTAGATTATCAAGAAACTTTCTTCCATCTCAAGAGCAGGCTGATCTGGTGAGATTCTCACATGGGGAAGGTATCCAGGAACAGTGGCCTCTACTTGCACACGTAAAAGAAGAGAATAAAGAGTCTGGTCAGAAGGAGTTTCCCAAGCTCAATAATCAAGTCACTCCACTGACTTCCATGTGAATAAGAGTCTGAAGAGTGGAGCCACAGGCAGAAACTTTTTCTATAATATTTCTAAGAAATTAAGAATTTTGGAAAAGGCAACATATTAAGTGGGAGAAGATTTACAAATCATATATCTGATTAGGAATCTGTTGTCTAAAATAGATGAAGAATTTTCACAATTCAATAACAAGAAAATAAGATTAAAAATGGGAAATGCATCTAAATAGACATTTTTACAAAGAAGGTATACAACAAACACATGAAAGATGCTCAACATCACTAATCCTCAGAGAAATACAAATCAAAACCACAATGAGATATTACCTCATCTTTTAGAATAGCTATTATATTATTCAAAAGACAAGACACAAGTTGAAGAGAATGTGGAGAAAAGGGAGCCCTCATGCATTGCTGTGGGAACGTGAATTGGTACAGCAACTATGAAAAACAGAATGGAGCTTCCTCAAAAATTTAAAAGCATAACTACCACATAATCTAGGAGCTCCACATCTTGGTATTCATCTGAAGAAAACAAAAACACTAATTAAAAAAGATAAATGCATCTCTTTGTTCACTGTAGCCTTTTTTTATAATAGCCAAGATATAGAAATAGCATGATAGATTAATAGATAAAGACGATGTGATACATATATGAAAAGGCATAAATTTCCAGTTATAAAATAAATAAATCACTGGGAAGTAATGTAAAATAAGTTAGCATGGAGACTATAGTCCATATCGCATTGCAAATTTGAAAATTACTAAAAAGGTAATGGAATACTACGGTGAACACTTTAAAATGTATACAAAATGTTAAATTCCTGTTAAACACCTGAAATAATTATAATGTTGTATGTCAATTATACTTCAAAGAAAGAATAAATAAGAGAAAGGAGGGAAGACAGAGGAAAGAAAGAAGAGAAAGAGAAAAGGGAGACAGGGAAAACAGAAAAGGGAAGGAAGGGAGGGAGGAAGGAAGGAGAGAGCAAGGGAGAGAAGAAAGGAAGGAGGAAGGAACTGTTAGTCTAGGGGAAAAAATAATTTTATATGGTTTCATCTGATTGGCTCAATTTGTCTTTTCAGTGAAGTTTGATTGGTGGTATCAGTCCAATATCCAAACATCTTTTTAATTATAGAGAATCTCAAGTTAGGTGAGCAGATATTCCAACTCATAGCTCTTTGATTCCTCGAACAAATATATGTGATCTAAACTCAGACAATCTTCTTTGATTTCAGTCCGGAACTTTGATTCTAAAGCAAGTAATACAATCTGCAATTGCTTTTCTATAACTGTTGCACCAATGGCCTTGGCCTCTAGACGGCATGGCAATAGGGCCAGCAGCACCTTCCAGTGTCCAGTGGTACAGCGATGACTACTTAGCAATGACAGCAGTCACATCCTAACCATGTTGTTTCTGCAGTTAGACTTTCGCTGTGCTTGTTATGGCCTCCTTCGGTTTTTCTTTTCATCACCAAGCACAGTTCTTCAGGTCTTCTCATGGATTCTGTGGACATTCCTAAATTCTTACAACAATTACTTTTTCTTTTTAAATATACCAGAATCAATTTTTGTTGATTACAACGGAAAACTGGTCTATACTGCAGTCAGCTAAACCAGTTGTTCAGACCCTTGTAAAAGAAATGTGATCTTCAGTGAAAGGGCTCAGATTAAATTATCCCAAAACCCTTGCGATCCCACTCTGGAATGCAGATTATTTTGAGCTAAAATTTCTTTAATAAACTTGAAGAATAATGAAAAGCTTCAACCTTTCTCCTAACCCTTTTGCCCTTCTCTTAATGGAAGAAGCTGTCACTACTCCAAAGCCTCTCGCCTTCTCCAAATCAAGAAGTGGTCATTGTTCCCTTATCTCCTAGAAGAATGTAGTTTGGGAAGTTCTTAATACAGAAGTTAGCTGATTTGTAAACATGTCCTCTGTATCTAAAAACACGTATCTTTACTTTCAGAGTAAAGAGGGATCATCCCTCCTTACCACCAGAGGACACCCTCCTCTCTCCCTGACCATGCTTGGTCCTCTTTCTCATGCTTCAAAACAGGATATAAGTCTCTGGTTATCCCCAGTTATCTCAGAAATAAGCAGCATTAAATTCTCCATATGTATGTCACTAAATTTGGGCTTTTCTCTTACTAACTGTGTCTAATATTAATTTGTTTATCCAGTCTGTAAAGAATTGAAAAGGGATGAGGGAATTTTGCTTTTGTCTGCAAATCAGAGCTCCACACCTGTGAACAAGAAAAAATTCCCAGAGAAGAGAGAATGGGCAAATACCCCAAATAAATATCTTTTTGCATCAACATTCAAAACTTGCCCAAGATCATAGAGGAGATTAACATCGGAACTTTTAAAAGAACATGTGTCTTATCTATTAACATTGGGCTTATTGTTTTATCTTTAGGATGAATTTTAACTTGTGAATTTAATTAATGGGGAAACAATGTAATAAAAAGAAAGGCCAATATAAGCACTTTAAAATCTCAACTTGCTATTCCACCAAATTTACAAAAAAAAACCAAAATGCTAAATTCAATTCACTGACTTGGTTCTTTCAAAATAGCTGGCTATTTAATTAAGCATACTATTTCTTTAAGCTTTATAAGAATATCCTAAACACCATTAGGTTAGATGGGACATAGGAATGAATTACTAATAAAACTCATAGCTAATTGAAAATTATGTTTAAACTATTTTAATACTTTCTACCATTTAACATAAAACTGTGTGATTGAGTTTCTCTCTTTTTATGGTCCTTAATTTCTGTAGAGGAGATAATCACTTTAACTAAGCAAAATTTGAAAAAGTAACGGTTGTGTGTATAATCAGTGCTAAATAAATTAAGAGTAGCTATTTTAACTTTATTTGTATACAACTACGATGAGATTCAGACATTCAGAATAAACTGGATCTTATCACAAATTACCCTTGAGCATAAGTAGTTTAAATTAACTAGAATTTTAAATAACCTGAGGACTCCTATAGCCCTGAAGATATGCATGAAGCAATGAGAACTCCTTAAAGGTTTATCCTACTCTTCCACTAACAATGGCAATAATAAAAAATAATGGGTTGATGTTAAAATAATAAAGAATATGTTTCAATCTTTTGGAAGCCCCAAGAAGTTCTTTTTAAATTGATTAAATCATAAGTGCTTGCACTACATACTGAATTTTTTGGAGTAATAAACCAGACAATATTTATCTTTCTGAAACACAGACTATGAGACAATTATAAAAAGAAATGAGAAATATGATCAGTTCTCATGTGTGGATTCTTGAGACTGCAAATGTATAACAAATGGAATCTTAGAGGTAGGCATCAGTGATGAGAAAACACTTTACTCTTCACTTCTTGGTTTGGAAGTGTCAATAATTCACCCTCCAAATCAGAGAGGCACATAGGTACAGAATAATCCTATGGAATTACAGAATGTCCGAATCAAAAACAGTCTTGGTATATTGGTCAGCTACTACTGTATAACAAACCATCCCAAAATTCAGTGGTTTAAAACAATAAACATTTGTTTTTACTCATGCCTATGAATTAGCAGGAGGTTGGTAGATCTAGGTGAGGCTCAACTGAGTCAATTCTGTTTCATGTATTTCTTATTCTCCTTGGACCATAGCAAGGAGATACTATTACTTGCTCCTTGTTGAAGTCTTACTATGTGTCAGATTCTATGCCAAAAGCATTTAAAATATAATCCTGTTTACTTCCCATGAAAACATTATGAATTAGGTAATAATATTATTGTTTTACAGATAAGGAAACTAAAAAATTTTTCCACAGTCATGAGTCAGTATGTGACGAGCCAGGAACACACAAATGCAGGTCTACCTGACATCAGACTTTATGTCCTAACCACTGTGCTATATTGTGCCTTGTGAAATATACTGTTCTATTTTCAGAGAGCTCTAACTACTAAAACTTTTCTCTTCAATATTCAGTGAAATTAATTTCCTCGTTACTCTCATTTAATCATCTTAATTTGGCCCTCGAGCACACACAGGATAAATATATTTCATAAATTCAATGCTATAATAAAAGTGCCTAAAAACAGCATGTGTTCAACAAAGTTTAATCTAAATCATATGCACAATGGACATAACAGTCATTGATAAAATATTCAATAAAGCAGGGTCAGCACTAATTCCACTCTTACCCGGTTTGCACTTCTCCATTGTACATAGAGAAAACATCAGAAAAGGATGAATTCAACATGTAAGTCCAGACATATAGGCAAGTATTATCTATAACATTTCTTTAATTTACAAACTGAATGACCTTATCATAAAAAGGAAATTATACCTAGATTGGATAAAAAATTAGAATTTTTGGTGTGGGGGAAGAGGGAGGGGGTGAAGGGAGAAGACAAGACATTAAATAATGCTTTTTAAAATTAATAAGCCTATATTTTATTAGTAGACAAGTAGACAAAATAATGATTTTCTTTATAAGTAGAAAATATTGAATTTGTTCAAAGATAAGGCATTGCTTATATTGAAGTTTTACCTAAGGTGACAAGAGAACTAAATATATAATCACCACTGGGAATAATAAGGTTGTCACAGGATCATTTTCAAAATGGTAAAACGTAAATATTAAATAGACATGTTAAAGGTTTTATTTAACTCATTAATTAATGAGTCAGTAAGATATTACAACCTACTCAAAAAACAAGCAGAGAAACAGACATATGTAAAGCAATCAGAAATCCTGACGTAAATTTGCTAATAGATGCAGGAAATAGATCTTACAGATACTGAATGATAATGTTTGAAATCATCTTTTCTACAGAGAGAGAATCAATTGTATTGCTATGACAAAATTTATTTGCATGTATATGAACAAAAATAATTTGTATTTTGTATCACTCAGTTTTCTACACCTTTTCCAATTATAAGTAGCTCAGTCAAGGATAGTTCAAAGCACAGGCCCCAAGACAATTAAATAACCTTGACGATAAGCCAGAAAATGTCACACATTCCATTGAAAAGACTCCTAGTAATGATGCTCATTTCAAAATCTTTCACAGTTCTTTCTGATGGGATTTTCTAACAAAACATTTAGGAGAAAAACTGGAAAAACATTAGTTAAATGAAAATATATGTTTAATTTTTTTAAATATTTTTAAAAAGACATTCTAAGAATATCTATAAGAAGAGGAACAATCCTGAAAAATTATCAGATTATTTTCTTAGATTCTCTTTGTCGCATTATTCAAGTAAATCTGGTTACTCATTATATACAATATAAGATAGGAAATAATAATAATAAAAAAGAGAAAGACAAGGAAAAATAAATTGTGCTAATATGCCTTAAAAAGCTAGTGTTATATAACATGAATTCTATATGTTCAGATGATTGTTAACAAGCTTAAGAAAAGATTTCCTTAATCCTGTTTGTGTTAAAAGATTATTGGCTAAGCTTGTGGCTGGAATGGGGACCACGTAAAGTTTCAGGACCAGGGTTGGGGACCCATGAAGAATGCAACCCCAAAAATGAATAAATAAATAAAAATATTCCTCTCTCTTCTCTCTTCCTTCCTTAATGCCTACCATCCTTTTGGAAAAATTAAAAAGTTTCCCACTGAAGTAATAACCAAGCCTGACTTTGCTTAGCTTCCAAGATCAGATGAGATTGGCCAGTTCAGGGTGGCACGGACACCTGAAAAAAATGTACTACATCACTCATCATCAGAGAGTCAAATAAAAACTACAATGAAAAACTGTCACACCCTTGAGAATGGCCTATATCAAAAAGACTGGAAATAGCAGTTGAAGGGGTATGGAGAAAAAGAGCCTTTCTAGTCTGTGAAAATATAAATTGGTGCCAACTCTTTGGAAAACAGTATGGGGATTCCTGAAACAAATAAAGATGAATATACCATTTGATCCAGCAATCCCATGCTTGAACATATACCCAGAAGATACAAAATCTCTAATCAGAAAAAAAAATCTGTATCCTGATACTTATAACAGCAGGGTTCACAATATCCAAGTCATAGAACAACTGTCCATCAACAGATGACTGGATAAAGAAGCTGAGGTATAAATACTCAATGGAACTCTATACAGCTACTAAAAAAGATGAAGTTATGAACTTTGCAACAATCTGGATGGAATTGGAAGGGATTGTGTTAAGTGAAAGAAGTCAGAAAGAAAAAGATAAATACCGATGGTTTCACTCATATATGGAACATAATAAAATAAAACAAATACATAGATAAACTCCAGCAAAAACCTCACAGGGTACAAGATGATGGCTGCAAGCGGGGTTGGAGTGGGGTGGGAAGCAAAGAGGGGGAAAAAGTGGTGGTAAAGACACTACAACTCTGGTGGAGCCTATGGTGTGAAATATAGATTGATATGCAATGTCAATATTCAAAAATGAATGTAGCATTGCGTACAAAAGAGATGATAAATACTAATAAAAAGAAATTTAGAAACTGCCCCCAGCAAAAAAAGGAAGTCAACAAATTTAAAAATTAATAAAATGCTTTTCTCCTCTCCTTTCTTCTCTTAAAAAATAAAAATAAAATATCATTGACTGAAATTTTTAAATGGTCAAAGAAATGTAAAACAACCAAAAGGCACATGAAAAAATATGAAACATCCTTAGTTATTAGAGAAATGCAAATCAAAATCACAATGAAGCTACCACTTCATGCCCATTAGGATGTCTTTCATAAACAGAAAATAACAAGTGTTGCCAAAGAGGTGGAAAACTTGAAATGCTTGTGCTTTGCTGACGGAAATATAAAGAGAAAATATTATAGAAAACATTGTGGTGATTTCGTCATAAAATTAAACATATATCTAGCAATTCCAGTTGTAGGTATATATCCAAAAGAATTGAAAGCAAGAACTTAGGTAATTGCACACCAATGTTCATAGTCGCTTTGGTCGTAATAGCCAAAGGGTAGAAACAATCCAAGCGCCCATCAACAGATGAATGGATAAACAAAAAGTGGTATTTTAAGAGAAGGAAAACTTCATTCTATCTTCTATCCGTAGCTGGACATACTGCCATAAGACAGATAAGAACAACATACACATTTTATTTATTATTTGATGTGCAAACAAGAATCTTGAAAAGAAAAATGAGTACCTGAAGAAACCATTAGGCCCAAAACCTAGTGTACCTTTATTAAAATAAAAAAAGAAGATAAATTGTGAGGATGTGATAAGATAAAGGGGCATTGATGAGGAGCAAAAACTGTGGGACAGCGACAAGGAAATTTATAAGGGTAACTAATGGAAAAAAAAGATTTAGTAGGTTTATTTGTATAGACCCATTTTCCTATAATTTCTGGCCTCAAATGATGAGAATCTTCTCATCCTGTTTCAGAGAGAGCATTTTTCTCATGGAAAATTTTATACTCTGATTTTAAGTAGAAAGAAAAAAGTCAGGGTGCTCTACCTGCATCTGTTATTTCTCAAATGCTTTCAGATCAAAGGATGTATATTGAACTGCTTCCATGGAATATTATTCAACCTTGAATAGGAATAAAATTCTGATAGATGCTACAACATGAATTAACCTTGAAAACATGCTAAGTGAAATAAGCCATGCACAAAAGGACAAACATTGTATGACCCTACTTACATGCCTTACTTAAAATAGACAAATACCAAGAGATGGAAATTTGAATAGACATTACTGGGGGCGGAGGAGAATGGAAAGTAAAGTTACTGTTTAATTGCTATGGGATTCAGGAAACATTATTCCAAATATAGCACTGCGGCATACTGAATATTTCAAGCTCAAGGAATTACAAAATGGCATGCCAGAAGGACTTTCTGACCTTCCCTTGAATAGATTGACTGTATTTCAAAGCAGGACAAAATGGGACGGGGCTTTTGGGCCCTCTCAATACACTGGGTCTGGGGCAACTCAACAATCCCTTTTACCCTGCGTTACAGACGGACCTGCTTTCTTAAAAGTGGGATAAAACTGATGGTCAGGAAATATGAAAAGGAACAGTACTATCCTGTTTGAAAGGGATGTACGGTCGGCCAACTCTTGATGTAGTTCATGAAACCCTCTCTTGAGTGATGGTCTTCTGTTCAGAGAAAAGCAGCATCTCTATCTCTGAGAGACATCAAGAAGGATCTGACAAAAAGAATCTGAACTATTTGAACCAAAATGACTTTCTAGGTTTTCCCTCATTTTACTATACTTCGTTCACCTTTGTCTCAGCGCTCTCTCCACTCTTCACACCTAGCATAACACTAAAGCTTAAAAACAGATGTTTTAGTTTCTTCTGGTCTTCATTTTCTTATGAAAGTTCCAATGTCCTGTAAAACTTAAATTAAATGAAAGTGCATGGTCATCTTCTGTTAATTCATCTTTGTCAATTTAATTTTCAGAGCCGGTCAGATACCCTAAGAGAGTAGAAGAAATCTTTTCCCCTCCTTTGCAATAGGTGTAAAGTGTCTGCTTGGGTTGATGAAAAAGTTCTGGATATGGGTAGTGGTTGCATAACTATGTGAAAGTTCTTCATGTCACTCAATTGCATGCTTCAAAAAGATTTAAAAGGTAACTCTTGTGTATACAAAGGTGCTCAGAATAGATGGACCCACACTCTCGGAGCTGGTCTACACTGAATTAAAGCAAGGACGGAGGCAACTGAGACAAAGGAAAAGCTCCTGCCTTGCACCTAACCTTTTGCCCTTCCCTTGATGGAAAAAGGAAATCACCACTCTCTAATCCTAATGAAGAAGGGATTGCTGTTTCCATTATCAACAGAAGAATGTGCTTGGGAAAATCTTAATCCAGGTGTAAATTTATCTGTAAACAGTTTCTGTTTAAGAAATTCATCTTTACTGAAGATAAATTCATCTCCTACTTGTCATGTAAAAATCCCTTCCTCTCTACTCTGTCCTCTAGGCCTCCTTTCCCTTAACTCAGCACAGGATATAAGTCTTTGGTCTGTCCTATTAAACTCAGAATTCATAGCCTTGCAAATTCTCTACATGCGTGTCATTATATTGGGGCATTTCTCCTGTAAATCCTAATTTATGTTAATTTGTTGTCTAGCCAATGAAGAACCTCAGAAGGATGGGGGAATTTTCCTTGTACCACAACACTTTGCCACATTAATTTTTTTTAAAAAGATCACTTGTTGAAGTCAGGTAATTCGAAAACTCTTTCAGAATCACTCCAAATTGTCTTCCATTTTTTTCTCTCATTAATTTAACTAATTAATAAGTTTTTGTATTAAATGTTGTGCTAGGCACAGCAAAAAATTAAAACTACTGAGGTATTTTTTTTCCCCCTGTTGTGCTCTACCTAAATTCAGATTAAGGGAAAGTTGTTTAATTTCTTATGTAGTTTTGTTTTCTTTTACTGGGAAAGGGTTGTTAAATGCTGAGGGAAAAAAATTCATCCTCTTTACAAATAAATCATTCAACAAAGTTAAATGGATTTTCTAAATCTTCAAAACTTCTTTAATATGCTAATGTGCATTTTGACTCTCCAATATAGGATTTAGTAAATTTGTTTGATCAGGAATTCTTTGTTCTCTTGTGCCCAATTAATTAACATCTCCTTGAACAATATGCCTACAGAAGTTGTTACCAGACAGGTAGGGGAATCTCCTTATAAGGGGCTAAATATACTATACAATCTGTAATTATGGTATGAATGTGTAGTTTATTTTACTCC
Source organism: Solenodon paradoxus (assembly GCA_004363575.1). Classification (NCBI taxonomy): domain Eukaryota; kingdom Metazoa; phylum Chordata; class Mammalia; order Eulipotyphla; family Solenodontidae; genus Solenodon; species Solenodon paradoxus. Next base: position 1,913,598 of record RJWH01000007.1, on the reverse strand, counting down.
TAAGTGTTCTAGAATGTGTACATGATAATTCTAAATGTTTTAATTGAAAAAAAGCTGCATTCTTTAAAAAATGTTTTTACTGTTTAGAACATTTTTAAAATTAAAAATGTAGATTAAACATTAAAAGAAACAAAAATACTTTTCTGAAGCAATTTCTTACTCTAATTTACAGTTCTCTAGTTCCTTTAGATGGCATTTAATATTCTTTATCTAAAATAGTTATATTCATTTGGGGAATAAAGACTTGCCAGTGGAAAAGCTGTGGTGCTGATTTTGTGAAATGCAACATTTGTACTTTTTTTTTTTTTTTTTTTTTTTTTAAGGAAAAGTGCCAGCAGGAATGAAGGAGAGCGGAGACAGGCAGGAAGAGAGAAGAAAGAAGCACTTTAGTCAATTGTTCATCTTCATCTTAGTTGTTTCTCCTAGCCCTGGGACATGAACCCGGGATCTTGGGAGATGTGTGGACTGTGCCTGACCACTACCATGGTGCACCTAACTTCTACACATCTTTTTAATTAAAAAAAAAAAATTAGAACACCAATCCTTAGTCTTTCCTTGATCAAAGAATCTCAACTTAGTTGTGTCCCAATTAACTTTAGCTTTAAAGACCTTTAATTTTCTCTCTGCCTTTGAATAATTGCAATTTACCTTGCAGCTGATTCTTAATCCATAATTTAGAATATGTCTCTATTTCTCCCAGTCTGAGACTTGGAGTGATAACTTTCAACAATCTGCTCCCACATTTTCTACATCTTCTCTAATTTTGTACCATTTCTTCACAATTAAACATGGTGAACCAATTTAAGTTCAATGAGAATCTGATTAAAGCTAAAAATGAAGCAAATTTGAGCCTACTTCATGATTTTAATGTTAGCCTCAACTATATTTTCATTAGTAGTATCATTTTCATGTTTATAAAGTGTTGAGTAAAATGCATTAGAATATTTAAATAATTACACAGGTATTGTGAAGGGATGGAGAGAATGAAGCTGCCAAGATGGAAGACCTGGCAGAAGCATCTGGAATAGTGTGAATTGTTTATCAGTGAAAGCTGAACATCTACATTCAGCACAGGTCTCAGATGTGTTGATGTGCAAGGGTTGGAGGTGCATGTTCTCTGAAAGCCAAGCATTCTTAGACCTACAACTGCCTCAAATATAGGCAAAGACAGCATGCTGTGTGAGTTCAGAGATTAATTCTTCCTGGATGAGTATGGAAGCCTTCATGGAAGAAGACATATTTAGTCCGTGTTCTGAGGGATAAATAAGATTCCTGAAAATAATTTCAGAGGAAAGAGGCTGCAGTGTGAAAATGCAGAGTGTGTCTAGGAAAGTAATTAGGTAGAGCCCAGTAGAGAGAGCATGAGGGATATGGAAGTAAATGAGACTAGAAAACAATGGATTGAGGCCAGATCATCAGTGCTAACAAGTTTAGACTTTATTCTCTAAGGAATTGGGAGCTGAGGAAAGTTTTCAGCAGAGGGCATGATCTGTGTTTCAGAACAATTACTCTGGTAGGCCCACAGGGAATAGGTGAGACTGGAATGAGGCTGGGAGGCTGGAGGCTAATTAGGATGTTATAATTGTCTGGTGAGAAGTGATGGAGACTTGACTGAATGGAAAGGAAGCAATCAATGGGAGAGACATTTCAAAAAGAAATTAACTGAAACTGGTGAGTAAATCAATTAGAAATACATTTGGATGCAAGAAACAGAATTTCTGCAGAACAGAGATTAATACAAAGGGGCTCATTTTACTCAAGTAGATGCAGGTAGGTGAAAGCTGGCATAACAGCAGAAACTTGACAACAATATCAATAAATATCAATATCAGTTCTCTTGGTTTTTGTCCACTGCTGTTGAATAAGCCTCTCTTCAGTAGTTTACTTTAGGTGCCCTTGGCTAGAGTTAGCTCACCTGGCAGCCTCTAGCTATAGCGTAGACTAGGAAAGTCAGGAAAAAGAGGGTCTTAATTGCCAAAAATTGGCCATGGTTCATCACTAGTGACTGATCTCACAGTCCCTTTGAAAGAACTCATTAACATGGAATAAACAGGCATTGGGTATTAAGCGAGCAACGAATAGAATTTGCCATAGTGACTAATTGGATTTAGTGGGTTGAATAGTGTGCCCCTAAAATTTCTATACACCCAAAACCTCAGAATATGATTTATTTAGAAATAGGGTCCAACTAAAATGAACAATAAAGAAATCAAATGCTTCTTCCTCTTCTCGCTTCCTCCCTGCCTGCTGCCTCCCTGCCTTCATACTTGCCTGCCTGCCTTCCTTTTAAAAAATAGTCAAACATTAGTTAGAGTGGTAAGGACAGGCTTTAATAAGTAATAAACTATTGCAATAGAGACGAGTGTCTAGTGTGAACTGAACTCCAATTTGTGCAGAGGTGATTGGATATTTTACAGGGAGAATGAAGGAATAGGAGTAAGAAAGGAGAGGCATTGAAAGCAATCATCAAAGTGGAAATTTACAGAGAATGGGAATGAGAAGGAAAATTAGTTCATGTGAACTCATTTTGGTTTGTTAACTGGTACTTATCAAAGTTAGATCCTACTCTCACACAGACACTGGGAAACGGGAATCTTGTCTTCAGATGTTGGCTGGAACAAACAGTAAATTCTCTTGACAGCCTTGAGTTTTCCCAGGCAGAAACTTAAGAGAGTTGAACTCATTGTCTTAGAGATTCAGCCTTGATTGGTGAGAAACTATGCTAATGTCTGCTCAAATCTTTTAATATGGGCTTGGGAGTGGGAGAAAAAGGGAAGACGGACAAAATGATTTGTGCTGCGAGTGCGCAGTTTTTATAGACCAAAGTTGAGGTCTAATTGAGAGGATTCATAGGAGCCTGACTAGAGTTTGAACAAAGAGGAGAGAATCTTGGTCATAAGTATCACAAGAAATGAAGAAGACTGTAAAGTCAGAGGCAGGGATTAAAGCTATGCAGTCAGAAACCAGGGAACACCAGAAGCCATCAGAAACTGGAAGAGGTAAGGTAGGATCCTTCCCTAAAAACTTTGGAAGGAACATGGCTCTATTGATATTTTGATTTTGAATTTCTAGCCTCCTGAACTATAAGAAAATTAACTTCTTCTCTTTTAAGCCACTGAATTTATGTCAGTTTGTAATAGCAGGCATAGGAAACTAATACACAGGGTAAAGGGGGCAGAATTTCCAAGTACAGAAGGCTGGGGAGTTATCAATGCCATGGATTCAACATGTTCACTGTGTGACATTTGGGAAATATTTATATGTGGATGTTAGGCTGGGATTAAGAATATGGATTCAAATATGAGAAGTGAAGTTAAGAAAATAGAAACTGCTGGGGAAAGGATTGGGAACCTTATTAAACAATGGTTTATAACATTATAAGAATATAATTGTAGCACGCAATCACCCACTACAACACAATTGCTTCTCTCTCATCTCCAAATTTTGCTCTGTGCAGTGGGGGTAGAGGAGAGACCCAACACCACTATGGGTTAATGAATCAGCTTTAAATACCAGTGAATATCCACAAACTGAACCATCACTAGCACCTTGATTTCCCACTTGTCTTAGTAGCAAATTTAGCAGCACTTTTAAAACTTCTCTGTGGATTACTGTCTCCATTAGTTTTTTTTTTTTTTTTTTTTTAATAACAAAGCAATAAACACTAAGCATAGTGCTGCTATGTCCACAGTGCTCCTCATATAATGTGTTCACATTTCTAGCAGCATATTTATCCCTCTGGATTTTAATTATTATTCTGTCTCCCCCTTTAGATGTGAGTTTCTTGAGGGCAATGTACCACTTTTATTCATATTTGTATCTCGATTACCTAGCACAATATTCATCACTTCAAGTAATTTATGTAATAATTGTTGCAAGAATTGTTATGGCAATAGTAATTAAGGGCATAGTTAGATTACCTGAGACAAATCCTGGCTCTACTTTATACTGTTTTTGTGATCTTGGGCAAATTACTACCCTTCTCTGTACCTCAGTCTCTTTATCTTAGAGTGAAATAATAGCAAGACTCTTTTTATAAAATTGTTGTGGTGATTAAATAAATTAAGTCACTTAGAAAAGTACTGAATGTATAAGTGCTTAATATATGAACAATATCTACAAAAATTTATTGAATTATTAATCAGAATAAGTCTTCTGATACTGCTATCCAAAGTAGGCCTTCCTTGTTCTTTTATTTTACAGCTTCCTGTTTATTTCCTTCATGAAAGGAATTAATTTAAATTTAATTTAATTTTATGTGTAAGGCACAGGGAAAATATCCCCCATCCCTCTGAGATTCTTCTCAGACTGGTCAAGCAAACAAATTAATATTAGACAGAATTAGTGAGAGAACAGACCAAATTTAATGACATATGTATGGAGAATTTACATGATTGTTAATTCTAAAGTAAGTGGGACAGGTCAAAGACTTACATCCTGTGTTGAGATATGAAAAAAAGGAGTCTGGGGTGTTAAGATAGAGGCGGGCTCTTCACACTGTGGGATGACTTTCAATGATCAAACCTTGCCTCTAGATGCTTGCCCTGCCCTAAAGTAAATTATTTTATTAAAAGGTCTCTATGATCATTTTGGGGAGACAGATTCTATGTATTTATTGACAAATAAGATCCATGAAGTCAAGGACTTTGTCTAATTTTCTACCCTTTCCGTTCTTAACACCTCCTCTGTGTACAGTAGAGGTTAGTAATTAGTTAAAGGTTTAATTTGATGAATGATGCATTTAATTAAATGATCATTGAATAATTACTGATGAGTCATCTTTAAAGTCTAATTGAAATTGTTCTCCTATAGCTAACATGGAAATTCCTTGTTCAAAGTTAAGAGCAAAAGAGGAAGCAGCAACAACAGATTTTAGGCAGATCTGAGAAAGAAGGACTTCCTATTATGTCTAGGGTTAACTATTTAAAAATAAGATAATATTGATCAATATATTAACATACTGATTTTATCCTTTGTTTATGCCTTTTAGGGCAGTTCTGACATTGGGATAACTAATAATGTCTTAGAGAAAGACTGACCTACTAACTATGACAAGGTTCAGGAATGTCTACCACAAAATATGGTACCTTGGTTTATTAAGTATTTTAAGTGGAGGAAATTGAGACATTAGCAGGAAAAAGGGCTTCTGACCTTCTCCTGAAGTTGGTCATAAACCTTTATGGGAGAGGTGACTGCCTTCCCTCTACCCAGGCAAAAGGAGCATCTACATATCTGAAGATGAAGGAGCACAGAGAGGACTCAGGTAGACCTTTCTAAGTCCTCCACAACCCCCACTCCATACCCCCACTTTCCCCAGCCTTTACTACACTTAGTTTGTATTCTTTATCCTGTTAGGTCTTTCCATGACTTTCTGCTCTTCATCAAACCTAGCATAAAAGCATTCAGGTTTCACCACTTCTTCAAGTCTTGTGTTATCACACATCTGAGGTTGATTAGGATTGTCCTGATTTAGCAGTATTGTCTCAATATCCTACCTGGTTTGAAATTCTGTCCTGATTTACATCACAGTTTATTCAAAGTTAGTTTAGACAAACACATCCTACAAAAAGTCGCTCCAAATTGCTTGACAGGTGTGTAGATTTCCCCAATGGGAATATTAAAACTCCCCCCATCCTAGCCCCATACCTGAATACCCATCTCCCAAGCCCACCTGAACACTTCCCTCCATCAGTGATGTATCTCCAACCCTTGCATATCAACACATCTAAGTTCTATGCTGAATGTAGATGTTTAGCTTTCATTGATAAACAGTTTATACTATTACAGGTGTTTCTGCCCAAATCTTTTACCTGAACACAACCCCCTCCACTGTCATGCCTGGTGATACTCCCTCCTGTTGACCCCAGTTTAAATGCTAAAAAGTATGGTATATCTATTCAAGTCTTACTTCCTTAAGAAGTCTCCCATGTCATATAACACTTACAGAAATGTGTGTGATTTTTCTCTTGTTAAACTGTCTTTTGTTGTAAGGGTTCTAGCAGAGAAACTAGAAAGGTAGAGGAAAAATATATTTTCTTCCTCTATATTGAAGGGGTAAGCCTATCAGAATAAGCCTATCCCAAATGTGCCACTTTGACAAGTGGATTATTTTTTGAGCTGAAGGTCATCAAGACCCAGCAGATTCAAGAAAAACTTTGATCGTGCCCTAACTACCTAAAAAGAATTGAGAGAGGGAGACTGTAGCAGGAAGGGCACAATCACTAGAGAAAACTAAAATAATAATTGTAATAATAGTAGTAGTAATACTATGAGTAGGTATGATAGACTAGGGGACCTTAGCAAGGTCTTTTTGCTCAAAGTCTTCTCTGTGTCTCTTTGTCTCCATTGTATGCAAACATCTGTTTCCCAAATACTTGCTCTTTCCATTTTCCTGTAAATTGTCATCTTCCCTGCCCAAGTCCTAGATCCTTACCCCTCTCCTTAACACAGGATAGCTTGTGAGTTTGCTTTTGTCTGACTTGTCCTTGAGTCACTGAAGCTCCTGTGTGAACAAAATTAAATTTGTTTTTCTCCCATAATCTGTCCTTTATTACAGGGTGTATCTCAGCCATGAACCTAGAAGGACAGAGAAAAATAGTTTATTCCCCAACACTGGACTAAAGTCAAAGGTAATTTCATGTGAATTTTCTTTTTTTATATATGATCCATAAAGAAAGAAAGTCAATGTTGAAGAATCAGTTATTTTTAAAATCGACCCCTCCATTGAGATAAGAATTTATGAAATGAAAACTATTTAATAGAATCTTCAGAGCATTGAAAGTTTCCAAACCAAAATGCAAAATGCCCTTATTTAACATAAAGCTTTTTACATTGCTGTGTTCTGCCATATTCTATACATTTGCTGGGAAAGGACAGTAGCAACAGAAGAATATGTAAACATTTTAATCATTTCTAACTCGTCATCTGTGACAATTCATGGTGCTGAAATCAGAAAGGATGGGATCACTTTTCCATTTCTTTAAGGTCACCAAGGACAGACAAGCTCAGGACATACTGTATTTGTCAGAAGCAAAAGAGATGACTGGTGAGGTGGCAGTGACAAATCTGTTCTAGGCTTAGCTCATTTTACTGAAGAATGTGTGTCCCCTTCTGACATTTATCAAAAGAAATTCAATTTTATAAAAAGAAGGATGTCAAATAATAGTACATAGCTAACACTCATTCTGCTGCTGTCAGAAGGCCAGATGGGGGCAAAAAGGAAAAGGGTAGATGGAAGAGAAAGTCATGCCGGCAGACACACACACACACACACACACACACACACACACACACACACACAACAGAGTGGAAGGTCAAGTCTAATAGTCTTACAGTCTTGAATACATTTCTAATTAAATCACCGATTTTTGAGACCCTGTATTAATGCCTCATTCACACTTTGGAATGGCATTTTTCATTTTCTGCAAATATGAGGAATGACACAAAGTAGGTTTTGTTGTGTTCTGTCTTGTTTTGCTGCTGCTGCATCAGGGAGAAAGCTAATGAAACCTGGTAAAACTCCATAGCACCAGGTACAATGAAATGTGCCCTATGGGCAAGAGCAATCAATATTGCTTATGGTGACGATGATGACTTCTCTCTGGCAGCAAAGGATATTCTGGGTCAAAAAAATAAGCCCAAAGTTGTGACAGTGGTACCAGAAAAATAGAAGTCAGATTTAGATCAAAGGAAGGGATTCTGTTAGAAGACTAATGATGATGCTGACAAAATACTGTAACAAGTAATCATGCTTTACCATACTGCATAAAAATATTGGATTAAGGTACAAATTAAATCTCTTTCTCAGTGAGGGGTTTCTGCAGGACATAAGCAATTAGGCTGCTATCTAGAGAAGCCTGGAAACTTGATTAACAGATCCAAAAAGACAGTGTAGGGAAGATAGGTTTAACACCAGGAGGTGAAACACCAACTGTTATGCAAATTAACTTTTCCCAAAATGTTGGATCATTTCAATCAAGGACTGAAATACACTTCTTTTTTAATGTCGCTATTCCCTGGCATTAAACTAGTCATAGGAGGTTCTTACTAAGTAAATGCCACTGAGGCAGGTGTTTCAGGCAGTCTCCTGAGATGAGTACTGAGACTCTACCAAAGATTTAACCGTGAAACAGGTTTTTGCTTCTCTTCTCCAGTTTTTCAAATATTCAAGGTGTCCTAGCTAAAGACGGCTGAGCAGGCAGCTTGTGGGAAGTAGGGGGAGAGCACCAGACTCTAACTGTAAAGTGTTTATGTCTGACCTCTGAGTCCCGTACTCTCTCAAATGTGCCTACTTGATGTAATCGTCAACAGTCTTATTTAGAATAAGAAATCTAAGAAGCTGCTAAAATTAGTGTTATATCTTCCTTGAATAAGTCTTTGTGATAATCCAAGAAGCATTAAACCAGGAATCCAGTAAAAATCTTAATTATCACAGTCAATTCCCAAATGTACTTACTATCTTTGAGATTTTCAAATCCAAAATCCTGAAAGTGAAGCAGAATGAGCCCTTGTGGCTGAGGCAACTGAGACACTAGTGTGCAGACCACACACAGCCCAAGGACCCTGGTTCAAGACACAGGGCTGGAGTGAAAAAACAAAATGAACAACTAAATAAAGATGTTTCTCCCTCCTTTTTCCTTCCTTAAATGCTCCACAGACTGTTTAGAAACAAATGGGCATGGCTATGTTTGAATAAAGTGTTATTTACAATAAAAGGCAGTTGATTGGGGCCTGTAAGCTATAGTCCACTGACCCCTTTATATTTTCCCTTCATTTCTTCTCATTCAACCTCTATCACAAAGTCATAGCATTGCACTCAAAATGAACAAATCTGCAACTGCAGACCAAACATTGTAAACAAAGATTGCAGGCAGGAATTTGAGAATTAGTTCAAAATCTGCGCCAAATCATTCTTGAAAAATACACTGGGGAAATATTAGCATTAACAATCCATTCCCCACTCTGCTGCTTCAGTGATCTTTCTAAAATGCAAGTTTGATGGTGGAACTTCCTAGTTGTAAATGCTTCATCTGCAGCAGACAGCCCTGACTCTAGCTTGTCCAGGCTGACTGCTTTCCTACCTACCTCATTTTTTGCTATTCCTCCCCTCTCACAGTCTCTACTCCAGCAACATAGAAATTTACTCTTAATTTCCAGAATGATATCTGACCTTCTTTCTTGTTTTCCAACTCATACACGTGTTACTCGTTCTTCTATAAACATCCGTCAACTGCTAACTCCTTGCGTTGTATAGAACTTGGGTATTTTGGGTGACTTTGACTCCAGAATGTGCTCCCAAGATATTTGTCACTATCTAGAAATAATTATTACCTGGTTTGTTCCCCAGATAAGTTTTAATTCTTGAAAGCTGAAGCTGCATTTTCTTAAGGCATTTCTCTACAGTAACTGGTACATGGAGAAAATCCATAATGATTATTAAATCAATCAGTCAATTAATTAAATGTATTTTGTACCCGTCCATTTCAGCCTGTAACAATTTTTTCCAACTATGAGCAATTTACTTCTTTTGCATATTATCCATAAATGATGCCCAAAACAACTAATAGGGGAATGATAAATAAAACCAATCAAATTAGTAACTCAATATCATACAAAGGGGGAAAGTATTAACACCATTTTGCACTTACCACGTAAGTAGGGGTCTTTTCTCACCTGCTAGCCATATGAGAGTCAGAGTTCATTTGAAAAGCAATTAAATATTTATGGGGTCTATGGGAGACATGAACAGATGCTATATAAAGATGTTAAGAAGAACAGATCGTAGAAAAATTTTGTGTTTCAATGGAAAGCTGTGCATTATCTATATGTAGCATGTCCTTCTTAGTTAATAGATTCTAGCCTTTAATAATCTTCTTAAGTTGACAGACATGTGCATTCACTCTGGCATGGAAATTTTTATTGATTTCCATTTGCAATTCCATTCCTTTATTCTACAGACTTTTATGCCTCTTGACTTTTCCTTTAAACTAATTATAATTTTTACCTGGTTCCCTCATTAAATGAATAAAATAAAATCTTTAACGTGTTCATTTTATTTCCATATGAGAGTTATGATTATACTTTTCCAGAAAATTACTTAACAGTTTTGGAGTTTCCACTTAGATGCCCTGTAGATTCACCTACCAGAGCCTGGAAAGCTTCATCATCAGGGACATACATTTCTTGGGCAGTTTATACACAAGCTGGTCTTTTCTTTTCTTCCAAAGATGTATCAAAAATGGCATTAGAACTTCGCTCACTCTCTGCTTTTGTAATTTTAAGTTTCCTCTCTAATAATTTTATGATTTGCGCTTTGGTTTTATTTGTGGATTGTTTGTGTCCAATAAGTTATTTACCTATAATTGCTAGGAATTTGTTAAGTGATTTGATTATTTGATGACCTCTGTAAATGGCTTAAGAGTTTATATAAATCTCTACTGACTGAGAGGTGGGAGAATCTAGTGTCTCTTTTCTGTTTGTCTATTTTGAACTCAAATCAATTAAGAAATTGGTGCCTACTAGTAGGGAATAGCTAGACTGGTGTGGTATCTTTGTTTTTATTTTTGACCATTGACTAAAATTTTTAGAATTAAGGCTCTGAGCTTCTCTCTAAGCCCATTTGTATATGACTGTAATTCAGGAAAGTTTTTATCTCTCATCGTGTGTGTATATCATATTTTCTTACTTCTAGCACACCCCCTCCCTGTGGGTCAGGCAGCTAAGACTGCTAAGGTACTGGCCATGTAAATCCTACAGACCAGAGTTTGTGACCCAGGGCAAGTGGTAAAAATAAGGTAAGTAAATAAATAAATATTTTCTTACTTTTTCACTTCCAGGGAGTATTAATAAATTTAGTTAAATAATCTCTTATAGTCTTGTTCTGATTGATACTATAGAGAAAAGCACTTGTACAATTAGGAATTCCCACAAAACAAAGAAACTGATCTTCTCATAATTTCAATGTGCTAATTAAAAGGTATTCAACCTAGGAATGCTTTAAGAATTCACTTCCACACAGTTTAGTAAAATGAGATGTTTTATTTTTTTTTAATTTTTATTGCGGTAACTTTGATTTACAAAATAATATGAGCCCATATGTGTAAGCTTACCATTTATCAAATATATGACAACACACCACACCTACCGCCAAATGACCAAAGTCCTTCAGGACTGCTCACCACTTGTTCATACCCTCTACCCACTTACCTGCTGGTAACCTCCAGTCTATTGTCAGCCTGAGGATTGGTTTTTGTTTTACCTGTTTATTTGCTTTGTTTCTTATTCTCCACATATGAGTGAGATCATTCGGTGTTTGTCTTTCTCTTTCTGGCTTATTTCACTTGGCATAATCTCCTCTAGTTCTATCCACATTTTTGCAAATGACAGAATTTCACCTTTTTAAAGACTATGCAGCATTCCATCATGTGTGTCTATGTATGTAAGTATTGTGTATACCATATCTTCTTTATCCATTCCTCTGACAATGGGTAATTAGGTAGTTTCCAGTTTGGGGGTTTTGTCAATAATGCTACAGTAAACATGGAGGTACATATATCTCTGTGATTAGTATTTTTCTGTTTCTTGCATAAATACCCAGGTATGAGGTGAAGGAATTATATAGGGTTTCCGTACTCATTTTTTTTTTTTTTTTTGAGGAATTGCCATGCTGCTTTCCATAAAGATTGCACCAATAAATTCAATAAATTTATATTACTTCTACTTAATGTTTAAGATTATGAAAAATGTAAACTTTTATTTATCCCAATTAAATCACTGTTCTGATATGCTTTATTTCAAGAATAATTATCTTTTGTCATATATTAACATGAAGATGATTTCTAAGGTTTAAGGTAACACATTAGCTATTGAGTTAATTAATGGACATTCATTGAATATGTAAAATATTGTGATAGTATCTTAAGTATCTTAAGATAGTAAATCAAAAAAAGTAAGTCAGAAGGAGAAAGACAAACCCTATGATGTTTACTCATATGGAGAGAAAACAAACAAATAAACCAAACCAAACAAAAACAGACTTTTAGTCTATGCAATCAAATTTGTAGTTACTAGAAGGTGAGAGGAAGGATTAAAGGGATCAACTATATAGTTGAAGGATAGATGTTGATTTATGATGATGTATACCTAAAACCTATAAAATGTAATGATGTAATGTTCCTTTAACAAAATGTATATTATAAGATAGAATACCTGCATTCTGATTATTAATCACAATTTAAAATATATATCCATTTGTTTATTATTTTTATGAATGTCACTCTTGGATGAATGAATGAACATCTTCCTTACTGCCACTTTGAGAATCATATACAAATGATGTACATGGCTGTAGAATGCTGTGTTATTTATATGTACTCGCAAGTTCTGATATTGTAATGCAAAGTGCTGATGTACAACAGACAATTAACCCATTCTTATTTTTGTCTGTCAAATAGAAGTTAGTTACTTTGATTAAAAGTTAAAATATCTATATGATTTAGACAAAACTTCTGAACTAGACTTTAGAGAAATACAGTTGTACATGTACTTCAATTTTTTGAGGAAAGAATAGTTTTGTCCTAAAGTAGTGGCATACATTTGGTCTCAAAACCCCTCTGTGCTTCTCAAGCTTATTGGGAATCACCAACAAACAAAAACTGTCTTTAAGATTTCTGTTAAAATTACAGATTCATTCTTTCACCTTACAAACAGAGATGCTACTAAAGAAAGCTTTATTTGATGTGTTATTATTGATTAGTTGTCTAGAAAGAGTTATCAAATCAGAAAAGATGCTTAACCTATCCTAGGTTAAACTTAAATAAAATCTGGTTGATAGAAACATTTCAGATATTGACGTCTGGATGTGGAATGTTTAAAGATGTGTTAATGCCCTCACTGTTCATGATGGGTTTCTGTTTATCAGAGATGGTGCTGCTTTCCCCGGTATCAGGAAATAGTATAATGTTATCAGTCATACTTTTAGCTCTTATTTCTCACATATTGATTTACTGAGATATAGTTTACATACCACATAATTCATCTTTTTTATTTAAAGTATACAGTTCAGTGGTTTTGGTTTATGCTCAGTTTTCACCACAATCCATTTCAGCAATTTTTATCACCTCGAAAAGAAACCCTGTATCCATTTTCAATTATTCTCCATTTCTCTGTAAACCCACCAATTCAGGTTTGCCTATTTTGGAAAGTCATATTAGTGGATTCAATATAATGTGTATTCTTTTGTGATTGGCTTCTTTTTCTTGTCGTAATATTTTAAGATTCATCCATGTTGTCGTTTGTAACAGCACTGCATTTCTTGTTATTGTCAAATATCATTCCATTGCATGGATAGAACACATTTATTTATCCATTCATCCACTGATGGGCATTTGGTGTTATTTTTCACTTTTTGAAATATTATGTGCAAATTTTTTCTTAGTGAAAAACCATTGCTTTACTTTGCACTTGTGAGAAGAGGGGCGTTGCTAGGTGGGGCATGGGTGTGGGAAGCCTGGGCACTCCTGAGGCTCCAACAGTCAACCATAGCTCTTGGGTAGGCAGTTGACTGCTGTGGTGTGAACCAATAGCTGCTCGCACAGCTGCTTCTGCTGGAAACCCTGGAGCTGCTGCAGGCTCATGTTGGCCAGAAGGTACTGGTCGCCATGAACATGCAGAGCATGCTGTAGACACGCTCCAGCAACAGGCTCTCTGGGTTGGTCAGCATGGCCTGGATGTTGTGTTCAGAAGAGCAGCATCTCTGGGTAGTTTTCCACTTGAAATGCTCTTATAAACATTCATGTACACTTTTTTGACAGGACTTATTTCTTCATTTCTCTATAGTATATACCTAGAAGTAGATTTGTTGTGTCATATAGTAGCTTTGTTTAACCTGTTATGGTAACTCCGTTTAACTGCCAGATTGTTTTTCAAAAGGGCAGCACCATTTTACGTTCTGTCAGCAGTACCTGAGGTTTCCAATTTCTTTATATCTTAGTCAACATTTGTTATAATTTATCTTTTTGATTATAGCCATCTTAATAGTTATGAAGTGGCATCATGTTGTGTTCTTGATTTACAGTTCCTTGATGAGTAATGATGTTGGTGCATCATGTACTTATTGTCAACTTTGCTATGTTTTGTGAAATGATTATTCAAATCTTTTGCCCATTTTAAAATTGTATTTTATCATTGAGTTGTAAGTCTTCTTTTTATATTCTAGATACAAGTCCTTTATCAGATGTGATTTGCAAGTATTTTCTCCCATTATATGGGTTAACTTCTCACTTTTCCTTTGAAGCACAATTATGATAAAGTTTAGTTCATCTACTTTTTTGGTCACTTTTGTTTGTGATGTCATATCTACTACCTCAGGTCACAAAGATTTGCCTCCTGTATTTTGTACTATGAGTTCTATTGTTTTAACTCTTATATTTAGCTGTATGATCTATTTTGAGTTATTGTGTATATGATATTAGGAAAGGATCTTAATTTATGCTATCTACAGAGATCTCATTGTTATGAGAATGATGCTAGTTGAATCAAATATAAGCAAATGCTCTTAAGAAACTAAGATTTTTAGACTTCATGAGCAAAAGCTTGCAAAACCCTGTTGAGTAAACTCCCTTGGTGCTTAGCTTACAGAGTCCCCAGACTTCTAGGTGAATATGCAATGTCACTTCTTCTTAAAATATTTTGAAAAACAGGAAAAGAGAAGAATTTTCCCACATTTATAGGTGAACAGGTGAAATTTGGTCAGGAGTTCTTACTTTGTTTTCTTAGGCTCAGAATAACAGCAAGAGGCTTATAATGTCTATTCTGAGATTAAACTTAGAAACTTAAAACGAAGCAAATTTAGAAGACTTACATTGTAAAATAGTATTCTTACTGAACCTCTATAAATTACCAGACCAAATTCATTAGCACAAATCTTGTTTTGTAATCTTTTGAGATATTTTTATTAAAAGGGGAGAAACCATAGAAAAATAGGCATTATCCACATACAACATACCCTTCTATGTTATCAGATTCTAGCCTTTCAGTGTCTTTGAGCTATTTTATGCTCTTCAGAAACTGATAGGCAATCATATTCTGTCTTATCAGATAGAGTTTCAATTGACTTCCTTCTCCCTCAGGGAAAAATCACTTTGCCTCTATTTGCAATTTCATTCCTTTACTCCATATAGCTTTGTGCCTTTTGACTTTTCCTTTGAACTAGCATAACATCTGCCTTGTTGCCTCCTCAAATGAGTAAAGTAAATCTTTACCATATTCTCATTTTGATATCTGCATGAGTCATGCTTTTTACCATTTTTTAGAAATTCTTTTAGCAATATATTTCAAAATGGGATAGAGATGAAATCAGAGCGAGAGAAAGGGAAAAATACACAGGTTTTCAATGTACCGCGTTTAGAGAACCTACAGACAATGAACAAAACTGGAGGGACTGACTTGTCCTAAGTGATAAAATCAGAAAATGGGGGTAAAATAAAATTGAAGGATAGACAATAATTAATGAAAAAAGACACTGAAATAACCAAAAATGTGGAAAAATGCCCAGCCTCTAATGATCTCAAATCCCCAGATAAAAAAAAAAAACAAGAACTAGCTTTCTTATTGAAGAAAGTGGTGGATATAAGAATGACACTGACGGTGGCAAACAAGGGGTTGGCAGCAATTGGTGGACTTCTGTTTTGTGGGTGAGGGAATTTTCTTATAAATTCTTTAGGAGGTTATTACTTACTAAGGTTTAAATACAGGTAAACTTTAACCTAGAAACTCTACTTTTAGGCATTTCTTCAGTGAAATGCTTGTACAAGTATGTGATGAAATGGCATGTTTATTTCCAGTATTGTTGCAAAAGAAAAGTTTGAACACATCCTAAATTTCTCTCAATAAAGGGTTGCTTTGGATTTGGAAGGAAATATATAGTATGATGTAATTTTGCTTAAAAATCACATATGTAAGTAGTCATCTTAGAGGAGTAGAATTTTGTAAATTCTCTACTACACATTTTTATGTTTTTAATATTTGCTGTGTTATTACTTTTGTAACATGCAAAAATTTAGCGAAGGTATGAGAATCTAAGATTTTGAACTTGAAGCATTATCTTTCTAATTTTTACATGATAGACCATATTGTACAAATCAACTCATCTTTTCAATCCATTAGCGAAAGCTTATCAGTGGGAATGGGGAACGTTGAAAAGCAACAGTCTGGATTTGATCTGCCAGGGGTGGAGCGAAGTCATTGCATCAGTGAGAAGCTTTTCTCTGAATGTGTGACTAAAGAACTGCTACAACCAATCATATCCTTTATCTAACCAACTAAATAGCAATGGCTTTTGGATAAATAATCATGAGGATTTTATCTAAACAATTTTGAACAATTTGTAGGCTATGGAATTTGTATGCATCTTCGTTACTTTCAAACTGCAAATATTTCCTATTTTGAAGTAGAACCTGTAGTAGGTACCTAGCATGCTCTCATTGTGACAATTTACATCATACATTAGATTTGGTCAGGCAACCAAAACAATGCCATGACTCACTATCTACACATATCATGACAAATAATAGTAATTAACATTTTCCACAGGCTTACTGCATTGAAATTACTTCCATTAGTTGTACCCGCAGGCAACTCAGTGAAGGTAATTTAGGATTATCCTGGTTTAACAGGGAGTGACGACTTGGGACACAAAGCAAGAAAATGATTGACTCCTGATAACTCAGAGAGTTAAGCCAGTTAAAGACCTGGAGGATAACTCCTTAACATTTTTAATATTTACAAAGTGGTATTTTGGGATTTTTTACTTATTGAATAAAATTCTGGAATAATAAATCACACATATACACATACAAGTCCTGTATGAGTAATAAATAAAAATAAATAAGGCTGTATGAATAGATTAGGTAACATAATATGAATAGACTAGGTAACATAATAGTCCTCTACTATTTCCATACTAAATTTATTTGCTCTTCCATGTACAGAGTTTCTAGCTGCTTTCTATTTACACTAAAACTAAAACAAGAGGAAATAGGTATATTGAGGTACAAAAGCCTACACGGAGGCTGTTTAAACTTCCTGGCAAGTGTGGTGTTTAGCTTTGTCATCTGTGATCTAATTCTCTTCACACTGCATAGAACTGGGCATTGAACACAGTGAAAAACCAGTGGATGCTACAGATATATTGACAAGATTGGAATAGGCCACAAAGGGATATTGGAGTCTCTATTTTCCAGGAGATCCTCAATAAATTATTTATCTATCTTGAGTGAATTATTGGTATAAAAATCATGGAGGCTAGATCACTAATCAATGGCACTTTCAGGACTGTAATTCCTGAGAAAATATTTTTCCCCTTCATGGTTGGTTATCTAAATAGTTAAATATAGCCTCTTCTGATACAGTGCTTGCCTGCCACCCTCCCTGTTAGTGAAACTGATTTCTGAATAATTTCTCCTGTACATGCATTTTAAAGGTGTGTAATTAACTGGTAACAGGTTGTTAGGTAGCTGATGAAGTGTGAACCAGCCACTAATTTGTTTTCTTTATTTACAACTTTCCTTGCACTTGAAGATGACAGCATGGTGTTTTTCATTCCCTGCTTACTTCACCAGATTAAAAAGTGATTTGTGAAGCCATTTTTAATTCCTCAAATTCCATTAAAAGGGAATATCCAGGGGAGTCTTAATCAAGACATAATAGGCCACTAAAATGTGATCACACAACAGCACTCCTAATGTGGCCTTATTTCAGTAATAATGTTAAGGAATTGCCTCCAGTTAACTGAACTCAGCCCTAACACTGACCTACAACATCTGAAATAACCTCTATGCTGTTGGCCTTGACTTTACTGAACATGTTTGCAGCTAACATACTTTATTGCTTTCAAATTTATCATATAACCCACAGGGATAATTTGTTACAAAATTATTATTATTGCATTATCACTAAAATAGTTCAAATTGCTTTGCCTCCTATTTAATAATACATTTTTTAAAAAATCAGTTTGAGAAGAAATTAAAATAGAAACATAATGGAATGAGAATTGCTATAAACACAAGACTAGAATACTAAAAATGCAGCTGACATAGAAATAGCTAAATGTAAAATCAGTATATAACCCAGATGGGTCATTTGGAAATAGGGGTAATTATTGAGTTACTGGAAGAGTTTTAGAAGACAAATAAGAATAAAAACTCTGTTGTTACCATTTTGAAAATGTTAACCAAAAGTTAAGCAATAGGTTATGTGAAAACATGTGTCCAGAACTACCCGTAAGCCTCAGAGAAACTGTGAAACACAATGCAAGAAAGCATAGATTTTAGGTGAGGAGAAACATTTTCCTTTTCACCTGTCAAAGCCGACACTGTCACATTCATCTAGAATACTATATAACCTTCAGCATACAAATTTTTTGAAAGGAAAGGTGCAGGTGGGCAGGCAGGAAAAGCAAGGAGGAGAAAGCATCTTTATTTTTAATTTTACTTAGTTATTCACTAAAAAAATGGTTGTTTCCCTGTATTCCCACTCTCCCACCCACAGGAACCAGGACCTGAACCCAGGGGTATGTGGTGTGCTCCTCTGGAGGCAATTGACCTAACTGCTGCTCCACCAGGGCCTGTTCGTATACAATTTTTAAACAGATACATTCTGTAGCCTCAGCTCTAAAAGTTGCTCTGGTGAGCACTTGTGCATAGAATAATATTAATAACCAGCACTTATTTAGTTCATAATTTTGCAGGCAATGGCGTTGGTTTCTGAAATTGTAATAGTTTATTCTATTTAACCAAATATATCCAAAACATGATCAGTTTAAAGTATGATTTCTATAAAAACTATTAATGACATATTGGGTTTTTCTCCATACTAAATCTCTGACATCCAAGTGTTGCATTACATCTCATCTCAGTTTGGACTGCCCATGTTCAAGTGCACCACAGCCACATGTAACTAATCGCTGTCCCCTATTGAAAAGGCCCAGTCACTTACCTACCATGTTACCTATTTTGTCTTCTTTGGGACCTTAGTGGTAGCTTCCCACCCCCACTCAAGGACTCACTTTGAGTGGTGCCTGGTATAAAGTAGTTTCAATATATAATCAATACTCAATATATACTGTCCCTGTGAATTCATGTCCAGGGGAGGGTGACAGTCCCCTGGGCCCTACTTTCACTCACAGTGGGAGATGTTCCCCATGGGCTGTCCCCTCCCCTCCCTTCTCCTGGCCCATTCCTGGAATGTTAGTTTGTGATGCGGAGGACTCGGCCAGACCTCAGATTTCTGCACTCTGATGCACAGGAACCTGGGTCACGGATGCAATGGAACCTTTGGCATGCTCCTTACTCATGTGGCTGTTGCCCTGGTACCGCAACCTTGGGACTCAGAAGGCCAACAGGCTCCTGTGTAAGTTCTTTCTCTTCCTGTCCTCCTGCCTGTCAACCTGTCTCCCTCCTTCCCTCCCTCTTTCCTGTGAAGGCAGGAACAAGCCAAGCAGAGGCAAGCAGGAAGAGAGAGGAGGGAGAGGCACTTTATTTGCTTTATTTAGTTGTTCATCTTGGCTGATTCCCCCTGCCCCAGGCCATGAACCAAATACACAGGCCCTCAAGTTGTAGGCGGTCTGCATCTGACAGTCTTAACCATTAAGCCAGTGTGGCACACCATTAAGTTTTTTATTGTTTGACTCACCACATCTCCACAGTGACCCACGAATAGTACTGTTGGGATTTTTATTTCAAAGACACGGGAACTTTAGTTAAAAGTCACTTGTATCAGGCAAGAGTCTTGGGGAAATATAATTAAAAATAAAATCTGCCAACCCAGAAAAGTTCTCCACAAAGGTTACAAGAGAAAGAAACAGTTTTATTATTGAAGAAGCATCAAACCAGATGTGCTATACACCATAGGCAGCGTGCTGAGAGATTGCCAAGACAAAGAAATCTTGTTTTTGTTGTAGTCAATCAGATATAACCCATGACATTCAAGTTTTTAAGATAAAGAGTAACTTGTCCTCAAGAAAGAGAACTGGACAGCATCTTTTGTCACATATAATCCATCCATCGTAACTTTACCTGGTAATTGGGGTGACCACCGGTTTTAGCTAAATTGGCTTTATTTTGAGGAAACACAAACCTCTCATGTTTTTATGAAAAAAAGGGTCTTGCTTTTTGGAGCCAGGTGCCCATCTCAGTTAGGCACCCACCCATTCACACAAACTGGGAGATGGGGTGCTACCCCCTTAATGTTTACATTTCAAATAAATGGCATCCAAGCTCTTCAGAAAGCCATTCCTGGATCTCAAAGTTTTCAAAAGAATTTATGTACATTTTGAGGAGAGGACAAAGTTCTTACAATTAGAAGTCTTCTAAAGTAAATGTTTTTCAAAGGAGGGGAAGGAAATCTTCCCTACTTCCAACCGAGAGAGGCAAGCCTCTTATTTTTCATTTGTATTTGTCCATATAAGGTAATAAGTGATTGAGTTAGAATTCAGCTCAGATAGTCCTTTTTAAAAAATCCTAAGTTATACTGCTGCTGAAAATGTCCTACTCAGAAGTCAACAGAGGAAGAAATGCACTGAGGGAATTCCTATGTTCACTCGATGAATATGTATTTGAGCATCTATTATGTACTTGACTTTTGCTAGGGATTAAAGATACAATTATGAATAAAACAGAGAAGAAGTTGCCCTCATGAAACTTACGGTAGAGGTGGAGAAATCTGTATTAAGCAAATAGTTTTTTAAATCAAAGTATGAAAATTGAAAAGATGAAAAGAACAGTGTATTTTGAAAGACTTACAGAGGGAATTTGAACTAGGCTAGGTGATCTGAAAGGTCATTTAAGTTGAAAATGGAAAGTCTTGATGAGGGGAGGGAAGAGATAAGAGATTAGGGACTCAAAAAATTGTCTAACAACTTAACATTCAGCTATCTTCTCGTTATTACCTTCTTCTGATGCCATTTTTCCCCTTATCAAACTACTCTCTAAAAATCTTTTCCAATTTACTCTTTTGAGACTGCTTAATATCCTTGTGAATTTCTGATACTGCCCTGATTACTTGTCCTTACAAAATCTGTTCTGGTTTGTGGGAGCTTGGAAAGAAAGGATTACCGGGAGAAAAATATCCACAGATACTGTACAGCTAAGGACAAGACCCCTGCTTCAGTTCACAACACTGTGGTGGACTTGTTGAGAGTATTTATGGTATATTTAAAATTTGCAAAATGTTTTAGCAATACACTTACCAGCTTAAATATCCACAGATACTGTACAGCTAAGGACAAGACCCCTGCTTCAGTTCACAACACTGTGGTGGACTTGTTGAGAGTATTTATGGTATATTTAAAATTTGCAAAATGTTTTAGCAATACACTTACCAGCTTTGTCTAAATGGTAAAAGACAAGGATAGCTGAAGGCAATATAAACAGCATAGTGTGTGGCCCTGCTGCCATTTATCTCAGGCTGCTCAATAACAACCTCAATTCATCTTCTTCCAGGAAGGAGTGTTTGTAAATTGCATCAGAATGATTTTGGACTATCAGGCAGGCTAGTCAGCCTAGACTCCTGGCAGCAGTTAGAGAAGCTCTCATTTGTAATGTCATGTTGATTTGTTATTATTTATTATGTCAGCAAAGGGGGAAAATGACCAGATATCGGTGCTCACAGCAGTATGCAATCGTATCTCTTCTTGTATGGAGGATTTTAAGAGGGAGATGATTACCCTGAAGTGCTTGATTATAAGAAAGAGGTACATATCTATCATCAGTAGCTCATAACTGTTTCTGGTTAACTTTCAATTACAGATATTTTTAAGCATTCTACTTCAAATTATTACAGTTGTATAAGTTTAAATTTTAATGGAAACAGTGCAATTCAAAACATGTTCAAAATATGTTAATGACTAGAGAACAAGTTTAAATTGTTTACTTAGGCATTTTAGAAATGCTACAAAAAATAATTATTCTCTGCAAAACTGTTTCACACTGTATCGAGACTGTTCAGGATGAAAGAGTGCAGTTTCTTTCTATTTGTTTCTAAATAATCAAACAATGATCCTCACTTGTTTTTGTTTTCTCATGTATATACACACACATGTATTAAGCTAAAAATGTAAATGTAAAATACTTTTAAATTTATCTACCATTTTTCATATTTTACTAAAGTTTTTCATATTTAATTAACAATGCATAGCCTAAGACATAAATCCTCCTTGAAAAGATAACAAATCTCCATTATTCAGGTTCTTTATTGCTATCTTTGATTTATTTATTGGCAGATTGCCGACATTTGAAGACTGTTTCAGGATTTAGATACCCGCAGATGAGAAATAATTAAGTTTCTCTGTTCTATTATAGCATTAACTCTTTCAGACAAAGAGAATATTATTTTCTGGATTACATTTTCTTTTAGACTTCCCAGTACCCTAAACAGAGATTACTGACATTTTAGGTAGTAAATAGGAACATTAAAGAACATTGTTAAAGTCTAAAAATCAACCACAACACTACTTACTCACTTATGAGTTGTCAGGTTCAAAAGACTTTTGAATTCAGTCTAAGCTTGTTGGTAAGAAGCCAGTGGATTGCTTTCTTCTGAGAAAGGTATGATTTTTTTTCTAGGAAAGTTTGATATGGTGTATTAAATTAATTCACTAAAAAAAAAAAGAGAGAGAGAACTCCTCAGCTAAAGTTCCTTTGAATAGTTTTCTAAAAGTGAAAGAATGATTTTGTGTAAAGTAGTATTCTTATCAAAAATTGTGATATAAATATTTTATTTCAAAGTTTTAAATTTATTGGGGCCAAGACATGAAGGTACTTGTTACTTATGGTAACCAGGCTGGACTTGGTGATCAGATTGGTCGAAATTCCTGTGGAGTTAACATTTGATGAGGAAACCAGGATAAACTCCAAGTAGGGGTACTTGCTGAGGGCCATTTCGAGCAAGGCTCCATGAAACAAGGTTTCTTTCCAGAGAAACTGGAAAGTTGAAAAGCCCTGGAAAAGGGATTGTACGCTTCTTCCTTTCAACTATGACATTTGTGCAACGTTTTGAAGGATTAACTGGATTATATGTAGCACGCTTTTCAGCTTGTCCCTAGGGCTCCAAAAAATGTCATCAGAGATGGGGTGAGTGGAACTCGCGATCCGATCAGGATTTACAACTCCCTGCGAATTCAGCTGGCTCATTTTTGTGGTCTTGGCTGTTTCGCTAAGTCAGTTTTCTGGCAGATGTGTAGCATGAGAGACTGACTGCTATGTTTGCCAGGATATTTACTGTCTTCCTTTTGACCACAGGACGTATAAACCTCCTCCAGGCCAGAGAAATGGCAAACATAGTATGAATCATGATGCAAAGAGTTGACTGGAGACCCTGCCCATATTCTTGTGTATCCTACTGTACAGAATAATCCATTTTTAAAAACTTATACAAAACCATTCTTGTAAATCAAATAACATTCTTCTTTTGACTTTTCATTTTTTAAGACACATAGTCCCACCCAACATAATCTTGACTTCAAACATCATGAAAATTCACATTTTGACAGAAAAATAAAACCATAGTAAAATAATAGCATCAAATCATTGCATATCTTTTTGAGTTAAACTTAGTTGTTAAAACCCACCACCCAATCATTTCTTAACAAGACAACTCATATAAAAGGAAAAGAAGATGGAAATATAGCAAAATAGAAGAAACAGCAAACTTAGCAAAACTCTGGGAATACAGGACTTGAGAAAACTTAGAAAGTAAAGTTTAACTAATAGCAGAATTATTTGAAGGAAGCTTATTCAGGCAGTAGTAATTATTACAAATATATGTAAGTTATGGCAGTGAAAATAAAGTGGATTCATCTAATCAATAAATATGTATTGCTATTTATTTATTTAGTATTATTATTTATTGCTATTTATTTATTGCTATTACAAACACATGTAAGTTATGCCAGTGAAAATTAAGTGGATTCACTTGATCAATAAACATCTATTGCTATTTATTGTGCTAAATTTAGGGCTATATGGAGGGAAAGATATAGCTTCTGACCTCAATGAGTTTACCATTTATGGAAATATAGATACAAAAGTACTGATAACTTTTAAAGAGGGAGTCAGGAATGTGTTTAGGGACTAGGTTTTCAGGTGACATCCAAAAGTCACTGAGGATTGTAAATGCAAGGTGGATTAGAAGTCAAATTATAGTTCACTTCATGTTGTTGGAGTGGAAAGCATAAGGTGAAAACTGTAGGTGAGAGAGGAAATGAGACAAGACAGAAGATACTAGATGGGAATGGGGACCCAAACCATGAAAAGTCTTATTTGTCATGCCCCAGAATTGAGTGTTTATTCTTTGTGCAAAAGGGAGTGGTTGAGATTTCACATGAAAATATAACAATCAATTTACAGGTTAAATTTTTGAAACTCCAAGAGAAACTGGGTGGAGCTGAAATAATTTAATTCACATGTAATAAGACTGATGCACTCTAACAATTGGCATGCCTGGAGACGACAGGACTTCCTCTTAGAAACTGATTGGAGAGGGAAAGGAAGCAGTAAGAGGGATCTATAATGCTGCCAAAAATTTTGACTTCAGTAAATATCTGATAGTATCAATCTTGGAAATAAAAACTAATGAAAGGTGAACAGCTCTTTCTAGATGTTTTCAAATGTTTTCAGATCTGACACTATTTTTGCATTAAAATTTATTACATTTCTTGACTACGCTGAAATGTATGATTATTATAACCTATTTATATACATAATACTAATATTCAGCACAGTGGCCCAACAATGAGATAAAGTATAAATAACTGAGTAACTGAGGAAAGTAGCTCAAAGTAACTGAGGACGAAATATCTAGTCGAATATGTAAATGTTCGGGCATGTTACATAAAAGCATAATGAAGTTTGGACCTATATATGAAGCTACTGTCAGTGACCCAGCCACAAATGTAGACCAAAATACCAGTATACGACTATATCCTGAAATATTGGAAAAGAGTTCATCTTGGTTGCTCTATTAGAGAAAGCTTTAAAATGCTGGTGACATTTCAGTTTGATTTTTAAAGGGGGAATTGAATTTTGTAAGGTAGACTTAGAGAAAAGGGCACTCCCACTACTGAGAACAATCAGGGCACAGAAAAATCATACAGGGTGGTCTTAGGTTTGGTTATGGCAGAAACTACACAGAGTTGAGGTGAAAAGCTGAAGAAGTATATTCTGACTAGTTCAGAGAGGAGTTTGAAAGTCTACAAAATAATTTAGACTTTAAGGATCTCAGTTGAACTTTTAGCTTGCTTTGGTAAATTCTTTGAATTAATTATCGGCATGAATAATTTTATTTTCCCATAAATATTGAACAGATCATCTTTAGGCTAGCCCTGCCCAAATTAGCTCTAATTCCGAAGTGATGAAGTACAAATTAATGAGATTTTATTGTCCAAATTGATAAAGCTGCCTCAAGGAGAGTTTGAAGATAATGAGTGAATATAAAAATAGACGTCTTTTCATATAATGTCAGGCTTGAAAGATTCAAACATGGTATTTTGGGCTTTTCTCTGGATAATAATCTGAGAAGAGGACATTTATGATCTCTGCTAGCAGTGATGTTAGGAGAAGAGTAAAAAGCATGTAGATGATTAAGTGCCATCCTGAGAAAGGAGGAATTCCATTAAACAACTTCCTAAGAGAGGGACCTTGTTATCATTCTATCATTTAAATCAGTTTTCTTTTTAAAATAGAAATATGTATTACATAATAATATTTCTACTCATTTTCTTTGCTACTAGACAATAAGTTTCATTTAAGAAACATTCTTCTGAGAAAACGAATCCATTTTGTTTTATTTTATATTTTTTGTCTGGAATGTCCCATTAGATTTTCAAAGCCTTATCCACCTTTTCAATTGTCCAATTGGCTAAGGAGTCAGCCAGCAAGAATCACAAATAGGACAACTTAAACTACTTCCACACATTTTCAAATCTCACAAATAATGGAGACACAATTGATGGTTGCTAGTTTGCAGTCAAATTCCTATCCCACTATAATGTAATTTAAGTGGTTTTTGTTGTTTTTCTGTTTTGTTGTTTTCTTCTTTCTTTCTTTTTAAAAATTCTCCAGGGGAATGCTTTTGGTGACTGAACTGATATATTTAACAGTACTCATTCTAAGGCAATGACTCTCAGCTATTTCATCCCTTTTCTTTTCATACATCTGAAAAAAAAAAAAAAAAAGTATAGAATTCCCAGGTTTGTCCCACCACTAAGTTAAATAGGAAGAGGGCCTGAAACTTGTTCTCATGGTTCTCTGTGTGCCTTCTAACCTTAAGACAGGAAGAGGACCCCAGTTCCAGATGGAGATCAGTAGTGAATACAATCAGCACTGAAACTTGGTAGCATCTAGTACTTCAGCCTAGAACCATCATGGAAGTTCCATCTTTAGATGTTAGCTGAGCAGGGACCTGCCAACTGCAGTTGGCAAACCACACATTAGAGTCCATGGCTGAATCCAGCCTGGCACCTTTTTTGTAAATACCAGTCATGCAAATTCATTCCATTTTGTCTTATATTGTTTTTCATCCTACACTAGCAGTGTTGAGGAGTAGCAGCAAAGAATGTATGAGTGCAAAGCCTAAAGTATTTTCTTTCTGGTCTTTTACAGAAAATGTTTTGCTGATCCCTGGCCTAGAGTATTATGTTGAGAAGACAGCTGAGGTCTCACTAGTTTCAGAGGAAAGAATGCTATGACTGATATTTTTATTTTAAATATTGGCTCTGTCATAGAGGAAGGCCATAAACTGATCATTCCCGCTCTATACGTATCCCAGGGAACACCATGAGGGGAAACATGAAATGTAAAAGTGGTCATGAAGCAAAGCTGCAGCTGGGAGAGCAGGCCCTGAGCAATCGTTGAGCCTGCTTCCACCTGCCCTGGGATGCTACACAGAGAGAGGGCTGTTGCCTGTGAACTGTCCTCAAACATCCAATTGGCCAGCACTGTGATCTTGCTTCTCCCAGCCTCCAAAACTGAGATTAAATCTTTGGTGTCTGAGGGAAATAAGTCTCAGATAGTGGCTGCAACTAAAATGAATGAAGAAAGTAGCCCTTCCAGCTGCTGTGTTCAACATCCTAATCACACAAACACTTTAAGGCCTGTGGTCTGGGCTGAGGTTTGGTGGAACTTTTGATAGCAGTTAGAGAATTAAAAACAAAAATAAAAAAATAGGAGAAAGACAAATACCAGATGATCTCACTCATAAGTAAAATATGAAGAAAAATAATAAAGGAACAGACTAAACAAAAATTTGAGTCTAGATCATAGAACTGAGGGGAACAGGGTTGGGGTGAGGACAAGTGGTGGTGGGGTCGACTGGACAGTGGTGAAGGACTTTTGATAATTTGGTGGTGGGCAGGATGTGTTGTCTTATATTTGAGGAATGGGGGACCAGCATATAAGGCTTTATAGTATTTTATAAATCAAAGTTACCTCAATAAATAATAAATAAGAAACATTAGAAAAATAAATAAGTGAAAAATCTGTTCCTGCCAGGAAGGGAGAAGAAACATAAAAGAATAGGTTAAACATCCAACCCAAAGTCTAATTATCTCTACCAGAAATGGGAGGACATTGAATAACATGTCAAAAGAGTTGGAGGAAAGGATGTGGGAAAAAAGCGGACATCACTAGGAATGAGAGAAAACATAAAAACCAATCTATCATTCAAAATATAGGTGCATGAAGTTTAATTTTCTATTCTCTGGACTGAACTACTCATTGGAAATAGAGAAAATTTGCAGGAAAATTCTCTATGAGATTATTTAAGGAAAGGAAATAAAACATAGTGGTAGGAAAGAATTCACCTTTCCTTGAAAAACAGTGGCTCCTTCTTGTCTGTGAATCATCCTTTAATGCAAACAAATACACCCTCAGTTCTCCTCATTTCAAGAAGCTGGTCGATTTCTTACAAATAATGACTGAGATATTGCAGTCAGAATTGGAATATAAAGATGACCCTTATCAAGTTGCCAGTAGTTATTTGTCAAAGTGAGCTTAAAAACAGCACTTGTGAATGGACAAAGGGAATATTTCACCACTCCCTGGAACCTAGGGGCTTATTCCTTTAATTTGTAGAGTGAGAGTAGAATCTAATGAAAGACAGTCTAAAAAGGTCTGAAGATTTTTTGAATGTGGTCTGGGGGACACTTGTCAGTTGAGATGCAAAAACCTCAACTGGAGGCAAGATAGAAAAGATCCATTGATAGGCACATTAACAAAATAAGAGACCTTCTATAGTAACCAACACACATTTAGGATGAAACCAGCTAAGTTAGCAAATTTCTTCGGTTGGCATGCTGACTAAAGAGAAGCAATAGGTATATTATATCCAGACTTCAGTAAGGCTTTTGATACCATTTCACTTGGTGTTTCTTTTCAACAAGCTGGTAATACATAGCTTGGATCACAGTGCTGTCAAGTGGCTGAAGAGTTGCAATCAAAGTGTAGCTATCAGTGATTTCTTGCCATCCTGAGGACATTTATCAAGTGGTGTCCATCCACAAAGGCTGGTTGTGGGCCAGTTATCTACAGGGTGATGGAAGTGAGCGTAAGTTCAATACATTTTCTGATAACA
Organism: Solenodon paradoxus; assembly: GCA_004363575.1. Classification (NCBI taxonomy): domain Eukaryota; kingdom Metazoa; phylum Chordata; class Mammalia; order Eulipotyphla; family Solenodontidae; genus Solenodon; species Solenodon paradoxus. The sequence continues at coordinate 1,884,975 of RJWH01000007.1, read as the reverse complement.
CCAGTCTGGAACAGCTTCTTACACCTGGCAAGACAGGACTAGCTTTCAATGACCTTGATTAAGTTGAGCTGGATGAGTGGGACAATCTCAAAGCCAGGAGCCGATATCTGTGCAGAAAGGCTTATGGTATGGTGCAGTAAATTTGGCAGTGTTTTATTTCCAAATGTTTTCTGAGGTAATATAATTAATTAACAACTCTCCATGGTGCCAAGTGGTTTAGAGTTACTAGTTTCCTAATTTGCAAAATGGATTCCCAAAGACCTGTTTTACAATAGTCCTTTAAAAAATTAAATAACCCTGGAAAGTAACTGACAAATATTGAATACTAAATGCTATTTTCTTTCTTCCTCAATGTTTTCCTACCCTATTAGAGTAGAGCCAGAACTGAGAGGAAGAAGCCCTGATTACAATACAGAATTTAAAAAAGACTGAAGAATCTTCTAGGAAACCAACTTCTTGGCATTGAACCTTCTAGCACCCTTGGACATAACAAAATATTATCCATCATGATATTTTAACTTTCAAATAGAATACTTTTATAAGGATGTTTCAAAATTACAGTAGTAGTTATAAGATTTTTTAAAAATTCACCTTCAGGTGCAGCTTGGTGACTCAGGCATTAAGCTTATGTCTGGGGAACAGTCTACATACAACTCAAGGACCTGAGTTCAAGGCCTGGGACCAATGGAGAGCAACTAAAATAAGCAACGTTTACAAACTAAACAACTAATAAATAAAATTCTTCTTCCTCAACGCTCTTCCTCCTGCCTGCTGCATGCCTGCCTGCCTTCCACTTAAAATAATAATAATAATAATAATAATAATCCTCAACAATTGTGGGAGACAGAAAATTATTGCTTTCTTTACTTTGTAGATGTTACAAAAGATTACTTCCATGCACATAGTGAATATTCAATAGATGCTTATTTTATTTGCTTTGTAAATTGTCAGTAGAAATGAGTTCTTAAAAAGTGCCTAGTAACAATAACAACCCTAAAACATGTGTTCTTAACCCCTTTGAGAATCAGACACTTTTTGAGAATAAGAAAGAAGTCACAAGAGACAGTGCTCTATCTAGAACGTAATTTATTCATCTAGACTTATTTAGGCCTTGCTAGAGAAGATCAAGATGCATTTTAGGCCGTGTTTCCATTAGTGATATAGCTACACAGACCCTGGTATCTGTAGTAGTGGGGTGTCAGGATAATCAATAAAAATCCTGCTAGGATTTTTCATTTCATTCAAAATACACTCAAAATGGTGTCAGTGGAAATGTCTTCTGCTTGTAGAAGAAAAATCAGAAAGACTTCTTCTGCTCCTTAAATTCAACTGAAAAAAGCAGAACACCACTGTCAGAAAAGAAAGTTTCTGATATTTAACATCTCTTCTCCTATTCTCATTCTCAGCTAATTGATTTCATTTTATTGAAATAAATCAGTAGTCAAAGGAGAGCTTCCTACATTACCACCCCCAAAGCTACCAAAATATTTGCAGTTATACCCCAAATTTTTGCCTGTTTTGCTATCGAATCTAGCCTTGTGCCCTGATTGTATTCCTTCTCTCCTCTACCTTATCTGTTGCCATTTCTGCCTCCCTTGAATCATTTTCACTACGTTACATGTATGTCATTAAATATGTAACCTAGAAAAATTAAAAAAGGAAAAAATATTTTTAAAACACTCCCTAGCTAACTCACATTGCGAAAGTCTTTAATTTTTAAATGACTATCAGTACACCAAGGATTAACATCTACCAAGTTCTCAAATGCTATCACTTATAATCTTAGCAGCCCCCAAATGATACTATTCGTTATTGTTTTAACCCTTAGCTGGAAACGACTATTTGAAAGCTGCTGCTGTTTCACACAGGTTACAAATAGTTATTTATTAGTTTTTCATAGATAAAGCCCCTGACCTTTGAGAAAGCTTTAGGGGAAAAAAATATAATCCCATTTTTATTAAAAATACTTTCTTTTTTTTAAAACAACTACATCTAAGAAAAAAAGTCTCTCCATATCTCCGTGTGTATATGTGTGTATACACATATATGTTAAACTAAATGACATAGCAGAGCAGACAAAATTTACCCATTAAATTTCTAAGAAACAAGGTAACAAGATAGAATCTTTCAATTAGTTTTTACTAGGTTTAAAGCTAGATTTGCTATTCTTCAAAAAGTAAAGAGATATATATGATTTATAGATATGTTTTGATGCTTTTTCATCAGAATAGAACTTGATCTTTTCTAAAACTTCATGTTCTATGAGTGCATCTAAAATGGCAATTCATGGAACAGGTGCTTCTTCCACCTTCCCCTACCCATTGATGCCATAGTTTCATGGATTTTGGGTCAGATCTCATAGACGAAGCCCAAGAGAAAATGCAGAACATCTTCCCTTTTCTGCCCCAAAACAGAAGGATGGTCATTTTCGGTCATTTTCTCCTAGGTCTCTTCTCCACTTCAGTGCCGTTACTTCCAGGGGTCCCAGAGCTGCAACTTTCTTGACCTTAAACTCCTTCTCCTCCTGCAGTGGTACTGTTTGAGTTCACGGTGCACTTTCTTGGTCTGCTTCAGCCCCAGTTCTTTCACTATTGGCCTCAGACACTCTTTTTTTGTTTTAAAGAAAGGTGCAGGCAAGAATGAAGGTGAGCTTAGCAGGCACGAAGAGAGGAAGATGAATTTTTATTTAGTTGTTCAACCTGGTTGCTCCACCTGGCCCCAGGACGTGAGCCTGGGTCCTTGGTGTGCACATGGACTGCCTGTCAGAGGCAGTGGACTTATCTGCTAAGTCAACAGGGCACACTTCAGACAACTTCTTAGTCGTCTGCTGCCTGTGGCAACTGCTGAATGCCCTGTGATTGACTGGCCATGGAAGCTACTGTGGAGCCTCCACAAGTCACTCTTGAACAGACTCTAGTTTGGCTTTTGTTCCCTCTACTTTTAGCAAGCTTCTTATAAACTTCCACAATGATAAATCTAATGATTGATTCTCAGTCCTCTTTTTACTTGACCTGCTGATCACCCACCTCTCCCCTATTTGAAACACTTCCTTCACTTGTCCTCTAAGACCTGACTTTTCTCTCAATTTTTCCTTTACCTTAGCCTCTTTGGCTTGATGCAACTCCTTTTCTGGCCTCTAAACATTGGAGTACCCCAAGACTTCGTCCTCAGTTTCCTCTTCCTTTTCCTATTTACCCTCTGGGAGATTTTATCCAAGCTCCTGACTTTATAAACCATTAAAACACTGACAATTCCCAAATATATATCTTTGACTCAGACTTCCCCTGCTGAGTTCCACACTCATAGATAAACTAAATCCTTGACATTTCTGCTAGATATCTAATTGTCATCTCAAATGAAACATGTCCAAATCAGATCCTGGATCCTTGATCCATATCCTCCCTTTCTCCTCTCATTGCTTCTCTCTCAGGCATTTCCAACTCAATAAATTCAACTCCTTTTTTTCTAACCACCCACCCACATCAAAAACATGGGGATAATCTTTGACTCTTTATTTTCTTCTTTATTTTCTTGTCAGCCCTGCCTTTGAAATTTATTGAATTCTACCATTCCCACTGTTATAATTTCCTGCTAAGACTATTGCCATCTCTTTCCATCCATTTCTCTAACCCTTGCACATGCTTTACATACACACATACTCTAGTCTCCAGAGTAGCCCAATGGAATCTATTAAAGTTTAAAGTCAGTCATTTAAAACTTTAGCTCAAATATTCCATTTGCTTTCCATCTCGTTGTGAATAAAATCTTCAATCATTTTCAGGACCCATGAGACCCTATGCAATCAAGTCCTGGGAACTTACCTGGTTTCATCTCCTTGTGCACTCTCTGGCTCACTCTCCTGCAGACACAATGCCATCCTTGTTTGTTCAATGTCCTAAATATATATCTAGCCCTTGCTCTTATCACTTTTGTTGCATAGAATTCTTTACACTAAAATATGCCTGACTTTTTCAATTCATGTAGGTCTCTCCCTGCTCAAATTTCACTTACTCCAAACATCGTATATGAAATTGTGCAAAACCACCTATCTCATCACTCTCCATCCAAATTCAGGGTAACTGCTGTTTAATTCTTAACACTTATCACCATGTGACTGAAATCAAATCATTTGTTGTCTCTCTCCTTCCATCAGAATATAAACTCCCAGGTAATTTTGTCTTCAACACTTAGAACAGTGCTTTGAACAGAATAGGTACCAAAAATACTTGTTTCTTAAGGTCAGACAATTGCCATTACTCAGAGCTACAACTTTTGCTTCAGGAGACTGAACTGGAACTAGGATTACTTCAAATGTCTTAAAAATCAATTCACACACAAATCGACATCATGGTTTTGTTTTGCTTTGGAAGTAGAATGGTGATGTCTGTAAAAATGCTTCAGTCTTGAGGGGAAAATATTTTACCCCTTTCAGCTAATTTCTAAGCTGAAATGTATGTGGATGTTACAATGGATCTAAAAGATGAGCTTGATTGGAGTCACTTTTGCCCCACAGTGGATTGTTACAATGAACTTGAATTTTGCTTATGGACTTCAACAGCAGTTCAGAATGAGAGAAAGGTGATTGGCTATAGAATACCCAGAGATTGGGTGTATAAATTTCTACCAGTTGATTCAGAGAGAACGCAGTCATAAGACTCACATGTAAATATGATTTGATTCGAAATAATTGTTAACACAGAATAAGGGAAAATAAAAATTGTAGTGACTATGGAATTGACCATTGACTTGTTTGGAGTGGAGGGTTAAATGTGGACAAAGCAAATTGTTAAGTGTATACATATTACTGTCTAGAATAAAGAAATGAATTGTATAACTTAGAGTTACTATCAAAGAATCAATTATAGAAGTTTATAAAGCTTGCTAAAAAACAAAACTTTGTAAAAAGAAAGGGGAAATTATAATAAAATAGCCAATGAGAGTCTAGAAATCAATAGGATAGCATGTGTGAGAGACCTACTGATAAGAAAAAGAATTAAAATAAAAAAGGATTAAATTGGTGCATGTTGGTGGTTCAGGCACTAATCTGGAAGCTGGGGTGTGAATCATGTAAAGCCCAAAGATCTGGGTTCGTAGCTAGCAAGGGGAACAACCTGAACAAATAAATAAAAATACTTCCTCCTCGTCCATCCTTGAAAAAAGATTTAAGTTGGAACGCCCTGGTGGAGGCGCAGTTGGATCAATCTCCTTCAAAGGAGTGCAGACACATAGCCCTGCGTTCTAGTCCTGGGTCCAGGGGAGAACAACGAGTGTGAACAACTAACAAAAATAAAATAAAATTGCTTCCTCCTCCTCTCTCGTCCTACCTGTCTGTTTACTTGCCTTCATTCCTGCCTGCAGCTTTCCTTTAAAAATCACAACAAAAATTTTTTTTAAAGAATTAAGTTAGGGGAAGTTTAAAATTATCTGGTTGATTTGATATGGTAGGGAAACTTTAAAGTTTGGACAAAATATTATTTTCAATTGAACTTACATATGTACCATTAAAGTGTCTGTTTAGTGATTCTCTTAGAAACTAGGAAGAAGGCATGAATAGCCAAAATAGCTCCAATATAATTTGAAAAATAAATTTAGTTCATATTATATATTCTCAGAAATACAATTTCCTTCCTAATTCTACTATTATTTCCTATATTTAACAGTAAAAATGGAAACATCTTTACCAATGATTATTTCATTAATATAACCTATGCTACAAAATTAATTTTTCAGCAATATCTAAAATACAGACTTTCAGCTGTGAATTTCATTTTCATCAACATATACACTATACTGTGGAAAGTGATAATCATGGTGTCGAGAGTATAGTCTAATATGCAATGTTTCCTTATGTATAAACATTTTATTGTTTTTTTTTCTCTGCATTTAAAACATGATATGTGAAGGTCTAGAAAACAGAAAATCATTTAAAAGTTTTGAAACATGTCTTTTATAATGGTTGTATCTTACCCGGCTTTGTACATATTTAGGTCAGAGGATTCATTTTGTAAGTGTAATTCTCTCTGTAAGAAAACTGCCAAGACTTTCCCTCCTATTTTACCCGGCTTTGTTATAAACTTTTACTACCCAACTTAAACAATTATCTAGGTTTGGGGGTTTGTTTTTCTCCCCATTTTTCCTTTATCTCTGCCCCATCTGGATTATTTTTTATGTAGTTTAGGTATGCATGTGTTGTCCCTGATTTACTTATCTATAAGCTCTCTGGGCAAAGTAGATGATTGATAAATGTGATGTGACTTTCACATAATGATACCTAGGGAACATGATGAATAACAATCAAAAATTTATTTTCACTATTAAAGAGAGTCTCCTAGTATGCCCTGATGGACTAGAACTTTGCTACACTGGGTACAGTCCACATACATCCCAAGGTCCCTGGTTCAAGACCCTGGGACCTGGAGAACAATCAAGATGAACAACTACAAAAATAAATAAAATGCTTCTTTTTCCTCTTTTTCCGCCTGCCTGCCTATTCACTTTCATTCCTGCTTGCATTTTCCTTAAAAAAAAAAAAAAAAAAAAAAAAAAAAGCCTCCATTTTACTGGAAAAACCTCCTGCTAAATTGCTAGTTGCTTTACTAAATAAGTAGATATTCAATTATCTTTATACACTTTGAACAACTTCAACAGTGAGTATGGAAATTCTTCCAACATCACCATTTCTGCTGGAGGAAGCCGAATGGAATCTAGGCTCTTTGACTCTTGTCTAGAACATCAATGTCACATACAGTGACTCTGGAATTGGAGAAAATGTAAAGCCATAAAGCACAAGGCAAAAAGTCTTAATGTTCACAGTTTTGTGATCATTTCAAACTATCAAAGTTTAGCAACGGTTAATGCAAACTACATGGTTTGGGGATGATTGTAAATCATGCAGATTTCCAAAATAAGAGTGTGTTGTGTGTGTTTATGTGTATGATGAGTATTTACCTTTCTGTTTTATAACAGTGCTCTTGAATAGTAAGCTTTGATGCATGTGGTATTTTGCAATAAACCCTTAAAGGTAAGATGTCATAGTATAGGCAATGGTTTGTAGTCATTTAATGTTATCAATCCAGATTCGGTAGTCAGCAAATGTCTGACAGCAAATGACTAACTAAATAAAAAGTTTTAAAATCCTCCTGTGGGGAAATCTAATGCCATGAACTGCATGTTCACCAGCAGTTATACAGTGTTTCAGGAATGGCTGTCTTTTATCAAGGCGAGAATTTGAGTAACCTTTTAACAGATTTGATACTTACTGCTTTAAGTATTGATTCAGCAAGAACTATTGAAGTGTGGGGTCAAAAAAACTCTCATAATAAGAGCACAGCTGTCCTAACAGATTGACACTGGGAGCTCGAATTTCATACTTCTGGTTCTTTTCACTCAGATCTCTGATAAATTGATTCAGTTATCAGCTGAGTTCAATCAGCCCCTCCATATTTAGATAAAATTGACTTAAGTCTCTTTGTCTTTAGTCCTGTGGGAAATAAAACAAGCTCTCCCTGATATTTTCACAGAGGTTTTAGAGTTCATGTTTCTATGAACATAGCCGCTTAAGGTTCCCTCATCTGCTGACCTCTTTTGCCTGATCTCCCCCGTCCCTTCCCCGACTCCTTTTTTCTCTCCATGTACTGACCCGGGTGTAGACTACCACCACCTTTCCTTCTTGAGAAAACCACACAGATGAGGCCTTTGGATGTGCAGTAGGCTTTATAAAGGATTTGGAAAAGCAGGGGCTAAATGACAGGAAGATAAATAACTACAGGGGCAGAAAGGACATTTTCCTCTAGCACTGTGGGTTCTTCTCAGAGGAGTCAATCACTTTAACATCAGGCAGATTAATAGGAGAGAAAAAAGAAAATTTAATCACACACATATGGAGAGTCTATATGGATGCAGATTCTAAAATCAGTAAGATAAAATAAGATATAGACATCTTGAGATAAGAAATGTGACAAAGATCTGGGCCTTCAAAAGGGGAGATAGTGACTCATAGGATGATGAGCAGGAGATCTGTAATGACTTTCTTGCCCTGTCATTTAATAGCTTCTGAAAAAAAGCTTATTTCAGGTAAAAAATAAAAAATTCTTCTTCTGGGGAAGGGGGCAGACAAATTGAGTAAAAAGAGTCAATTACATGGTGAAAAAATTGGACAGTTGGTGTTGAAATTAATATATTATATTCAGATGTTGATTCATGATGATTCATACCTTAAACCAATGCAATGTTATAATGCAATGATCCTTCAATAAAATTAAAAGAAAAATACTTGTTCTGGAAAATAGCCCCAATTTTCTTTCTTCTAGGTAGTTAAGGGAGTTGTAAAAAGTTTATTATGATCCTGCAAAGACTCAATTGACTTTAGTTCAATATAATCCACATGCCAAAGTGACACATTTTAGGAAGACCTATTATGGCATCTTGGGGATACCTCTCTGAATATCTTGAAGAAGCCTATACTTCACAACTTAAGATATGACTCCATCGGCATGACTTTCTCCTCTTATATATTCCCTCTCTACATTTGCTCCCTTCCCTTCTCTGCTGTACCTCACCACCAAATATGTTCTTTTAAAAAAGATATTCATTGAGGTAACTTTGATTTATAACATAACATAGGCCCACATGTGCAACTTCACCATTCACCAAATATTTGACAATACCACCTTCCCACCACCATTTGCTCACGCCCACCAATCCCTTCGTCACTGGTAATCTCAGTTCTATTGGCAGTTTCCAAGGTTTCATTTTGTTTTGTCTGTACCTTTCCTTTATTTCCTTATATCCCACACATGAGTCAGATCATCCAGCATTTGTGTTTCTCCTGACTTATTCTACTTGGCATAATCCCCTCTAATTCCATCCATGTTTTCACAAATGACAGGGTTTCATCTTTTTGAGAGCTGTGTAGTATTCCAATGTGTATATCTACCACTTCTTTATCCATTTATCTAACAATGGACACATATGCAGTTTCTAAATACTTGATTATTGTAAATAATTTTGCAATAAACATGGGGGTATATATCTCTGTGAATTAATGTTTTTGTGGATTTTTTGGTAAATATCCAGAAGTGGGATAATGGGATTATGTGACATTTCCATTCTAAAGTTTTTGAGAAATCTCCATACTGTTTTTCATAAAGGTTGCACCAACTTACACTCCCACCAACAGTGTGAAATTGTTCCCTTTTCTCCGCATTCTCGCCAACATTTGTTTTTTCCAGTCTTTTGGATAATAGTCAGTCTCATAGGTGTAAGGTGTTATTTCATTGTGTTATTTCTGATTCAGAACAGTTCGGTCTTCTTATAGATAATACTCTGACCACCATGTCTTCCCTGGGAAGGTGATCTTTCAGTGTATAATCTTAAACCACAATAGTAAGGTTGCCTGTGGAGTCTGGTGCCAGCTGTTAAAATGCTTTTCATCTGAAAAGATTACATGGGAAATTCCAATCCCAAATCTGTCTCTGTTTCTGTTCTCAGCTTAGACCTTCACGTATCAAAATATCCATGAACTTCCAGTAACTTTTTACAATTTCATCCTTTTCCTGATTTCATAAGCATGGCCTTTTAAAAGATTCAACTTCACTTTAAAAGATTCAACTTCCTCTTAAAAATTCTACCATTTATGTTCTTATGCCTATAAACAGACCCATAGTGTAAACTCTTTATAAACTGAGAAGCAATGAGTTTGTCTGAGCTGACTTATTGACAGACTTTTATTATCTTTTCCACTGTAGAAGTTCTCAGCTTAATTATTTAAATCATTCTATATCCAGAAAACTGCAAAGTAGTATCTTGGTGACATGCTGGAAAAATCCAGAAGTATCAAATTTTAAAGTGCTAGAATTTGACCATCTCTCAGTACATGAGGACTGTTTGATATTTTCAAAAAACATCACTATTAATTATTGGTAATTGCAAATATCTTATTTAAATAGTTGCTCAAAATAACTCTTTCCTGGAGCAAAAAGACATTTTAAAAAAGCAAATAAATAACTTGATGGTTATTTGAATCTAGATGAAACTTTCAGCTCCTTGGAGAATTTATTTCCTTTATTTTGGCAAAAATACACACCATGTGCCAAACATTGTGTTTAGTTAGCTGTATGTGACTAAATTAATTTACTTGTCACTACCATCGTATGAGGTAACTATTTTTGTTTTGACCTTGTCCTGGGTCTTCAACCTGGATTTATAGACTCCACAAGTCTGCAACTTGGCTGCCTGAGCCAATGGGGCTCACCAAGGAGCTGTGTTTATACCAGTGTGACAAGGTAGTTATGTGTAGAGAGCGAACTGCCGGCTTCTGCAAAGTATCCCAAGGCAGAATTTCTCACAGTCAGCAGAGCAAGAAGTAGATACACAACAAACTGCAGCTGAGCCTCGACCTTCACTTTGTCATAACTTCAACTGTTCCCCATAGCAGGGGAACAGCCTATGCCTGAAAGTCTGTCTTCGTTTTATTCCCCTTAGCTCATTTGTAACCCAGTCCTATAAAATAAGTCAAGGAGCCAGACTCAGGGTCACTGTCTCTAAAACGGACAGTGGTGTCCCACCTGGCCCCCGCTTTTCTAGATGTATGTTGCTTGTCTTTACGGCTCCTGTAGCCTCCATTCAGGAACCCTTTCGACTAGCCATGCAGGTCACGGCAGTTATGTTTATATGTTAATAATAGTATATGTTATATATTATTTATATTTATATATGTTTATATTTAATTAAGTATACTGAGACTTGAGGTTAAGTACCTTGTCCAAGATAACAAGATTCTGGCATACCCAGGTCTCAGAGAAGGAGGGCCCTGGCAAGAAACAGCGGGCACCTCCCTTCTGTTTTTTAAAGGAAAGTTTCAGACAGGAATGAAGGTGAGCAGAGGCAGGTAAGCAGGAAGGGAGAGGAGGAAGAAGCATCCATTTATTTTATTTAACTGCTCATGGTTGCTCCCCCGGCCCTGGGACACAAGCCCAGGTGCCTGGGATGTATGTCACTGCACTGGGTGAAGGCAGCTGACCAAACTGCTACTTCACCAGGGTGTGCCAGCTGTCACCCTTAAATAAGATACCTGAGGATTGTTCAATGAAGTAGGTGTTTGTTAAATTGTGGGCAGGGATAAACAAGACTCACAAGAGATAGTAACACATACAAAGGTTAGCGACAGTGGGAGCCATTTCCCAGGGCTCCAAGGGCCAAGGAAAGGAAGCAGTTACTGGAAACTGCAGACCCGTTCATAGTTATGGGAGAGGAGATATTCAATAGACTATACAACCTCAGGTAGAGGAAAGAAGACAGCGCCAAACTGTGGCCCAAAGGGATGGGATTGACCGAATTTCATGAACTCACTTTGTACTCTGACCTGCTAGTGAATCCAATTGATCAAACTCAACCTTAAGGCAGAGGGCAAAGACCTCTGTGTGGTAAAGTTCATAAAGATGGGCCTCCTTTAAGAGTAGAAAGATAATGAACACAAACTCCTTTTTCTTTTGAATTGCATATCAGGAGTTTATTAGCACAAGATGGGAAAATTCCCAAGTTGTAATGGTGATAGTTTTGTCATCAAAGCAACAGGACTTTCATCACACTGTGCAATATTTGAAATGTAAATTTCTTAATAGTAACAGCTGATAAGATAGCCTTCAGGAATCCTATAAGTTCGCAATTACAGATGTTGTGGTAAAACAGGAGCACTAGCAGATTGTATTATTTTGGTATGGACTGAATGTTTGTGTCCCTCAAAATTCATAGATTGAAATCCTACCTCCCTCTTCCCCATATGGGATGATATTTAAAGACAGGGCCTTTGAGAGGCATTTAGGTCATGAGGGTGGAATCTTCACAAATTGAGCCAGTACTCTTCTAAAAAGACATGAGAGTGTGCTTCCTCTCTTTCTGCTCCTTGCTGTGTGAGGATACAAAAAAATCTATAGTCAGCAATCAGGGAGAGGGCTGCCCTCAAGCCTCCAGAACTGTGAGCACTGCTGTTTATAACCACTCTATGCTATTTAGTTAGAGCAGCCAAAACTAAGATATATTATGAATGCTGTGCTATGAGCCTGGTGTGCTTCTGTGTAGAGGCTTAAGGAAGGCAGGATAATTGTAGTCTAAAGATGCCCAGGTGCTAATCCCCAGCCCCTGTGAATTTGTTATCTTACACAGGAAAGGGGACTTTACAGATATGATTAAAGTTAAGTACCTTGAGATGGGGAGATTAGTCTGGTTTATCCAGGTGGATCCAGTCTCCTTACTTGAGTCCTTAAAAGCAGAGAACTATTCTCAGCAGCAGAACACCAGAGAAATGACAGCACAAGGGGGAGTCAAACTCCTCTCGCTGGGTTTGAAGGTGAAGGAAGGAGATTTTGAATTGAGGAATGGGCACTCTCTTAATGCTTGAAAAGGTAAGAAAACAGATTCTACCCTGGAATCTCCAGAAAGGAATGCGATCTTGCCAATACCTTGATTTTAGTCCAGCATTCGATTTTCTGGCCTATGTAATTATAGGGTAATAAATTGTATTGTTTTAAGATGCTGATGTTTTTAGGGCAGTGATATAGTACAAGACCGTTGCACTTTTTGTTTCAGGGTAAAAAGCAAACTTCTCAGTATATAAATTTCTGGATTTATGATGGCTGACTTCAAAGTGTTGAAAAGGCCCCAAGCATTAATCTTTAAGCATTGCATCTATTCAAATTCTAGGGTAGAAGCTGTATTCGGTTGCACAGCAGTATTTCTTGAGAGTAGTTTGATGCTTCACCTATTGTTTTATTAAATATATCTCCCACATCACTAGGAAAAGTTTTGTTTTGAGTAACAATGAAACAGTCAAGAGTGAGTAGTCTTTGAAAAAAATGATCCCAGAAGAAGTAACCTAACTCCTAGTCATGTGTGTTAGAAGGATGAAAAAAAATTTTTTTTTAAACAAGTCAACCTGAGGGTTTTCAGTATACAGCATAGGGTTTCTGACCAAAGTCATTGTTTTGGGTGCACACACAAAAGATTGAGGGGATCCTGATTAATCTGTATTCTCCATAGAGGCAATAAAATGCTAATATTCTTCAAATACCAAGTGACTGTAATTGTTTTATGTAGCCACACATAAAGTGTAAGTTGAGGTGTTCAAGCCCAAGCCACTGGTGCCTGAGGGATAAAAATGATAGGGTTTGAGGTAAAACCTGAGATTGCCAAGTATTGACTTTATTTTTATTTTTTAAAGGCAAGGTGCAGACAAATAGAGGAGGAAGAAGCATTTTAGTGTATTTTTATTCAGTTCACACTGGTTGTTTTCCCCCTACCTGAGACTTGAACCTGGGGTTTGTGTCCTTTGTTCCTTTGGAGGCAATTGACCTAACCACTACTCCACCTGGGTGCACCAACAGGTATTGTTTTTACCCTATTCTTTATATGTATATGAATGTAGCCTGCAGGCCCCTAAGTGTACTGAGAGGTAATAGCCACAGGAAGTTCTTTCTGGTGCTTTGGCAATTGCCAAAACTTCAAAGCACAATTCATAGAAGAAAGCTCATTTCCAGTGTCTACCCTATATTTTGCAAATGGCACCATCTAAGGAAGATGAGAACCTGCATTTATATTATGTTTCCTTTGTTTTACTTCAGACATTTCTGAGTTTGATGTCCCAGGAGTTTAGATAAAAAGATTCTTCGTCAAGGTGGGAGGAGGGTCACTACATGAAAATGCCTGTTTCTAACCTCACAAGTGCCCACGTGCTCAGTGGATACATAGGCAAAGGCCATGAGAACAAAACAAGAAAATCAACTGAATTTGGAAGGAGGATTCAAGTTTCAGTGCAGCTGACACCCATTTATGCGGCATTTGTGATGGGGGTTGTGGGGGAGCAGGGCACCTCTGAGCTGTGAGTTTGGAAAGAATTCATGGAGAGCCAGATGGCCAGGATCACAGGCAAGCTTATTAGAGGTAGTAGCAAACTCCCTGAAGGCTGGGAAAGTTGCTTAAAGAAAGGAACACGTGATTGTTTCACACCATGTGCATCACGCCAAGGTGTGTATGGGCAATATGGTGTCCTATATATAACTGGGGGATGGAACACCTTCTTTCGTGGGCGTAACCAGGGGCTAGTAGCGTTAGGAGAGCTGGTAGAGTTCCCATAAGAAAATAAACGCTGCAAGCTTGAGTTAATGGTGGTAGTATCTAAGGGGTGTGGCTTTGGTTACTAAGGGAGGGGTTTCTCTGTCACTCTTGGGTGGCTTGTCTGCGTGCCTTCAGTTTGGTCAGCTAATTTCCTGCATATTCATCTGCATACCTGCTTTATAGATTTTCTTTTTTTTAAAGGAAAGTTACAGGCAGGAATGAGATGAAGGCAAGTAGGCAGGGAGGCAGGAAGAGAAAGGAAGAAGCCCTTTTTATTTTATTTCCCTTTAGTTGTTTACACTGGCGGTTCCCCCACCCCCCAACACCCCTCTATCCCCACGCCAGGACAGAACCAGAAGTTTGTGGTTTGCAGGCAATTGATATAACCGCTGCTCCACCACGCAGCATCCTGCTTTATAGATTTTAATCTTTGCTGTCCCTTCATCATTTGTAATCAATTTCCCCAGTGAGAGAGAGGAACTGCCTTATCCTAACACTGAGGCACAGCCATCAGGGCAAATTGCAAGGGGTATCCTAGATAAACGGAACCTTGAAACCCATAGATAACTTGATTTTCTCTGCAAAGGATTTTTTTTTTTTTTTTTAAATCTCATTTCTTCATCCTTTCAAAAACTCTTGGTCATGAGTATCGTTTTTAGCAAATGTAACTGGTAAGCTGGAGATCAACTCCTGTTAGCTAAAGTTTATGCCAAGTTTTTTGTTATAGCTCCTAAGAATAGCTTTTGTTAACATCTCTCAAAAAGTGTATTGACACAGGTCTACACCTATTGATGATTTTCTCACACATCTTTGTAGATATCAGAAATGTGTTTGTGCCTCTGCATGTTTGAGTAGCTAGAGTAGAAATGTCATGTCTCTCATCTTTAAAATAACTGCCATTCTGGACAGATCAAGGGTACTTAACAACTATTTTGAAATAATTGTAGAAGCAGGAGTTTGTAAAAATAGTGCAAAGAGTATGATATTTGCTGTGATTACACTGTCAGCACAAGAAATTGACATTGATGGAATGCTGTTAACTGAATTGTAGATCTTAGTTTCAGTCTATGAAATAATAGATTTGTATACAGGTCTTGATCCCCAGTTCCTAACCGCTCTCAAACCCTTTCCAATTTGAGTAAAAGGTGTTAGGAGCATCTTTTATTTATTTGGTTTTTGATCCAGGTTTCTAGCACAGAGCTCCTAAATCCCTTGGAATCTCCTGGGTGAAAGGAAATTCATTTGTTCTAATGAAGCAATGTCTTGGGGGCTTTTGGATGAAGACTGGTAATCGAAAAGACTGAGCCATTAATAGTAGCTTGGAACTTGCTACCTCATTCCCTATCTTCCTGGAAGGGAAGAGGAGCCAGAACTTGAATTTATAATAAGTCATAATATGTGATGAAGCCACCATAAAAAAATCCGCAAAATAGTATTTAGAGAACTTCTCTTAGTGAATACATCCACATGCTGAGAGGGTAGCATCCTCAAGTCTACAGACACACAAGCTCCAGTGCTCATTACCCTTCCATCTCTCACCCCATGTACTTTTTCATCTGTATCCTTTCTCATACCTTTAGAATAAAACAGTAAACAAGTGTTTTGCTGAGTTCTGTGAGCAATTATGGTAAATTAATCTAGGCAGAGGTCATGAGAACCACCGATTTGTATTCAAGTTCTACAAAAATGTAAGCAACCTGGGAACCAGCTACTTGTCATTGGCGTCTGAACTCAGGGGCACTTATGTAAGACTGAGGCCTTAGCTTGTGGGGTCTGTGTTAATTTCAGGTAGTTAGTGTCATAATTGAATTGTAGGACAACCAGCTGTTACCAGAAGCCTGAAGAATTGGTTGGGAGGGGAGAAGGCCCCAGTGGTTTGGTGTCAGAAGGTTTGGTGAGAGTAGAAGAAAAATTTTCCTTAATTCTTTTTACCTGTGTGTATGTAGTTCTATGTGTTTTTATCCTATGTATAAATTCATATAATCTTTACAAAAATCAGCATACAGACATTTTCATTATCAGAAAAGAATTCCTCCTTGCTATCTCTGTATGTTTGTACCCAATCTCAACGTATCCCCGTACTTGTCCCCCTCCCCTGACATGCAATAATCTCTTCTCCATTTCTATGGTTTTGTTATTTTGAGAATGTTACATAAATAGAATCACATCGATATTTTCCACTAAGCATAGTACCTTTAGGTCGTTGCAGGTTTTTGCATGTAGCAGCAGCTCATGCCTTTTTATTACTGAGTATTTCATTGTGTGGTTGCAGCGCAGCTTGACTGAGTTGTTCCTAGTTTAGGGTATTAAGAATAATGTTTCTACAAATATTTGTGTATAGGTTTCTGCTTGGTCATAAGTTTTTATTACTCTGGGATAAATCCTATATACTATGGCTATCAAGTGTACTTTTGATTCAATTCAATATCTGATATAACAAAACGTGAACCTACAGTTTCTGTCAAAAGAATAATTCTTTTTGTTGCAAAGAAATTATTTTCCTTTTTGTGATAGTTCACGAATAAAATATTTAAAGTGTTTAATATGATGATTTTATATTTGCATTGTGAAATGATTCCCTCAAATGAATTAATTCACATATCCATTACTTCACATATTTACTTTTCATTTTTCTTGGTTAGAACATAACGTATTACTATCTCACACACATTTATGTTCTGCTCTTTCAGCAAATTTCAATTATAAAATAGTGTTATCAATTATCATCACCATGTTATATAGTGGATCTGATTATATTCATCGTATTACGGAAAGTTTATAGCCTTTTAACTAACTACTATTTTCTTCAACTTCCAAAATTCTTGGCTGGCAACCACTTTTTTATTCAATGTTTCTTTGAGTTTTTGTTTTAAGTATCCACATCTAAGTGATGCAATATTTCTTTCTTAATCAGGCTTACTTTTTAGCATAATACTCTTGAAGTTTATCCATGTTGCCACAAATGTCAAGCTTACACTCTTACACTCGTGTGTGTGTGTGTGTGTGTGTGTGTGTGTGTATGTGTGCACACAATATTTTCTTTATCGAGCTAAAGACAGATAGGTTGCTTGTTTCTGTACTTTGGCTATTCTGAATAATAACTCAGTGGACATTTCTTTTAGAAAATACCTGAAAGTGGAATTGCTGAGTCATATGGTAGTTCTATTTTTAATTTCTTGTGTAACCTCCATACTGTTTTACATAGTAGTTGTATCAATTTAGATTTTCATCACCAGTGCTTCCTTTCTTGACATCATCACTAGCATTTATCTCTTATCTTTTAAATTATTTATTGAAGTAACTTTGCTTTATAAAATTATATAATCTCATACTTGTAGGTTCTCCATTTCTCAGATACATGACAGCATACCCTGCCCACCACCAAATTACCAAAATTTCTTCACTGTTGTTCATCAGACCCCATGACGATTTGTTCCCAACTCTACCCTGTTTCCGACTGGTAACATTAGTTCTATTGTCAATGTCTAAGGTTTGATTTCTATTTATCATATTCCTTTGCTTTGTTTCTATATATTCCACATATGAATGAGATCATCCTGTATTTTTATCTTTCTTCATACTTATTTTACTTAGCATAGTCCCCTCTTGTTCCATTCATGTTTTCTTATCTTTTTGATAATAAACATCCTAAAATGTGTGAGGTGATCTCTCATGGTGATTTTTTTTTTTTTCCCCCATTCTAGTCTCAAACCTAGCTCTGTGATATACACATTAGCCATCTGAGTCATCTGAGCTACAGGGATGTACCTCATTGTGATTTTGGCTTTAATTTCCCTGATGACTAATGAGGTTGAGCACCTTTTTCATGGACATGGTGGCAGGTGTATGTTGTCTTTGGAAAAATGTCTACTCAAGTCTTTTGCCCAATTTATTTTCAAAGGAAAGGTGCAGGAAGGAATAAAGATGAGTAGGCAGACAGGCAGGAAGAGAGGAGGAAGAAGCATCTTTATTTTATTTTTACTTAGTTGTTCATACTGGTTTCTTCCTGTAAACCTGAGTATGCGGTTTGCTCAGAGGCAGTTGACTTAACTGCTACTTTTTTTGCTATTGAGTATACTGAGTTCCTTGTATATTTTGGATATTAACCCCTTCTCAAATAAATGATTTTCAAATACTTTCTCCCATTTCATTTTGTTGGTTATTTCCATTGCTGTGCAGAAGCTTTAAACATTGATGTAGACCGACTTGGATATTTTAGCTTTGTAACTTTGTTTTTAGTGTCAAATCTAAAAAGTCAAGATCAATGTCAAGGACATTATCCCTGCATATTCTTCTAAGAGTTTCCCAGTTGCAGGGCTTATGCTGACATCTTTAATTCATTTTGACTTAATTTTGGTGCATAATGTAGGAGAATGGTCCAGTAGCATTCTTTCGTACACATGTTTTTTTTTAGTTTTCCCAATACTATTTATTAACTAAATAGTCTGTTCTCCATTATATAGTTTGGGTTCCTTTGTTGCAAATTAGCTGACCACATATTCATTAACTTACCCTTGGATTCCCTATTCCATTTATGTGTCTGTTTTTAAGCTAATGCTGTACTGTTTTAATTGCTACAACTTTCTAATGTAGTTTGAAATGAGGAAGCATGACTTCTCTAGCCCTGTTCATTTTGAATTTTGACAGTTCAGTCTTTTTTAGGTTTTACGTAAATTTTTGGAATTTTTTTCTATTTCTGTAAAAAATTTCATTAGAATTTTGATGGAATTTCATTGACTTGGTAGGTAGCTGTGCATAATACGAACATTTTAACAATGTTGTTCCAGTTCATGAAAACAAAATATTTTCATTTGTGTCGTCTTCCAGTTATTTAATCAATGTGATATAATTTTAAATGTAAAGGTCTTTTACCACCTGCGTTGAATTTATTCCTGATACATTATTGGTTTTGATATTATTGTAAATAGTATTATATTTCTTTTATGAATAGTTCATTTTGGGTATATAAAATGCAACTGATTGTTTGCATTGATTTTTGTATACTGCAACTGAAATCATTAGTTCTAGCAGTGTTTTGTTGTCTTTATAGCTTTCTTTATATAAGATCATGTCATCAGAAAATAGAGACAATGTAATTTCTTTCTGATTTAGATATCTTCTAATTATTTTTCTTGCCCACTGGTATGGTTAGAATTTCCATACTGCTTTGAATAAAAGATGTGAATACTATGTTGAACGAAATAACCCAGGTTGGTGCACCCTGGTGGCTTAGTGGTTAAGTCTATAGCTTCTGACTAATGCAGTCTACATACATCTCAAGGACTTGGGGGGTTTGTGACCCAGAACTGAGGTGAGGATATCTGGGGGGGCAGGGCGAAGAAAACAAAGATGAACAACTAAATATTAAAATGCTTCTGCCTTCTCTTGTCCTGCCTGTCCACCTGTTTGCCTTCATTCCTGCCTGTACCTATTCATAAATAAATAAAGCCCAAGCAGTCATTCCTGTTTTGATCCTGATCTTAAAGGAAAAGTTTGCAACTCTTCTGTAGGTTTTCAACTGTTTCAGGCTCACTGTTTTATGAGCCCATCCCAATGATGGGAGTCTTGAAATCTGGGGTACTATATGTATCTGCTCTTCTGGAAGCTAGGAGTTGTGAGCTTGCTCTAGATTATATGATACTGTGTTAGTTGTGGGGTTTATGAAGAGAATGTGTCTCAGTCATTTTTATTGACTTCAGTGTTGATATTTGCTCATTATTCATCTGATGTTTAGGAGTCACTTACCTACTTTATGCATCTCTTTTGGAAGAAGTTTTTCTGTGTGAACTGTACATTTGTTACATCTGTGGGAGGAGAGGTCAGGAGCCTTCTGTCACTATCTTGGTTGGTTTCCAAAAAATGTAATTATTTTAAAATCTTTTTGCTTAGTGTTCCTTTGTTATATCAATTGCATCAAATGACAGAACACATTGGATTATCCAAATAAAAGTGATTTAAATGGCAGAGACAGTTATTGTTTCTTTTCAAAATGTTTATTGAGGAAACTGGCATTATATAGACTTAAGATCTGCCTCCTTGTTAATACACCAGCTCTCTCCTTCCTATGTAATTGACCCAACTTTCTCCCCTACTTTCCTTCTGTCAACCACTAATTCTGTCCTACAGACTAAAAGCCTATTTTTGGTTGAATTGTTTCATTTGTTTGTTTGGTTTCTCGATATATACACCAGAGAAATCATGTGCCTTTTGCCATTCTTCTTCTGACTTATTTCACTAATAATTCCCCTTAGGTCCATTCATGTTATTGTAAATAGAGAAAGCCATCTTTTAAAACAGCTGAGCAGATTTCATTGTTGTATGTGGAATATCTTCTTTATCCACTCACTTATTAATATTTTTTCCAGCTTTTGGATATTATAATAGCCACAAAAAAAAAAAAATGGTACTGCAATAAATATAGAAGCGCATATACCTTTTCAAAGAGGTGTTTGTGTTTTTCTGGTAAATATCCTAAATAACGGATATTGGAATCCTGTGAAATTTCCATTTTGACTTTTTGTGGAAACTCCATACTGTTTTCCATAATAGTTACAACCATTTATACTTCCATCAATAATGCAAAGAGTCCTTTTTTCTCAGCATCCTTACCAATACTCGTTTCTAGTCTTTTGTATAATAGTTACTTTCATAGGTGTGTGGTTGATGTCTCATTGATTGCTTGTAACTGATTTTAAATTGAAATTAAGTTCATCTCAAATTTATTCTAACAGTACACTTTTACTCTCCTTCCCCCATTTTATACTTTTTTGTCTTGCTGCTTTTGAATGGAGGGTTTTTTTCTTTTATGGAAATTCCTTTTTTGTTTTTTTTTTGTGTTTTTTTTTTTTTTGCATAGCTGGTTTAGTTGTGATGAATTTAACTTTTTCTTTTTTTTAGGTAGGCCTTTATCACTTCACTGCTAAATGTTAACCTAGTGAGTATTCTTGGTTGGAAGCCCTCTTTCAGCACTCTGAATATATTGTGCCATTCCCTACTGACCTATAAAGTTTTTGTTGAGAAATCTGCAGACAGTCTTATGGGGATCTCTTTGTATGTGGCTAATTTTTCTCAAGCTATTTTTAAGAATTATCTTTTTTATCTTGAATTGTTCTTTTACTTACAATGTGTCTTGCTGTATAGACTTTGGGTTTGTTTTGTTTGAAAATCTTTGAGCTTCCAAGATCTAGATGTCTGTTTCCCTCCCCAGATGAGGGAAATTTTCACTTAAGTTTTCTGCTTCTTTCTCATTTTTCCTGGAAAATTTATTATAGGAAAGGTGTTCCTTCTGATGTTATCCTGTAGTCTCTTAAGTGATCTTTATTTCTTTTAATTTATTTTGCTGGCCTGCCTGGATGAATGCCCTTTCTTCCAGCTTACAGATGGGAATGGAAGCTTTTCTTCTATGTTTGAGGCCCTCAATTGTGTTTTCTAGTTTTGCTATTGTGCTTTTTAGCTTTTTGAATTTTGTTTGGAAGTTTCTCATTTTCTCTCTTTATTGCTTGTGTGTCATTTATTCAGTGTTCCTGTTTCAGTGAGCATCATTAAAATTGCTGCTTTGACATCTTCACATAATTTACTGTTGAATTAGAACACTTCTCTGGGGTTTTGCTTTGATCTGTCACTTAGGGGCAAATTTCTGCCTCTTCATTTTGTTTGTTATTCCATATATTACTAGAGGTTAGGCTAAATGTCTCCTCCCACTTCCTGATGTAATTACCCTGTGTTAGGATTTCCTAGTGCAGAGTATAAGCCTGAAGCAAAAACCTCAGCTACCAGGGCCTGGGGGTTTAGACTTCAGGCAGGCAGGTTCAGTAGAAGCCCCAGTTGAGAAAGAAACAGTTATTTCTGTGAACCTCTCTTGCCATCCTCCCTAAGAGCTGCCACAGTCAAATTTTGCTTACAGAGACGCACTCAGCTCCCTGTACTGGGGTTGCAGGCTCTGCTGGCTGCTATTATTACCTCGGGTGATTGCTGCTTGGGTAGCCTCGAGAGCCACCTTCACAAGAAAGAATTGTCCCACAGCCACAAACACTGCTAATGGCAGAAGGGGAGTAGATTTGATTTGATTTGATTTTTTTGGTGGTGTTTTGCTTTTTTTTTTTTTTTTTTTTTTTTTTTTTTTTTTTTTTTTTTTTTAAGGAAAGATGTAGTCAGGAATGAAGGCAAGCAGGCAGGCAAGCAGGAATCAACCCTTCAGTCCTGAGAAGAAACTATCACTGGTGTCCCTCCTGACCTTGGATCACAGTGGCCAGGCAGTGTTCCTGGCAAGACAGTGTCTTAGCTTTTCCCACACTTTGATATTTTCTTTATTTTTTCTCTGTGGCAATGTGGTTCTTCCAATCTTCAGTTCTTTTTCAAAGGCTGTAGTTTGTATTTAGGCAACGTTCTGTGGTGTCTGTGGGGAGATGGGAAACTCAGGATCCTGTCAGTCTGCCATCTTGGGCGGAATCCCAGTTTAATCACTTATTGTTTCTTATAATAGAAAATCCAGAGGTGTGTTATTCCAGGTTGGTTGACAGTTTCAGTCAGCCCTTCAGGCTTGTAGGTTTATCTATCCTTCTCTTTCACTTTTCTCCACACATTTGTTTTCCAAAAACTGAAGACATCACTTCTTCACACAACTGAGTCCCACATCTGTATATTTTCCTCTTCTTATGAGAAAGGAAACTATTTCCTAGATCTCAAAAGAGAGGATCCCTTCTAAATATTTTCAAAAAAATGAGTGCCTAAACCAATTTTAGGGAAAGTAATTACATTTTTTGAGTCAGTACTTGACTGAAGTGCTTTGCAAAATTGTCCTAATCATCTCATCCCCAATACCAAAGCAACAAAATCAATTAGTTTTATTAACTAGACAAAGAAGAGGGTGATTCTTGGATAGAAAATCAGCCACATTTTTCACATCACTGAGTGCTTTTAAAAAATGTGTTACAAAAATCTAGATTGGTGACTAAAAGAACAGATTTCAGATGATCAGAGATTCTGATTCTGAATTCTGAGTGGGGCACAAGTCTACATTTTAACAAGTACCCTAGGTAACTTGGATCTAGTTGATGATCATCAAAGATGGTGGAGGATTTACTGAGTTTGAGACTGACCAAGGAAATGAGAATAGGCATTCAACAACAAAAAATCTTTGGTCAGTCCATCAATTATCACTTTTGTGAACTGAATGTTATTGATCCACTTATAGTCTGTTTAGAAATAACCATTCCTAAGCAAACAAAGGAATCTCATCTAAATGGGGTCATCACAATAATGCCCAAATTCACTAAGTAATGTATAACTTCTTAGAACCGCTTTTGAAACCCGCAACTCTGGATTCAGCCTTTCCAAATTGAAACCCAATTGTCTTCATATATTAGCCATGTGACATTGGACCAGGTATGTAATCTCCCTAACTGCCAGTCCTTTTAGAACAGATGAGATTAACAATACCTGTATCAAAGGTAAGTAGGTGATACTGAGATGATGTGCATAAGGCACTTAGCATGGTGCTTGACCTGGACTATCTACTAAATACATGGTAGCTATTAAATATGCAGATGGATCCATTGCATTTTTAAAATTTTATTGAAGTGACAATGGTTTGTAATCTTATATAAGTTTCAGGTAGACAGCACTGTAATTTGACATCTATATACACTACATCATGATCACCACTGAAAGTCGAGATTCTATCCTCATTATACCATTGCACCCCCTTTCCATTGTTCACCCAGCCCCAACAATCTTTCCCTTTATCAATCTGTTTTTTCTAAGTGTTTTATTTTTGTTTGATAGTTTCCTGTTTCTTTATCTTCCACATATGAATGAAATAATTCATTATTTGTCCTCCTTCTAACTTATCTTACTAAGCATAATACCCTCAATTCCATCCTTGTTGTGAATTGTAATATTTCATCTTTTTTATAGGTGAGTAATATTCCATATACAAAATCTTGGTCTACTCATCCATCACTGGACACAGGTTATGTTCATATCTTAACTATTGTAAATAGTGCTGCAGTAAACATAGGGTGTGTATGTCTTTTTTAATTAGTATTTTTGGAACTCTTCATGTAAATAACCATAAATATGCATTATATTGTATTTCTATTAATTTTTTGAGAAATCGCCATCCTACAATACATAGTGGCTACATGTACTTTACTACAAATCATACCTGAGTGCTCCCTTTTCTCCATATCCTTTACAACCCGTGTATCTTGTCCTTTTAATAGTCGCCATTCTAACACATGTAAGGTGATGATACGTCATTGTAGTTTTGATTTATATTTCTGTAATTAGAAATAATGACCTCTTCTCACATACCTGTGTACTATCTGTAGGCTTCCTTTGGAGAAAAGCCTATTGAGATCTTTTGTTCATTTTTAAATAATTTTTGTTTTAATTTTTTAGTTTTGTGGGTTCTACTGTTTTCAGTAGGCCTCCTTTTTCGTTTTGACGACATATTTCACTGTGCAGAAGTTTTTTTGTTTGATTTGGTTCTATTTGTCTTCGCTTTTGTTTTTCTTGCTGCCGGAGTTGAATATACACAGGCATAGCTAGGGCTGATTTTGAGTAGAGTATCATCTATTTTTTTTCTTTGTATTTAATGGTCTCAGGTTTTATATTCAAGTCACTAATCCATTTTGAATATTTGTGTATAGCATAAGATAGAGGCGGTCCAGTGTTTTCAACACCATTTATTAAAGAGACTTCCCTTTTTCCTTGTATATTTTGGCTTTTTTTGTCATAAATTAGTTGTTCTGGCGTGTTCTTTCTCTGTCTGTCTCTGTCTCTGTCTCTGTCTCTCTCTGAATCTGTCTGTTGCTCTCTCTCTGAATCTGTCTGTCTCTCTCTCTCTCAATCTGTCTCTCTCTCTGTCTCTCTCTGTCTCTCTCAGTCTCTCTCAGTCTCTCTCTGTCTCTCTCTGTCTCTCTCTGTCTCTCTCTGTCTCTCTCTGTCTCTCTCTGTCTCTCTCTGTCTCTCTCTGTCTCTGTCTGTGTCTGTCTCTGTCTGTGTCTGTCTCTGTCTGTGTCTGTCTCTGTCTGTGTCTGTCTCTGTCTGTGTCTGTCTCTGTCTCTCTGTCTGTCTCTCTGTCTGTCTCTCTGTCTGTCTCTCTGTCTGTCTCTCTGTCTGTCTCTCTGTCTCTGTCTCTGTCTGTCTCTATTCTGGAATTACTATGATGCAACTATTAGGACTCGATATTGTTCCTGAAAGTATCTCTTCAGATAGCTTTGCTTCTTAAAATTGTTTTTGTTTTTCTGTCCTTTCTGGGTGATTTTTATTGCTTTGTCTTCAATTCATTTATCCTTTACTCTGTTTTATTAAATCTGTTGTTGAACTCCTCTCTTGTGTTTTCCAGTTCTATAATTGTATTCTTGAGCTCCATAACTTTTGCTTAGATCTTTCTTAATTTTTCTCTTTGAAGTTCTCACTGTTGTGTTCATCCATTCTTCTGAGTCCAGCAAGCCACATCATAACCAGTGCTTTGAATTCTTTATCACTGAATTTGCTAATCCCTTTTTAAGGTTTTGTTCCTAAGGGGTTTGCCTTTTTGCATTTTGGTTATTTTCTGTCTTTTCATTATGCCTGATTCCCTGTGTTTGTATGTATAGATTAGGCAAATCCTCTCCTGATTTCGAATGATTGGTCTTGTGTAGGTTATGTCCCATGTCATCGAAGACTCCTATGCCACTTCACCACAAGAGCTGCATACTAAAGGAACATTACTTTTGCAGCCTGCACATGCCTGCCTGCTTTTTCAGTGCTGCAGCTATCACACTCGGAAGAGGCTGTGGGAACCAGCCTGGCTATACCATGCACCACGTAAAATCAATGAATGTGTAGGGTTACCAACCCAAACTGGCTATGGCTACTGTGGTGTGTGTATGAAAGCATGTAAAGAGTATTGGCCTGGCCCAACCCAGCGGTGGTGTATAGCTGCTTTGCTGTCCTGACATGATTTGTGACAAACAGCTACAATACAGCGAATGAAGTTCTCAGCAGGGATTGACTCCTGGTGCTAGCAGGCTGGAGGAAGGATTCAGAAAAGGCACCTGTTAGTGTCAGTATTAGCAGTGTTGTGTGACTTTGCTAAAATGACATCCATCACTGTTTCCAACCCTGGGGATCATCTCAAAAGTTTCCTGTCTGTCAGGTAGATGCTATAAGAATGCTAAGTGGGCTTCCTTAGCCTACAGTCTGGGTGCTCTTCAGACTGTGTCTCTGGCTGATTGTGTCTTTGTACAGACTTTTAAGGGCAGATTTCCCATTCCCTATCATTCTGTAGTTTTTCTGGACATTTTTTCCCACTTGTTCACAAAGCCAGCCACTTCAGAGTCATTTACACAGCAAAGAATTAGAGAGATTGGAGTATCTAACGTAGGACTCAATCTACCAAAAAAACCTCTCCAGGGAAAATATCTGTACCCTCAAGTATCCTCAGGACCACCGATCACCAAGCCCAGAGTGGAGTTTCTTCTTTGTCTAAAGCATTTCTGTCTCTGCTACTCATCGAGAGCTGTTCTTTAATTCTTTGTTGCGGAAGCTCTATTCATTCGGTTTTCAGGTCTCCTGTGGAAATGATTCCACGTGTAGTTGTAGACTTGTGCCCATGGTAAAAGGTGCATTCAAGTTCTTTTTATACTGCCAACTTGAATCCACCTTACAAATAAAATTTTTTGCCTCTCAACCATTTTTGTTGATCCCATATCTTTTTATGAATGTCCCTTGCTAAATATTTAGGTCTCTACGTGTCAGTTTTACAGGTGATATCATGATTTGATATCATTTGTTTACTTGAATATTGTGTCTTCCTCACTGTTTATTGGTTCTACAAGGTAGGACAATGTCTTGTCCATCCATGTTTTCTAGAACCCAGGTCCTGTAACATTTGTTTAATTGTTTTTAAATGAGAACCTTGTTGGTATAATCTAAACTACCACATGAAACCAAATTACAAGAAAAATATATCAAAATGTTTTCTTTTATCAAAATAGTTTGGCATAGGAAGTTAGACTGAAAAACCTATACACATGAATTCATAGTGATTATAGCAAAATCTGTCACTAACAGCCAGTCCTCAAGTAAATCTTCCCATGGACAAGATGATAATTCTGAAAGTTATGTATGACATTGAAAAATTAAATGGAGTTATAAAATTTCCTGGAACTACCTGCCATTAGCTGTGGTTGTGACTTGACTCTCCAATCAAAAGCATGCTTATGGAATAATTAATAGAATTGAACGTTAAGAATTTTAATGTGCATTTGTCTGTAAAGAATTCAATACCATGTAAAAACTTTTCTTAATTGGTGTTATCTAATAACAATTTCTGTAATTATGAAAATATTCCTTATTTGTACTCTGTAACATATTATCCCTAAGCATATGTGACTACTTAGAATGTGGCTCATAAGACTGAGAAAATTTGAATATTTAATCAAATAGTTATTTAAATTCATGGCTACGATATTGGACAGCAATATTTTAGATTCTGTTTCTCAGTAGATGAGTAAAATGTATGGCAAAGATTCCTAGAGATTTAAATTTTGAAAACAGATTTTCCCACCATTCACTATTTCTTAGAATTTCAGTTTATTTCATAGCTCCTGACTGCATTCTTTTCACAGCTCCATGAGTGAAGCAGAGAAGTATAACAAATGAAGTAAAAATAAAGATGCAGTAAGAACTCTGTATGTGTTAGAGAGATAATCATTACCCTAGAAGTGAAATGAGAAATGCTGGAAAAGACGAAAGGGGGCAGAACTGAAAGGCAAGATTTTTTTTTTTTTGATGTGTTCCCCTGTGAATTAACTTGCTTTTCATGTATTAACCCTTCAGATAAGTTGAGCAAATATTAAATGCTGGGGGTAAAAGGATGTTAATGAAACTAACACTCACAACATGGGTTGATGAACAGGCTCAGGGCACCACAGGAAGGCCTCAGTCCTCTAGGCAGGGGAGTCTTAGTAACAGCTAAACTGAAATCTAGAAATCTGATGTCAGTCAGATTGGGCGGGGAGGGCTGTAGAATTATTTTAAAGTAACTCTCTAAGTAGTCGTGAGATACAGTCAAGGTTGAGAGCCCGGGAGGCATCACACTCAGCAGACAGTCTGCTGCTGGAGGTTTAGTGGCTGCCAAGATTAGGGAGGGTAGGGTGAAGCAGTCTCTTCCAGAGCCTGGTGCCAGGACAGTGCTGGTGGCTTAATTAGGCTCGAGGTGCAATCGGGAACTTAGAAACAGTCAGCCTACAATCCTGGACCAGAAATGACCACTGTCATAATTTTATAAACTATTTTAAATAAAGTAGCTTTCCAATTGTTTTCCATGTAACATCTAACTTAGCTTGCGATCTGTTTGTTTAACCTCAAGCATCCTGATCTCTCCCATTCATCTCTCATGGCTGGGGACGAATGGGCATTTCACCCAGGCGGTTCTTTCCTTTTCTCTATTTGCCTGTTATGTGCATTTCGGAGGTGGAATTAGAACCAGGTATGTCTGAAAGTGGGCATCACCATGTTCAGTACAATAATTGCTCATTTTCAATGGTTAGCTACATAAAGTTTAAAGTTATACTACTAAAATGCTACTTATGAATATAATAGGATCAATAGAATATTGAATTTAAGATGTCAAAACATTAATTAAGAAATCAAATAGTTATTGAGAACTATAGACAAAAAAATATTCTATCTGCTGTAGAGAAGCAGTTCCTTGCTAGGAAAAGTCACCCCATCTTCCTTTGTTCGAGCAGGCAGATCATGGCGGTGTCATTTGTAATTCTGGCAGAATCAGCACATCCTCTCCTCCCACAGGTTAGAACTCCATGTGTTCATTCTGAGTGACAGGAACAAATGTCATTCCAACCTCCATCTCAGCACGGGGAAGACTCCCGGGTAGAGTGCTGGTCTTCTCCCTTGCTGGGGTATTGCAAAGCTTAATTAATGTTTGCAAAACACTTGGAGGACCTTCTATAGAAATTACTATGTAATTGCACAAGATTACTGTGAGGGGAAAATGCTAGTAAAATGTACTGGGAAAGGAGGAGGATTTAATTGGTAAATCTTAATGCTTTAATTTGAAATTTATATCAGACAGAAGTGAATTGACTTTGTAAGTACCTACGAATAGAGTTATCTTAAGAACAGTGAACTATAAATCCATGGTATTAAGTTTCATGGCTCAATTTAATTTTGTTTAATTTTATCATAATAGTATAAACCTAACCAACTACATTTAAAACCATTTGTTACAGAGATTAAAATATGCTGTTTATGTGATACCTGTCTCCTAAAAAATCCTTAGTGCCTCAGGATCCTGACTGTTCTCTGAAGTGCAAGCAGAAACATAGCCCAGATACCATGATAGTAATTGGAATTACTTTGCGGTTTTTCCTTCTGCACAGAGCTTTTTGCATATTGTGCTTTTTGAAACCTCTGCAACATCAGTAATCATTCCCATTTTATTACTTTTTCCTTTTTCTGAAGAAAATTTGAATTGAACTTGTTTATCTGACAGTACAATTTCATAACCATGAACTTGTAGAGGTTCCCTACCCCCAGTCCATCTTATGCTGCTTAACCTTACCCGTTGTCATTTCAGAAATAATAGATTAAGTAGAACCATTAGTCTATCTAATTGATAGACCACATGGCTTGAAAATCCCAATTACTACTCTGGGTTTAAATCAAGCTGAGGACTTGAATAGCCAGGATTTGAGCAATTTAATTCAGACCCGAGCTTGCTTATGGGTTGAGAGCAGCAGCTCCTGACTATACACCGGACCTGCAGGCTTGTGGCTCTGGGACAACACCCTGAATGTAGGGAGAACAGCTGGGTTGCTGCAGCAATCCAGGGTTTGCCAGTAGCTTTCTTGACACAGGCAGAGTTGTTTATCCAGACATTCCTAGAAGAATTCAGGGGTTGTGACCCATGTGAGGTCTGAGTCAGTTGGAGGAGAGTGAAGATACAATGTTCTCCAAACAAAAACAAAAACAACACACACACACACACACACACACACACACACGTGTTAATCTTGTTAGGAGTCGAGGTCTCTGGTATGGGATAGAAACTAGAGACCCCTGGTCATCACATTAAGACATGAAGTCTTGCCTAGGATCCAGAGAACCTAGCAACATTATCAAAGACAAAACTATGGACCAAGGGCATACGAGATGTCAGAGGCAAGTTATTCTGAGGGGAGCAAGTGGTAGTGGCTGGTTCACACGTACTGTTACTTTATGGCGCTGCTCTGATTGGGACTCGCCTGTTGCTTACAAGCTTGAGTACCATGAATGTCATCTTGGGTGTGACCTGAATGAAGTCTGACAATGCTGAATTTTTTTGAGTCCTGTGCTACCAGAGGCAGCAATAGAAGAGAAACTACCCACCCATCTTTGTGATCATTTCAGGTTCAGGTAAAAGGGCACCGGGAAGGGGTCACCCTGGCCTTTCATGTCCCCAGATAAGAGACACCACCAACTTTCCACATGACTTGCTTATTTCATAAAGCCTCCAGTTTTCATCCTCTTTGTGGCAGACCTTATTCATGAAAGTTCTCCCTCTTGTAATAGCCTGAATAAAATAGCCTCCTTATTCATCTGATGTAATTTGTCTTTCACAAGTTCAGACTCCTTAGCATTTCAGAGAAGGTCCTTCACAGTGTATGGGGCAGGAGAAATTTTCCCTACTCCAGGTGTACTTCTACACAAATAGATGTATACTACCTTTCCCTTCCCTGGCCCCAGGTCTTAAATCTGAGTCCCTTTACATGACCTGCACATAGTCATTGAGCCTCATGGGTGTGCTTACCTCTAGGATTTTTTCAGGTTGTTTGAGTAATCAAAATAGCATCAGATGGGTTGGTAGGAGGAAAATATCCATTTATTAATGTACATAGGTATGGGGAATTTACATAGACTGTAGGGATTCTGTTTTCAGTCAGGATAGAGGGTTTATAATCTGAATTTATAATGGGGTAGGGACCTCAGGCATTAAGGAGAGAGGATGGGTACTCTAATGAGGAGATGGTCATTCATATTCATCCTCAATATAGATAGGTGTGAAGAGGTCATTTCTGGAGATGATCCTGCTAATGTATAATATCCCCAATCTTCATCCTTGTAGCAAGTAATTAACGGAGTGATCACTTTTTTTAGTTAGGGGAAGGACAAGCCTCAGTTGATCTTATCTTGAAATAGTGGCATGCAGGCATGTTTTCGTGGCTTAGACATTAAATCTGCTGGGCATAGTCCACATGAATACACAGGTTCTCAACCAGAGACCAGGGAAGAAACAAAATGAACCACTTCATAAATAATAAAATACTCTTCCTCTTCTCTCTCTTTCTGCCTGCCTGCCTAGTAATCTTCAGTCCTACCTGCTACCTGGGGAGGGGGAGGCATACCAAAAAGCCACAAACTTAGGCTTGTTCTGAGTCTCTCAAGGAAGCCTATTCTCAGCACCTTCAAGAGTTCTAATTCCAGATTCTACCCTGCTAGTCCTCCATTAAAGCTTGTACTCCAGCTTTACAGTCTATGTGCATTTTACCATTAACACTACATTCACCTGAGTCTCTTTGCCTTTGCAAAAGCTTACCATAGCAGAGTGTCAGAGTGTTTGCCATACGAGTTTAGACACTGTTGTAACTGTCCTGTTACCTTACCCTGAAACAGATAAAGTTCTTTTAAGACTCTGATCGAGACAGTGCCTGGTGAGAAAGTACATAATAAGTGTTTGCTGGAAAACAGATCTACCTGATTGGTGATCATAGATTCAGAGTGGCCTGTCTATGGTAATATCCACCTCTGTGCTGTCTATGTTGGTGTGAGCAATTCTGCTATTCTGATTTGATTGATTACGCTCACCCTTTACAGACTGGAGGCCCTAATTAAATGCCAAGAGACTAAATTGCAAAGCACAGATTGTCTCTTAATTAAAGGGAGAGAGCAATTGAATTAAATGATCTAGTAATTGTTTAAAGTGACCATGCTGAATCCTTAGAACATCCTTAGCTTCCTTCTGGCCTAGGTTCCAGTTTAGAATTGAGAGGCAGGTATTACAATGTCGAAGACAGGGATGGGGAAGGAAACCTTGGATGACTGAAGTGAGGCATTCTCTCCTCACATTCTTGTCCCTGTATTACACTTCTTTCCTTTATTCTCCCTCAGACTTTAGTTTACTCTTCCTCTACTTTTAGTCATTACTACATAAGATTTTTTTTTTTTTGTAATTCCTGCTATATCAATGTCCCATTACTGTAATCATATTGTTGACCCTATCTGTGAAAGTTTCAATTGCCTGGTGACTCTAAGTCAGTGGGACAAAGACCAGATTTGATAATGCAAAGCAAAATTTTAATTTGCAAAGCAATGGAGAAGAAGGAAATCACATTCCAAAGGAAACTTCCCCCCACAAGTTTCTGGGGAGTCATTTCTTTCAGAGGCAGGAAAGTGGGGTAGGTAGAAGGAAGGCCCTCTGTGTTCCATGAAGAAGGCTGGCTTTTCCTTGTACATGTGCAGTTCTTTGCCAAGCTTCCACAT
Organism: Solenodon paradoxus; assembly: GCA_004363575.1. Taxonomy (NCBI): domain Eukaryota; kingdom Metazoa; phylum Chordata; class Mammalia; order Eulipotyphla; family Solenodontidae; genus Solenodon; species Solenodon paradoxus. The sequence goes on along the minus strand of RJWH01000007.1, from coordinate 1,852,332 downwards.
ACCTCCTGTGTCTCATAATGTTAAGTCTCCACCTAGGGATGTGTCACTAAGTACGATAATGAGGCTTTGGATCAGGTCACCTCTTTTTATCTACACATTCCCCCGGACCAATTTGAATTGGTTCATCTCAGTTCCTGTTTCTAGAATAAGCCTAAGTATTGCATCATAAGGGAAGCTGGCTCAGGGGTGGTCCCAGGGACAGTATTTTATTAATGTGTACTGTGGACCTGATATGACTATCCGAACAGTAACCCGTATTAACTGTCATAGCCAAAGGCTATCTATCTAACAAAGTCTTGGCTTCTAGCCTTCCAGGAAATCAGCTCCATCCTGATGGGGCAGAGAATTTGAAAAGGTCCCTTCTTTTGTGTCCAAGATCCCCCTCTTGGTTTTTATAAGCTGTGCTTGAAATGATAACTCTGGTCCTATCTCAAGTCAGGCAGCTAATAAATTGCCGTTGGACACCACTGATCCCCGTATCAGACTTTGGATGACACTGCTGGAGTTTCCAGTCTCAAAATAAAGATCTGTTACTGTTCTGATCACTCTGTGCCAAGTAGGATTTCCTTGCTTTTCCCCATTAAGTACCACAGACAATCCTGATTACTTTAACATCTTCCTTAATTTACTTTTCCACCCTTTTAACCACTTCAGAGATTTTCCTCTAGGGCCCTCCTTATGTCCCTTTAAAAACTGGTGAGTGGAATTTGGAACTGACATTTTAGCACCTGCTTTAAGATAATGTAAATGGTCTATCTTGATTAGTCTTTGTAACAACCTTGAGAAATAGGTAGCATGATCTCTATTTTACAGATGTGAAAATCTTGCTGAAGGTTATAGAAATAGAGATTGAAGAGGTCTGTTCATTCACCCTTTTGTGATGCCTCCGTGAAAGTGTTTTTTCCAGAAGTCCCATCATAACTGAATAAAATAACAGAATAATTGAGATTTCTACTTGCTATGTTCCTGATGATAAAATCAAATCAGCTATGCCCATGACTCCATTTTAGTTTGGGATTACTATGACCATTTTATCCAGAGATGTCAGATTGTCACTGACATTCAGATGTAGCTTAACAAGTAGAAGCTGCCTGGAGTTCCGCACTGGGAGACTGCTTCTGGGCTTGACAGGAAAGGATGAATTGAAGTATCATCCCATGGGCGCTAGAGCAGGGAGTAACATCACAAGTACCAAGCATTTGCCGTGCTTGCCGTAATCTTTGCTGGAAGTAATTACGACTTAGTCACATCCCAGTTAGCATTTATACTGTCAACATTTTCTCCTTTTATTTACAACTTAGCAGTGACCTTTTGGATTTTCCTATTATTTTGAATTCCCAGGTTTTAAAATTTAAATCTAATTTTGTGAAGATGCTGGAAATCTTATTTCTTTTTATATAACCCAGTATCATCTACCTGTCTCAGGTGATATCAAATAAATGAATAAAGTCACTTCACAGAAACAGCTACATAGGGGATTATGTTTCCATGAGATTTTATAAACTGTTAAATAAATTTCACAAAATTTACAATGAGATTTTCCCAGGTTTGTGCTTGTAATTCCTCAATCCAAAATGCTTTTCCTCTGACTGAACAAGATCAATATTAAATGGATTACAGAATCCATCTGCAGCTTCATAAATAAAATTTTTTTGAGCTTGAAGAACAGCTTAAAGCTTCAAATAACAACTTCAGGTTTAAGAGTGTCACTGTTTAATTAATTCATTAGCTAAAATTCAATAAAAAGTGATTTCTAAATTTATATTTTTATAACACCAGATAATGTTTTCTTCCTTAAATTTAAGTAGACTCTAGTTTGCAAAGAGACTTCAAATGAATATCTGAAAAGTCATATTTTCTACAAAGAAAATAAACTCCTTTCTGCTAAAATGATTTTTTTTCCTGTAACCATGGAATATGTTTGGCAGGAAGGGAGTAAAAGCATGCACATATTATAATAACAATTAAAATTCTTGTGTTCTAAGAGCTATTTCATTTTTGCGAGTCATTCATAATTAGAATATTCTATTCTGAGTATTAACATACTTATTCTTGGAAAAAAATGTTGGTTCTGGAAAGTAAAATTTCCTGCTCCAAATTATAGAATTGTCTTTAAGAATTTTGCTTTTTCTTAAATACCCTAACCAAAGGCAAATGTAATAAACGAGCACAAGTCAGATGAGAGCCTCAAGAGAAAATTCATTTTAATTGCATTGATCTTATTTCATAAGGTTAAATACAATTGTTCCCCAAGTTATATATCATTTTTATTGAGGTTAATGTTGAGTCAAGATCTAATTTCAACAGCTTCTTAAAGTTATTTGAACACTTTCCTCCAGCTACACGATACTTATTGTTCTTTTGAAATTCCAATTCAAAATAACTTATTCCACTCATAAATAGTTGCATGTGCTTTTAATAAATTGTGGTTCAAATAGGAGAATGTGCTAGTTAAGTAAAGAAACTTTAGAAGATTTCCATTTATGAACCTGATAACATAATTAAAACTTGTGCCTGTTTTGAAACTTTTTAAACATGGTCCCAGATGATACTCCTATCAGGAGTTAGTCTGTACCCCTCCTATTATATGTGGGCAGATTTTGAAGATTTCAATAATAGTGTTCAGCAAAAATGGTACTAAATGATTTAACATGCTGGGACACAAATGACCATGAAGCTGGAAAACTTGTTCTTGGAGTTTCAAGCACAAGAAGATCAGCTACCTGAAGCGCATCATGCTGGAGAGGTCCCATGTATGTTTTCTAGCTGATTGTTCTCGTCGAGTCCAGCCTTCCTAGACATTCTACAAGGGCATGAGACATGAGTGAAGAAGTCTCCAGATAATTCTGTCCTCCCAGTCCTTTGTGCCATCCCCAGCTATTCTGGTGTTTTCCCCTGAGACCCCAGACATCATGAAACAGACTGCCCATCTTTACCATGCCCTGTGTGAATTAATCACTCACAGACTCCATTGCAAAATAAATTGATGGTGGTTTTATGCCTTTAAGTTCTGAAGTTTTTATTCAAGAACAGATACCTGGAATAGAATAGATACCTGGAATATAACTTGGTACCTGGAAAAGGAGGCACTATTATCATGAAACTTAAAGCAGGAGGTTTTGATGTGGGAGCCACACAGCAGATAAAAGCCTGATGAAGTTTGAGGAACATGAGAGGAAATATTGAAGAAAATTGAGAAAAATGTTATGGGAAGTTGAAGCAAAGAAGATCCTTGTGAGTGAAAAGTTTGGTAACGTCATCACCTCTTATTGATTGTGATAACCTGGAAAATAGGAAATAAACCTATCCCAAGAGTTCATTTGTATATAAGAAGATCCTGGACCTCAAACCTAAACTTCATATTATAGAAGGATGGAACTTTTGTGGGTTCTTGATGTAAGTAAGCTTATGTATATGTGGAAGGAATTTATGTGGGAGGAATGTAAATACTTGAGACTAGTGAGACAGATAGCTTTAAAACTTGGCCATAAATTCTTTAAACTTTTCTCTTCAAAAATGCAAGTACTTATGGCTTCCAATTCATGCACGTGCCCATCGTTACATTTACTTGTATCTTCAATTTTGTTCATTAATGTTTTGTTTTTTAAGGCCAGGTTTTTCACCTCATCAGTGAAATTTGTTCCTAAATGTATTTTTGATGTTATACATGAGTTTTAAATTGCCATTTTTTAAATTTTTTGTCAATGTATAGTAATACAAATGAGTTTTGTATGTTGATTTTTTTGTATCCTGAAACTTTATTGAATTTGAGTTTTAACAATTTTTTGGTGGTCTATAAGATTTTCTACATGATATTTCATACACAAATACAGAAATGCAAATTTTACTTTCCTGATTTGGATGTTTTTTCTTCCTTATCTGATTGTTCTGGTTAGGACTTTCAGTCCTATGTTGAGTAGAAGAGACAAGAGTAATCACATTTGTTTTGTTCCTGATTTTAGGGCAAAAGCTTTTTATTTTTCACCATTGAATATGATGTTAGCTGAAGGCTTGCCGTATATGGCTTTTATTTAATTTATTTTTTTGAGGTATATTCCATTGTATATCCAAGTTGTTGAAGTTTTTTTTTTTTTTTTTTTTATCCTGGATGGGTGTTGACTTTAGATAAATGCTTTTTCCATATCTATTAAGATGACTGAGATTTTTATCTTTCATTCTGCTAATGTACATTATCACATTGATTTATAAATGTAGGATCATCCTTATATCTCACAGTTGAATCCTACAGGATCATGATATATGATCCCTTTAATGTGCTATGAAATTCAGTTTTTTTCAGAATGCTTGCATCTATGTTCATCAGAGATATTGGCCTATAATTTTCTTGTACTATTCTTATCTGGTTTTGGTATCAAAGCCTCATTTTATAAGTTTGTGTGTTATCTTTTAGAGGAAGTTTATACTCAGACTGAGATTGTCTTTACCAATAATTTAACAGTTTCACCGTGAAAATTCTAGTAATATTTCTCAAGGCAATAGCATATTAGGGGAATGTCTCATAACAAGCCAGTAGGGAAGTAACCTACACCAAACCAATGATAGATTAATTATACCATTGTTCAGACAAAGGGAAAATGAAAGTCCAAACTTAGTTGAGGTGTACGGTTGTATAAATTGGCTCTCCAGAGAATTAGCCTAACAAATCAGGAGGCCCAGCTGCCAGTGCAAAGAAAAAGTCCTTTGTTGACAGAGGTCAGTGCCAGCAGAGCAAAGGCACTGGTGTTGGCAGGCAAGATAATCTCCTTCCTAGGACCGCAGCTCAGTTCTCACCACAGCCAATGAGGATTAGCTTTAGCCTCAGCAGGGGCTATTGCCCCAAGGACTAGAGAGCTATTTAGATCAACAAGGACTGGGCTTGCCCAGCTGGAATGCTCTGAACAAGCCCTCACAATTTTTGGGTATTTAAATTTTAGTTATCCATTACATGATGTATATACCACTGCCATTACTATGGGTATCATTAATGCAAGGGTCCTCTGTATATTCATATTGATAAGCAGATCAATTTTGCTGACATTATCCTGCTCACATTCATTGATAAGATAATCATAGTATGTAACTTGAAGACAATTTCATTAAAATCTGTTATTCAAAACAAGTTCAAACCATCCACAAGATTTTAAAACATAGCTTTGAAATCATATCGGCATACAACATTGGGAGTGTTTCCTTCTCATATTTTTCTGGAAGAGTTTGAAAAGAAGTGAAGTTATTTCTTCCATAAATATTTGGTAGCATTCACCAGTGAAACAATCTGGTTCTAGATGTTCTTCTATAACTTGCTTATTTCTCTCAGCATAATGTCCTCAAGGCACATACATGTTGTAACATATGACAGGATTTCTGCTACTTAAGGCCGAATAATATTCCATTTGTGTATTTATCTACGATTTCATTTATGTGAGTGATTATAGCAGTCAAACTCGGAGAAATAGAAAGTAGAACGGTGATTTGAAGAGGCTGGGGAGGAGGAAATGGGAAGTTGCTATTCAATGGGCATAAAGTTCCACTTATGTGAGATGAACAGGAACAGGTCTGCTGTATAACATGGTGCTTCTGGCTAACAGCACTGCACAGTTCACATGAAAATGTGTTAAGAAGCCGCACCCTGATGGAATAGCAGTTGGGCATATGCCACATACATCCCAAGGTCCTGGGTTCAAACTCTGGGGTTGGGGGAACGCCAGGATGAACAAATAAAATGCAGTAAATCAAGTGTTTCTTCCTCCCCTCTCTTCCTGCCTGCGTGTCTCTGCTGACCTTCATTCCTGCCATCACCTTTTTTTTAAAAAAAAAATTTGTTAAGGTAGATCTCATGAAATTTTTTAAACTACAATAAAAATAAACAATGAGATCAAGTCAGTACATTAAAATGAATAAAGCACTCTAACTGCATGTGTCTGAAGTTCAGATCATTGCAAATAATAGTCTCTCCCTTAAAATGTGCTCAACTGTCCATGATACTCTGGATCATCTCAGAGTACCCTGGAACCTCACTTAGGTCTGAGCACATGGTGGAGAATTAACTGCTAGCAATTGTCTCAGAGGACTAAGGGACAAAGAGTGTTTGAATATATAGCCCGGCATAGAGCAGACTGGATTGTATTCAAATGTATGGATTATTTTTGAATAGAAAGAGTGTGCTAAAGAGCTGGGTTTCTGAGGATTATTGGTGCAGCGAGAGCCCATAGCTCTGTCGAGGTGCCCCAGGACTCTTCAGTAAGAGAATAAAATGCTCATGAGAGTGAGATGAATCGGGTAGCTGCTGGGCGACCATCTGTTAAGGAAGTCATAGCAAAGTCCCTTTCAGCTTTGAAACTCATTGACTCAATGACAACACTTATCAATTAAACTAACAAATTAGTCTGTGTTAAGCACTGAAGTTTCAACAAGGACTCCCTCTACTCATTCTCTGCTCTGTGGTGAATATTAACTGTGACTCAGAACTTGGAAAACTGTTTAAGCCTTTTGCAGAAACCTCTGTGTGAGTATTGACATGTTGGCCTGACACTTGACTCTGCAGCAGGGGTCATGTAACCTGCGTGGAGAACTGCGCTCTGGTTCTCAGATTTGGAATCGGAGAAATCCACTTCAAACCAGCATAGGGGAAATGTGGAATTATCTTAAATTTTAACAGCTATTCACAAAATCCAAGAGCAGGAAGCATAGAGAAGTCTGATGAAATTCAGATTGGGGAAACCACAAGGCAGCCACTCTGTTTCTCTAACTTTTTGTGTCTCCAGGTCACTCAGTCTCTGTGGCCACATGGTCTTTTTATGCTTAGTCTATCAGTTTTATTTTTCTCTATGCAGATGAGATTTTCCAGCTTTTCCGTGTGCAGTGCCACCTCATCGATCCACATGCCAGCTTAGAGTTATCAGGTCCTTATCACCTGTCACCAAAGAATGCTAATCACCAAGGACAAAACTGACAGAAAAATGGATTTTATTCAATTTATTGATAACTTGGGGTTTGGTAGGCTCTGTCCCAAAATAACCATTTTGTTCCCCTAAATAAAGTGGGGGTTTCTAAAGGGTCAAGGAAAAGGGGATAGTGAATGGATGTAGGAAAGGGGTTTGGGGGGAAGGTTAGGGTGTGGCATGTTCAGATGACCCCAAGAGGAGGAAGGCAAGGGATTTGGGAAGGAAAAAGGCTGGCTGATATGCATGGGGTCAGTGGCTATTTGTAGCTCAAATATATAGCTCATCATGGTTGGGATGACGCTTGGTATCCTGCATCAGCAGCGGCTTGATTTTTCATCTTCATATTTTGTTTCTTTGTTGGTCATTAGTTTTTTTGCAGCAATAAGACTGATTCTAGAAAGCAAATTTCAAGGAAGAAAAAAAAAAAGATAAACAGGCTTTGTTATTTTTGTTAATTACTGAATTTGTAAGTTCTCCTTTGAGCCATTTCCACTTTCCAAATTCCTGGCAGAAAGTCTTGATTACTGAGCTTTAGATATCCACACCTGTTCTAGGTGGTCAGCAGTGGGTGGTGGAAATATGGTTTCACTGTTATCTTTCTAGATAGAACAAATGAGCTCTCAGAGAAAGGAACAGTTAATGAACAAAGCAGTTACCTCAAGATGTTATTGAGATAACTAGGTGACAGAGTTCTGAGTACTGGTACAGAGTAATTGCAAAATAAATGTTAAGTTTAGGTTAATTATAATGATAGAGAACAAAATAATTGAGATATGGATTCTTCATGGAGGTGGATTGTAGGCTATTAGATTAATTAGGTGAATTGACGTTTATGAAATCAAATTTGTCTTACCAAAGTTCTAATTGATGTATCATAAACTTCCAAGGTCACTATAAGTCAAGATTTTGCAAATTTAGTAACATTAGACATCTATTAAAATATTTCTCTCCTAAACATCCTGCTTGTAAAAAAGAACAAAACCAAGAGTCCAATATGTACTATTCTAAGATACAATGTTAATTTGTGTTCATCTAAGATAAAACTAAAACACTTAACTTGAACATTTTTAATTTGTTCTCACATAATGACGAAAAATATCTTAAAAGCAACAAAAAGAATTTTTGAATACGTTAAATCTTTGATACCATTATTGGAAAGTATTAGGTAAACTTTGATATTTTACTAAAATTATCTATTACTTCTCAGTGAACTTTCATTGGGAATATCAAAAATATCCCAATGGGGCTAAAACAGACCTAGAAGCTGAAAAATTTGCTTTAGGAGAAAATATAATCTATGAAGTTCTGAGGTCTGAGTTGGTGTGATTTTTATATGACGAAGCCAATTATAGGCATAGCCCCTTTCTACTTAGATAATGTAAGTTAACATCATTTCATATAAAATTCCTGGAGAATGAAATCCCTCTTTGACTTCAAAGGGAGTTTTGCCTACCTTAGAAAGTGGATCATTTTCTAGGCATATTGCCCTTAAATGATCTTCCTTTTCTCTTCTTTTTAGTTCCCTGATGTGTAAAAACTCTGCTGGACTATTATTAATGGTTTGGTGCAACTCCTTTGCTCGTTTGCATTAATGTCTCTCCCCTTTGCCTCAACTGCTGAAGTGATTTTTAAGAAAAATTCTTTTGGCATACTCCTAAGAAATTGCGCATTGTAATAGATATAATGATTTGAAAATATATCATTTTAAAATGCTAGGGGATGTATTGTACAAGAAAATATACAACTCAAAGTATTGACAGGATAAATAGATATCTAATTTTGCTTGATTGCACTGCAACAGCACTTTTGAGATGCTTGTGTGGGTTACGTAAGAAGGTAAGGAAGCTTTATGGAAGGGTTGAATTTTAGTTATTTGATTTATTCTTAAATTAATACAGCCTATTGGCTCTTCCAATTCCTTTCAAATGAAAATGCATAATCAGTCTTCCTTATCTTTCTAAAGAGAAAGGAGAAATCAACTTTCTCTCTTGGCAAGTCAAAACTAATTTCACTCAATGGATTTATGCAAATTGATACTTTAGATGAAGATGTCTCAAGTAAAGGTCAAAGCCCCAAACTGAATTTGGTTTCAAAGAGCAAATAGGAAATCCAGACTCATTTGTTTTCATCGATATTTAGTTATATCCACAATATACATGTCATAATCAAATTCAGTCTGTGCAGAGAAACCTGACCATCATTCTCTGTTTTGTAATGGTACCTGGATCTGGAGTCGAGATAGATTCATATGACAAACATGCTCTGTTGCTGTCAGTCATCATTTCATTCCAGTTTGGGAAAGTAATGCCAAGCTCAGTTATTTGAGTTGTTCCTTAATTAATTGAGATTATGTGATCATAACTAAGATTTTGGCAGCAGTAGCTAGAACAGACTTATTAATGATGCTCAATTATGACCAGGTGGACTTTCTGACAGCTGATGTTTACCTGAAAATATGTGTAAAGCCTTTAATTAGATAAATATAGCTAACAAGCTGACCTTACCATCTGTTGTCATGTTCTCTGGATAGAACATTTCATTCATTACACATGAAATTTTAAACCTGTTCAGTATAGTCTCCTTCAAACAGTCATGCACAGAACTTAAAATCCATCTATCAATATAGCTAGGGGCTGAGTACCTCTCAGTCTATTTATAGACCCATGACCTGAAAACACTTTTCTAACATGCGTTGGTAGGGATCTAGATAATTCTGTTCTTGTTCTAAACCAAAGGGAGTAAATTAGCCCCCTTTCTCTGTTGTCTTGTCAAATAGCTTCATGTCAAAGAATCCTGAGACCTGAAATACTTGCTTTGCTGTGTTGTCTGGTGGTGTCTATGGTGACATGCTGTAATAAGGACAGTGATGAAAGTACACGTAGAAGAGTAGTGAAGCTCCTGTCCCAGCTCTTCAGAACTGAAATGTCCACTTTCTCATCTGCGGGTAGTATGGGCACGAGTGGTTCACAGATGTCTCCGCACCCCACCCCACACCACATTTGCCCTTAGTCAAAAGGGAGCTGCCTCCCAGCTATTACATGACCTTTGCTCCAGAGTGTCCTGAAGGAGCTGTTGAGGTTGTTTGGCAAATGCACCTCGTTCAGCTTCCCCATCTGCCTAAATTTGTTGCCTTCCTCCCTCACATTGTTGTTCCCAATTTCCCCAATAAAAATCTTGCACATCTCCTTGTCTGTTCCTGGACACTGGAACTACAGCATAGTTACTTCCCAAAAGCTTGTTATTGAACTTGGTCCAAGTTGATAATGTTCGTGCCTTAACATTTACTCCACATTTTTAATGTCTTCCCTGTGAGTAAAAGAGAATGTGGTTTTATTATGCACTTTAATAAAGTTATAATATGCTGATTACATTGGTGCTCACACACACTCAATAAATATGACCATATCAGGTACAACTAAAACACTCATGCAGTCCTTTAAGGATTTCAGGGCTTATTCCTGGAGATGCTTCCTGTCCATATTTGTTCATTTCTATGGAGTATCCCACTGTTTCCTCTTCCCTCGTGGATATTTACACTAGCTCCTAGTCGCTCCCCTCAGCAATAGTTTTGCTCCCAAAATCACACTGTGTGCCTCAAGTGTTTGACTTTAGATAATATAAACCTGCTTTTAAGATAGTCAACAGTGAATATCAGGGAGGCTATTTGAGATTTTGTTTGATTTAACTCATTTGTTTCCTTCCGTACCCATCTGAGTGAGATCATTCAGAGTTTATCTCCATCTGACTTATTTCACTTATTTCCTTTTAGGTCCTTCCATTTTTTATTTATTTATTTATTTTTGCAAATTGCAAAATTTCACATTTTTTGATAGCTGAGTGTTGTGTATACATACCATATCTTTATGTTGATTGGCACTGAGGTTGTATGTCTTAGCTATTGCAAATAATGCTGCAATAACATGGGTTTCATCTCTCTTCTAGTTGCTGTTTTTCACATTATTTGGGTAAATACCCAGAAATGGGATAAAAAACTCATATGGAATATTTTTTTAACTTCTATTTTGAGTTTTTGAGGACTCTCCATACTGTTTTCCATAAAGGTTGCACTAATTTGCTTTCCCATCAACAGTGTGCAAGGGTTCCTCTCTGAACATCCTCTCCAACACTTGTTCTTCTGGTATTTTGGGTAATAGCCATTTTCACAGGTATAAAATAACAACTCATTGTGGTTTTGCTTTGCATTTCCCTAATAGTAAGAGATGAACATTTTTCATATGCCTTTCGTACGACTTCTTTGGAGAAATGTCTATTCAGATTCTCTTCCCATTTTTTTATGGGGTTGTTTGTTGTTGAGTTTTATGAGTCCTTTATATATTTTGGATGTTAACTCATTAGACATAAATGATGCACAAATATCTTCTCTTTCATTAAGATGTCTTTCATGTGGTAATGGTTTCTTTTGTGGTACAGAAGCTTGTTCATTTTATGTAGGCTCTTTTGTTTGTTTTTGCTTTTATTTCCCTTGCTTTTGGAGTCGAGTCCCCAGAGTTATCTTTAAGATCAGTGTTAAGTGTATCACCTATGTTCTTTTCTATATGTTTTATAATTTATCTATATCCAAGTCTTTAATCCATTTTGAATTTTTCTTCATGGTATAATATAGGGCTCTAGGTTTTATTCTTTTGCATGTGTTTATCCAGTTTTCCCAAAACTGTTTACTGAAGAGACTTTCCTTGTTCCATTATATGATGCTCTGGGTTCCTTTGTTGTAAGTTAGTTTTACATATGTATCTGCATTTATTTCTGGGTTCTAAATTATGTTCCTGTGATTTGCGTGTCCATTTTTATTCCAATGCCATGCTATTGTCATTACTATCACTTTGTGGTATAGTTTGAAAGGTTTTAGAATGAGCTTAGAAACATTCTAGGAACTTGAAAGAAGATGTAGGACTTGCAAAGGAGCAGACAGAGAGATGAAACAAACACAAGCCAGAAGAATATGAACCAGAGTGCACCGAAAGGGACAGGGTGATCCCTCTTGAATTGTGGGGTGTTTGGTAAATACCAGCTTTATTAAGATACAATTCATATACCATAAACTTCATTCTTTTAAAGTATACAGTTCAGAGACTTGAATTTCCATTACAATCCCTGTCTCATTGTAGAATATTTTCAGTTAAGAGACTGCATACCCATATCATTCACTCTTCGTTCTTCTTTCTCTCCAGTCTCTGGAAGTCACTAATATGTTCTGTGTGTCTATGAATCTTTTGTATAAATGGAATCATAAAATATATAGTCTTTTCACTTTCTTAGTGGTGTCCTTTGAAGCACAAAAGTTTTACATTTTGATAGTTCAACTTGGCAGTTCTTCATTGAGTTGTGTGTGTTTTTTGGTGTCACCATCAACCACACATTGAATGCTGGGAGAGAATGGTAAAGCAGGTATAGAGAAGTAATTGAAAGCTTGTCATTTGTGATCTTAGAAGGTTTATAGAATGTTGGAGTTGGACTCCTCCTGGAGTAAATTGTGAGAAAATAAGGAGAACACCTAAGCCAACTTCTGGTCCTAAGGTAATAGAGTGTAAGATAGAAAACAGCCTCCATCTGAGAGGACTGTAAGTGAGATGTCCTTAGAGATGTCAGGTACTAGCTAAGACAAAGGCGTCAAAGAATGTTCAATAAAGCTTAAAGGTAAAGATAGGACAGTTTATTGATCAGTGTTTGGAAGTTTGAGAAGACACAAGGAAGGATTAGGGGACTGGTATATGATTGGCAAATTGGGCCACTTTGGGTGGAGACAATGTATTCTAATTGATCCTTTGTCTTTACATCACTAGAACATGTGTCAAAATCCTGAGGTGATGTGTCCAACAAGAGACCTCTGACTGCCAGGAAGCATAGCACTTTTCTTCTATACTGTGAGATGAAACACTGGCTCCCACTGACAACTGCCTACAATGGAAGCTCTCCCAAGTTGGGAGTTGGGGTTGGATTCCAGGTTAATAGGATGCTCAAATAACCTAGACTACTTGTTAAATTTTTGTGTCTATTTTACAAGAATGTTTTAGATAAAATCCACTGAGTGAGGTGACAGATTCTCTATCAAGTCACACTCACATACAAATATCTGTTTTGCTGTCATTTTTAACTGTATGTTTGGTCTGGATGGTTTGAATTAGATTAGCCTAGATTTTTGGGAGAATGTAATCTTCAGAAGTATTTTGAAGTCATCATATATCCCTAATATTAATGCAGTATTCCCATCACATATACACACATGAACACTCATTGAAAGTAATCTTCCCTGTATATGTAAAAATATACTGAGAGTCTGCTTTAATTTATTCCTTCTACCTATGACTGCTTACTTCAGTCCAAGAAGCCAACAAGAAGCCCCTGAGAGTCAGTTTAATTTTACTGATATAACTTGCATCAATCCTCTTAATTCAAATTCTACATGTATTGATTAGGGTTCAGTTTAAACTGCTTAAAAATTGAGAATTAAATTTGATAGTTGTTTGTTTTTTCTACTCACAAATCTAAAGGTTCTAAGATGAGTAAATGGCTCTGACCCATGACCACTAATCTTTGCTCTAGAACCAAGTCCACTGCTACTATTCTTTCCATTTCCAGTTGATGGTAAGAGGGAAAGGTTATGACTTGGGATAAACAGTTTGTCTTTGCATTAGAGTTGTCTCAGAATTTGTATATATCACTATGATCACATCACTTCATACTGTAATGAAGTATGGGGAGGAATGTTCTGCTAAGCAAGGAAGCTACTCTTGTCTACTCCCTATAGAAGGAAGTGGCAGTTAAACATTAGAGTTAAGAGTACAGGAATTATGTGGGTTGGTAACTCAAATTTTGCTGTTTACTGGCTCTGTGACATTGAGTAGATGTCCTTCTGAGTAAACTGAAACACAGAAAAGTCAATAGGATGAAAAGTACTCAGAACAGTTCTTAGATTACAGGAAGCACTCAGTTATGTTAGTTTATATTCTTGTAACCACCAAGGATAATTAATGGCTTTTGGCTAATATTTTTAATTATTAAATATTCATAAATTATTATTTGTATTGTTCTAATGAGTTGTACTTTTCAAAGATCAGCCAAGGCCCCATTTAATAGGTTTCATCTCTATCTTTCAGTTTTCCCACACCATTTTTTCTTATGCCTCCCCATTCCCAACATCTTGCTACTTTCTGCCTTCACTCATTCTTTCCTCCTCCAGATAATGAGTAACTGTGGAATAATTAACCTTTCATCTCAAACCCTTATTAAGCAACTCTCTTCCACTGCTCCTATCCTTTAAGATCCCTACATTGATAGACGCACATTTTATCATCCTCTTTGTATCAGATGATACGGCACAGGGGTCTCTCTGGTAGACATGATTAATTGCCTCTCAGATATTAGTTGCCCCTTTTTTGTTTGCTATTATAAATCCAGTTTTATTCAATGTAGTAGTAAGTTCAGCCTCAGGTATAATTTTGACTTTCTTAGTCTATCTTAGAGCTAGAGAGAGACCCATGTACTACGGATCTGCTCCATGAGATCTACTGGCATCTGGGATTTTAGGAACACTTTATTTTACTAATGAAAAAAGTGAAAGCTGTTGTTTTTATTCTTTTTAAAGCTATATCAGCTATTCTTCTTGTTTTTCCTTTCTTATAATCAGGGTACATAATGTCTGAAACTATAGCAGTATCTTATGCCTACTGTGGCAATGCTTATGAAGAAGAAACCAGATCCACTAAGGATAGTATAATAGAAATATAAAAAGATCCAGGGTTCCTATTAGTATCAATTAGAACCAGTGTTAGCACCCACCTAACTCTTTTATTGCTCTTGTTTTTGACTTTTCCAATTACATGCTGATAAATCAATTCTACATGCTTCCTGTACCCTGATCTCAGATGAAAGCCATGTCCTATTCAGTTCCACAATTAATGATGTTGGAATCAGAGTATTTTCTAAAAATGTACCTCTGCCCCACACCCCACCCACACACATCAACACTGACTTTATCAATTAACCTCATCTGGTGTGAGGTTGCCTAGTACTATGTGCAAGGCTCTGACATTGTGTCCTCATTATACCAGCTTTAGCTCTTGTCTGAGATGAAGTATCCCAGAAATAGCCATGGATTTTTGAGTTGCTCTGTATTGTAGATCACCCCACTCCTTGACCTGTTCTTTTATATCAGTGAGCCTATGAGTCTTTGCTCTAAGCTCAAGTCTTCCATGTAAATGTTAGTTTATAGAAAAATGTTTCTTTGATTCCCACCCTGACTTTGGATTGGGTCTCTACGGGACCTCTATTTCCCTTGACCCTCAGTCTAGAGACTGGCACTCCTTTCTGCTTCAGAGACCTGATGAGCATCAATGGAACAAATGACTATTTTCCTGAGCATTCATTGCCCTCTGGTTTCTCTGTAGATTTCCCTTGTCCTTCTGTGGTGACCCCTTATCTGGTCACCCCCAAGCTTGCTATATGGATAAATCATGACTAAGACACAATGGAGATGTCTATAAGATTTGGGCCTGGAGTTTTGTTTTGTTTTGTCCAGACTGTGTGACTGTTAGCCCTTATAGCTACTCAACAACCCAGCAGCAGGTCTGACACAGTAGTTGGGCCCTGGTGCCAGACCAGTCCTGCCTTGGTCTCATTAACAGAAAACTGTCATATCTCAGTGACAAATCCTTTGGTAACTTGATAACAATTCTGCTTACTTGGGGCTTGCTATTTGTTCTTTTAACAATACTGTTGAAGCCCTGAGGGTAGAGAGTTCTCTTTAATTAAAAAAAAAGCAAAAAAAAAAAAAAAAAAAAACCTCTGAAAGGGTATTTATGAACATATAATAGGATCATATTAATTGTTGAATGAAAGGAAAATGAGTCACCAAGGCCAGGGAAACCCACAGGTCAGAATCACAATAAAGCTTTCTTTTCATGGTCTGTCATCTGAACAACTTCAGGGAGTTTGGCCTGGTTGTAACTAATAAGGAAAATAGAAGTCTTAATTCTTTTTCTGTCTTGTCTGATTAATACGACAATTTATGGCCAGTAGTTACATGAAAAAAAAAACGCAATCTTGGCATTTAAGCTAGTAATTCCAAATGTGACACAAATGACCAGATACTGCTCATGGTAGAGAATATGAAAGGGGCTTGATGTAAAATCCAACCTTTGAAGCTTTTTGTACCCTCCTCTGCTGCTCAAGATCACTCATGCCTCACTGGCACCACTCTCTGGTTTTAATCTACCTGTCGGGTTCGCTTGCTGTTTCTTGGCATATTATATTTGATGGGGTTCCCAAATCTGTGAGACGCTGGCACTTTTTTTTTTTAACTAGGGAGAGGAAGCACATATTTCCACCTTGCTGCTGTTTTTAGTGGGGAACTTCAACATTTTGGGGGACTATTTGAGGTTGATAACTAGTCAGTGGAAAAAATGCTGGAACATGACAATAAGTATGAGAGAAGGTACAAAAAAAAAATTGAGGTGCTCATTTAGGAATAGTTCCTGAAGAAAGAAATTTCAGAGGTTGTCCCTCCATGAGTTTATCAATAATTGTTCATCTGACTCATGGTCAGTTCTCTGGATATAGAAATCTTAGAAAACTTGACTCCTTTCTATTGAAGAAGAGCTCTTGAGCAATACCAAAGATGTTGGAGTCTAAATCTTCCTATAATGAAACCCCATCAAGGCATTAAACTGAAGTTTCCCAAATAAAGGTAGGTCAAGTTCTGAAGAAGCCCTGAGTGAGTGGGTCAGTGAGGAATCAAAGAGACTCATCCTCACCTTTCCATTATTTTTTTTTTAATCTGTAGATTCTGACTACAAAACAGGAGTAAAAAAATGAGTAAATTGACAACTGAAATAGCAAAGATACCTAAAAATATGAGCAATAGTACCTTATAGTATAGAAGATGGTATTAGTCTAAAAATAATAACTGAAAGAGTAAATAAAAGTATTATAAAGACCTATGTATCAAGAGCCAGTACAGCATTCTACATTATAGCAAGCATCATGTCATGTGCTGCTCTGTGACTTAATTTCTGACTTTCACCTTGTCCAACATCAACCACTCACTTCCTCTTCACCCTGTGAACTGCGGTTAGCCAGAGCAGCTCTGAAATAATAACCACCGCCACCACTCTTAGTCCGTCACTTCTATGCTTCTAGCTCTCATTGCTCTAACTCTCCTCGTTGACTTTATCGAAACCTGTAGTCACATTCCTCTAGGTTTATCAGGGGCCCAGTCATTTTCTTTTTTTTATTTACCTGACTTCCCTCAATGACCTATTGCTTTAAATATGTCTTTGGCCCTGGTTCTTCATGCCCTACTAGTCCTCAACCACGATGAACCAAGATGAAGGCAATTGTCTTTCTGTAATCTAGACCTTAGACCTTGAAGGTTCTCGGAGAAAATTATAGAATTACACCAATTGGTGCCATCACAAATTCATGATCTTCTATCTCGTCTGGCCCTCCACACCACCTAGTAATTCTTGCATGTGCGTAGACATCACTGTCTGCATCAAATTTAGCCAAAGCCTGATAACTCCCCTGAGGTCTGGTTTACCAGCTCACAGTCCTTATTTTCAGCATACAGTTCTCCTCCTGCCACAGAGAGAAAATGGGGCCATTAGGAGTGAACTCTTTAAACTCTCGCCAAATTCCTAAAAATAGCTTGTTTGTATTCCACACCAAGAACCCCAGAGACAGAGACTTCACTCCTTCTATTTAGGAATAATCCTTTTCTGTCTTCCAGATACCATTTCCATCCTCAGAAACTTTTTTTTTTCCCAAAGGAAAGGTGCAGGCAGGAAGGAAGTCAGGCAGAGACAGGCAGAAAAAGAGGAAGAAGCAACATTTTGTTTTATTTTAGTTTGTTCTGGTTGTCCTTTCAGACCTGGAACACGAACTGGGAGCCTTGGAATAAATGTGGACTCTGTCAGTTGAAGACAGCTGACTAAAGTGCTTATACCACTGGGACACACCTTTCAGAAGCATCTTCACCCAACCCACAGACCAACTGTTTCTCTCCTAGATACTCACTATGATCTCTATT
The DNA here is from genome assembly GCA_004363575.1 of Solenodon paradoxus. Classification (NCBI taxonomy): domain Eukaryota; kingdom Metazoa; phylum Chordata; class Mammalia; order Eulipotyphla; family Solenodontidae; genus Solenodon; species Solenodon paradoxus. The sequence continues at coordinate 1,834,344 of RJWH01000007.1, read as the reverse complement.
GCAGATAGGTGTCTTAAATTTGTCCTTTCTGCTTTTGTGTAATACTGTCATTCGATTTCCCTTACCGCAAACCCATAGGGATTCCTAGTTGATCTTCCTGCCTACTCTATTCTCGCTTCTAGCAATTCATCTTGCCACTTGTGAGTAATGTAATACAATATTTCTAAAAGCTAAGTTTGAATAAGCCTCTCACCTGCTTAAAAATCTTTAGAGAATTCTTACTGTCACTAGGAAAGAAACTCCCTGGCATGGTGAACCCTTCCTAACCTGGACCTTGCCTGCCTCTGGAGCACCTTCCCTCGCTGTCACCAGATGCTCCTGCAGTCAGAACCCACTTGCCTAACCACTTCTGACTCCCAGAGCTTTCCTTGTGCAGGTCTCTCTGCCTACAGTGTCTTATCTCTGTCTTGTCATTTTTAGTGCTCAAGTCTTTTATGTTTTCTCTCTCACTTTACTTGTTACCCGCACTGAGGCTAAATATCTCAGCACTCCCATAACATTCTCCTCATGATTCTTTCTTAGTCCTTATGATGCCTTATTATATATTCATTTATTTAGCTATTTATTTATTTAAAGAAATAAATCATGGAAAATACAAGCAAAAAGATGAAAGGAAATCTATAATTCCTTCACTCAAATTTATCAACATTAACTTTTTGACTTATATTTTGGAATATATATTCTAAGTATGTATATATAGATAATGAGTATACCTATATGCACAATTTCATATAAAAATTTCAGTTACTGGTGTAAATATATTTCATTGTCAATAAATATACACCCACATTATAATTTTAATAGCTGTTAATTCATATATAGATATTTTATTAAAACCATTCCCTAATGTTAGTCATTTAGATTTGAGTATAATAATGAAAATTGGAAACAATGTTGCAATGTATATGCATTAATATTTGTGCATATTTCTAATAGAATATATTCTTAGAAGTGTAATTTTGTGGTCAAGGAGCATTTTAGAGAGTGTGGTAGATACTGTTCCTAAAAGCAGAATCACCCTGTGTTTAAGTTCTGGTCTATTTTGTTTCCTGAAGTCGCCTCCAAAGTAGAAATGTTGTCTTGCTAGTTTCCATGGCCCTAGAACCATACCTGGAATATCTCTTCTTCACGTCAGAATCCAATGCCTTCTGGCTGGTTGCCCTTTTCTAAGAATAAGGAAACACAAAACAGGGTTTCAGGAGTATCAGCCTCAGAAAAACTTAGGTTGATTTATTTTCTTGAAAAGTAACAGCATGATAAACAGTGTCGAACCTGTGTGTTGAACGGCATAACTATCAGGTGAAGCCAGCATTTATGGACTGTGCCCCTTTTGATGATTAATGGCATGTTCATAGCAGTTCTTATGTTAGTCACTAGTTAATATGCATATCTATATTTTTCTTAAGAATAAATTTCTAGAAAATGACCATAATAGTCTTTCTTGGGACAGTTAATTGTTTAGCATATTTTAAATTATATTGAAGAAACATTGCACCAAACCTTACATAGGTTTAAAACACTCATCATTTTAAATCAGTAATATAGTTAAGCCTACCACCACCAGTCCAGTTTGATACTTCTATAAGTTTGTGCTCTTATGCCCTCAATAATTACTCAAATAAATCCAGCCTGAATCATAAAACAACCTGGGGCAGGGGTGGGCACATTGGGGAATGGTGAGGTTTCAGTCCCTGAAAAAGAATGAAATAAAACAATGAACCACCTTCCATGATGAATCTTGACATACTAGTTAACATAGGTGAAGTTTACACTTTCTGCTCGATGTCAGAGGTGTAGGCAAGTGGATAATATTGGCTGAGGCAGCCATCAACTTGCTAGGAGTCACAAAGGAGGTCAAGGATTATTTCATAATCTTAAGTAAATACATTTTTGATGTTACCACTCAGCCCCCACCCTTCAACTTATTAATTGTTTTTAATCTTATGTTCCTAATAGTCTATTCCTTTGTCTCGGACCTCAACAATTTTTCTGAATGACACAGCCGTCCACCAACATAAAGAATGTAGGAAAGATCTTTAAAAGTCAGTAACAGGAATATGGGAGGAAAGAAATTAGCCTCTGGGAGCCTTACCCACTCACCAGTTTGCTCAAGTACTTTAGACTTGAATTCTATAGCACTCAAGGCTCAAGACTGAAAACGAAACCCCAGACTTCTTACCCTAAAATATCTCTGACATCACATGATTTGAACATGATGCAGTGGGTAGAAAGTATAAAATAGATAGAAACTTGTTAAATCTATGATATAAAATAGAAATAACTGTAACTAATATCAATTAAACTAAAATAATAACTAGGAAACTACGCGTCACTAAATTCTTGAGGCCAAAGTGATGACTAATCTTCACCTAATAATAATACACTGAAGCGGGAAGCAATTAAGTGTTTATATTTGGAATTAAAGAATTGCCATTTGTGATACAGTTTCAAGTAGGAACTAAAAATATGCCTCAAGAAAGGATTGGTGGGTTTTATGGAAAGAAATGAGGAAGATGAGATAACTGGTTAAAGGAAAGAAGAATTTAGCATTAACAAGTTTCCACTATTCTTTACCATGTACATCATTGAATATTGATTCTATCTTCTGACAAAAAATCCTTGATCATGAGTCTTTGTGATCAGAATGTTCTCTTACTAGGTTGTGACCATTGTTTGGCCCAGTGCAAGGGTCTTTTGTCCCAGTACAGACAATAAGTAGTTTTTCTCTCATGACAACTCTGATCCTAATTTAAAATGACTCCACTTCGGTCTGTTTTCACATCAATCAGCTTATTTTGGTTACATGTTTTGATCCATGAACAGAAAATTAAGTCATTTCTGATTTCTATTAGTGTCCCATCTTATTTCATTAAGGGTGTGGACGCCCCTACATTCTAGCCCCTGACCTTCATCGCGCTCCTTTCAGAGCTGTAATTTTACGTCCACATCTTGCTTCCAATTCTGCTTCTTCCTAGACTTTGAGGTTTCATGAAGCACTGTGATGAAAACAAAATATGAGGGAAAGTTGTAAAGTTACCTTTTAATTGTTCAAATAAAGATTCTGGGAAAAACCGTCTCCTTTACTATCACTCAGTTCAATATAAAAATACTGTAACACGCTGAAAAAATAAAAAAAAAAGCTCTCCCCCATTTGAAATTTAAGTCAGCATATATATTTATTTTTCTCATTTCATAAAAAACATGTAGAAACTTCATCATGTGGTAATAATAACACCTGGGAAACTTCTTTAATCTGCATGAGCATGTTGTCAATTTTTCCTAGCCACACACCTCAGTCTGTGTTCAGTCTTCCTGCTGCCCCTCAAGAACTTATTCTCAACTTTTCTTCTCCAATTCTTCCTCCTGTCATCCTTTCTCTTTGACCCACAGAGCTCTGAGTGTATTGTAGGCCAAGACCCCTTTTTCTCACCTGTAATTATTTCTCCCCAGCTTTTCCTTCATATTGCCTCCCAAATGTTCTGATTGTACTCCACTCCCAAAGGCCCCAGTGTGCTGAGTGGGAGAGATCAGTTCACCCCTTCACTTCTGAGTGGGTGGTGACCATCAATGGATCCATACCCCAGGCTGCTCCTGCTTCTCCTTACCCAGGAAAATATTTAGTTGGCTGTTCCTTGAACTTTTGTCCATTTCCATTGAAAATTTTGAGGTAAATTATCAGTAACAACCTGATCCAAATTTTGGAAAATTCAAAATAAAGACAAATGATCACTCATAACATAACTAACCAGATGATAGTTGTTTTAGGTAGTAATTTTTAAGCATGAAATACAAAAATGTTTGCTGTAATCATAAAATGAAAATGCTTTTAATTTTGCCTTGTTATGTATTCATTTTACCACCATTACCAGTTTAAAAAAAAATTTTTTAAAGTGTATACCATTCTATTGATGAGCTGTATTATACTTAAATGATACGAAATTTTGCCTATTGTTTCTGTGTATACCAAGTCCCATTTTGAAATATTTCCTTCTTTTTTAAGGAAAGTTACACATAGGGATGAAGGCAAGTTGGCAGGCAGGCAGGCAGGAAGAGAGGAGGAAGAAGCATTTATTCTTATGTACATCTTCGTTCTTCCCAGCCTGGGACTTGAACCCAGGTCCTTGGCGGGTGTGTAGACCCTACTTTGGCCAGAGACAATTGACCAAACTGCTACTCCACCAGGGATACCTAAAATATTTTCTTAACACATATTGCCAGTAATAGAGAGATGGTTCAAAGGACGTGACCAATTTTCAGACTCTTGACCCATGTTACCAAGTTACATTCAAAAGAGCTTATCCTAATGCAGTGCCAATGAGTACTTTTACCATGTTCTTTGCAGAACTGAGTGCTATCATTTTATGTATTTAGCTAATTTATTAAACAACAAATGTTACTTCATTGTTCTCATTTTTTTATGAATAGGTCATTTAATTATTTTACCAAGTTTGTTTATGGTTCATCTTTTGTAAATTATATGCCTCAGCATAGTTTCTCTTTTTCTTTCCAAAACTTATGCCGTTTAATAGTGCCATAAAATGTTAAAATCAATTTGGATAAATTCATTAGAAATTAACATTGTCATACCTGGCACAATTTTTTTTTCGTCTATTGTTTGCTTTCATCTTGGCTAAGTTTTCTTTGACTTACATAAGCTTTTAAATTTGATAGTTAATTTTGTCAGCTTTTCGTGGAAACTTAAGCTTTGAGAGTTGCCTTACCAAAAGGAATGAAAAAGGAAAATATGTTCTTATTTTCAGGCCCAGTCAACAGAGAGATTGGACGAATCAGGTCCCTCTCACTTCCTTAATGGTGATAATGGGCTCAAGGAAGGCGAGATGGCACCTGAGTTAACGACCCTATATTCATCCTAACAAGGGGAGCACCTCTTCCTCTGGGATTAGAACAAGGATTTGGTTAAGTTGTGGGTGGCAAGACGAGGTTGAGGTACAGTAAGGGACAGTGGTTTACCAGGAGATTGTTCACCAAATTTCTACATCATAGGCCTGAAGTCCTCCTAATATTCACTGTGTGTTTTCTAATATTTCCCTTTAAGGGGAATAACCTGGGACTGTGAATTGTTGTTCCCAAGTATGTCCACCAAGACCTGTGTGTGCTTTTATCAGAATGAGAAAATTCACATTGACACCCAACAAAGCTTATAAACTGATAGTACTTGCAGGATTCCTTTCAGGACTCTGTCTAAAAATTGTTTTATTGGCTCCTTTGTCCTGCTATTAAAGAACAAAGAGGAACCTGCCTGCTCCTTAAATTTATCACAAATGACTGAGATTAAAATTTGCTTGACCGTCATTTCTGCTCCAGGTGGAGTTTTATTTGGGTGCAGAAATTCCTCCACCTTTAATCCCTCCTAAGTGTTACACACATCTTTAAACACTTGGTTGTGTAGAATCAGTCTTCCCAAAATGTTAAGGTAGACTCTTCACAAGATGTTCAGAGAAGACTTTGTCTAATATGTGTCACCCTGACATGCGGAGTAAAACATCAATTGAGGGCATGTGATCTCAAACAGAAGCTGTTTAAATACTTTAAAGAATAAAGATACCTAAATATAGAGGCATCTTCAGAAATCATCTTTTTGTCAGAGAAATCTATGGTAAGGCAGAAGATCTAGAGACCAGGTATTGTCACCTGAGGTCATCCTCTCCTTGTCATCCCCCTTCTCTCCTTGACACCCCAGGTCCCAGACTCATTCCTTTGCTCAAGGTTTGTCCTTGGTCTGTCTCATTTACTTTAGAAGGCACTTCCATGTAAATTTTCCATATACGTATAATTAAATTTGTCCTTTCTCCTACCAATCTGTCTGATATTAATTTGTTTGCTCTACCAGCCTGAGGAGAACCCCAAAGGGATGGTGAATTTTCCCCAAGTCCCCATATTTCAATATGTGCCTCTCAAAGGGGTCCAAATCCAGATCTGCTCTGGCATATAAAGGAGGGAAAAATGTAAACAAGAGAAGTGAAACCAATATTTTGGTATTGATTGTGTAATTAATTTAAAAAATTTTCTTAAAAGGTATCTGTCTTAAATGCATACAGTTCTATAAAATCACTGAGAAATAGTAGTTTCCTGTAACATCCCTGCCCCAAGACATTCTAACTCTTATGGTGTATATTTTCAACTTTGACAAGTTACTTTTTAATGTTTAAACTTATATCTCTAAAAAGTATTAAGGTTCTTTGTCTTAAATTTTAGGCATTATCTATTGACATTCCTTTATGAAAGATAATTTATTTTATTCTCTGTACACACAAATTCCTTTCTTACTCTTATTTTTCCAATATGATTATCATTTGCGTTAGTGCAATGTTTTATATTTTCATGACTGTAAATATACGTAGATGACCCACAGAGTAGTCTATAATTTCATTTACTTTCTAATATAAACATTTTTTGTTGTCTGGAGTTAACTTTTTTCCCCTTCATTTTCATAGCCTTGTAGGCATTTATGTCATCCATTGCTCAACTCTTGTTAAAGAGTGTGATCTCTCTTCAGTAAGTTCATATGTATCAGGCATTTATTTAATCAGCTTCATCTTCTTGGGGCCCATTTGCTCAGCAGATTGACATTTGTTATAGCTATTCAGATACTGTCCTCATTTGTAGGTTCTTAGCTCCTTTACTGTTTGTGAATGATGGGGTAAACTGGGTAAGTAAGTTAGTAGTTGTGTTATGAATGTTGGATATTTTCTAGTATTTTATTTAGAGGCTCTAAAATGTCTTCCTTGCAGTCTCTTCTTTGGGATGAAGTAGTTTTCTCTTTATTATTTCCTTTAGAAGGATATAACTTTCCTTAGTATAATATTCTGTAAAATCCTTAATTGATTTAGCATTTTCTGTAATTTTGGATAAGGCAGCAATATTTTCTTCACACGTGGCAAAACACATTGCATCAATATCCAGTCTTGAAAAAACTGCTGGTGGCACTAAAATTGGTATAATACTTTAGGGAAATAATATGCCAATATGTAAAAGAACTACAAAAATCATCATTCCTTTGCCTCTGCAATTTGTCTGGGAATCCATTTTAAAGAAATAACCTAAAATATGGAAAAAGATGTGTGTAAAAATGATCACATTGCTTATGGTATATGGTATTATTTGTAGTAGAAAATACATAATATATGCTATTTGTAATAGAAAAACTAGAAATACTTAATATTTGCAATATGCTTATAATGTTTCTTATTATATTTGAAATTATGTCTTACTGGGGGAATAACTGAGTAAATTTGCAGAATATATATTTAGTGCTTCACATACCTATTATAATATGCAAATAAATGCTTAATGTAACATTAAGCAAGCAAAGAAAAGGGCAGTATTTCCAGTTACACTGTGATTATAACCATGTCAAACATTCAAGTTGAGAACTGAAACCATCTAGCCCAGTCAGTTTGTCTGCATGAACTTGATTTCACAATTCCAACATTTATTAACATAACTTTATTTTTCCAGGAGTTTCTTAGACAAGCAAATAACTTTATCAAAGGGCCTTGTCAACACAGTCAAGGTTTTGTCCTAAGACAAAAGTGATATGTAAAAATAATAATAGCTGTTGTTGGAGAATGGTGAAAATCACATCACCTGAGTTTCTTCATGCCCTAGGTGAACTCATTAACATCTGACAGGATTAACAGGAGAAAGAAATAAATGTAAGTACGGAGAATTTACATGGCTATACATTCTAAAGTAAATGGGACAGACCAAAGACTTATTTCCTACGCTGAAGAATAGGAAAGAGGACCTGGGACATGAGGTGAGGCTGAAAGGATGGATCCTCATAGGAGGGATTGACTTCATATGAAAACTCTTGTTAGACATTTCCCTTTCTGTAAGATAGGTTTCTCTAATTAAAAAGTTGTTTCCGGAGATGATTCCATATGTAAGCATCTGGGGGATGGGAAATAGCTGGGTGTCTTGATTAACCTTTAGCTCCACATATCAAGGTGACACATATTGATAGTCTTCTCTAGACATGGAAAAGGCCTAGCGGATCAATTTTGAGGGGGCACAATCCTACATTATATTAGGGAATTGTTATTCTGTCACTTTTAAACCTTTATTATGGTGTTCTTCTATAATGAGGGCAAGGCTTATTTCAATCAATAACTAAGAATTCATGTTGGTTTAAGTCACCTTTTAATGTGCAAAGATCAAATAAAGGCAAAGCTGTGCAACTTGTTAGTCTTTGTTGTATTTTGTAGAGCAATCAATAACAATCCAGAGAGGAGACCACTTAGGAAGGAAACAGCTATTCATATTGTAATTATACTTATAGAACAGAAATACTTAAGGGTTCGGTAATAATGAAAATGATCAAAAAAAAAAAAAAAACCCTCTAAAATCACTTAGGTAATATTGAGAAACAATCAGGAGGACATTGACAATGGCTTTTAAATAGGTTTTGGCATTTAATAGGAGACAGGCTTTAGACAATGGCATATTCAGCATTGAGTTATGTAAATGGTGGAAACCTAACAGCATAGATGAATCTCACTTAAAAGCCAGGCTTTATCAATAGCAACCTTGTAGTCCATGGGCTTTATAGAGTTTGTGAAATATATTTCCTAACGTTTTTTAAAATCAGGGAGAAAAGGCGGGATGCAGATAGCTTGCTGCAGCTAGCCGAGGAGGAACTCAACTATTCCTTTTACATCTGGTAGTTACCTGTTTTGTGTCATGTTTTCTGATGCAAACAAACTGATGGTTTAACTTGCTAAAAAGGATCTGGTCCCGACAAATGTCAGTTACCCAGGTAAATGTTACCTTTTCTACTGATAATAATCTGTTAATAACTGTTACCTTTCAATCTTTGTTCTCTATGGTATAAATAAGCTTTGCAGTGAGAAAGGCATCAACTGAGGCACAATGACAACAGGAGCAATTCCACAACGAACTCTGAAATTTTTACTGATATAGCCAAGAGATTTACAGGAATAAAGAAAGAGATGATAAGATTAATCAGGTAATTTTATTTAATATTTACCATTCAGCAGCAACCAACAGGAACATCTGAGCTAACAGAATCTCTTGAAATGTTCTGCTATATAGTTGCTTCAGAAATACACGCACATGATAAATTCAACTGTTTGTTTCCAAAAAAAATTTAAATGGCTTCAAGAGCAAATAACACTGATTTATACTGTGCCCAAGCACTAGTCAACAAATCTATTAAATTACAGAGGAAAAGGAAATCAAAGAAGCTTTGTTATCTTATGCATGTCACCTATTTAAATGGAAGGCTTCTTTAAAGCAACAGAAATATGGAATTCCATATATATATATATATATATATACTTTTTTTAAAAGGATGTGATTACAAACACAAAGTGTTATCATCAAAAGCGAAAGCTAGTTCAAGAAATTTCTAACTGCAAAACCTGCAAGATACAAAGCTAAAATTTATATGTTCCTTTTCTCAATTATGAATTTTTTCACTAAACATAAATATTTTAACATATATTAATTTTCTGACATTCAAAATTGTAAAGTCAATATGGCAGAATTGTTAAAAGCACATATGTACAAATAGTTTTTCCTCATAAAGTATTTGGCATAATTATAACAATCATACTGCATCCACAATTGTTTGCTTTTATTTTCACTTTTTTTTTTTTACACATAATGGTATCTCTTATTAAAATTAACCAGTTATATACAAAAATACTGAACATTTATTATAGAAAACCTCTATAACCAGCCTCAACAGCATATACCTGCTGAATGGTTTCATTAAGAGAATATAAAAAAGTGGTCACTGCCTTCCAGGTAAGCTATCACCTAAAACAAACACAGTTAAACTAAAATGAGCTTCCCAACAAAAGAGGGAAAATATTTAACAGTATGATCTAAAATACAGTTTATATCTATTGTCAATTGAGTGTTATAAACAGTCAGTGAAAGAAAAAGATACAAAATACATTACTACATACAAGGTGCTTTTCCCACACTCCTACAACTGTGGTATCAGCATCCCTATCTAGATCTAAGATGCTCTGCTGCAGTATTCAAGCTAGAGCCGTCTACGACCGCCTTCTTCCAACAAAAGGACAACAGGATCAGCTAAGGTTAGCTCCACTGGTAAGAATGGAGAGTTGAGAAGAATTTTTTACTTTGTGCAGGATTGAAAGTTAATGCCCTTGCCTTTTGAAAGTCCTTTTGCCATTTAATCATGCTAATATATTTTCTCTAAGGTTTTTTCTTCATTTACGCTATTGATTTAATACTGTCCTGTATTGATTCCTGAATTCTTGTTAATGGGACACATTAATTTGTGCCTATTTAATACATGAACATCTGCTCTTCTTCAGTGACAATTTTTGTAGAGGAAACTATCAAGTAAGGAAGCACAAAATTCAAGTAAACATTTCTCCTGGGGTCTTATGCTTAATCTAACTGATTGGAACTCTGAATGTAAATTGCACCTTGAAAAGAAATACAGTAGATATCATGGTGTCGGGGTACTAAAGGATTTAGCAACCAAATCACAAGGTAGAAATTTAAGAATGCAGACAGCTGTCAAATGTTGTAAGGAACCTTAAGTATCTTCTTTCAAAAGCAAAACTTCCGTGCAAACCCTTTAAGTATATCATCTAACCTGCTTCAACCTTTAATTCTGATGATGTGCCCTCATCAGTCTGCTCATGGAAGGAGCCAGAAACCTCCCCTTATTTACAGAAGTCTCCTTAGTAAGGACCCTTGTGTTAGGATTTGCATTGACTTATTAAGCTTTCTCAGAGTATCAAGTATTCAGTAAAAAGTATACAACATTATCACACATCATATTGTTTCACACCATTGTATTGGTTTTCAGATCAAACTATGTAAAAAAGGTGAACATGAAAAGATACAAAAAATTTTTATCACTATCACTTTCAAATGAGAAACGTAATGAAAGTCAGCCATACTTCATGTAACATCTGCTGTTTTAGATCAGTAACTTTTAATATTGTGCAACATTGTATTAATAAGCGAGTTTTAATTCCATTCATCGAAAGACAAATCTGAGTAAGTTATTAAAGTGCCTACACTAAATGTCTTCTCATCAGACGTCTTACTCCTGTAAACGGCACAGAATCCAGCGCAGGTAAGTATAAAAGTGACTTATAACTGAGAGACTTTCCGAGGCAGGGGCCTGGGCCTCGGGCCAGGGTCAGTCCTCCGGGTCCCATTCTCCAGGTGGGTGGATCGCGCCGCCAGGGGCTTGGGAGGCAAGGCGGGCGGCTCAGAAGTGACAGGAATGGAAAGGCTGTGAGGTAGCGGGACCGGGCGCCGCAGAGTCCGCTCGTACACGCTGTACGGAGGCGGCGTTTTGCTCTCCTTGCGCGCCGGCTCCTCCGGCCCGCCGTAGCTGGGCCCCGACACCAGCGTCGACTGTTCATTCACCTGATTTTCAAAGCCTGAGGTTTCCGACGTGCTACACCGGCTGAGAGAAGATATCCCACTGCTGTAGCTGCCCGACAAGACGGGGGAGTTGGAGATCAGTCCGGGTGAGTGATACTCCACTGGAGAGGGGGTGAAAGCCTGCACAGACCCCTGCTCAGGAGAAGGGAAGGCGGGCAGGGAGAAAAGCCAGAGCATCAGGAACAGCTGAGGGGCCGAACTGTGTCCCCAGGCTGAGGCCCTAACTTCCGTAGGTGTATGTGTGGAGACAGGGCCTTAGACAGCGGTGATTAAGTTAAAAGGAGGCCTTTAGGGTGGGCCCTAAACTGAGTAAACTTGGACAGACACACCACAGACACACAGAAAAGACCCCTGAGGAACTAGGGAGAAGACGGTCTTCTGCAATCCCAGGGGAGAGGCCCCAGGAGAAACAAAGCCTGGACACACCTGACAGGGGACTTGAAGCCTCCAGAACTGTGAGAAAATTTATTTTAAGTCACCCAATGTGCGGTGATTTGTGATGGCAGCCCCAGTGGACTAATATAAACACCCAGTCACAAATTTGAGTATTGTCAGTCATAGCACTAAAACACACACTGGGCATTTTTCTGCCAGGCCTACCACTTATTTACTTTGCCTCACTGCTCACTTCCTCTCTTCATTTTGAGGCCAGAAAGGGCATAAAAGTCATCAGGAAGAAAACTCAAGGGTACATACTAGTCCCAGGACCCAGGGAAGCTTGACTCCCGGGCAGAATGCCCACCAGAGACCTTAGCTGGAGCGAAAGGCACTGTAACTTCTGCACTTGAATCTTCTGCTCATTTCAAGGCTCTAGTCTGAGACATGAGCTGTTTCACCTGAAGCGTTCTTTTTAAAATTAAGGGTAGATATTCTATAACACTCTATAGATTCCTGGCGTTTCGTAAAGAACAGGAAGTTCTAGCAACGATGGCTTTCTCTTAATGGAGTTTACCACAGTTCCCGCCACTAATCACTGTGTTCTACCAGCCACCTTCATCCATTTACGTTAGCCATCTAGCCCCGTTTGACATCTAAACTTATATTTCCCCAACTGGTCTCCTAAAATATGCTGTGTGAAAATAGGGTTCCATAGGGAAATGCTGTACTCTATGTCCTTCTTGAGTACATTCAAAGGATATCAGCATGATAAAGTTCTATAATTGAGTAACTTAAATGACTTCGTTTAGCCTTGTCTTCTCTAAACTTACCTGATCAGAGACCATGTTTTCATTTACCACATCATAGCCTATAAAACTAATGTTCTATGGAAGACACATTGAGAAATGCTGCTCTAGCCTAACTTTACCTTCATCTCTCTTTTTAAACAAAAAATGCTGAGAGACATATATCTTTTTATCGAGCCAGAGCCTAAAATTAAGCATGGTCAGCTAGGAGATCTAAATCCACTGCTGTTGTTATCAAAAGTTAGACCCCAAGTTCAAAATAAGGCAGGTAAGCTAAGGCTCCTCTATAGGGTTAACTCCATTTAACTGCTGAAAAAAAAAAAAAGTCTAATCAGTTAAGGCAACAAGTTGCATTCTAATCATAACAAAGCTAGTAACTTGGTGGCAGTGTGCCCTCTAATGTAATCTAGGAGTCACAACACAAATATTCTATTTTCTTTTCCTTCTAACACTGGGTACAAGGTTATGTGTGGCCAGCAAAAACATAAGCAAGTCTGCAGAGAGGTAAGTATACACCGTCTTGCTAGCTCAGACTATTTGGTAGCAATTTGAAAGTGTTCAGCCCTTAAGAGTATGATTCCTTAAAAATTAAAAGAACCTACAACTTCTTTTTTATCTCACTACTTAACATCTGCATTTTCAACCTGGTTTTGTAAACTTCATGGCAACATGTAGCAGCTCTTTGAGAGTCATTGTAGATGTAAAGTTATGGAAATGCCATCACCGGGCCATCACATCAAGATGAGTCTAAGGCTTCAGAGCAAATGCGGTCAAAGTGGATTTTGTGATTAACAGCCGCACAGCATGGTGCCAAGAAAACTAGCAAATAAGTTGCACTAATGGCTACATTTTACACCCAAAAGGTTGACAAATGCAAACAAGATCACACTTCTTTGTGATGTTTCTCCATTCCCCCCCCACCACACCCCATTCTCAGTATTAGCAACTATCCTTAACACCACAGATGCTTAGATAACAACTTGCCTGTATTTGTAGAGGCTAATTTGTCTTTTTCTTTCACATTAGCTAGAAATATCTCATCAGCAAAAAGGACATGGAGTGTGTGAATCCTGAGTCCTCAGGTATAAAATTATTCTTTCAACATCAACTTCAACTTCGTGTTTGCCTCTGGCACCGCAGTACATCTGAACACCAGTCCCTATGTACTGACAGTCCTTGACGCCAGTTGGTTTCAATTTGGATAGAGACTAAATATTATTCTTTACCTTCATGAGGGATTTTGCATGTTTAGAGATGTTAAATAGCCTGTGTCTACATACCCAATCAAACATCTGACACTTAGTTCCCCAGAATTTAAAATACTCATTTCATTGTCTTCTTTTTCATGTTCAACTATATATTTCTAATATAAATGAAGCTTTGGTAGAAAATATTAAATAGAGAAAAATTTGGGTTGGCCTCTGTCAAAATAGGTGAGGCTGACCATGAAGTTAAAAAAAAATTAGTAGATCTTGCTTACTGTTATTTTTCAATTTTAAGTGGTTTTTGTCTTTCTTTTTTGGGTTGCACCTTAAACCAAAAGACCAGGCTGAAATATGTCCCCGGAGAGCCAATGGAACCATATATCTTTCCTAATTCCGTGTATAGGCTACCCTAGTTTGTATATTCTTATTGCCACCATTTGGAGAATGAGGTTTAATAATTTGAAATCAAATAGTTGCATTCATGGAGGATGGTCCCCAAAGGGAAAAGCCCAGTGTTGTTTTCTTCTCCATCTTCCCTCCCCCTTTATGTTCTTTGCCTTTTTTATGAAAATGAAAGCATCTACTGACGCCTGAGGGGAAAAGGGAAGTAGAGCCAGTCTCTAGTCGCTGTCTAAAGGGTCTGTACCTTCATTGGAGATCGTCCTGCAGGTGAGGGGGACACTGATGTCGTGTGTCTTGCTGGTGAAGCTGTAAACAGAAATCACTTCATTTAAGAAAAACCAGACAGCTGACTATTTGAAAATGCCCTGTGTGTGTACAAACCGTATAAATGATCCAGTGTGTAAGGACCTGCTAGGCTAGGCAGATGACACCCATCCAAAATTGATTTCTCACAAGGGATTAGAGCACCAAGGCTAACTACTGCAAAGTCATGGGTACATACATGATGTTATAACTAAAGTTAAACTGGTCCAATGTCCTTCCTAACTTCCCAAAGCCCAGCTGCTTCTCTGCTGCTCGACCTTTCTATTTCGAAAGGTGATTTCAGGTGAGCGGTGCCAGGGAGCAGTCCTTGGGAAACAACAGCTGACTTTGGCCTGAGAAGCAATGGGAAGATCAAGCCTAAACTACGTCCATGGGACTATATTCATTCCTGACTCCCCTTTCCTACTTCTGATACTCCCCAAACAGACAGAAAACCATGGGCCATGACCAACAAGGGGTAAGAAGTTTCCATTTCTTGCTCTAATGCCTCAGAACTCAGGCCTTCCCTTTGTCCCCGGGGCGGTGTTGCAATATGGATTTCATGATCACGGCAAAGAAAGGTTTTCTTTGTTTTCCCACTAGATTTTTAAGGATGCAGTATGTACAGAGGCACTGCTCTGCGTGTGAGTGCGTGTGGATCCAGTCTAGCTAAAGCACAACCATGCACTGAAAGCCGGCAGCGACAGTCAGCACGGGGAGTGTAAGCCAGATGTCCCAGTTCCACCTACAGAGGCTGCAGTGAGGTCAGGGTGTGCTGCTCTGTGATGAACTGCCATTCTCCCAGCTGTCATGAGATTTGTAACTCATAATAAAAGTATAGAAAGACTGAAGGGAAGAAAGACAGACAGTTACGGATTCCCCCCAACAGTGACCACAGATGACGACATGAGGACTGACCATGAGAGCAATCAGTGCAGAAGGGAGGGCGGCCCTGCCATGTTGCCTGGGGGGAGGGAAGGGCGCCTGTGTGCTCTGCGTCTTCTCTAAGGCGCGTGGTCCATGTCCACACTGGGGTTGCGCAGCTTCGACTGACACGTGGGGCGTGTGCTGTCAGTGATGCCACGTTCCAACACACGTGTTAGTTGTGGTTAGTCCCATTCATTGTGAGTGTTGATGATGGAAGAAAACCATGTATGTACAGAGGAGCAGATCTCGACTGGGAACTGTATTTCTGTCACCACTGTGGCAGAAGTCAAGGTTTAGTGTTCTTGGGACCTGTCTCTGTGGGCTCCACTGCCTGCTCATAGGCTGCTGCTCTGGAAAGGTGTTCCCCTCCAGAGCCCTAAATTAGTTCTATCAGTATCCTTCTCTACAAGTCTGAGCTGATGCAGGAACTTATCAGTCTCCAAAATTATTGTTCCTTGGAATATGCTATTCAAGCTCCTAAGTGCAGGGACACACTCAAGGTTTAAACGAAGACTGCCTGGACATGTGTACAGCAGGAATACAATACCAATTATTTGGTTGGTCAGTCTTAACCTTCCATAAATGACCAAATAAGCTTAAGTTATTTTTTGTTCTGTTTAATGATCTCACATGTCTTTCAAAACCATTGATTATTTTTAGCTTTGACATATATAGAACAAAAGGGGTAGCACACAGTTTAAGAGGGACGGTTAGCTATCTTAGTAAAAAGAAAAGAGAAAGATGAGAAGGTAAAGTACAGCAAATTAAATGGATTATTCCAGAAAAATCCATGAAAATAGTGTCTGGCCTTCAGGCCAGTTATATATTATAGAACTTCAAAACTCCTCCAGACATGTATATGTTGAAAAAATTATTAGGATAAAGCAGAGTTAGTAGATAGGGCAGACAGGACAAATAAAGTTTAATTTCTTGTGGATCTCAAAACCTAGAAAGCTGTTTGGTAATATGTGATTCCAGGGCCTCCCACCAGAAACACTAAAATTCTGATTCAGTAGGTCTGAAGTTAGGCCTGACAAACTGTTTTTATAAACCGTCACCCCAGGAAGTGCAGTTCCCCGAATTAACCCTAGTCCTTGCAATTAGAGCAATTAACCATAGTCCTTGAATACCTCTGAAGACCTTTCTAAGCTACAGATAGCTATGATAAGTTGCTTGCCTCAAGCCCATCAGAGTTATTCTTAGTAAATTTCCTATTCAGGACCAACTGAAACCTGACCTTCAGACTAGAGTAAGATGGAAGAAAGTGAGTTAGCCTAGGCTGGGAGTGAGGTGGTTTGAGTGAAGGCACAGAAAAAGATAGCAGCTTATCAAGGCTAGGGTACCACCTAGATTTTGAGAATGGTGCCTAGGAGGGAAATTTATTAGAAATGGAGTACTGTCTGACTCAGTTTAACAGAAGTTCTAGAAACAGGGAGAACACTGTAAAGGAATTATGAAGCTACTAATTACCTCAGATACCAAATGCCTACCTTTCTCTGAGAAACTCAGGACAGGCTGGAGTAGTAAGTTATTTTATGAAAGTGATTGTTCATGTGCTTCAAATACCCACCAGTCTGTGTGGGCCTTGGAGGGACAGGGGGAGAGATAAGTTTCCCACTATCCGACATGTTCTTGGCTTCTTTCCCACTGTCCAGGCTCCAGCTGCTAGGGGTGGGATTCACAGCTGGAAGGGAATAACACAGCTAAAAACACACGGTCCACTTTGCCCACTTAAGATCTTAGAAGAAAGTCAGAATTATCCAATCCAGAATGAAAAAAATCAACTGGATTTAAAAAACTAAACAAACCAGGAAACCTCCTAAATAAACCTTTATTTAATTGCCTATCTCACAGTTATAGTTGACATTTAATTGGGTGATAACATGTCTCTATTTCCCTCAAGCAGTCAAATAACTACAAATCTCTACACTAGAGTGTAGAACTTGTTGAGAATTACGAATGTCTTTAGATGCAAGATAACAGATGGAAGATGCAGTCACTAGAGTATTTTAAATTTGTTTTTTAGTGGGAATTTCTGGACAACTGGCACCCTTAACAGGGGGAAGGTACTGATATGCTAATATTTATACTATTGGATGAAATCTTGGGAAAGAAAAGTCATATCACATCCTCTTATTGACCAACTCTTTGAGAAAAGGAACCTTGTTTTGTTTTGAAGTGTGTCCTAAAAAATAATTTGGAATACTGACAGTATCATCTCTTTTTTTGTAATCTGCCCCCTCTCTGCTTCAGTAAGATGCAGAAATAAGGAACAACCCTGTTGGGAACAAGGACAAGATACATAAGGTTATAAATAGCTGCTCTGCAATGAGATTTACAAAATGAAGTCTTTAGGGACTGCCAGTCTTGCTCCCTGTACAGACACTGCCATCTGATGGACATGTCTGGGATTTCATCATTTTCGCACTCTACATTTCCAAACTCATTTAATGGCATAGATAGAAATACTGCTCTTAAAATACTTTTTCTGTTTCTTTTCAACCTGCTTTGTGGCTTTCTTTAGAAGGGGTGAGAAATACCCTATCACTAAGTTCTTCAGACAAAGATCAATATTTGACTTGTAACATGAAAGCATTCATTGTATTTTAAAATAATTTTGGCTACAGTCTTACTAACTTTGCTTTCCCAAGGAAAATCTTAATGTTAACGTATGAGTGTGCTCAAATGACAAGACAGTCTAGTTCTTAATGAGGGCAATTAAAGAGCACTTCACTGGGACATTTCATTAGGAACTCTTGATTCATCGACTTGTGGGACTGCTCCAGTTTTTTTGAAGCTTGACCCTGAGAGAGGCAAGTGGGTGACTTGCTGCAAGCCCCTCCCATAGCTGAGAAAGTCACATTTAATTTGCTTTTCATCCTCTGCTGTGTGGCAGACTGATGCTAATGGGCTATTAACTACTATGTATGTGTTTGTTTCTCATTTTTTGTGTGACCTTGAGGCAGGGCACACTCCATTATGCACTGGATTGCAATTCTTAAATAGTATCTGAGTCACCACAAACAACAGATGAGCTGGCGGAATGAGCTTTGTAAGGGAGACAAAGGGTGGGATGGAGAATCAGTCTGGGAAGGCGCTGATTTCTTTGTGCTGAACAAGTAGCCTAACTGGCAACTTTGTTTTAGCATGCCCAGGAATTGCCTCTGACTCAATGACACCAAAATCTACTAAATAGAGGAGTTACTAACCTATTTAGATGCTATTCAATCCTTTAAGAAAGCAATTTTTGAAGACTGTACCATGAATGCCTATCTTTCATTAATCCCCTCAAGATCAAAGAAGTCCCCATCTTGAAAGATTTGAAGACCTGCCTTCCACACAGACACACGGAAGACTGGAAAAAATGAGGACAAAGCAACCCCTAACACCTTCCAGCACTGATGAAAGGGCTGGCTTTATACCCACCTTTCTCAGGTGCAGAAAGATTTGGGTCACTGCGAGGCAAGGCCCCATCTCCAATGTGATTAAACAGCAGTCTCTGAAAAGGTAGGAGAGTATTTTTAATGATGCAATATGCTGACATGTAAGACCTTTTAGAAAATGAGATGATTATCTCATTACTGAAACTTTTTGTTCAAAATAATTTTATATGGTATGATAAGCCTATGGAACAAAGAATTCAATTACATGTAAGGTTTTAAAAAAGGATGAATCTTAGGTCTTGAGGAAAAGAACACAGTGTTTAAAAACTTGGTATTTGATTTTAAAGGGTAAAGAACTTTTTGTAAGTATGGAAAAAAACAGTATGATGTAGTTAAGCTATGGTGCTCTTTAAATACAAATGTGACACTGTGATAGGAAATGCAAGTAAATTGCACAAGACATGAGCTCAAAAAATTTCTAGTGAAGGGTTTTAACTTCCTCCCATGTAATACCATAGATTGGGTTTAAGATAGATAAAGAGGTCAATATTCTGTAATTTTTTTTATCTACTTTGTTTTCTATCATTTTTAATCTATAAAATGCCATATTTACATGGTTCTATGTAATACAGTGAAAGAAAAAGCACCGAGGTTTGAAGGTGCTATGCACCAGAGCACTGGGTGTTACTGAAATTTTGGCAGCGTACACACACTTTGAATTTTACCAGAAGTGGAAAACTCAAGAGGCTAATCAAGGAAGCCTTTCCGAGTTCCCATGCGGGTGACATGCTCGCCTAGAGCGGATGGGGTAAACTGTAAAATTCCCTTGCAGCATCAAGTGACAAAGGGAAATAAAACTGGTTCACTGGTTCAGCCAAACGCACTCAGATATAATTTCTGCGAGACATCAGAGTTGTGCAGATGAGGTATCCTGGGACTTTCGAGAAGATCACACAATCAGCAAAGATAAACCAATCAAGCCAAATCCCACTCGCTCTCATCCATCTCCAGATGCAGCTACAGACTTCTGCCAGGATGGTGTAGAAAAACAGAGAAATTAGCTGAAGTATAAATAACTTCTTTTCCCCAACTAAATTATTACAAAATAATCAGTTAAACTCAGGGCTACCCATGAATCTTCAACTTTGGAGCAGCCACCCTTGAACACCTCGCACCTGCCCAGAAGGTCACACCCTTGATCCTGCCCTCACTGAGACTAAGAGGGAATCACTTCCAACCAAGTCCTGCGTGGAAGGTGAGGCCCATGTTCCCTTACCCCTGAGGAGTGCACAGAAAAGCCGAGGACTCAACTGTTTCTTCCTCAGTGCATTATAGAAGGATGGCAAAGGACAGAAATTGCCCCTGGACCCTGGGGTACCTCAGAAAGGAACCAACTGTAGCAACTGCAGAGTAGGTAGAGGCCAAAAGAAAGACCAGTGGGGAGAGCATGCTTCTCCTTAAAGGTCTTCTGCTAATGTACAAAGGTCCTCCCATGAGGACTGTTGGGTGGTAAACGTTACATATTATATACAGATATCAATGCACACCTTAAACCTAAATGGTGAAAAGCTCCTTCAATAAAATTAACTTTAAAAATACAATTTTTTAAAAAAGTTCCTCAAATTCTGCTACACACACACACACACACACACACACACACACACATAAACACACACACCCCAACTCATTCACCATGTATCCCTTGTTATAAGCAGCTGCAATGAAATACACAGTCAGATCAAGAAGGGTAACATCAATTCACATTTTCCTTTCAGCTTTGGTGCTCAGGCAACAACCCAGGAATCTGTGTCAGAAATATGCCTCAAACAAATTCCTAACAATAGATGCAGAACAAAGCCCATCCGAGCACCTCTGGTAGCTGCGGGGGAAGGGGGCGGTCATTCCAGACTTTCCCTTATTTTCTAGGGTCTCTGTTTCACAAAGACTACCTGAGAAGGTTCCACAGGTGTCGGATAGATGGCACTGCATGGTCTTTCTCTTGGGGAGAGGCAAGAGTTTTCTCTGGAATGTTTGTGTTTGTCAGACAACAACGGAGAAGCTAGGAAGAGAAGGAAAGGGGAGTCATCAGTTCAGTGGAGATGCTGGTCCTGTGTGGAGGAGAGCCTGGGTATTGCGGCTGCTGCCTACAATGGAGGAAACAGAAGCCACAGCTCCCAAGGGCCGGACAGTGTTCTGGATACCCTTAGTCTACCCCATACCCTGGCACTGACCTCTGGCACTCGATGGAGCAGAACTTGTCACATTAGGTGAAGCAGAGTGAGTAGAACTCAAGCTTGAGGTAGATGGACTGGGCTGGAAATAACGGGAGCTGTTATACAGTAGTTAGAGGCCTCACACAACCCTGGCATATCTGAAACAAATCACTAACACTTTTTTTTTTCTTCAAATTAATAAAAGGAGAGGACAAAGTTCATTAAGAAGTACAGAAAAATCTCACTAACTCAGACCAATAAGAAGCCTGGCTGAGTTAATCAAGCCTCTGATATTTGATGGCCAGAGGATCTCATCTGCACTGGTTTCAGGGACAAGGACTTAGTGCCAGGTAGCAGCACAAGTATGAGCAGAAAGACTCCCTATTAAGTCATCTAAATGGGCGAGTGCTTCTAAAAGACGGAGAATATGCCTTCTTATTGTCTCCAAAAATGGGTTCAAATGGCAGTATGTCGTATGTTCCTTTTCCAAAGAGTGATGAGGAAAATTTTAGCTTTGTCTTGTTGGATTATTCTAAGTGCTGTATTAGCAGTGTCTGAATGAATTCTTTTCTTTTTTGTTGGAAAGATAATTTGATTCTAAAATTCCTAAAAACTTATTTCTCTTGTAAAACTTTTTATATAGAAATTTTGATATGTATATAAGTAGAGAAAGCCCTTCAACATGTCTTCTGAAAGTAAAAAAAAAAAAAGTCAATTAGAAATGCTGAAGAGGCAGCTAGTATGTGATGTCATTCTCTGAGAGCCCTGGGCTTGGAGAATCAAGTCAGAGGTAGGACTCAAAGCTAATCCCTGCAGCTTCCCAGGGATTCTCCATGTTTAAACCATCTTAGAGTAACTGGGGCAGTTTTGAGAGAAACATCTTTGTAGACTCCAGAGACCAAGAAAAATAATGTTTAAAGGTTTGTTTTGAAGTCAAATTCTTGCTCGGAGGCTTGTTCATTAGCACAGCAGAGTGAAGAGAAACTCTCATGACTGAGACAGAAAAGGAATAAACACAACCAAACAAAAAGCTAATCAAGTACCTGCATGTTAAAGACTTCATCAGAGCTTTCTGATTGCCCTGTAATATTGCTTACTTCAGCAGAAGCTTGTGAGGACAGTGAGGAGGAAGAATATCGGTTGACAGCTGGGTAACTTAATGGGCTGTTTCAGGGGGGAAAAAAATAGCCGTTAACTCAGTCTCCGAATTGCACTATATCACATGCCAGCATGGTATAAAACGAAAGGAAAAACATACACATCCCATTTTGTTGTCTCCCTTTTGCCTCAATATAATCAAATGTTTGAGTCTCTTTATTTCTCATGCTGTTGCTGTTTTAGCAGTGGCAGATGTCTGCAGCTGCCTTGCGGGTTAATTATTTCATTAAGAAATAGTGTATTTGACAAATTATGCTGTAAAGAATGAAGGAATCATTCCAGCTCATCTTGTGGGGGTGCCAATTTGTGAGATAAATTCGGAATATGACTTACCTGCGTCTAGGAATTACCCTGGTACCATCTGGGCTCATAGAAGCAGGTGCTGAATTTCTACACCCACGTGGGCTTCCATTAGGAAAATGAACTGGACTGGCTTGTATACAAGCAGAGAACTCCTAAAGATGCAGTGAAAAGAAAAAAGAGTATGTCCAAAATAACACGTAAGATATTTGATTGTGTATTCTAGACATGCATTCTAATTGTCATGAAATCTTTATATTGGGACTTAAGATAATTTTCAGTATTAAGCTTTCTCCTGCTCTTTTGTTTTCATAAAAAGTTAGCATAGTGAGTAGAAGTAACACAAAACTTGAGAGCTCCCTGGTTAAAAAAAAAAGTGCAGTTTGGTAGAAAAGCCATAAGATGTCACTCTTGGATACTGTAATGGCCTTCTAACAAAAAGCAAATGGCAATGATCAGACTGCCCCCCCATGGACACTTTGGGTACATACCTGTATCCCTAAACTGGACTTCATCACAAAGAACTGGTCCACTAGTTTTTTGTGAAGGGGCCTCATATCTTGAGGTACAAACTTCTCGTGCACGGCCAAACCAAATTCCAAAATCTGTGCCTTGATAATAATGTCAGGAAGAAATCCACATCAATGAATATCTCTAACACTCAATGCCTGCTACAGGTTAGATGCTGTACCATGCATTTTGCCTGCATTGTTGCTAATCCTTTCAATCTGACAGACTAGAAATCTTGAATTTACAAGTGAGAACACTGAGGATCAGAAAAAAGTACATATAATCAAAGACAAATGAGGATTTGAACTTAGGTCTCTGGATCCAAGGACTTGATTTTCCTCCTCTCCTAAGTTTCTTTCCCATGTATTTTAGATCTATAATAATAACCCCTTTAAAGAATTCTGTGTCTCTTTGGTCCTGTACTGCACTTCCCTGGCTGGGGCAGGGGAGGACATAGGAATTGCTCCCTACTAGTGGGGAGAGGCCAGGTAGTTCTCTGGAGGGATCTCTTTTATGGATGGCACCCTGTTTGCAATGCTCCCCTTCTCTCTTGCGTTCTGTGTCCATCCATCCCTCTTAAATTTTCAAAATCTGTCAGGGAGTAAGAAAAAATATCCAACAGTTGCTATGCTTGTTTTTGATAAAAATAGTATCTTGTTTGGTTACTATAATGCAACCAGAAGCCACTCCTTCTAAAAGTTTTTCTGCTGTGAGGACCCCAAGAGGAGATGAAGAGAAATAGTCAAATATCCTTTATTCAACAATCAATAGTGCTCAATTCCCTTGATTTAACAGCAGCCGCCTTTTACATGTTAGAACATGGCCCAAGCTAAAGTAGTCAAAGAATACATTCCATGGGCAGGGAGGAAAGCAACTCACAGATGTCTCTTATCTTACAGCCTGTGAAGAAAGGCTGGAAAAGCTCAGTTTCAACAGGACCCCGTGGTGGGTAAGAGCATCCAGCACCTTCCCTAAGGGGACAGGGTTATAGCAACTTCAGCTCTGGATATCCACTCACTGACAGCTCGTTTGCATGAAGATAAAAATACTTTGCCTTTCAAAGGTATCCCTGATGTTTATTTCATAGTTATCATACATGTCTGAGACATAAAGGGAGAGTTCAGTCTCTGTTGTGAGAGGGGAGAAGGGAGGTAGGTGACCTCCCTTGTTTTCACATATTGTGGTAGACTGGGCTCTTTGGAAGTAGGGTGTTTGTGATATTTATTGGGGAGTAGCCTTGGGATCACCTCCTGTGAGAAGGAGGAGCAGAAACAAGACTTGACATAAAAAGCTGAGCTCCCAGCCAGCCCTGTCAGTCTCTGCTAATTCTAGGGGAGCTCTGGACCTTAATGTTCTGTCATGGTAGTGTTGTATTGAGCCCAAATGGCCAAGCCTCATAATCCCTCAGTTATTGCATGTGGGCCATTCAGGAAGGTGGTGCTCTCAGGTCAGGCAGCTCGTGTAGTTGATTCAAGCCCTGCAGTACCTGAGAGCCAAAGGTGTCTGAGCAGACCCCACGCCCAGCAGCAGGGGTAACAAATCCCTTCTGGCAGGAGCATCAGGGCAGCACATCTCTATACCAGGCAGTTTCTGAAACTCCTCACCGAGTTGCAGAGAAAGACAGGGCCCTCGCTAGCCCGACCCTCTACTTCTACTACAGTCAAGTGTAACACTCGTCCTGTGAGACAGAGCTAATGTTTCCTAGGCCATGGCTCTTGGCACAAGGCCCTGTGAACGTAGTCTGGAAGGATACGGAAGAAAGGAAAGTTCCCCAATATTTTAAAGTTTTCTCGAGAAGAAGCTTCTTGGCCCTGAGTTATTTTAATTCTGGGGAAGGAATTTAGTCAAACTGTGTGCAGCAAGGTAAGATTCCTAGCAAACCACTCACAACAGACTACGCTCTGATTAGTACAGATTTTTGAAAACTAACAAAGGCTAAAGTCATTTCATAATCCCAAATGTTGGATAACCTAACCTGCTTACTTCTAATCTACATCATTCCCCAGGGACACACTGAGAGCTTAATTTACTCTTTCCTTGGAAGTCAACTTCAAGTAATTCCTTTTCTTCAGAAGCTATACAATCTGACCCTTTTCCAACCATGACCCTTGTCCATGGTCATTTCTTCCCACCTATTAAGATATGGACTAAAACCAGACATAGTTTCACTGTCTTTTAATCCAAAGGATCCTATTTACTTTGTATTATCAAGTGGGAAGAAATGCTTTCATTGCATTTTACCATGTATATTCCATTTTTCATCAGTATAAAAGGTGCTTATTTTCTATGTGAGCCTTCTAACCAAATCAAACTATTTTTAGGTCAAGAACTATCAATGGGAACACAGCAGCAATGGGAACACACAGCAGATTAGTCACTCCAGCTCTTCATATATGACAGAACCAAATAAACTATACTTAAAATTTGAGACCGAATCCAATTTTGTTCATATATAATCTAGGGTCTCAGTCTGTAAAACATGATACTTAAAAAAAAAGACATGAATAATAGTTTATTCCACCACTTCTAAAGTAATACAAAACTAAAAAAAGTCATTATTCATGAAATCGTTTATTAGTATATTTGACCTGATTTACTAGATGAAAACACTTAGCATCTGAGTTAAACATTCTTGCATTTGAATTGTAGTCTGTTAATTAATAACTGTATTACATTGGTGACATTATCCCACACCTATTATCATTTCCAAAATGTGGGATCATAATAGTGTTAATTGCTGTCGTATTAGAAATTGTAAGTAAAAAGTGCCTAGCACAATGCTGGCAAACTATAAGAAGATAATAGTTACTATTATCACTATAAACTTTTCAAGAAACAAGTCAGTATACTGACTTAAAGCATTGTTTTTACATGTTATCAGATGGTTTATCTTTAATTAAGGAAGAAGATTTAGATAGGGAAAGTTTACCAAAGAAAGACCACTAAAAATTAGAAATGTATTTTAGTTCCAAAGAGTCAGCCTCTCCAAGTCTTAATTTTCTTTGTAATTAAGTGATTTGGTTTTGCTTGGTAAAGCTGGATATTTATGACTTATTCTGAGCTTAAAATCCCGCAGTGTCTTCAGAGTGACTAAATATTGATTGTGTGTGTGGACTGTTTAAACTGAGACCAGGAAGAGATAGCATTTCTGTACACAGAGAAATGGCTGAAAGTCATTATTAAATCTGTTTTCCTTATGGAATATTGAGAAAATCCTTGCTAATTAATATTTTCTTAAGACATGCCTATCTCTCATTTGCCTCCTTTTCTGGCATTGTCACACCATTAGGATGGTACCTGTTTATTTGAAATGTCTGACATTTCTCAGTTGGCTTGACACAAGTACTAATAAAGCTCAATTATTGAAAGAAAAAAGTCTGTTGGTTGTCTGCTTTATTATACTATTTATATTTGATATAAATAGTAATATTTATACATTTAAATAAGTAATAAACATTTAACATTTAAGTAAGAATCTCATTCATTCACTCACTCATTAATCTATTTGAGTTGGCTTGAACTTATTTAAGACCCAACTTTTGAGTAAAAAGTTGGCATCACACCTACAGCAAATCTTTTGGAAGAACATTCCAGAAGACTATAGGAAATTGTTATAATTTACATAGGCTACTTATTGTTAAATTGATTTTCGTATCAAAGTGAAAAGAAAAAGTAGAAATGAGCAAGCGGGGATACATTAGAGCTGAATCTCTGACCCTTGACTGTCAGCTTCAGCTAGACAACTAGTGTAGAAAACAACTTAGATGGTCTCCGGGTAAACAAGCATATATCTAGGCAGCAGAGAGACAAGGTAATGGGCTTCTGCCCTCCTTACCTGCTCAAGCATCAGTTCTCTTAACCGTGCAATTTTCTCTCCATCTTCAGGGTGACTTAAGATATAGTCTTTGACAAAGAATGCCTAGTAAGAGAAGGGACAATCAGTTTACTTCAGGAAAGTGACAGAGGAAATAAAAGTCAGGTTTTTTTTTTAAAGAAATGACACCATTATAAATCGTATTTGTGGAGCAGATGAAGTGATTCCTAGTGTGAGTAGCAGGTCAGAATAGGAATGTAAAGAAAGGTCTGTTAAAGGGAGATCTGAGATTCATTTAATAAGTATCTTTCATAAAACATAGCAAATCTCAGTCAAAAAGATTTATGGTATTACATCCTAAAAATCTCTTAACATTCAATGTTACCAAGATGGTTGCCTCACTTTTCCGGCTGTTGTGCTTTCTGGTTTAAAACTAAGAGGACTGAAGAGATGTTCATTTAAAAATTATCTAACAAAGATTAGAATGTTCTATGCCATGAATCTCTCTGCTCAGGGAAATGATTTTAGGTAGATATTTATTAAACATTCCCTACTTCAAATTCATTCAAGAAAATATATGCTTTGTCCTCACAATAGCATATGGGGAAGTGGATTGTGACTCATAAATGACTACGTTTGCTTTATTTAACAAAGAACTCTGTATCAATAGTAGCCCTAAGGTAGCATGCCAATGTGTCTACGTATTGTGAAAAAAAAAAAAAATTTACGAAGCCCTAGGAAATCACATTGGAAAGCTTTTAAACAGCAATTTCTAATCCTCACCTCTTGGTATCTGGAAACTCCACCATTAACTGCAGCATCTATAACTCCATTCAGGCACATGGTCAGGGGATTAATATTCTGCATCTGTCTCGTTTGACACTGACTTATCAGAGTCTTCAGCTGCTGATTCTTGTTTTCCAACACTTCAATGGCATTTTCCAGAGGACTCATTTCTACCTATGAAGCAAATGAACATAACTATAGATTGGATTTTGTGACATTTGAAAAGAAAGATAAAGTAGATTATCCACATCTGAATGATCTGCACTTCCCCTTGGCTCTCATCAATATCTCTGCAAGAAGCTATCCAGCAGAATAGACAAGGATGCAGAAGACAAATTAGCTGTTCTCAGTAAGGTCTGGAAAAGGAAGGTGATTCTACTCGGTGGAAATGTAGTTTGGAGGAGCAGCACCATCAATTATATATTAGCACTGCAACAATCTATTTAATCCTTAGAAAATCTAAGTAGCTCATGTCTTTTAAAAGTGGCTTTTCCTTTCTTTCTGAAAAAGGCTAAATATTCAGAGACCTGCATATGATTATCACTTGTCTAGATGCTGGCTTAGTGTAAAGCACCGTGGGAGATACAAAGATAAATATACAGATTCTCTGGTGTCAGGATCTTTTCAGCCCAGCTGGGAAGAAGGGACATGTACCCATATGAACCCCACATGAATATATATAACAGCGCCATAAGGTGGCACAGGATGGTACTCAATTGGGAGTTATAGAAAATAAGATAATCATATATGCAACAGGATCTATTTGTTGAAGGAGAACCAAGTAGAATCATAATGACTTAAAAGTTCTGAGTTGTATAGAGGACCTAAGTCTGAAAATGAGGAAAGCATTCTTCAAATGCTCGGCATTGTGACTGTTACTGTCATTGACTTTCTATTTGAAGAGAAGCTCTGCCAAACGCTCAACCGTAAAGTAAGTGAAGCTTAAAATAAGCACCTTTAAACATTGGTTCTTTCAGTTAAGGAAACCAATTTGAGTTTTTAAGGCCATTTAGATCATCTGAAATCAATAGTGAAAACTACTAGAATGACTTTGTCAGAATTTAAAATGTGCATTCACCAAAAGACACCATAAAGAGAAGAGATAAGCAGATAGCAGAAAATACATGCAACACATTAAAAAAAAAAAATCTAAGTATGTCCAAAATAAATAAATCTTACAAACCATAAGAAGAAACAATCAACCCAGTAAAACATCAGTCAAAAGACTTCAATATCTACTTCACAAAGGAAGTTCAAATGGCCAGTACACATATGGAAAGGTATTGAACCTCATTGTTATCAGACAGTAAAAACTATTGTCACAATATCATCCTACTAATGAGTCACTAGAATGGCCAAAAACATGGCAATAGCAAATGAGGGTGAGACTGTGAGCCACAGAATCTCTCAATTACTGCTGTTAGATGTTTAAAATGGTTCAATCACGGGAAAACAGTATGGCATGTAGCATTATATACTAATATATATATACATATATATGTATGTTTGATATATGTGTATGTATAAAACACTTTCTATTCTTTGGCATATATATGAGGAAGAATAGGAGATACGTATACATACATAACAGTAAACATGTAAAAAATGTTCGTAATTGTCTGCAACATCTATGTCTATCAGTAACAGAATGCATCAAAGTACAGTGAAGTTCATAAGTAGGATAATAACATTAATAAAAACTAACCAGTAACATATAATAACATGGACTAATATTACAAATAATCCTGAAGGACAAAAATAAATCAGAACAGAATATATACAGTATGACACTATTCTGTAAAGTTTAAAGCCACATAAAATTAAATTGAGGGTGTACCCTTGTAGCTAGGCTGCTGAGACCCTAGAGTGGGGCCACACACAGCTGAAAGACCCAGGTTCAAGACTCAGGCCTGGGGTGAAAAACCAAAATGAAAGATTTTTCTCCCTTCCTCCTTCCCTCCCTCATATTCTTCCTTCTCCTTCCTCCCTCTTTCCTTTCTTTCCTATGCTTCTTCCTCCTTTCCCTTCCTCTCTTTAAAAGAAAGAAAGAAAGAAAATTGACTTATTCAGAGCAGCATATATGGGTGATAAACTAAACAAGGGAATAGATATCATAAAAGTCATAAAAGGTAGTGGTGAATGTGAAGAAAAAGGGAAGGAGTTGTAATTGGTGCATGGGAGGCCTCTAATTGCTACCGGCAATATCATATTTCTTTACCTCGGTGGTGATACATAAATATTTATTTTCTAATTATTTGTGACATTAAAATTTGTATTATGACCCCAAAATCTAAATCATAAAAGTGTGAGCACTCTCATGAGCTAAAAGTTAAAAATCGAACAAAATATCTCATAAATTGAATGAAGATGTATGCCTGGGGCCGGGGGAGGGGAACAAAGGGAATTAGTGTTTAATGAATCAAGTGTGAGTTTTACATGGTGAAGATATTGTGTTGCACAATAATGCACATATAGTTTACACTATTGTACATTTAAAAATGGTAAGATTGTTACAGATTTTCGGGAGAAACCAAGCGAGCACTCTTTGCAAGTATTTTAGGCAGATTTATTACAGATGTGGTCTCAGCTGGGATTTCTTCCCCAAAGAGTTGAGTCCCAGTTTCTGGTTAGAACATGCTTATATAGGCTAGAGCAAACGTGGAGAGGGATGTTAAGTTAGGGGAAGGGGTTTCAAGGAGGAGGTTCTTTGTCTGCTGGCTATATTCCAGCAAGCTCAGGTTACAGGAGGTGTCATGACTTTGCTTCATGGTTGCTGGAAACGGTAAGCAGGCCTTTTCCCCCCACAAGATGGTAAGCTTTTGCTTTTGACCACAAAAGAAATTACGGTTCATCTTTGTAAATTTGAAAGTAATGTGAAAAAATTTTAAAAGCCAAACAAAATGTAATAAATACAGGGAAAAGATAACTTGAAAAAATATTCCCAACATACATTCCAGATGAATGAATGATCACTATTTCTCAAGTACTGAAGAAAACTAGGCAAAGGATATGGTCAGTACAGTCACCAAAGAAATAGGAAGAGTAAATACATATACGAAAACATATCTTCACTAGCATTCAAAAATTAAAAAAATCTCAGTATGATCATTTTTGGAATGATTAAAATAATATTGAAAAAGCAATACTGGAGAGGATGCTGGGCCATGGGTGTTCCCCAAGCCAGTTATTCCCTCCAAATGAACATAAACTGACCCATGCTATCACTGGTCCATGAGTCAAAGGATAAACTGTGGGCCCTTTGACAGATCAATTTCTTCTGGGAAATTATTCTAAGGAGATGGTCAAAGAAGTGTGCAAAGATTCATAGGTATAATATATGTTCAACCAAGAAGTGTTTTCCTTCATTCCTCAGACTATGATCTTTAAGTACTATTTACCACCAAAAAGAATGAGAAGCCATCATTGGAGAAATGGTTGTTGTCAGGTCTGGGGTAGGAGATGTGCAAGTGAGTCTGAACAAGTGAGCCACATCAGTAAGAAGGCTGGCAAATAGGACAAAGGCACTAAAGCAGCTGGGCTGGCATCCAAACACTTTCTTTAGAGGGGAATGCCCTCAAGAATAAAGGCAAATGACCTGGTCTTATCTCCTTGTCAATGGAACCTTCAAGTAAACAGACTAAGACTAATCACTAGGTGAAAGAGACATTATGCCCTTAGCAGTTAAAAGATTATTTACAGTAAAGAAACCCAGAATTCCTGAGGCATGATTCCTGAGAGAATACCCCTGGAGAAGCATTATGTGAGGTATATGTGAAGTATACAATGGAATGTCTCATTTAAATTTCAACATCTAAATGTGTCTTCTGTATGGAAAACCCTATGAACTTCACTGACACACTCCCTCTATAACTCTGAATAGTAACAATTATTATCATCACTATTATTATTAATACATGATTCCTCAAGTCACCTTGACACCTCAGACACCTCATGGGTGTCTCTCTGATTTGACAATCAGGTCCAGTGTGTTAGCTGAGTAACAAAGACTACTTGAATAGTGTCAAAACAAAACTCATGAGTCAACCTGAAGAGGCTACTAATGGGCAAAATGGAGGGATTTGGAAATTCATAAGAGTAATCATTGCTCTAGCTCTAAATAAAACAAATATGTCTAAATCCACTTTTCCAACCATATTAAAAACAAAACCAACCAAACAAAAACCTCTCTGGTCACTTTTTGAGGGTTATTAGGGAAACATCATTTTGAAAACTGATAAAAGGCAGGCATAGCACACACGTTCCTGTACTTTAGGGGAATCAAATTGTTGATGAAGGAGATACTTATTGAAATTTTTCAATGAATAAAGAATTATAAAATATCACCATTCTGTAACTTCTACTAGATGAGTGGAATGGGCAATGAATATCATTGACTGTAAAGCAGAGGCAACCGGAAGTATATAGTACACCTAAGACAAAGTCTTGTAAAACCAAAACATCGTATCAAGCTCTAGTTGCCAGTCTACAAAAATATAGGGACAAAGAAAAATGTTAAATTACCCAACTAGTTCTCAGTTTGCAAAATTCAGACTTAAGAAAACAATTCAGAATAAACAACCTGATTTCTTCAAGGGGTACAAGAGTGACTCAGGTGGAACCTATAGACCTAAAGAGACTTTAAAGACACTGTCAACCAATTACAATGTGTGGTCCTTACTTTGATCTGAATTCAAATAACAATTGACCAAATAGCTAAAATAAAAAGAATCAGCGAACATGTAAATGAACTGGATGTTTTATGATCCGAGAATTAATTTTTAGATGGTATAATAATAAGTGGGGTTTTGGGTTAATATATAGAATGAAATATTTATAGATGAAATGCTATGATGCATGAGATTTAATTCAAGATAATTCAGTGTGAAAAGGAATGGATACAGGTGTAGATAAAACAAAATTGGCCTTTTTGATAGCGGTTGAAGAAAAATTATGGCTATACTAGGTTCATTATATATTTTAACTATTTTATACAATTTAACTTGAGTTTAAAAAGAACATTGATTGGTGTGCTCTGGTGGAGTAGGAGTTAAATCAACAGCCTCCAAAGGAGCCCAAGCCACATACCCCTGGATTTGAGTACAGGATCCAGAGGGAAACAACCAATATGAACAACTAAACAAAAATAAAATGCTGCTTCCTCCTCTCTCTTCCTGTCTGACTGCCTGCTGGCCATCATTCCTGACTGCACCTTTCCTTAAGAAAAAAAAAAAAAGTGGCTGTTTTGTACTGAAGTCAAAGAGGTTGCCTCTTAAGAGATGACTGAAGGAAACATTCACTAAATGACACTTTTGGTGGTGGGGTGAAAAGTGATGAGATTCTGAATGTATTTTAAATAGAAGAACCACATGAATTTTCTGATGGATATGCTATGATGTGTAATAATATTCTTATTGTCTTTAGTTGGAGTTTCAAAAAATTAATGTATTTTATAATGTTTTATCTTGTTTAAAAATTTTAGATTAGCTCACATTTTAACCAGGACAAAAACAAAACTTTATTTGGGAAACAATAAATAGAAACAATTGAGGAAAGAGTAGCTTAAGGGTATTTTTATCTTTGAAAGAGATAATATATTCTGGATATAATTTAGAGAATAAACGCCTATAATCTCATCTGACGCCCTTGCTACTAGATGTTTCAGAATGCAGAATTTTTCAAATTTTCGAAAGGTAATACAGGGCCTACCGAGGATGTATGTAATCCACATGCAAAGCCTAGGAAGTTCCTTTTAATCAAATGCATTAGTGCTTATGCAGTAAAACATGTAATCATTCACATACGTGAGATAAAGATCATAAATGGTCTTACACCAGATCAGGTTAGATTTACCCCCAACTGAATTTTGGTGCCAAACTTATGAAAACACCTTTGGGTTTTCAAAATCTTGTAGATTTTGGCATTATGCATAAGGGATTTCAATTCAATTTGGCAATATCTGTTGAATATTTATGTACCCCTGATCTTGAGAACTTTCTACATTAAATCAGAAAACCAGCAACTTTAATAGAGGTGGGGACATTCCAGGCAGCAGGAACAAGAGCATGGCACAAGATTGGTAAGAGTGGGCTATGTTCAGGGAACAAAGTAGCCCAGTTCAGTTTGTTCTTTTTGACAGACTATAAGATTGAATATTTCAATAAAGTAGCAGTCGATGTTTGAAAGATGTGTTTAATAACGTTCCTTTAATCATTATCAGCATGTCACTTTTTACTAATGTTGTATACGCCTATGTGTATGTGTGTGTGATATTTTGAAGTGAAAATTCCCAGAATTTAACAGTGGGTAGTAAGTAGCTGAAAGGCTCTCTGAATCATTAATGCAGCATGGATGACTAAGAACATTTGCCCATGCTATTCAGCAGGAAGCATAACAGTAAGACTTTCTGAGCACTGCATTGAGAGGTCTCTCCTCTCCTCTGCTGTAAATGTGGATTACATTCCAGCTAGGGCTGGAACTGGGGGCATGATTTACAGACTGAAGGGTCCTTGAGCACCGTGGTTTCCAGATTCTGTGATGGCACCCACTGATCTCCAGCTGGTGTTCACTCAGGTCCACTTGGTGAAACTACCAACATGCTGGCATCTCTTCTGTGCACTGAAACAACATGGGTTTTCTTACTGGGACTTTGCACTAGCCTTGTGTTACTTATAAGGAATTCAAGGTTACAAGAGATGAATATAACTAGCTTTGGAGTTCAGAAAAATCTGGGTTATCCTTTTCAACATCTTGCTAAGTGACCTCTGGCAAATACTTTTAATGTCGTGTTGACTCTTATGAATACATACCTCATAGTTTTGATATGATGAGTAAATAAGATAATGAAGATAACCTTTTGCTAATATTGTTCTGGCACACAGTAGCATGGAAGATCACATAGCTATAGCAACTAGAAGAGAAGGAATTTCAATTCTCCTGCTCAAGGGCTTAAATTGTTTACACGCTGCCATCATAGTTATTTTTGAGACTGGCCTTACAGCAATAGCCCCCTTCAAGCCTTTGTCATAGCCATCAAATGATAAACATTCACTAACATCCTGTGAGTGCTTCCAAGGACTTCCAGTCAAAAGCAGAGGCAATTAACATTTGCTAGGACTCCAGGCGAGCAACTGTGATGAGAAAGTACTTGAGAATAAGCTGTGATTCTTACCACTTCACGCTTTTCCACCTCAAACCAGCGGGAAATTCCAGGTAAACTCTGCACCAAGTATAATGATGTTCTCTCCACCCAGAGACTCTATAAAATACAAAACAAATTAAGTCTCCAAGTTGCCTTCCTTTCTAGGTTCTGAGCTATGACTAATGTTTACTATTCAACTTTATCAAGTTTTGCTTATTACTGTCAGCTTTTCTTTAGTGTTCATTCTAGCGCTTCAGCAATCGCTGTGCACTTAGGAAGCTATCACAGTAAGATACTGCTGAAGCTTATGTTCCTAATTCTATTGTAGACCATCTGAAATATTTTTTTGTGTAGAATAATCTACTTCAGATAGCAAGCTTAAAATATAAAAACAGGGTATCCTGGTATTTTCTTTACTATTTCTCTAAACTTCTAATTTAAACCATCTTCAGACTCAGGGTCTAGTCATTTTCATCTGGAAGGGGTAAGAGGATCAGCTAGTCAAACAAAGGATTAGACTAAGAAAATCTCAAGAGAGGAAAGGATTTTAGAAATCATTTAGCTCCATTTTTCTATTTCAATGGTAAAGATGCTAAGTCTCAATGAGGCAAGATGACCAGCTAGAGCTACACTCTCGTTAGCCGAGGGCCAGCACTAGGCCCCCTGCCCTGGAACTTCTGACTTCTCCATTGCTATGGCCACTATTCACACTTCCTCGTGCCCCTCTGAACTGCCATAGTCCAGGAAGATCGCCTTCTGGCCAGGACCGGGACCGGATCCAGACCCCATGACACAGGCAACCACAGTTGCCTTTGGTAAGAGTTGCTGTTGAGAACCAGCTTCTCCTTCGTCAACCAGGTTTCTGTATTTCTGCCTCCTTTTTCCCAAAGTGTATTCCCAAGAGGCTAATACACTTTACGGAATTCCTGAAATAGAACCGTTCATTCAACCACAGCAAAAACAGTGGATTTCTTTGTGCCAGTCAAGATACACTGAAATGAAACTGGCAGAGACAGTGCCAATAAGCAGATCAATAGGGCTCGGGGCTTATAGCCAGAAGCCTCGAGATGCGATAAGGAGGGAAACCTGAGGAGAAAGCAGGCAGGCACACCCGCTGTGGGAAGAGGACAGCACTTCTCCAGGAGGTGACATGTAAGCAGAATTCTGAAGACTAGGAGTGTGCCAGGCCAGTGATGGGGGACGCACTGCAGGGAGCAGGAAGCAGTGGGCGGAGATGTGGGCTTGTGAAAGGGCATGGTGGGTACCGAAGACAGAAGTTTGGTGCTGAGTGGGCTCTGGTGGAGACGGCAGTTTGGGAACAAAGAGAGAGAAATCTTTTTGGGGGATTGCTATACCATCGACAAATACTTAAAGAGAGGACCACGAGGAAACGTACAGTGGAAAAAGCCTCGGAGAACATCTGGGAAGGTGTGGGTGTCATAATTAGAAAGCGATTCTGAGCAAATTAATACCTGCCTCCAGGGATCTTTGACTTTGTTTTGATGGGAAGCAATTGTAATGAAAACTTATAATAAACTAACAGTCATTCATTGGCCTTGGAGGGCAAACAGAAAATATGAGTATCTAACAGAACTAACAAGTGAAATGGATCTATTCAAAGACATCCCAGCACTGCCTTCCTGATAGTCGCCTTGTCTGCCTTGATTTAACCCCTTCAAATCTCCTCGCACAAAAGACTGCTCCATGTTCAGTCCCCTTGATGCTGCAAAACAATGACAGCTTCCCCTTCTGACACCTGGCTAGGAATAATTTCTGGAATCACTGTTGGAAGCATTGGGACTTAGACTTAGGCAGAGATGACAAGGTGAGTGAACATTAGACCATGATGAATGCTAGTGCTTGAAGGTTTTCAATGTAAGTAGAGACTAAATAACCCACTGTGCTAAGATCCTTTTGCATTCTTTGTTTAAGGGGAAAATAATACCTGTGGATCCATCTGTCTCAATAGGTCACTGTTGTTAAGGAAAGAGTAGATTACAATTTATCTGTGAAACACTCTTGTCCCTCTCCTCCAGTGGGATTGTGAAAATCTTATCCTCTTGCTGAAGGAATTCTGAATTAGCAAGACATCTTGGGGAAACTGAGAAAGATAACTCAACACATGCAAACAGTTCATGGTTTGTTTTTACTCTGGTCTTCTCTGAAGTCCTTACCACACACTGTTCTAATAAAAAAGCAGCTGAAGATAACAGCATAGAACTTTACCACTGCACCAGTAGTCAGCCTAAATGTTCCGTCTCAGAAATCTTGTTTCCCCTCATTAATTATTCCTTACTCATTATACGCTACTGTATCTGAGAATAAATATCCTGAGGTTCCCACAGCTGGTGCAATGTGAATGAATGAGAGGACCGAGCTTTATCATGAGATCTTACACAGTAGTCTGAGGACCACTCTGTGATAGTAGTAGGATTGTCACGAAAAAGCTGATTTCAGTCTTCAGAGCTACTGAGACTAAATGATTTCCAGTCCCTTCTGGTTCTGTCACTGAATTCTCCTCTGAGTAAATATTTACTGAAGGTCTTGTCTCAAAGGAACTCACAGCCTATCTGAGGAAACAGCGTAACATAAGAACAGCACAGTACCTTAAATTCATTCTCTTTATCTTTAGTGCCTTTGTGAAATGGTCTGTCATAGCGGAATTTCCAGATATGATTCACTTTGTAGAAACTCTTGATGTTGTCTGGAACACCCTCTCTCTGCAGAACCTCCTGACTTTCAGGAATGGGAGTTACAGCATATATTTGCAAATCTAGGATTAAAGTGTCAAGGAGGGAACCTGACTTGGGAAAATCCCTGAAAGTCTGGCTTGAGTTGAGCTGTGGCAGAGAGAAAAGGATGGGTAACAGTCTGATGTTTGCCTTTGGGTCAAAGTCATTTAAAAAACTAAGAAGGTGCCAAGAATTCAGTTCATAACCAATTCATTTAGTGCCTTTTGTCAAGTGACAAACTGTCAAACTACAGCCCTTACCTAGTTTTAAGTAGGTAAAAAGTTTTATTTCTAAGTTTGAAATGTCTATGAATTATGAATTTATTTATCACTGATTTTTTGGGGGGTGGTTTTGAGGGGTGAGGGAAAGGTTTGGATCTTAGGTACTCAGAATTATATTAATTCTAATCCTTGTATTTTGTCTTTAGTCCCTGCACGAGACACTTACTTTTAGTCCATGTTAACCTCTTTTAAAATGTGTTGGTTTTTGAACTAAATACTCATACAACGTCCATGAAAGACAGACGCCAGTACTGACAAGGATGTACATTTGCCTGGGTGATGCTGTGTCTACAGACCTTCCTTCCATATCTGTAGTGTCCGTTCTCCCAAATCTTTCACTGATAAGCAGAGTGTTGTAGTTGATTATTTTTTAAAATTACATATAATTTTAACATGTATGTTTAGTTCTTGTATTCCTTCAAAAAGGGATGCTTTCTTTCAATTACTTTGTGTATTTTCACTTCTCACAGGATAGCAAAATATAATTCCTTGTGTAATAATTTGCTTCTATGGCATGGCATTTTAGTTTCAAATTTGAAAAGGTGTCCATAATTATCAGGGGGGTTTCTAGTCTTCTCTAGTAT
The DNA here is from genome assembly GCA_004363575.1 of Solenodon paradoxus. Classification (NCBI taxonomy): domain Eukaryota; kingdom Metazoa; phylum Chordata; class Mammalia; order Eulipotyphla; family Solenodontidae; genus Solenodon; species Solenodon paradoxus. The sequence goes on along the minus strand of RJWH01000007.1, from coordinate 1,795,997 downwards.
TTTGAATTTCAGGAAGAAACAGAGGGATTAAGAAAGGAGTGCTGGGGGAGGAAATTACTATGTCTCTAACGGCTATGCAATTTCTGTTGGTGGCTCATATTTCGACAATGGGCGTGTCAATGAAAGGAGAGCACTTATAAAGAGATGCTATGGTTGAGAGTTTCAAAAGACACTAGGCCTTTTTAAAATCTTTCTCTTTGCTTCCTCATTCCAGAATAAAAATGTCAAGAGAAAAGGGGGTCAATGGTAAATGCTAGCAAATATAATGCTATTACTTCCTTGACTGGAAATCGTTTCCATAAACTGTATCTAAGGAAAATGATTCTAAGGGAAATCACTAAAAAGAGCTTTAAAAGCCAGGTTGAGAGACAGAAAAGTTTCAATTAAAAGGAAACAATTCTTCAACAGAATCTTGAAGGAATTTCTTTTCAACTGATATCGTGATAATCAATAGCACTATTGTGTTCAGAAGGAGCCAAACTAAGGGAAAGACGTGACTACTGAAAGGAGGCCATGGCTGCATAGATTTGCTTGAAAATGCTCTGCAGTTATTGGCCAGTTTGACGTCAGTGGGATCCGGCCCTTGTAGGTGTGGATACACTGCGCTTCTGCCTGGAAGATGGTCTCGTCGGGCTGGTTGGCGTGCTGCATGGCAATGGCGTGGGGGAACTCATTCAGCATTCTCTGCTGGAAGGCCTCCAGTCTCTCGTAGTCATGCCCTCGACACACGAACTCCTTATTCTGGAGGTAAAAACCAAAAAAGAAATTAGGACTATTTCACTGAATGCAAGGGTTACAGAGAGAAATGCAAAATCAGGACACTGGCAGCTTTGAGCACCCCCTCCACCCGATCAATAGACTAAAACAACCATATACTGGAACAGTCTGAAACATTTGCCCAACTATTAGAAATGCAGAGCAAATTACAACTGCTTCCTTGTCTATAGCTTTCAGTAAGATCTAGTAGCAAGCCTTACTCTTCCCAGTTCACTTGTACCAGGAGCCAGAGGCATCTGATTTTCAGAGACACGAAGGACAAAACAAAGCCAATACGTTCCCACTAAATGTTAGTGAACACAGGTATTAAAGATTATTATTCTATTTTAAGAGGAAGGCAGCAGGCAGAAATGAAAGCAAGTAGGCAGGCAGGCAGACAAACATTTATTTATTTGGTTATTCACTTTGGTTGTCTCCAATTGAGCCCCCACCCCCCCACGCAGGGTTGTGAACCTGGGTCCTCTAGTTTTACATGGACTATGGCACTGCAGTCGCAGACTTAACACTTGTGCCACCAAGGGGCCCCAAAAGTTATCTTAACAAACTAGATATCAAACTTGAATGGATCAATTCTCAATTTGGGAGAAAAGAAAGTAAATGCAATCTCTAAAAATACAATTTTTTAAAGAGGAAGGAATCTGGCAGGAATGAAGTCAAGTAGGTAAGCAGGAAGAGAAAGGAGGAAGAAGCACTTTTTATTTATCTTTCTCATTTTGAGGGGTTCCCCCTTGGCCTGAAGGAAGGATTCCAAGTCAAAGAGAGGAAGTTAGAAAAGACTGGTGGGCAGAGTTGTCAAGGCCACAGTGGAGAAAAGGCAGCTGCAGGCAAGCAGAGGAAACAGCAGAACTGGGCAGGCTCTGAGATCCGGGCACAGGTTCCCACAAACCCCTAAATAAATATAAAGACAGGCTACTAGAAATCAGGGCCCCCAAACTATGCTCTATGTAAAACTTTCTAGATAGAATTTGTACTTCCTAATGTTGTATTTTTTTAAATTCTACTTAAAAGATAACATTTGCTTGATAAATATGACAATAGTATCTTTCTGCATACTAGTCCCCAAATAAATGCTAATAACTAAATTTTAAAAACAATGCTTATGCATAACAATAATGTGTAGAATCAGGGCAATTACTCTAAGCATGTACTTGTTCAATGATATTAAGGTATTTTATTTTTTTAAATAGAAAGCAATTTTGGGTTCGATATTTGAGTTGCCAAGGAATAAAAAGGAATTAAGGATTTCTCCCATCATACTTTTTGAAAAACTTAGTTTCATTGAGATATAGTTTACTTACCATAAAATTCATCCTTTGGAAGCATACTATTCAGTTGTTTTGAGAATATTTACAGAGTTAGGTGACTATCAGCACTATCTAACCTAAGAACATTTTCACTACCTCAAAAAAGAAATCTTTTTCCATAGTCCCCCTCCCTGCAGCTCTTGGCAACCACTAATCTACTTTCTCTTTGTATGTCTTTGCTTGTTCTGGACATTTCATATAAATGAAATATACATGTGGCCTCTCCTGTTTGATTTCTTTCACTTAACATAACGATCTCAAGGTTCATCCATTTTGTAGAATATAGCAGTACTTCATTCCTTTTTTAGAGCTTAATATTCTATTGTACAGATATATCATCCTTTATTCACTCATAATTTGCTGGAACTAGGGACTATTATGAATAATACTGCTATGAATGTTTGTATACAGCTCTTTATGTGGACTCATGTTTCTGTTTCTCTTGAGAATATATACCTAGGAGTTGAATTGCTTGGTCATATTAATACCGAAAAAGAAAATGGTCTGTTTTGATTTGAAAAGAAATGTATACTAATTAAAAAAATTCCAAATATTGAAGGCATACAATGAAAAGTAAATCTCTTCCCATTGCTGACCATAGTCATTCTTCCCAGAATAAACTTTGTTCAGAGATGTTCTATGCATACAAAAACATTTCAAATGTTTTCAGTGAGGATTAAAAAAATGACTAGAACAATTATATAAATGTATTAATTTACTTGAGATCGTAAAATTACCTTGAAGTTGATTAAACAATGAAAGGAAATTTTTAATGTTTATTTTTTGTTAGTAAGTCAAAGAGCTACAATTTGATTTTATACAAAAAGGTCTAGCTCCATGATACTGAAGGATGTAATGTCACTTAGAAACCAATAGAGGGGGACACTTCTCTTTAATTTTGAAGGCCATGACATACCTAGAAAAGCTGGGTTTTTTGGTGAAAAAATATAGATGTATGATTTATCCTAATTGATATTTTAATAAAATTCATTTTATTAGCCTATTAATTTTCTAACTGACTAAATTCCCTTGAAATTATGGTTTCTTAACTACTTAAAAAAAAAAAAACCCTCTACTTTCCATTAACATTAATTGTATAGACTAGACAGATGATAGGGTACCTTTCAGTCTGCTCACACAGAATTTGCTCAGGACTACCTTACGTGTTCTGTGGGTACCCCCCCGCCCCAATTAAAAAAAAATCATATTTAGAACCGATTTAATATAAAGACAAATATATCATTGTTATTTAAAATATAATAACAAATCTTTTATCTATAACATTTTCTTTAAAAGTTGCTCTTTTCTTTTGATTTTTAAAATAAAACATTTTTGTGGGGCATCGAAAAGTTCTATAATCTCTAAACACTGTACCTACTGTATATAATGGATCAGCTAGTCCTCAGTAAAACATGGAAGAAAATGTAATCTTTTACTATGCATGATTTTGAGCCATAGAGGAAATGGCTTTGCTATGACAGAGTTTCATCTGGACCCCCATAGTCTCCAGCCCCCTGAGCTGCTCTCAGCTCTAGAATGGCCCTCAACTCATTCAGAACCAAGATCCTGGACACTAAACTCCACAGAGGGTTGCTGATGAAGCCCAGGTCTAGCAGGTCCATTTTCAAAATGGAGTCTTCCAAATTCAGCAAGTGTTCTGAACTTGCCATGGCTTTGGATCCATGAATCAAACTTTCCTCTGCTTCAGTCAGGATGGTTCATCTGCAGGGTCAGCTTTGTAACCAGGTACAATGTTGTGTGGGTTCTCATGCAAGCCAAAAAGGAGATGGACCAAATATATAGTCTTTTCAATCAAGATGATCAGTCTGCAATCTGAGTATTTATTTCAAGTAATACTAAAATAAATCTGCCTGTAGGGTTTGGAAATCGATCAATTGATCAGTAGATACATAGATATAGATAAAACTTCATAAATATATTGATAATATTTATTAATGATATTTGTTCATATGTAAATATATATATGTGAACTTTCATTCTGAAAGGCAAGTTAATGACAAACGATGAAGTCAAATATTTCTTTCTTCCCTTTCTCTTCAAGTGCCCTTATCCTATATCTTTTCATATGTGCTAACAGTTAAAACAAGATTTAGGGCAATGGAAATACCAAAATTTTGTATACTGAGATTTAAAGTTTATAATAAATTCATTCAATTTTATAAATTATCATAGATAACTCTCCTTAGTTGCCTGGGGAGTTACATTTTCTCTCAACCAATGTTGTTGTTTTGTTGTTTTGTTTTTGAAGTAATCTAATTTGTTTATCTTGGATTTATTTCTCTTGCTATTCAAAGAATATTTTTATAAAGTAAGATGTTACATTAAAGTATTCAACAATATTCCAGCAAATTAATTACTTGGAATGCTGAGAACATGGGAAGAATAGCCATGTATTTTATTACCCAGTAGGTACCTTAGCCTGTTTGAAATATTTTCCTTTGTAGAAATAACCTACACTAGTAAATAAATGGGATCTCTGTGCTAGATGACATTTACTTTTTCACAGTCATCATGTAGGCCCAACAATGGTCTTCACATGATTCTGCAGGTAGGATTTTCACATGATGTGAAACTGCAATGCTTTCTGTAGCTTGCAGCTCACAGTCCTGCTCTGCCCTGCCATTGCTCTCTGAGGCTAACAGTAGAGAAACTGCAGACTGAATAGTGAACCTCAGTTACTCTACACAGGGGAAACAATTTTTATGACCAAAGACTGCTCATAAAATATAAGAAACTTAGGGAAAAAAATCAAAAGCTTGTTGATATCTTGGGAACTTATTCAAAACAAGGCATTCTATGTTAGTATGATGCTGGCAAATGAAAAAGTTAAGATCTCACGATGTTTTCTCTATAGTAAATGGACGAAATATCACTCATATCTTAACTTTTCTGCATTGGGATATCTATATTGGATGTATGGAAGCAAATGAAACAGTATGCTACTTACTCTTAAGAAAAAAGGAAATTTTTTTCCATAAAATCCAACTCTGAAGAACTCTGGTTCAAGACGTTGTTGGTCCATAATTTTGTCATACAAAGAGGCTTCCATCATCTAGGAAAGCACAGGAGAAATTCTAAGTATCTTCTCTCATCTGTCAACTCTACCAATTTATAGAAGAAGATACTTTCGTCTATATAAGGAAAATTTCATTTTAATTCAGCTTGCATAAAAGAAAGTTTGACTTCCTTTCTATGCTTTAAAGCAAAAATCAGCAAATTTATTCTATAAATGATGGAAAAATAAATACTTTGGGCTTCATAAGCCATATGGTTTCTGTCACAGCTAATCAATTCTGCAGGTTCCTGCTTTAAAAGATCAAGTATGTGACTACATGGTCTCAGCAGAGAAAATGATTTCTAATGCACATATTTTATCAAGGAAACATTATCTTCACAATTAAATAAAAATTAACATGAATTATTAGAAGCAAAACCTTTCTCAAGAATTCTAGTGTCAGATGCATTCACCTGTGGATTTACGTCTACCTTAGACATGGTAACCCAGGACATTTGGAAAGTGCAACCTTGCATAGGGATAAACTAACAAACCAACCTAAGAGGCTGATCTATCTGGGCTGAAAGTGCTTAAGTGTTTCTTCGACAGTGTTGCAACTCTGAAGCACATAAAGCTTATGGTTTCCCATTCATGGTATTATCATCCCCAGGGTTTCCAGAGAAAAACTAATATTGCACTTAAAAACTTTTCCCCTTCTCCTTGCCCATAGTAACAGCACCCAAAAGAGCAGTTGGCCCGAAGTGTAATGCTTTGGGTTTATAAAAATCTTAGTGACTATGGCACCCCAGGGCTCTCAGGGGTAAACATTGTAACCTCACTTCTGTTACAAAGACAGGATGCCAAGAGAAGCACAGCTACATTTTTAGGAGCCTGCCAAAGCCAGCGTGCTGGACTGAAGTGAAAATAAGTTGTTTTTATTCTCTTTGGTTTTCAGGTTAGAAAAAATATTGATGAACTACTGACATGAAATACTATGCCAAAAAATCCAGGGCCAGTTCCTGTCTCTTAAAAAAGTTCCCTGTGGTGTAGGGTTTTATGAACTATTAAAGTTTAAGATATTATCCCATAAATTGCTACCTTGGAATTAAAAGGCAACATCATAACTTTAAAAAAAATACATAAAAGCAAATGATCCTATTTTAGAAATGCTGAAGAGTTTAAGAATTGCAAGATGATATAAAATGTTACTGATTGTAAAGAATAAGGAGTTGGAGGCAGGAGGGGCTTATTTGAACCTAAAAGAGAACAAATATATCATTGGGTTCAGGGACATAGAATATCAAACTCTTAGAGCTCTTGGGTACTAAGACCTTGATTTAGGTTTAGCAAATAAAAACAGTTCTTTGGAAGTTAAATAGATTTAACATTTGGCTCCAAAATATTTTTAATGGAGCAGCTAGTCATTTCTACTATTTGGCTGTACAGATTATGGGACTAAGAATGGTACATTATTAGAGATTGTATACAAATTGTGAAGATTTTACACAACAAATAGAAAATATTAATCCTGAATTAGACTGTGTATTTCAGATGTGTTGCAAATAGATGTTGAGCTTGCATTTTGTTTATTAATCAAAAGCATCACGGAGATCAATTTGCTGTTTCTCTGAATAACTGAGAATAATATTTCAGAGGTAAGATAGCTTTTTGACAGGTTTCTACAAAATTTAAGTTAATTTCACAGAATCATACTAAAAAGCTAACCATAAAAGGAAGCCACAGTCTAATCCAGAAACATCCATGTACCTTACCCTCATCTTGCTTAGGTTTCTGTAGTCATAATAACTCTCGTACTGCTCTGCAATCTTCCGGCACAAGATGATACCATTCTCCCAACACTGTAGACATAAATGACATAACTTTCATAATCCCCAAACAGGTACCTACTTTAACCCAGAGATAAGACATTACTGCCTTTAGATCATTGAGCCTTACTCCATAATCTTTGTAAGTTACCTTTAATAGTATCGTCCTATCGCTGTATAATTTAATAGTATCCTTGGCATGAAAATTATAATTCTATAATTTATAAAATAATTATTAACATGTATGTTATTAGAAGTCTTTAGGAAGTTGGTAATGATAATCCATCACAATAGTCATTAATATATGGCACAGAAACAGTATTTTCTGGAGTCATTTCAGAATCATCATCTTGAAATAACTACAGTTCCACAGTGACCAGACAGATGAATAAACAGGCCCTTAGTGCTGAGGAGGGAGTTACCACTGACCCCTAAAGACCAATTAGGCACAACTGGTGTGCTAGATTTCTTGCTTGGCTCAACTGCACTTGTAAATTGTGAGAGTCTAACCCCAGCTGGTGACTCTCAGCAGAAATGCAAAAATTCTTCAGTTTAGCACAGGTGTCACCTAACTTTTTCTGCAAAGAACTAGAAACTAAGTAGGCTTTGTGGGTCATACTGTCTTTGTCACAACTACTGAATTCTGTCATGAGAGTATGAAAGCAGTCATAGACATGAATGAGCCTGGCTGTGTTTGAATAAAACTTTAATCTCCAGTCACTGCAATGTGAATTTCATGTTATTTTCAAGGTCAAATGTTCTTCTTCAGATTTCTTTCAACTATGAAAAATGTGAAGCAATTCTTAAATATGGGTGTTACAGAAATAGATTTAAAATGTGAAGACCCCTGCTTGAGGAGGTGGCTTAAATGAACTAGAAAGAAAAGGAAATTTGACACCAATACAGTCCCCCTTGGGAGAGGTCACTGGCAAGTGGGGTCACTCACTTTGCCTCTGTCAAAGTTCTGGATGATGGCGAGGTGCAGATGCTCCTTGCGCTGCCACTCTGTTTGCATGGGGTAGGTCAGGAACTCCCGCAGGGGCCGGTCCGACCATTCCAGCAGCTCATCATATAACAGGAGAGTATATGCAGCCTCTGGAAGTCCAGTGGGAAGGCCATGATTAGATGGGACTCCAAACAACCCTCCCCTCAGGTGACACGAGTTTTTGGACAAGTTGGGTGAAATGCTATTTTATGATACTATTCATGCTATGGTATTGAAGAGAAATGTCCAGAAAGTATCAAGTTAATGAATGATGACATCCCCTGGAAGAAAGGATTATCAGAGATTTGTATTTATTCTTTTGGCTTCCTGACATCTCTCTTCTCTCTTCTCCTTTTCCTCGTCCCTCTTCTTTCCCTTCTTTCTTTTCTCTAGAATACGCATATGCTATGATATAATGAAACTGTTTGAGGATATCACATTCTATTTGATTCAGAGATATAGAGAGAGAGGTCTTTGTTTGCCAGAAAAGTTTGTTGGTAAGTCCTTAGGGGCATCTCCCAAAGGGCATGCTTAGAAAAGGAAAACTGGTAGTTAAATTCTTCTGGATGTAAGATTGAAACATCTCAAACTGGTGTTGGGACTGGGCTTGGGGGTATAGGCAGAATTTGGGAGGGTGAAGAGAGGAGCTAGGTGCTAGGTGCAGAGAAGGAAAAGGAACAGTAACAGAGCGGGTATTGGAAAGAGCAGAAGTTTTGGACTGGAGAGAAAAGGAGTGAGTGTGTGTTTGTGTGTGTGTGTGT